>OX375882.1:61402115-62602115 GCA_947359465.1 Metellina segmentata
TGTCTTTGCTTTTAAAAGAGTTCGAGCGCTACTTCCAAACCACAAAAGACCCACGAACAAGTAAGAAATGGATCCGCGACCCATTTGTCAACAAATCAGGCGAATCTAGCATGTCTGTGCAAGAAGAAGGTCAACTGCTGGAGATTGCAAATGAAGGCGGCCTTAAAACTACGTTCAAGACAACTTCTGGATTAAAGTCATGGCGGAATACCCTGAGATTTCCACCACAGAACTTAAATCCCTATATAAAGGCGATAAAAAGTTTGGGGAGCACTGCCTTAAGGGAAAGATTCGAGGACAACACCTCGTAATTTTGAACCACGGTCAGATGACGAAGCAACACCTGAGCTGGCACCCCACTCTCCAAACTTCCACGCCAACCCAACGTGAGGACTTTCGGCCACGACAGATTTAAGGTGCACCATCCGCCTCTACACCATACGTTTACAAACATCCATGCCCGGACCCGGATTCGAACCAGGAACCTTCCGATCTAGAGGCTAACACCTTAACCACTATACCGGTTGGTCGGCGATATAACTTTGTGATACAGTGGTTAGTTTCCGATCTTATAAATTATCACAAAAATACGATTGCATATTCGGGGTTGCGACACTCGGGGTTAGATTCGATTTAAACGACAGTCGCTATTACAAAGGTTCCTATGGTATTTCTCTCCTTGGAGAGTTTTGTCAAGGGAAATCTTGTTTAAGGCATCGACATTCAATTTGCGACACCACATTTCGTAAACTGTCAAAACAAATGTAACGAACCACGCTAATTGCTAATTGTGAGAACACACGCTACTGATAGTGAAAACTGCTACACCATCAACATTAAAGAGATTGCGATTACCTTGAATTCGTAACAGCTGAAATCAAAGCCCCCAATGATGCCCAAAATATGACTCTTCTCTATAAATATTAGAGTTCTTTTAATTGATCGATATCTTTGATATTCAGTTCTGAGAGACAACCTTAGACAGTTCAAAATAGAAATCACGCCACGTATTAGCTTGACTTGGGATGTAGGTAACCTATTCGTTTAAATTTATCAGCGGTGAGTTTTTATTTTCTCGGAAGCAGTTCTTTCACTTTCTGGTAATCTTGTTGTGCTTCTGGTTTCCAGGCGATAAGTCTTCACTGTAACAAATAAACTGCCAAATCAGCGGCAAAAATATCAATTCATAAGACCGACGCCAATTATGGTAGTAAGAAAGATCTTTCCTGCTTCCATGACGCCAATACGCATTAATTTCAAGTGTAAAGAATATCGGTTCCCATCGTCGACTGCAAGACTTGAAACACCGAAATTTTCCCAGAAATGGGTTGTATTAGCGTTTGTGTGTTTTTGTGAATTGAATTGCTTGATTAAAATATAATGAAACTGGATAGAGAGCGCCTCTTAGTTTCTTCCATAACAAAAATGGCGGTCAAACTGGTATCTCTTCAGCTATACCATTATCAGACACTGCTCTAAAGTTTCGCAGACTGCGTTCGACTTACTACCTTTAGGGAAACTCATCTCAGGCGAATGGACGGTGTGGTAGCTGGTTGGAAGAGTAGCAGATTGGCAACCGGAGGGTTGGGAATTCTAAACTAGATCCAAACAAAGGTAGTCCTCCACATACTGGTGCACGGTGAATCTGTCGTGGCCTCAAATGTCATCACGTTGGCGTGTGGAAGTTTGGAGAGTGGGATGCCAGCTCAGGTGTTGACCCCGTTATCTGATCGTAGTTCAAAAATACAAGTTGTCATCGGATCTTTCCTTTCGGAATTATTCCCGGACCGTTGTCAATAGCCCGCTATGCTGCCCCAGTTAGACGTTAATTCAACTATCCCCATGTAAATATTCCTGTGAATCCAGGTGAAAAATTGCCGACCAACCGGTATAGTGGTTAAGGTGTTAGCCTCTAGATAGGAAGGTTCCTGGTTCGAATCCGGGTCCGGGCATGGATGTTTGTAAACGTATGGTGTAGAGGCGGCTGGTGCACCTTAAATCTGTCGTGGCCGAAAGTCCTCACGTTGGGTTGGCGTGGAAGTTTGGAGAGTGGGGTGCCAGCTCAGGTGTTGCTTCGTCATCTGACCGTGGTTCAAAATTACGAGGTGTTGTCCTCGAATCTTTCCCTTAAGGGACTGATTCCGGACCGTCGTCAATAGCCCGTTGTGTTGCTCTAGTACGAGGTTAACTAAAATTACCATTACCATTACCAGGTGAAAAATTATTTCCATGGATTATCCATGTGCTCGAAACCTCGAGAGAAAAGAAGAAAGAGTGATAAGATATCCAAGCGAATCCAGAGGCTGGTAGGGGATTAGTGAGTATGCCCACTGCGCCAGCAATATTCGAGTTCTAGGCGGTGCAGGTTTGATTCCTGCCTGGTGTATTATTCTTCCCTGGGTATATTTCTCTCTTTTGAGTCAGTAAAACTTTCATAGTGTGTATCTACAACTTTATATCATCTGTTGTGTTTGGCGCAGTGTGACCAGTTATGGCCTTTGCACCATAAAACCAATCAAGTGAATCCGGGTGAACTCCTAAAATAGCCTATCTAGGTGCTCGTAACCACGAGTGATAATAAAAAGGAAGGATAACTCTTCCCAGGTGAATATTCCAGTAAATTTAGAAGCAAAACCCTCTCCCCACTTTCGTAATCCAGATGTAAAAAAGTAAAATTGATAAGTTTATTTTAATTTGTTTTAAATTGATTCTTGGCCATGTACTTTGTGGAATTGCGAGGTTAAATAATAAGTCATTCGCACATAAGGTTGTTAGTAAAGTTTAACGTCTGTGATAACTTCAGTATTCTAAAGCAAGACGTCTACCAGTTTCAGATGAGAAAGAAGCGATGCACAAACGAATTTTAAAAAGTAAATTATGTTCTAAGAACAAAATGGCTTATCCCGGAAATAGGCGTTCTTTCTTACAATGACCATCGCTGATTGTTGTCAGACGGAGAAGGAAGTTCACACTACCTGTATAACCCTATGTATAGAGTGGCGTTTCTTCCCGTTTGATCTTTTTTCCCTCTCAGAAGCCAAAGGAATTCGTAATTGTCTTGGAGCAGATTTTCTGAAGTTGGCTGCAGTTTTGCTGAATCTCTGATACCACACCTGGTTCTACAGCGATAACGCAAATGAATGTTTCCAATTCGTTGAAACAGCTCAAATACAATCCTGTGGAATCAATAAAAAAGTACTATTTCAACACATCCCTCTCTACTTCGTCCAAACGTTCCTCCTTACAAAACTATCTTCAGACTGGGGAAGAACCAACGCCTTGCAATATCGAGCACAGGATCAACACAGGTTATGCCTTTCCAGGTGCTATGGTCCCTTATTGGCTATTCCCTGCCAGAAAAAGAACAAAACAAGAAAGAAAAAGTACCTTTAGTTTCTCCTTAAAGGAAAGTGGGAATTTCATACACTGCTATTATGTAATCTGAAACGGAGATTCCACTGTTCAAGCATCTGCAAGTTTAAGCACTCAGCAAGCATCTGGAGATCAAGTGTGGGATTCTCACATCCCGTGACAAAGTTAAGAAGAGGTGAGCGAAACTTGCACCTCGACAAGAAGGACCCAACGTCAAAATAACCGAGCATTCTCCAACAAGTTTTGAAATAGCAAATCCAACTTCTTCTTCTATCTCTGTGGAAACATACCGGCTCAGGAACATTGCTAGTAACAAGGGCAAGAGGGTAAAAATTATTGGCCTTATGAGATGAGATTCATTGAGAATCATCAAGACTTGATTATACCAAGAGACTAAAAAACATTTTTTTGACATGTTGTAAATTTAGTGTAACATAGAGTTTGATGAAGATAAAATTACTGTATAGATGTTATCCATGTGCTCGAAACCTCGAGAGAAAAGAAGAAAGAGTGATAAGATATCCAAGTGAATCCAGAGGCTGGTAGGGGATTAGTGAGTAATATGCTCTAACATTCTGGAGAGACATGCCATCACGGTGAAATGCTCTATTCATCCCAATCACACTTATTGGTACAATCACACTTAAATTGGTAGTGTCAACCTGGAAATATACCAATCACCCCCTGCAAAGGTCGTCCCCGAGAGATTGGTCCAACAGTCAAGCAAAAACCAAGTAGGCTAATGGATTCCTGTTCTAGCTACTCGTCGCGAAGTCTTTGTAGCCAAGTGGGAGACTAAGGAATGAACGCAATCGGCTCCAACAATTGTAATATGTAGCAGGTGAGCGACTGGTAAGACGCCAACTACGGAGCTATAAACCTCCATGATCTGTGGAACTTTCAAACGTTCAACATTAGTTCCGATTATTATATCCCCAAGATATATTTTTATTTATTAGTGTACGTGGTGGGTGTTTGTATATTTTATATTTTAAATTGTCTTATTAAACTCTTGTAATTGGATAGAGAGGTTTCTGTTTCTTCCATTACACAAGTCAAAATTCACTTTAGTTCCTCCTCACAGGAAAGCGGTGATTTCATACACTGCTGTTATGTAATCTGAAACGGAGATTCCACTGTTACAGGGACTTGAAAGAAGAACCAAAATTTTTCGCAACCCGCATAAAACGAAATAACTGGTTACTTGAGAGGTCTTTTTTCTCTTTATATTTAAATTTATGAACTCGTAGGTCGCGTTTTCGCTTTTTTCTGAGACTACCATTTGAAACTGTTTTCGTGGGATCTTTTCTAAAAGCAATGTAGCACTAAGCTTAGTAAAAATAATTTTATTAAAACAGAGCTCACATTTCTTTTAACTAAAATCTTCACCTTCTGTTCGTGTTTAAAAAAAATACCTAATCACGTCACATACTCATAAATCACCATAAAGCTAGATTTTGGAGTTACATAATATCGTTTTAGCAAGAGATAAATCCGAAGAAAAGAAGCAGATTCCGTGCTTGAAAGAATACAAATAGCACTCCGAGGTTAGGGCTGTATTTCTTCCTTTTTATTTTTAGATTATGTTGACTTTTACAACCCTTAGGATTTATGATAGGAGAAAAACGTAAGAAATGTCATTGGAGACATTGACTGCTATTCCAATGAATGGAAGAAAATTATTTCAAAAGAACAAACTTGTATTTTGATGGAACAAAAAATTCACCTTTTATTAAAAAACGAGGCGAAACATGCATGTTACCAGAAAGTGATATGCACATGTTTCACATCGTATTTTATTTTGTTCAGTATGTGGTGATTCAAATGGGTTGATTTCATATTTTTCCAAATTTTGGATATTTCATTTCAAAACACTCGAATTATTTCGTTTGAGAACTTCTTGTTTTGGGTATCAGTTACATCATTGCAATATACATGACTACAAGAAAGATATGTCGGTTAAATTTGATCTGGTTTGAGTCATCCAATAATTAACCTTAAGCTCTAAGTCACCAAGATACAAAGAAATCACTCAATTTTATAAGAACATCGCAAAGATTAGAACATTGGAATAGAACATGCAAATCTGCAGTCGTTTTTTTTTTAAATCTGTCCTTATGGCAGACGATCAATTATGTGGCTGTGAATTTTCGCTTATCTGTCGGTTTTATCTGAAGTCACAATAAAATGTTCGTCTATGAAGTGTTCACTGCTTACTTTCACCTAAGAGCGTTTGTACACAAACCGATAAGTATCGAATGTCGGGAGTAGGACACCTTCAAATTACATTGTTTAATCCTGGTACCTTGCACACAACCTTCCCATATTATCCGATTCGCCAAAAATGCTCTCCGAATTGTCGAATTTCGAATTGTCGGACGGACTGATAAACCGGACCAATAAATATTCAGTGCGCCTGCGCTTCGCATTCCGTAATTGCAGAGGTTTACATATTTTTAACTGCATTTTAGTCGCAGTAATCGGCTTCCCACGTTTGAAAAAGTGATAAGTTACAAAAATGAGTGTGGAAACATATATTACTTACGGAGCTTTGTAAAAAAGGCATTGTATAAAACGCAACTGTCACATATCGTTCGGCTGTTAGTGGATGAATCCAAAAGCGTCTATAATTTCTACGTTTTCGTAAGTACATCCAGTACAAAATAACAGTTTTTAAAAAATGATACACTTATTCACTTCAACTATAATTTTAACTAATCGGCTAAAAATGTCGAATAAAATCGTTTAATACAATTCGATCACGTTGAAACGAAAATGACGCAGATCTCCAATAAAAATTGGGGCCGACCAACCGGTATAGTGGTTAAGGTGTTAGCCTCTAGATCGGAAAGTTCCTGGTTCGAATCCGGGTTCGAGCATGGATGTTTGTAAACGTATGGTGTAGAGGCGGCTGGTGCACCTTAAATCTGTCGTGGCCGAAAGTCCTCACGTTGGGTTGGCGTGGAAGTTTGGAGAGTGGGGTGCCAGCTCAGGTGTTGCTTCGTCATCTGACCGTGGTTCAAAATTACGAGGCGTTGTCCTCGGATCTTTCCCTAAAAGGGACTGATCCCGGACCGTCGTCAATAGCCCGTTGTGTTGCTCTAGTACGACGTTAACTAAAATTACCATTACCAATAAAAATCGGACGTCATGAACAAGGGACCATGCCTGAACACCGCCACTCCGATAACTACGTCTCCGACATCCGATATTTATCGTTGTTTAAACAAACGCTCTAAGGGTAGTGATAAATTCTGTAGTAGTAACAGATAATCCGTGAAGTTCTGATGCCCGGTATCCCCTAGTAAAATATTACAGTTTGGTGGCAAGAAATAATTATTAAGCCGAATCCCAAACGATTTTTTTTTAACGTAAATCTAAATGAAACATCAGATTCTATTTACATTTGATAATTATCGGTGTGTGTACAAACACTCTAAGAGTAGTGCAAAATTCTGTAGTAGTAATGGAAAATCCGTGAAGTTCTGATGCCGGTATCTACTAGTAAAATATTACAGTTCGGTGGCAAAAAAAATTATTAAGCCGAATCCAAAAAACTATTTTTTTAAAACGTAAATCTAAATGAACATCAGTTTCTATTTACATCTGATTTTTTCGGTGTGTGTACAAACACTCTAAGAGTAGTGAAAAATTATGTAGTAGTAATGAAAAATCTGTGAAGTTCTGATGCCTGGTATCCCCTAGTAAAATATTAGAGTTCGGTGGCAAGAAATAATTATTAAGCCGAATCCAAAAACAAGTTTTTTAAAGCGTAAATCTAAATGAAACGTCTCTCAGTTTCTATTTACATCTGATAATTAACAGTGTGTGTACAAACACTCTAAGAGTAGTGAAAAATTCTGTAGTAATGGAAAATCCGTGAAATCCCGATGCCCGGCATCCCCTAATAAAATATTAAAGTTCGGTAGCAAAAAACAAAATTATTAAGCCGAATAAAAAACCCAATATTTAAACGTAAATCTAAATAAAACATCAGTTTCTATTTACATCTGATAATTATGAGTGTGTGTTCAAACACTCTAAGAGTAGTGAAAAATTCTGTAGTAGTAATGGAAAATTCGTGAAGTCCCGATGACCGGCATTTCCTAGTTAAATATTACAGTTTAGTGGCAAAAAAAAATTATTAAGCGTATCCAAAAATGATTTTTTTAAACATAAATCTAAATGAATTATCAGTTTCTATTTAAACGTCCTTGATGTTCACCTAAATGACCAGATGTTGTCCTCTAACGTTTTCCTTCGGGATGGACCACGGAGTGTCACCGGAGTGCGACGGTAATGAACTACCTATCTACCATTGATTTTCACCACAGAAGACGGCCTATATTAAAAAGCGAAAATTCTTCAAAAAATGGCTAGTCATGATTTACAGCTTCGTCAGTGCAAAAAATACATTGTCAATGTGAATGATCGTCACTACCTATTTCGGTAGAGCAGTATGTCCACCATCAGGACAGAAGTCACAAGAAACGCGAGTAAAAATAGTGTTATTCTAGAATAGCGAGGTCACACAATTCACTTTTTTAACTAAACCTTTCCAGACAGGGTGTAATGGCAACAGAGACAGGCGACATTTTGTCGCCTATCTCTGTTGCTCTTGAAAAAGCCTTCACACCAATAGCGACAGCAATTTATTTGCGCATGCGCATAATCTTCTTTTTCGAAAGCAAAACATTTATTTCCACTTCTGATTTTGCAAGATGGCTGGCAGATCGCGTCTGCATTTAATAAAACTCCTTTTTGTTGTAACTAGTTATTCTACATGTTGACGTGTTTTTATTATAACTGCAACTTCTTTCTATTAGTCTAATCTCAACTCGACTAAGAGCTCGTGTTGTTTTTTTTACACATTATTCATATTCTCTGTTTTTTACATGGAAGTAGGAAAGATAAGGAAGTACACTAACAATGTTTCGCTACCGGTTTAACTGAAGCCGATATTTCTTCTTTGTATCTTCGGATCTTCTTTGTATTTCGGTTTGTACTCCCATAGGCGACACAAGACGTCATATTCCAATCAAAACTAAGAAAAAGGTACTAATTATTTAGTTAAAATCGTCAATAAAAGAACATGGAAGTTCTAAAACGGTATAACCACGTTGATTAACATGCACGAGCACAATGTTTTTGAAGCATCAAGATGGCGGCGCGGTTATGGTTTTGGCTTCAACAGTATAAAGCAAAGTCACTTCTTCCATTATCTTTCCTACTTCCAAGGTTTTTGACTGTTTTTTTTATTCAATAAAGAGTAACGTTAGAATATCTCTACTAAACAACGTCATTTAGAGAATTATTCAAACACTATTACATCGAAGACGATTGTTTTTAAAGCTTCTGGCTGTTGATGAAAAAAAGCAGTGGGTGAAAAACATCAGTCGATATCGGATTAGGCAAGGTGCTCAGGAATCTGATTGGCTGGCGGCATGGCGACAGGGACAAAAGTTGATCTTCCTCCAAGACTTGAAAGCGTAGTGACAGAGACAAACCGGAAGAAACAAAATTTGTTTGTAATACGCATGCGCAATAGCGAAAAGACATGTTTTTTGTCGCTGTCGCTGTTGGTGTGAAGCCACCATAAGGGCCAGATCCAACTGCAACATTTGACGATCATGTCGCCACGAAACTATTGACTGCGGCTTAACGCCGATGTTTCAAGTCATCTGAAACGATCGTCTATACTCGATTCACTGATCGAGAATTTTCTACTTTCTACGTCGGGAGTACGCTTGGTGCTATCATTTTGTGTTGACGTTTCTTCGCAACAGGGTGGAAATCAGGCGGGTGAATATGCAGCAGTTGTTATACAGCAGTATAACAATTAAGGAATTATGTATTGAGCAGCAGTATAACAAGGAACTTCGAATACAAAAACATATATATTTTGACGAAAAACAACGCGATACACACACAAGTACAAAACATAAAACATGGTCAGTCTTTTAAAATGTAAAAAGTTAAATCCAAATGTTCAAACATCACATAGTTTTCTTATTCTGCTTTTTGTATTTTTATATTCCACTATTCACTCTCCCATTTGGGGATACTTTGGTGAATCAGAATATCAAGCGAAATCAAGGAATATGTTTTACTAACTTACACGATGCCTTGTTCGTAAAACTTTCATTATTAAACTGAAACATAAAAAATAGTAAACCAACAGATCGCAATTTTACGTTCTCCTATTGGACAATTGACGATCTTGTGACGTCGCAACCATTTCAGCAATCATCTTGCTTCTGTATTAACCCTAACAGCCTCTTTCGTGTTTAGACGAGGTATTTGGTAATTTTTAGTTTACGTGATAATAGAGCAACAAAACGAGCTATTCAAGACGGTCTGGGATCAATCCCCTAAGGGAAAGATCCGAGGACAACACGTAATTTTGAACCACGGTCAGATGACGAGGCAACGCCTGTACTGGTACCTCACTCCACACCAACCCAACGTGAGGACTGTTGTATTTTTTACGGTTACTGTGTTTGTAACATTTCGTTTATGTGAAGGAAAACTAGCCTTTCTACCCTTCCTGAACCACCTACCCGTCTCCTCAAGCTGTGAAATCTCAAAATCTTAGTTGGAAAGCACGGTTTTGTTGATTTCACCACGTAGTTAGGTAGTTACGTTAACGCAAAGTCCAGAACGAGTCATCAACTCACCCCCGACCATTACCATTACCTCCTAAACTAGTCATAGGATTGGTTAAAAAAAGTAAACATTAAAGAGCACAAGTTTGTTGAATCCTTTCAAGCGTATCAAGTTGGCGTTGAATTTGAAATTGATGGGATGCTCGTAAAGTCGGTTGCATCAAGAATCGGAAATACAAGCGGGGCACCATATATCACATAGCCACAGTGCGAAAACTGCGCTGTTTACTCCAGGTCGAGTGTTCGTCAAAATGATGACAATACAGGGAATGCAAGCAATATATTTCACACGCCACTCTTAACTTTCACCACTCGTAAATTGCGTTCAGAACTCGTATTTTCAAAATATTTTTTTACTTAGATCTTTCTCAAATTATTATTTCTAAAATTGAAGTTATTGTGATGGTTATTTTTCGTTTCCGATTTGGGGATAACAAAGCATCGCATATTTTTTGAGTGGGTACAGCTACAGTCTACGTTTATAATGATGGCAGCTTGCCTTGGGGATTTTTTGGCGAACTTCTAAAGTCGCCAAGGAAAGAATTATTTCAAAACTTTCTTTCTTTCAAAAATATTTTTCTTTTTACAACACAAAATGGAAAGCTCAAAACACATTTGAGAATGTTTTAAAAAATATATTTTTTATAAAATGTCACAAAAAGTAATACGTATAAACTAAAAAGTTTTTTTTACAAAAAAAGTTCTTTTCACAATAGAAAATGAAAGCTTCAAAACACATTTTAGAATGTTTCAAACTATATATACTTTTAAAACGTCCTCAAAAATTAATATGCTTCAAAAGAAATTTTCTTTGACAAAAGGAACTAATATTGGTTTTAATGGAATCGGTGTTCACAGCCTCGAACCACTGATTTTTAGGTCGATTTAAACTCCTCCTAATAAGAAACTTGCACCAGTAAGAAAAATGCTCATTTCTGTGTTTCATTAATAGATTGATACTATTTTTTACTACTTTTTTCTCAATAACTAGGGGGCTCCGCCCCCTGCTCGCTTACGCTCGCCAACCTGTGTTTTGCTCACTCGCGGAAGAAATTTCGCTTCTTCAATTTTGACACTGAATAAACCCTAAACTAATAGCCGCATCGGAAAAAAAATCTTAATAAATGTCCAGGGAATACGATGAAGAACAAAACATGTTAATTTCATTTTTTTCCGATCAGTACTTTCTCGGGAAACCGTCTAAGAATCGAGCTAAACAACACAGTTTTCAATCCTGCGGCGTCGGCGGCGGCAACATTTTTTTAATATAGAGAGAAATTTCATCCGATAACGCTATAAATTCAATTGCGGCGCGAGACTTCGTGGTAAACAAACAATCTCACAATGTTGCCCAAACGCGATAACAAATAACGTCTTTTTTGTGCGCCTCGTAAGAGAATTATATATAGATACATCAGAATTCTGTTCCGGGAAAACATTATAAAAAACGAAAATTCCACAAAAGGCTAAAAAACAAAACTCAGAAAAGTTTCGTAAAAAATATTATAATAAAATAAAATTCCACAACTGTAGAAATACAAATAAAGGAACCAATCGTATCACAGAAATTTTTTTTTTTCAAAGGACCAATGAAATCATACGACTTTAACGGATTTTGGAAGAACTTTCTAGAATATTCAAAATGAAAATTGAAAGTTTCCGTTTGCCGAGGTTGCCATGAAAACCACAACAACGTAAAGACAGATGGGTGGCCATTTTCGCGTAACTCGCTACTAGAAATTCTCCAAAAACTAATCGCCAAGGCCATTGCCACCGATATAAACGTAGTGTAGGTGTACCATGTTATCATTTTCTGACTTAGATGCCAGAAATTATGATGTACAAAGATTTACCTAAATATTGTCCAAATAAATAAATGTATGGGCCGCGGTAGCTCGGTTGGAAGAGCATCGGATTAGCAACCTGAGGGTTGTGTGCTCGAATCCAAAGACCGTCGTGTACAAAAGGGGCTGATGAACGTTAAATACGTTGTGTCCACAAATGTCCTCACGTTGGCGTGTGGTGGAAGTTTGGAGAGTGGGGTGGCAACTCAAATGTTGCCTCGTCATCTGACCGTGGTTCAAAATTACATGGTGTTGGAATTGATACTGGACCGTTGCTCTAGTACGACGTTAATTAAAAATACCAAATAACAATAAATATATCGCATTTGATTATCATACTTTTTGTAAAAGCATTAGTTATCAATCAATGTAAAATAGTACTATTTTGAGTAGAGTTTTGTTGGGGGCTTAGAATTTTTGTTGTAGAACACGTTTTCTGTATGTATTCTGCATTTGGTAAATGGAACTAAAATACTCGTCTTCCTGTGGTTGGTCTGTTTACACCGAAAATCCCTCTCATTCTTATTAAAAATAAAACATTTAACGAAATTAATTTTACTACTTTTTTAAATTAGCACCCGATTGGAAAAATGCTTAAATATATTGATAATATATTACTGTAATTTAATATTTTCTATTCCTTTGAATATAATTTTAGTTACCAGAAATCATTAACAGAAAAAGCAGAAATCTTGAGTAATTACGATTTACATTTTTGATTTATATCTCAATTTATATTTTGATTACCCGTCTCTCCATATCCATTTACAATCTTTTTATTGACCTTGTAGACCGAGAAAAATAAGCACCTGTGATTCCATGTCTACTCTAAATATTTATTTACATGATTGCGTAAAGATTAAAGATCGGTTGGTATTTTAATAAAAGTCACTCTGGAGCAACACAAGGGGGCTCTTGGCGACGGTCCAGGATCAATCCCCAAGGAAAGATTCACATAAAAATTTTCGGCATTTATTTCAGATCGTCTTTATTGGCAGCAGTTAATTTTCTATCAACGCTTAGTCAATTTGGGAACGCCCGCAATCTAAATCACGAACTTTCGATGCGAAATTTGTAATAGATTTTAAGCGAATAGTTTATAGAATGAATGTAACACGTTTTGTTCGTTAACACGATAATGGAGCCAGTTAAGTATTGGACTGAAATTCAAAAGGTTCTTCCCATTTCACATTCATTTTTAAAAACAAGAACATTTTGACAAAATAAAATAATCGTCTGGAGTTATAAAAATGAACTCCATTAAACCAGCAGCATCACGAAAAGAGAAAAAACCCGTTTCAATAATATAGTGTCCTTTCATATTCATGCTTGAAAATAAGAACATTTGGACAAGATAAAAAAAAACAGTCTCGGTACATAAAAATTAACTCCATCAAATCAGTATCATCATGCAAATACAAGACACTTGTTTTAATAATAAATTGAGTTATTAATAAAAATGCAAACGATTACCTTTCTAATGAACTGTGAGTGAAGTTTTTCGAAAGGGCAAACGATGACCATTTTTAACTAAGATTCAAGAGAATGCAGAATCTGAGAAATTTTGAACCGACAAGAGAGAAGGGAATTATGTGCGCCCTTTTCAGAACGATCCGCATCAAGTGAAAAGAGATCGATAAGTTCCTCTCCGTCCCTTCAACAGGTGTGATTCTGATTGCAACAGGTATTCTGAAGGAAAATGGAATTCTATGGACTCGTTGTAGTATTAAGCAATTTATCAAACGTCATTTGTTCATGAAAGAAGAAATGTCGTTGTACCTTTTTTTATTATTGCTCATTCAATTAATTGTCTCATTATAAAGATATTTTTCAAAGGTTATCAAATTTTTAGATAAGAGGATTTTCTTTTTCGAATTCTAAACATTTAATTTTTCAATTGAGAATTAATTGGTACAAAATATTTAGTTACAGATTAGATTTTTCACAAATTAAGATGTAAATACACACTAGAAGTTTTTTTTTAAATTTCAACTTTAAAAATCCAGTTTTTTCTTAGTACGTCATTGGTTTATGCTTAAAACCATTGTAGTGAGAAAAAAATCATATTAAAATAATTATTAATTAGTATATTAAGATATAATGAGCTAATTAGCATGTTTTTTGAACTGTGATAGCTCAAATTCTAATTTGTCTAGAAAGGACAATTCTAGTTGGAAATTATTTCCAATATTATTCTTCATGTTTTGACCCTCAATCAAGTTGCTAGCGAGTAAGGTTTTTCTATTACAACTTTTTTCGCCAAGGATGCATAAAAAAATCAAGATTTTTTCTGGAAATTTAGGATTTAAAAAAATCTATTAAAAATTAATTTTTTAAAACTAATAACTGATTGAGGCTCAAAAATCCGTTGTATTATATAGATTATAATGATACAAAAATAATTATAATTGTTGTTGTTGTTGCACGCCCCCATTGGCCAGCAGTGCTAGACCAGGTCCATGACGTTATACACCCTCAAAAAATCCAACACCGTCAATGGATCCTCAGTCAAGTCCTGTTTGGAGAGCCCCAGGCACGAGAGGATGTGATGAGGTGAAGCCTGCTCAGTGGAACAGTTTGTACAAATCTCAAAGATCTTGGATCCTTCGGAAAATTTCATTGATTTAAGGTGACCACTTCGAAAGCGGGCAAGAATAGTTTGGTCCTGCCTATTGAAACCTTGAGCCAGGGAGCCTCCAGGTCGTGAACAGTGATACCATGGGTGCTCTGGGGGGACATTCCAAGTGGTCTTATTCTTGTGTTTTATTTTTGAGAAGATCTCCAAAAAGGTGAGGGGTGCTGACGGCACAGAGGCCTCACAAGCACCAGCCTTGGCCAAAGTGTCCGCAATCTCATTTCCTTCAAGTTCGACGTGGGAAGGAATCCACTGCATATGAATCCGATGCGATATGGAAAGCCGTTTTAACTTGTTGAGTATTGACACTCCAACACTATCTCTCACACTTTGCCAATTGGTCAAGTGCTGTATTGCACTTCTACTATCAGACAGAATCCATATCTCGTTTCCATGGGGAAGCAACACAAGAGATTCAAGGGCTTCATAAATGGCTATAAGCTCACTGCGAAATAGTGAACAGTAGTCGGGATTTCTCCTCTGAATTCTTAAGTCATTCTTAAATCATAATTATAATGGATTAATTTATTGTTGAGTTATCACTGTTTGAACAAAGCATCATATTGCAAAAACTTGTTTCTTCAGAAACCGAGTTTAAAGTTTTGGAAAGATGTCTGTTTAGGTTGAAGTACATAACGAAAACCTTTGTAACTAGAAAACGATTTCGAATATTTTCAAGATCTTGACATCGTTTGAAAGCTAAAGAACTGAAGAATATTTTGAAGCAATAAAAATAATTAGACTTTTTTGTTCGATTTTCACGATTTCTAATGTGTACATACACCTTAAGTTTATTTTGTAGTATTTCTAATAGCAGTTAAGGTTTACCCAGCTATAGGTTGTTAATTTTCAACTTAAAAAGATAAAAATTTAAGGTGCAGATCCATTATTATACTCGACAACAAAAAAAATCGACGCAACAAAGAGTTGTGCCGGGATCGATCCACTTGGAACTGCACTGACTAAGGACGTATATTCTTTAGTGACAAATACCGTTTAAAACTATGTCCATGACGACAACCGCAGACGTTTCTGGAGACGTCCAGGGCAGCGTGGGGATCCTGCCCTCACTATCGCTTGCACGCTACACACGCTACACATGCCCACAACAGGGCGTTTTGGCTTGGGGTGCCATCTTCTATGATGGCCGCACCCCTTTGGTAGTCATTTCTGGCACACTTACAGCACAGCGGTACTTAGATTACTTCTACGACCGGTTGTGTCATCGTTCCTTTTGCGACACCCCGGACTTACTTTTCAACAAGATAATACCCGGCAGCACACGGCACGTGTTGCTATGAATTATCTTCAATCTTTCTCAACACTTTATTGACCAGCAAGGTCTCCTGATCTCTCAACCATAGAGCAGATTTGGGACTTTATGGGAAGGCGATTGCAACCATCCCGGAATTTTGACCGTTTAGCCGGACAGTTGGAGACAATTTGGCAAGTAATTCCGCAGGACACCGTTCGGAAACTTGCCGGGTGACAGCTTGCATCCGGGCAGAGATGGACCAATGTCATATTGACCTGCTCCCTTAGTTACGGGCAAAGTCTGAAATAAATCAATCAATTGTTCTAAAATTTAATCGATTGTTTTTCTATGTATGTTCTTCACCAATTTTTATCGCAATCGGACAACTCCTTCTTGGTGTGTCGATTTTTTTTGTTACAGTATAATTGTGTGTACTCATGCGATATTTATTTAACCGTCCACGTGGTTTTGACAAGGTATCTCGCCCATCAAATCTGACCAATTTTGCTAATGACGAGATATCTCGTCATCAAGATATTGCCAATATTTTGATGATGATGAGATCAAGATCTGATTCGTTTTCTTATAATGATTATGATTGTGCATTTTTTTTTCTCATTACGAGGGATCTCGTCCAACAAGATCTGAACAGTTTTGCTAATGAGGACATACTTCGTAAAAATAACCACCAGGAAAATTTTAGATTTTTTTTAGCGAAGATATTATTTACAAATACCAATTTAAAACATTTTGAGCGACAAGTAGGTAGTAATTCTCGAATAACTTGTATCAAGTATCATATTACAAATTGAGAGAAACGATGAAATGAAGTATTCAATCGAACTCAGCACGACTGTCAAACTACCACTTTTTCGCAATGGACACAATATGTATAGCTATTGAAAGAGAAAACGTAAACTGATTTATTTAATGTCTTGGATGGAAGGGTGAATTAGTAATTTTTCATTCAAAAGGACAAAACGAGCATTTATATAGGCTGATGAAATAAAAGGCGTTATCGTCATGTGTACAGAAAGCTTCTAGCAGAAACGAAAATAAATCGATTGCACCTACGTATAGGGTAGGTGTTTCAAATATCGCCCCGTGCTTTTAATATCGCCTACTCGTGTTTGCAAGCTACTATGCACGACATCTATGAGTTTATGTAGTTACCTTGACGATCTAGGCTTTTGCCACACGTAGCGCCACCGGCAAGTTTTCTATCAGTTATATCAACAACACTAGTGCATCTCAAGTATTTGAGGCTGTGATCAACGTATTTTTTTTGTCTCCATTCCATTCAGGGAATATCCAGGTAAGTGTTTCCAAATCATAATTTCGTTTATGTGGTTACTCATGATAAAGGGGGAAGTGTTGCAGCTTCTGTGGACCAAAGAGACCTGTAGCACCTGAGGTAGAAGTCTGACTATTCTCCAAAATTTCGCCTGCTAGCCTTAGCTGGGCATATTGGAATGGCCTTCACGCCTAGTGTGTCCCTACCAGGAGCTAGGTCCCCGACGTACTACACCCATTCCGCCCATTGACACCCCCTCGCCTAATTTCGTTTATATGCCTTTGAAGTACATTAAATACTAAAGGTAGGTATGCATGCTCTACCAGCAACTTGTTTTTAATAGTAGCTCCTAATTTCGCATGGTGGGTGGTAATAGGAACAGGGGTAGGTGATATAAGGGACCTACTTGAAAATTTTCTTGGGAAACGTTTTGAAGCTTTACCAGTTAACTTAAATTGAGATAAGTAAAGCAGGCATATGATCGCTGGAAATCTGAAGTAAAGGAGAATACTATAGTAAATTAATACTAAAGTACTAATGATAAAGGAGAAAGCAAAGGAGAATAGTTCCTAGTGATATTCATTTAGTTTCCAGCTTGATTTCCCAACCCAGAAGGCTGAGATACAGAGAAATAGTTAGGGTAGGCGATATTTGGAACACCTACCTCTCTCTCTCTGTCGAGTGGAAGCAGACCCCTCAGTACCGAGGAGTTATTCAAAACCCACAGCGGATTAGCCAAAGCCAGGGAGAGCCTGTAAAAAGAAACTTGAGAGTAAGGCCCTAGGACTCGCAGTCCGACAAGCCCTCGTCCACCTGGGATAGGTGCGATGGGGAGTGGACGTGGTCGACCAAGGTAAGCGCGAGGATTAAGTGGTCCGGCTCATTAATATCAACACCGACCCAACTATAATTGCGCTCAGCGAACAGAATCAGAATATCAGTTAGGCATTTCGGGATGGTTATACTTTCTTTTGTCGGGTTTCGATAATTAATGTATAGGGTTATTCAAAAAGATGGACCCAATTTAATTAATTTGTATTTAATGAAGTATACATTGGACATGAAATGTCTACATACTAATGAAAATAGGAAATTTCAAAGTTTTTTTAACACAGAGGTTATTAATGTTCAATGTGTCCCCCCCCCCTTGTAGCACGGAAAACATCAAACTCGTCCCACACGAGAAAAAGCATGCCTTGTGTTACTGAGTGCACTGCAGCAGTTGTAAGGTTCCGCAGGTAGGCCAGAGTTGTTGGTAGAGGTGAGAGGCTGACACTGTAACTGCCGATTCATTTCTTGCAAACTCAAGAACGCAGAAAACCTTATGCTGCATAGTAGCCATCTTACTCACCTCACAACTAACGATGACACGAAATGCCTGCCTATTGGCGCCAGTACCCTAGCGGCTGTTTACGCAACTATCGCCACCCAAGTGGTGGTAAAATAAACTTTGGAACTTCCTCCTTCCTTCGGTATGTAGACTGATCAGATCCTATTTATATTTCGTGAAACACAAATTAATTAAATTGGCTCCATCATTTTGTATAACCCTGTATAGTAAATTCTGGTATGTAAAAATACAGTAAAACCCCGATTATACGAGTTTTCGCTTTAACCGAGCTGTCAAATATTTCTAGGATTTTTTTTTGGTTCTACATTTTCCATTTTTAAAGCTACCGAAAAAAAATTCTAAACTTGATCTCACAAACATTCAGGAAAACTAAATCCGTGACTGGATAAACGCTGAAGAACAACACAAGAGATTACAGATAAAATGATAGTCAATATCGTCAATAAGAAAAATGAATCTAGCGATGATGATGATGAGAGAGAGAGAGAGAGAGAGAGAGAGAGAGAGAACAGTGACGATGAAAATCGACAAATGAAAATCTCACATATAGATGGACTAAAAGCTATCGAAAGTGTTATTAAATATATAGAGCAACAAGGAGAAGCGACACCAGCAATTCTGTTATCCTTAAAAAAATGTCGAAACATTGCTTCAGAAAAACGCCAAAGTAAAGTAAAACAAAAATCAATTAAGGACTTTTTAAAGCAAGAACTCTTTAATTATCGTAACAATATGAATTGCATGTGATGTATCTGTATAACTTTTGTATTTGTAAAAATATACATTTAAACATACACGATTTATTTTATTTACGACATTCATTTTAACCGAGTTTTAAACGAGCAGAAGCACTACTGCCACCTCTCTTTAGCTTGACAGAAAATGCTTCTCATAGTGATATGTCACGGCCCCTAAAGTAAGATTTAATACAAAGAATCGGTACAGCTTCAGCCTACGTTTATAGCGGTGTCAAAGGGCCTTTGTGCTGTTTTTTTTGGCACACTTTAAGCAGAGTTGTGGCAGGTTAAGGCAACCCATGTGTAGAACGGTTATTAGATTTTATGCCAGCCTCAACAAGCGGAAAGTTTAAATTCTCATTTTGAATATTCTAGAAAGTTCTTTTAAAATCCCTTAAAACTGTCGATTGGTTTCATTGGTTCATTTGAAATAATTCTTTCCTTGGCAATTTTATAAGTGCGCCAAAAAAAAGCACCAAGGCTGTTGCCTTCACTATAAACGTGTTGTTGTTTCTTATGCCTACACTGGCAGACCAGAGGAATGCCAGGCCCGTCGAAGACGGCAAGAGGCGAGGAGGGTGCGCCTTCCATGTTATTGAGCCCCATTGGGAGAAAGTCCGACTTTGCTCGACTTACATGACACATCCTTTTTACAGGAAGGTCCCTTTCATACATCCATTCACTCACACATATCGTAATTTAGATCCCAATCAGAGGCCGATAACCCCCTGATCAGGTACCCCCAGAGGTATTGATTTGGTATGGGAACATGGGGGCCATTGCGACCTATTTAACGTGCCCCAGTCACCATTAGTGAACACGACGGTCTTCAGCCAGGACGAAGCGCCGATCTCGCAATCATCAGAATTGTAGGCTCCGCCGAGGACAGAACCCACAACCCTTCTGATGCGAGCCCGACGCTCTACTGACTAAGCTACCACGGCTCACTATAAACGTAGACTGTGAAGCTGTACCAAAGAATAAAACCAAATTCAGATAACTTTTCGTTTGATTTTTACTACTTCAACATTTCATAAGGAATACCTTTACTGAAGGACGTGTATTCACAGTCATGTTATATCGAGTCTGGGATGTCTCAAGCAATTGCATACCAGATTTAGATCTTCTTGCTTTTCGCAAGAATGTCGACGAGTATATTAAAAGTAGAGTGAAGTTGTTAATATTTTATGACATTTATCTCACATCTTACATTCGAAGAAACTGCACATGTATGCTCATGTTAAGACATCGATGACAATATTGTCTGATACCATTCTTTCTTGTATGAAATTTGGAACAGTTAGTATGTTGCATCTTCTGGCACCAATTTACAAATCATTCTAATAAGCTAGTTCAAAACATAAAAATCTAATTTAAAAATAAATTACCCATATTAAAAAAGTTATGATGGAATCTTGCACGTTTTAACTCTTAACTGCTGTCACAAACCGTCTCGTAACTAGTGTGGAGGGGTCTCGCAGACCTCGCTCAATAAAGTGCGTATAAAGTTTATTAATATAATATATTAATGAAAGATTCTTTAGATAATTATTATTTATACATTTTAAATTTAGATAATTCAATTCTTAACATGAAATATATTTTATATTACTATATAAGTTAAGTAGATTCCATGTCTCTTCAGGCTCAGCTTTCGAACCTAATTTTGCAGGACGTTTCAACCCTGGAAACTGTAAAACTACGTTGTGTTTTGGTGTTCTCACGGTACGATTAGGTCAACCCCCCCCCAGACATTCCATTTGAAGTTTTTTTTTTCCGTAGAAATATTCTTATTGTGAATACGTACTTGAAATTTCTTCATCTGCATAAATTTCCGAATCCGTTTCGTGTTCGCATTCAATAATATTATCCGAAATTTCACTGTCCCAGTACTCTATTTCCGATCAATTACCAACAATATCCTGAATTTCTTTTTGTATAAGATACACAGGTTATTTCTTGTAAAGTTTGTTGCCATTTTAGGCTCTCTGCCGAAATTCCCTACTCAAACTTAGACAATTTCAAAAAGAACGGTAATGCAAATTCTGTGAAGGGGTCTAAGAGACCACGCGGGAAATACAAATAGTAGTGTGAAATACGAAATAGTTGGGGCAGCCAAAATAGTCTTGGAATGTGGCTTCTGTTGGACATAGTAGGAAGGCACTGAATAGGACAGGGACCAATATTCACTCTATGGGGTGGAAACGACCTGTCAAAAATGACTTGGGGTCTGTGAGACCCATGGCAGCAGTTAAAGGTTAAAGTCGCACTGGAGTAACACAATAGGCTAATGGTGACGGTACAGAATCAATCCCGAAGGTAAAGATCCGAGGACAACACCTCGTCATTTTGAGCAACAGTCATATGACGATTTTGTATTTTGGTTCTCTTTGCTTTAGTACGTTTGTCTATTGGTAACTGCTATATATAATAGAAATGAAAAATGTGTTCCATTTGTATGTTTCAAAAACGATATGCAGATACATTGTACTTAAAAATAACTAACCTGAAAGCATAAGTTTAAAATTATTGTTTAGTTTCTTTATTATTCGAGAAATGATATGAAACATATCTCTTTACGTTATTATGCCAATACTTAATTATATGTTAAGTATTCCTGCTTCAATTAAGTGATAAACAAAGAACATGAGTTCTTTGTCTAGCAATTTGTCAAGGCAGTGCTCTGATCACTTGCTGTGTTTATACTAATACACACTTAAATTTTCCACTTTACTATTTTCTTTCAGACTTCTTTCGAAATAATTCTCATCAGATGCCCCCCCCCCATCTATTAAAACAAACTCATTTCCAATACCTGTAAACATCTGCATAATTAGGCATTTTACTGTTGAGTAATTTACTTCTAAGTTCCAATTCCTATGGTAAAAATTAATTTTTTTAAAAATTATTCTTATAAGGATGCCCTAAAAGCATCTAAAGAAGCAATCAGAGCGAGGCAATTACCAGAGCAATTTTAAGTGCTACAGATTCTTCAGTTATTTATGGTAATTTCCAATCTCTTGCTAATTAGTGAATTTCGGATTAAGAATCTACTCTTCCGCATCACGAGATCTGGTTAACGGAAGCTAAAAAGCAAATTAAATTTAATACATACTGACTAACGAGTTTTTTTAGGATGAATATTCATTAAAAGTTGAGAAGAAGAAGAGGTGATTTTTTCCATTGATACGCTTCATTGAACTTCAGACGAAATGTTAACATTTTATACAATAAACAGACTCTTTTTAGCATCTTTTTATTTGATCTTGTACTTAAACTGTCGTACCGGTACCTTTTAGACTTCTGGTGCTTTTATCTTCACGTCGGAAACCACCTGTTGTGCCCATTGTGGGTTTTGGGTGTACCACTGTAATAGCAATTAACATTTTATACAGTAAACAGACGCTTTTTAACATCTTTTTATACTCTTGTACTTAAACTGTCGTACCGGTACCTTTTAGACATCTGGTGCTTTTATCTTCAAGTCGGAAAACACCTGTTGTGCCCATTGTGGGTTTTGGGGGTACCACTGTAATACCAATTAACATTTTATACAATAAACAGACGCTTTTTAACATCTTTTTATGCTCTTGTACTTAAAATGTCGTACCGGTACCTTTTAGACATCTGGTGCTTTTATCTTCACGTCGTAAACCACCTGTTATGTCCATTGTGGTGTTTTGGGGCACCACAGTAATACCAATGGAGTTGGACTAAGTCGAATCCCTGTACAAGTTTTTGTATTACACTTATAAGGTTTGAATTTACAACTCGAACTCTCTACACGCCTATTTGCACAACGCTATTAATGAACTAATGTTCCTGAAGAAACAGTAAGTATCTCTTCTCATAGTTTGTCTTTTCGTTTTCTTCGGGGGTTGACTTCCCCGTAATACTGTCCACAGCTATCTCGTCCAGCACCTCTGTGGTCTTCGCTGGAGTCCTTTGCCTTCTTTATCGGGGCATTGACCTCTCTCCTGTCCCCCGTCGCATCTTTTTCAAATAACACCTTTCACGCTCAAGCGGTGTCAAATCCTCAGACGTGCGAAAGGGTCGCGAAACCGTTAGCCGGCGGTCCGTCAGAAACACCAAGCGTTAGGTGGACATCGGGGTGCACAAGAAACGGACGCCGACTCTGAGTTATTACCACACGTGGATTTCGGCTCCCTTCTCGTGGAAAACGTTTCTTTTTCCAGCCGCCAAGATCCCACAGTACTCCTAATTCAAAAACATGTTCCAAACTGCCGTCAGCTTTAGGCGAGAGACAACTTTCTCATACTTGCATCTTCATACCCCTCTGGTAAAATCGGGATGATTTGTCTCGACGAGGTATCGTGTCGTTAGCATAACTAACTAGATCTTAAACGAGATGTCTCTTCGAAACCAATTGAAGCTTTAAAAATGGAGTGGAATTGTCGCTATTCTGAACTTCGAGTTTCGAAAAGAAGTTCATAGTTTCTAAGTAAATTTATAAATTGCAGCGTTCGTCAGCACGAACAGTATTTTTGTGGTTTGTATAGTACAGTGGAACTTCGATTACTCGTCACTCTTTTAACCGCCAGTCCGTTATTATGGAACATTGACTATCAGAAAGCACGAGCCTCGAATAAACAAAAGAAAATAACAGGCTATGTTAAAATTTGAATATATATGAACGTCTAGAGCATACTTTCATGTAACAATATGTACATACACTACTCTTCAATAATGGACCGGACAGCAAGATGTGATGGTATAAGGGAAATAATACGTGCTTTAATAGGTGATGGTCCCCCACGTGCTGCAATTACACTAGCAATCCTTCTGGGAATACTTTCAACACGGTTTAGAGTCACAGCTATGAGTATTTGTGTCCATTTCTGCTGCAAGAATGTCGCCAGCTCAGCTGTAGACTTCGGACGTGGTTTCCTGGTACGTAAGCGTCGCTCTAACTCATCCCACAAAAGTTCAACGCGGCTTAGGTCGGGACCCTGAGCAGGCCAGAGAAGACGTTTTACATCCATATCTTGAAACCACTGCTTGACAGAGGCTGCAACATGACATGGAACATTGTCGTTCTGGAAGTAACATTCGTCCGTTCCATAAAATTGCCGGAGTGTATGAAGAACCTGACTGCCCAAAATGTTCATGCAGGCTGCGGCATTTAATTGACCATGAACAGCATGCAAAGGTCCCAGGCCATACCACGAAAAACACCCCCAAACAAATAGTAGGATTTTATGCAAATCCGCTAGCGTCCGGTCCATTATTGTAGGGCAGTGTATGTATTATACTGTACTTAATATAAATTGCACATAGTTTGTTTATGTAAAATAGAACACATGTATGTCCCAGTGTGACGTTAATTAAAATACCTACCAACAGATTAAACACAATTGGCACGCGTTGCTAAGGAATTTAGAGATAAGGTAATTTACATTAACGTCGTACTAGAGCAGGGGTAGCCAACTTTTTACATACCATGCGCCAATTTTTTTCACGTACGAGTTCAGATGCGCCATAAAACTCAAGCACCTATTCTACCTTCTTACGTTCATGATTGAGGTTGGAAAATAGAGATATGGGTAGGATCTGATTCATTTAGGGAAAACTAAATTAATTAATGCACGCCAGTTCAAAAGACACGCGTTTATTGGAGCACCAACAAACAACAGTGAGAGATGATCTCTTGGACGAGAGGGGGATCGCAGTCGTAGAGCCCGCTGATGGTGCTTTTGAGCCTGTTTCGATTTTGCTAAACTTTCAATGATTCGTGTTGAATTGGTTACCGAGAGCAGCACAGAATTCTACAAATTTGAATATTCGCGAAATCGTTTTGCTTTTAATAAATATCATGAATGAAAATGTTTGTTCATATCTGTATATCGTTCCCAAACAATACATTTTTTTGCAAATATTCTTAGTTCTGTGAATTGTTTATACGGTAATGAACGCAAGAAATTAATCAGGTCAAAAGCATTTAGATCAGAAAACAAGCTACTGAAATTTCATTTTCAATAATGAATTTGCTTTTAAAAAACTGATAAGTAAGAAGTCTGTATGAATTGTTCTTAGACTCTGGTGTTAAAAATATAAAAATGGATTCAGTTATGGCGCCTACTTTAAAAGATTAAGTAGGCAAAAGGATGCAAATGCACCACCTGTACTCATCCAATGCGCTACGTTTGGCGCATGCGCCACAGGTTGGCCACCCCTGTACTAGAGCAACACAACAGGCTATTGACGACGGTCCGGGATCAATCTCCTCAGGGAAATATCCGATGACAACACCAAGTAATTTTGAACGATGACGAGGCGACACCTGAACACCCCACTCTCCAAACTAACCAAAATACACCAACCCAACGTGCAGAACTTTCGACCACGACAGATTTAAGGTGCACCAACCGCTTCTACACCATGCGCTTCAAATATCCATGCACTGACCCGGATTCGAAACAGGAACCTTTAAACTTCCAATTCACGCCTACGTGAGGACATTTGAGGCCCCGACAGATTTACCGTGCTGCAGCCCCCTTTGTATACGAGGATCTTTCGTTGGATTCGAACTCGCAAACCTCCGGTTACCAATCCATTACTTTTTCAACCGGGCAACCACGGCTTGTATCATCGTTAAGGAATATATTGAATAAATCTTACAAAGATTTAAAAATAGTTTTTTTGACACTTAGAAAATTGTTGTTTACATCATTCGTTATACTAATTAATAAATATACGAGTTTTTTAGAATATTATTGACAGGAGCATTTATTTGGTACGATCATGTACTTCTTTTTTGCACGTGTCAAAAGAATTTTAGGAAAAATATTGAAAAACACTTTTATCTTTAAAACTTGTTTTTCTTGTGACATGTGTATGTCGAAATAATATTTTTATTTGACATTTCATATGTCGACATGGGAAAATTTTCCTCGTGTGTGGGCTCTTGTTTCTTTGATCCCTTCGAAATATTTCCCTAAGCAAAATGGCATTTCGCACAAGGATACGAAGATCTCCAAGAGTTGCATTTGACGGATTGTGTTGTTTCTCGCACTAGGAAATAGTTCAGGAATACAAACTCAAGCAAAGTAAACTAGGGAAAGGAAACACATTTTGGTGTTCTTCTGTTTGATTCATTCATACCATACATTGTATATTCAGCTATATATACAGTGGATAACAAAAATATTCATTCTCCTTACGTTTCCGACTATTTTCAGGTATTTTATCCTTGGTTAAACATTTGATTAGGTATAGCATCATTAGCACAGAAACATAATTTTTCCGTTATTACCGTGCCAGTAAACTTCGACCCCAATGTGGCGCATTTTTTCTAACTTAATTTTTGCGATTTGTTTCCATAACAGTGCCATTTTAGCTTATTCCTTTGTTAGTGAAATTGATTTTATGATTTGGGATTTGCCAAGAGATGAACAAGAGTCAATGCTATTTTTCTCCAACAAAGAAATATGCTTCTCAAATAAATATTGTGTTCTAATAACCACTTAATAAAATTAAATTGTGACTCCAAGCCGAAATCGTCCTGTAGCCTTCGTTCATGTTTAGAAGATAAGATGTCGGTACAAAAACGTGGTTTTCTGGATCACGTATTCATTACGTTACGGATGTACGATTGAACTATTTATGGTGTCAATAGTTAACGTCTATTGAATTTTGTGAATTACAGCTTCAAAGAAGGATTGGATAATTTTAAACCAGAAGTACGTGCCATTTTTTGTGATCTTGTCCTTATGTTGAAATCTACGTAAATCATAAAAGTGACGAAAACGTACTTACGAAAATAAAATTCACGAAGGTTGTTTTCTTCCCCAAACTGTGCCAAGAAAAAAGGAAAAATCTGCGGTAATTGGTAATTGGTAATTTTTTGTTTACGTCGTACTAGAGCAACACAACGGGTTATTGACAACGGTCCGGGTAATTGGTAATTGTAATTTTTTGTTAACGTCGTACTAGCGCAACACAACGGGCTATTGACGACGGTCCGGGATCAGTCCCTTAAGGGAAAGATCCGAGGACAACACCTCGTAATTTTGAACCACGGTCAGATGACGAAGCAACACCTGAGCTGGCACCCCACTCTCCAAACTTCCACGCCAACCCAACGTGAGGACTTTTGGCCACGACAGATTTTAGGTGCACCAGCCGCCTCTACACCATATGCTTACAAACACCCATGCCCGCACCCGGATTCGAACCAGGAACCTTCCGATCTAGAGGCTAACACATTAACCACTATACCGGTTGGTCGGCGGTAATGGTAATGGTAATTTTAGTTAACGTCGTACTAGAGCAACACAACGGGCTATTGACGACGGTCCGGAATCAGTCCCTTAAGGGAAATAATCGAGGACAACACCTCGTAATTTTGAACCACGGTCAGATGACGAAGCAACACCTGAGCAGGCACCCCACTCTCCAAACTTCCACGCCAACCCAACGTGAGGACTTTCGGCCACGACAGATTTAAGGTGCACCAGCCGCCTCTACACCATACGTTTACAAACATCCATGCCCGGACCCGGATTTGAACCAGGAACCTTCCGATCTAGAGGCTAACACCTTAACCACTATACCGGTTGGTCGGCGGAAAAAGCTGCGAAATGAGATCAAAGTTTATTGGTATGGCTGAGATGGAAAAGTGCCGCTTGGTAATTGGTAATTTTAGTTAACGTCGTACTAGAGCAACACAACGGGCTATTGACGACAGTCCGGGATCAGTCCCTCAAGGGAAAGATCCGAGGACAATACCTCGTAATTTTGAACCACGGTCAGATGACGAAGCAACACCTGAGCTAGTATTTGGTTGGTATTTTAACCTTTTGACTACGCCGACCAACCGGTATAGTGGTTAAGGTGTTAGCCTCTAGATCGGAAGGTTCCTGGTTCGAATCCGGTCCGGGCATGGATGTTTGTAAACGTATGGTGTAGAGGCGGCTGGTGCACCTTAAATCTGTAGTGGCCGAAAGTCCTCACGTTGGGTTGGCGTGGAAGTTTGGAGAGTGGGGTGCCAGCTCAGGTGTTGCTTCGTCATCTGACCGTGGTTCAAAATTACGAAGTGTTGTCCTCGGATCTTTCCCTTAATTGACTTGATCCCGGACCGTCGTCAATAGCCCGTTGTGTTGCTCTAGTACGACGTTAACTAAAATTACCAATTACCTTTTGACTACGGCTGTAGATATAATAAGCGCGATTCTTATAACTTTCAAGGTACAACTGCTGCAACGGCCGTTGTCTAAATTCTTTCTTGGCTTGATCACGGTACAACTGCTGCACCAACCGTAGTCTAAAGGTTAATCAACATCCTGTTGAAGCAACAACCGGGCTATTGACGACGGTCCGGGATCAATCCCCCAAGGGAAAGATCCGAGACAACGCCACGTAATTTTGAACCGCGGTCAGATGACGAGGCAACACCTCAGCTGACACCCCACTGTCCGAACTTCCATACCACGCCACCGTGAAGATATATGAGACCACGACGGATTTAACGTGCCCCAACCTCCTATGTAAGCGACGATCTTTGTCTGGATTCGAACTTGCAACCTCCGTTTGCTAATCCGATAAACTTCCAATCATGCTATCACGGCCAGCCGCAAAAACATTAGCATATCTTGATAAAAAAACATATCCCGTCATTAGAAGAATAACATTCATCCACTTCCTAATGACAACGGGCTATTGACGACGGTCCAATATTAGGGATGCGACATCGATGTCGATGTTTTATAGAAAACTTCGATGCATTTACCATCGATATCTTGGAGACAATGTTCACTCTTTTATAATTTCTCTATGGTCCAAGTGCGCTCTCGTATCACACTTATTAGTTTTATCAGTTTATAGCAGTTTAGCACTGAACCTAATTGGCGTTTATTATTCATCTACCATGTATCAATTCGTAATTTATTCCATTTAATTTTTCTTTGGTAAAGATCTGAAACCGTATTCGAAAAACCAGTCAACAGTCGAAACCAGTATCGCAGCAGAAACACTACCGTCACCAGTATCGCAGCAGAAACACTACCGTCACCAATATTTAGCTTGACAGAAAATACCTCACACAAGTTACTGTAAAACTTTATAATAGATCTACCTAATCGTGGGATTAACCGTAGGCAGGGCGTCTGTACGGGTAGGTTGGTATTTTAATTGACTCCACACTGGTACAACACAGAAGGCTATTGGCGTCTGTACGTGTAGGTAGGTATTTAAATTAACGTCCCACTGCAGAAACAAAACGGGCTATTTGTGACGGTCTGGGATCTAACCCGAAAGGAAAGATCCGAGGAAACCACCACGTAATTTTGAACCACGGTCGGATGACGAGGTCACACCTTAGCTGGGACACTACTCTTCAATAAACAGTATTGAGATAGAGTAGTAATTGATTTAAAATGGACTTCCTAAGATTTTGGTTCGCATTTGCCACAACTTATCCCACATAATATCAGCTTAAACCTCCTGGTCTCTACGAAGTATCTCGTAATTAACAAGCCTAACTAGTTCTTGTTGGATGTAATACTTCGTCATTAGAAAACTGACCAGATCTTGATCTCGTCATCATAAAAAAAAATTGGCAATATCTTGGTGGCAATATATCTCGTCATTAACAAAACTGCTCAAAACCTGATGGACGAGATATCTGGTATAAAACATTTGGAGTGTTAAAAACACACAGTTCTAAAAAATATGGCATGGGGAAAAATTTAATCAGTTGCGAGTGTTACATTTATCTATCTAAGTAAGCCTAACCGATTGCTCAGAAGGAATTCATGGATAAATGCTAAAATGCACACATTTTGAAAAAAAATTATTTAAGTCAGAGAAAATATGTCTTCATTCCAAAAAACTTTTTTAGAATTCTGTGAAGTTTCTAAGATTATCGATTTCGAACGAATCGTTACTAAAACGTTCTCTCAAATACTGTTCTGCAAGAAGCGAGATTGAAAGAAATACCGTCTTCGACGTTAGCATTAAACATGAAAGAAGCTACGGAACACGGAAACTTAATTTTCCGTTCGATATTATACGTATATTAAAAATATATTTCAACTCTTAGAGTATTTTATTTCTAATTTTTATTTCGCCGATCGATGAATGGTTTAAGCGAAATGGCTGAAGCGAGACTGTGTTCTCAGAGCGATACATTGCAGAACGAAAATGCAAATTCGAAGTCTTTCGTTTTCAAAAGAAAAGGAATTCTATTTATAGACAAAATTCGTTCATGAGCTGGAGTTTGATCTTTACACAGCTTTTTTATTGCGCTTCCAAATCGGGTTCTTTAGAACATCAAAAGACACAATTACCAATTGGGAATGAGTACATTTACATTTCAACACCCACGGAGTTCAGCTTTAAATTATTCATTTATGAGGAGAAGCGTTTTTAAATGTGAGATAATTTTTGCTCAATGTATATCTTTTGCTACATAAATAAAGCGCAGATAAATGTATAAAGAGAGAGGTCTACTATCATTCATACATGCTATAGAGGAATTAAATGAAAGGCTTTTTATGTGGATGTCGATAGAAAACAAACCATTTGGGATAGGTGTATTATTTAACAGCTAAATGTTATTTTCCGATCTGAATTTAAATAAAATATCACACACAATGCATAAGTAATGCCTCGACAAATCTAAGCGCAGGGAATTATTGAACGATGAAATGAATACAAATATAGACCTGTTATCTTTTAATGGCATTGCTTTGAATTGTTATACACTCAGTTCTGATTCTAATAGAAACAAATCCAACAGATTTCATTGATAGAAATTTCGTTGTATTTGAAGCATCGAATCCTTGGTTGAAAGACCTACAAAAGGTTTAAAATGGAATGCAAAGCTCGTGAACTTGATGACGCTGCCATAGCGGCATAAAATAGAATTTCATCATCGCAATGTTTCTAGTGTCAACGTTTATATCAAGTTATCGAACTACCTATTTATAAAATCAAATCTCAGGACGAGACGACATTTATTGACAGACAAACCAAACGGTACACTTCTCATAACGATCCACAGAACTATTACCCTCTTGCTTCTAAGCATAAATAGACGCTTCCGCGTTCAAACATTTGCTCAGAAGAGAGCACAGTCACGCGTCTGATGAACAACTGAACAGTTCATCGTTCTTCTAAGGGTAAGTAGATATTTTATTAAAACGTCCGACTGGAGCAACACAACGGGCTGTTGGCCGGGATCAAACCTGAAGGAATCGATCCGAGGACAACACCATGTAGTTTTGAACCATGGTCAGATGACGAGGTCACACCTGAGAGGGCACCCACTCTCCTTTTCCACATCACACTAACGAGAGGACATTTGAAGCCCGACAGATTTAACCATCCCTCTTTGCACACGATGATCTTTGGTTGGATTCTAACTCGCAACCCTAAGGTTACTAGTTCGTTACTATTCCAAACGGCTGGGAAAAGAGAAGAAAAGCACAGAAGAAAGCTACACTAAGAAACAAATTAAGAGAAAAAAACAACAATCTTGTTCTGTATTAATGTTAAACAGAATAGGAATATAACGTCTACATACTATATCTGAAACGTTTACGTCTCGTACGCTATGGCGGAAATGGTAGGGACGAGCTTGGTTGGTTGTGGTTCATGGAGCTAGGCCGTATTCGGCCAAGCTGTGCAAAACACATCACCGACAGCGTCGATTAATGGATAAATTCAAGGAACATTTTTCCTGATGCAAAAGAGAGAAATATACATAGCAATTGAATCTGTGTCTTCTACAATTCGCAGGTTGCTTGCGCAGTTCGTAGACCCCTGAGCATCGGCGATCCCTGTAGGCATGAAAGGTACTTTAAAGATCTCTTATTTTAGGCTTGGTATATTTGAGTCATACCGACAGGAGTGTTCATGACGTTTTGTTGTTTTCTGAGCGGAAAACTGAATGTGCATACACATGTCGCCTCATGTGCGAATTGCCCTCAATAGAACACTGTAGAAAATTCTGCGATCTTCCGAAAATTGAAAAAAAAATTGTTTGTTACGATGTTAGTACACTTGCAGATCAGCAGGTAATTGTCTTACATCCTTAAATTCTAGATTATGTGCAAAGTTATACGATTATTAAAATTCGAAAATGCCATATCATAGAGCCATCGACATGCACGGTCTATAGTAGAGTCTAATTTTCAGGCAGCTGGTATATTCAGGATATTAAGACAAAGTATTGACGTGATTCGAAAATGTTTCGCGTTTTTTTCTTTCTTCGTTTGGCTTTCTTGCTATCCAACCAACACCATTTATCAGATTATCTATATAAATAAGAATGGAGTGTTTGTTTGTACATTCAATATTTTCGACCCATTTCAAGTTTTCTATCCGTTTTGGACCCTTCTGATGCCGAATCCGCCTTTTTCTCGTTTGGTGTCTGTCTGTATGTTGTGCCCTATACACGTCCACGCGGTTTAAGATATTTTCATGGAAATTTGCATACAGTGAGTACTTATCTTAATTTAGTGAGTGGAATTGGTTGCGAAAGTCTGTCTGTCCGTCTTTCTGTTCTATGCTCGATTTTGTGTTTGTGTGTTTGTGTAGGCATCACATGAATTGTATTCCAGATATTTGATTGCAGTGTATCTGATTTTAAACATTTATCTATTAGTTTAGTGAATGCAATATTAAACATTTCTTTATTGGTATATTTAGATGAGTTTCATGCTAAAACACCTGAGTAAGTATACTTAAATCAACCATAATTTGGTAGTTTTGGAAAAATTGGAATGTCTATTGAATATTACGATTACTTCGATTGTTTTACCAGTACTGCTGAAAAGTAATTATTCTTCAAAAAATTATATTTTTTAATGAAATTTCAGCTCTGATACTTCATTTATTTCGAGTCTTATTTTTGTTCTTAGCGCAATGAAAACGATTTCGGAATAATTGAGACAGACGATATTTTTCAACGAAACGAGAATGAACAAGATCGTGTGAGCAGTGATATTTTCTGTTTCTTTCGCTCTGAATTAATTTCACATTTCTAAATTTTGTGCACTTTTAGTTGTAAATTGTGGCAACTGTGCGAGATCAAGAGATAAAAATGAATCACAAATTAATATCTTTAGAACAATTTTTCCGACATCTTTTATTTTGTTCTATTTTACTGTTTTCTGTTTTAAATATTTATTATTTTAATAAATGTGTTTTACTTCTCATCACACCCAACAGCACTACAAAGTATTAGACTTGAAAATGTTAGGTAAGTCAGTATAAATTTTCAGTAAATTTTAAGTGTAGTTATGCCATTATTGAAAGAATAATGCCGTTATTTAAAGAATAATGCCGTTATTTAAAGATTAATGCCGTTATTTAAAGAATAATGCCGTTATTTAAACAATAATGCCGTTATTTAAAGAATAATGTCGTTATTGGAAGAATAATAATGTTTAAAAATCCAAATAGAACTTTTTCCAACATTAAAAAATTCGTTGTAGTAATGACAGGAGAAGATTGCAAAATTTCACAATGTCGCCTACCGGAGGCAAGAGTGCCACAAGTAAAAGAATATTGTTTTGTTGACTATGAGTGCGAGAGCACTCGCCGTAAATCGTAATTTTAATTAATTGAGTTGCACATGAAAATAACTTAAGAAAGGGAATTCCAAATCTTCCTATAAATCGTCTTTTATAGTAGTAACCTTAGTATCACCTTTCGTCTTTTTGTAGCTTTGTCATACAGCAATTGTGCGATGTATGTGAAATGTATTACATGAATGGATATGTATGTGTAGGATTTGTGTCCAAAGTAAGTTGTAGAAAATATAAAGATGGCGAAAGGTGTTAAAATAAATTTTTATTCTACAAAAAACGTAAGTCATTATATATTTTGATTATCTCTTCAATCTAGAGTAAACGAATTCCAACCGAGTAAGGTCGGGTATTTTGCTAGTTATTAAATAAATTGAATCGCAGGTTCTGATATTCAGTACAATTTGTGTCTCCAAGTGGATCACCAAATTTAGACTTCATCTACAAGAATAAACTATTGTGCTCTTTGTATTTGGTGAACTTAACCCAGGCCTCGAAATAGATTTTTTAATACAGGTGCACCTTGTGCACCTAAGTTTTTAAGTTAGGTGTACATTAAAAAAAAAGGAAATATAAGAGCATTAATGTAATGTAGACTGCTTTATTAGTTAGGTATGCTTAGATAGGTTAGCAAATAAAAATATTTAAACATTTAAATTGGCTGTCGCGACAGTCGCTTCAACAGATCCATCTGGAAAATGTTTCGATCATCGGAAAGTTCTAGTGGCAGTGGCACAAGTAAACCTTTCTCCTGTATAAACCCGTTACGGGCTAGCGATTTTGTTTTCTCATTGTATTTAGGAATTTTAATTACGTTTCTTTCGAGCGAAAGAGCGATCGATACTAATATTTTGTTCAAACATCAAAATAACATAAAACACGTTCCTCCTTTTTTTAACGTTCACTGCGTGAACCTAGCGGGAAAAAATTAGGTGCACAGTTTTATTTTCATGTGCACAGTGCACCTGGGTGTTTCGAGCCTTGACTTAACCTACCCAAATAATCCTTCAGAGTGACGTTAAATAACTACCTACCTAAATAATCCTACAGTACGACGTTAATTAACAAGCTACCTAAATAATCCATCCAACGTGTCAATAATACAGTAGACTCGCGTTATATCGACTTGAGGGAACTTTTCTTCAGGGACGTTATATAAAAGCGTCGTAAAGAGTCTTCCATTTTTGGAGTGGAAGAAGGAATACGATTTCAAAATACCTCATAAGTTTTTTCAATATCAGAAAAACACTTGAATGATGTGAAGATTGGAGAACAGACAACTAAGAAACTCTTCAATCTATTTTACTTCTGCCTTCAGACGGCTCGACGTACTTATTATTCGTCTCACCCACTCAAGACGCACTCATAGACATTTATTGAGTGGATGGGAGAGTTTGTCCCGTTTTTTGGACCAAAAGCGATGAAAATTCTTTCATTTACTAAAATTTAATATGAATCAATATTGTATGTGCCGTTCTGTTCGATGATCTTCCTCCTTATCTCTTCGGTAGCTGCATCATCCCGCGATCATAGAAGTCCTGAGGTTTTTGGCTAAAGAACTGATCCATGTGACGAATGTTTCTGAAAATAATAAGCTTTTAAGGCCCCGTGGACACATCCGATTTTTCAACGTGCGGCGCCGCTGCGGCACCGAAGCCCAACTATGGACACATAACCGTGAAATGACGAAAAATCTCATTTCGTGCCATTTGCGATAAATATTCTATCGAAGAAAACGTGTTTATTTCGCTTACTTGGTGTAAAAAAAAGTATATTTCGAAACAAAAAATAGACGTTACTGGATACAACCATTTATTAATTTTTATTTATATTCCATTTTTTTAAAAAACAAGTTACTTGAGACCGAAGAAGCGTGTGTGGCGAGCTGCGGTACCATGAGGAACTGCGGTGCAAATTGCACGCAAGTTGGACGTGCGTCACCGCAGCGGCGCCGGAGGCATGTGTGCACTACTCCATTGGATCTAATGTATCTCAGACCGCACTTGCGTTGCCACTAAGTGCGATCTGAAATACATTAGATCCAATAGAGTAGTGCACACATGCCTCCACGAGCATGACACGAGCTGCGGTACCATGAGGAACTGCGGTGCAAATTGCACGCAAGTTGGACGTGCGTCACCGCAGCGGCGCCGGAGGCATGTGTGCACTACTCCAGCGCCGCACGTCCAACTTGCGTGCAATTTGTACCGCAATTCCCTTCGGCGCCGCACACGCTTCTCCGGTCTGAAATAACTTGTTTACATAAATCAATGGAATATAAATAACAATTATTAAATGGTTGTATCTGGTAACGTCTATTTTGTTTCAAAATATACTTTCTTTTTGCACCAAGTAAGTGAAATAAACACGTTTTCTTCGATAGAATATTCATCGCAAATGGCGCGAAATGAGTACTTGCGTCATTTCACGGTTATGTGTGCATACTTGGGCTTCGGCGCCGCACGTTGAAAAATCGGATGTGTGCACCGGGACTTACTGAGAATGGAATCGTCAACGCCACCCTCACTCTACACAATGCATATCTCCTTTAGAGTGTGCGAAGCACCCTTGCCGTTTCGGAAATAAAAATGTTTTATGCTCGTATGTCGATCTTAATCTCGTAATCATCAAAAGTCGGCAATAATTTTATGACAAGATATCTCGTCACAAGTGAAATTAGTCAGATCGTCGAAATCACTTGGATGGTTAACTCTCTTGATACAAACCCGGACAACTACATATTTGAAAACACATCCTGAAGAATTCTCAAAGTAATATATAATCATTCCATGTCAAATCAACATACTGATTAGTTCATGGTCTCAGATGTTGATGAAATTGGATACATCAAGCGACCTTATCTAGTTGTGAAAGGAAAATTTAACAAAAGTTTTTTCCCTTCGAGTCAAAAGTTATTAATAAAATACAGAAATTAGTAAACTAATTGATGTGCTCTGAAAAATAAATAAAATTGAATTTTTCAGCTGAAAAAAAATCATCGATTCTGTAATCCGTAGTACCCGATTCACTTCCATAGAAACTGAGGAGAATCCGTAGTAGTTGGCATCTCTGAAAACTCGTGTGTCAAAATTGCTCATTATTTTCTGCTATTTTTAATGCTTAACGAAATTTATAAAACACAACCCAATAACACAATTTTTTCCAAGTACATGCTGAAATTCCTTCTTTCAAACAACATGAGAAGTATAAACGTGAAATAGTTAACACTTCGTTTTTGCGATGCATTGCCATGTTTACATCAACCCACTACTAGCTGAGGAAATCCTGCCATCTCATATCTTTTACCATTCACCATATTTCATCTTAAACCTTTTTACCATTTCATGCTTTTCACTGCATATTTTGACTTTCGTCTTAACTACCACAGGCGGGAAAGATAAGTAGACTGAGCGCTACTAGTTAGAGGAGATTAAAAAAGTGTGACCAACAAATCGACTAGTAGTCACGTGACTGCTATGAAAAATTGACTTGGTAGGCCGATTTGGCATTTGACTCCTCGTTTGGCAATATAGTCTTTTGAATGTGCATTCACATAGCTACTTTTTACAATGTGTGAATGCACGTTCAAGATAGTGGCGACAAAATGGTGAAGCTGCCAAAGTCTACTACTACGTTGCGCTGACAGAATCAATGGATAGGCGTTCTCTAGCTTCCAGATGATCAATTATATGATTAATGTTCGATTCCTCCCGATAGACGAAAATAGTCTATGGATCACGTGACTACTAGTTTTGGTCACATGATCCTGGACACATAAAAAAAGGTTACCATTGCTCATTGTGCTTCTATACTTCCTGTATGATTCTTGCCTTTTTCGATGTCGTTATATCGATTATAAAATAATTGATTTTCTAGGATTGACAGTAACAGGACAACGAGTAGATAAATTGAGAGTCGTTATAAAACGAGTCTACCGTACGTGGCTGGGTTATTAACAGTAAATGAAAAACAATCTTAGAATCATGCTCGAGAACAAGTTGCTCTTAGACCTCTTGAACTGAAAGGATAACGATTCCTTTTATGAAGCAGCTCAGTGGGTTTGTCTACTGCGCTAGCAACATGCAAGCCATAAGTTGCGCAAGTTAGATACCTTAAACGTACTTTATTATCGGGTTTATTTCAATCTTCTGTGTCATAGAAACCTTGTGTATATATGCCCATTACTTGACGCTGTCCTGTGTTTGGCGTAACATGTCCAAACATAGCCCTTGCGTCGTAGAAACCAAATAAATCATCTTATGTATCCAGAACCGAGTTTTAAAAGAGTTATTTTATTCGTTTTTCCATTGACCGAAACTCGAGTTAGCATTCTCGGTGAAATGCTTGCTCAACGTAAACAGCATCAGAACGCAAGATTAAAGAATGTTTTATTCAAATATCCATTCGGCAACACACCTCCACAACTCGCTACACCCTCCCTATTTCCCACGTAAGCTTTGAATTCAATAAATAGTCCATCGCAGATCATAGGCAAAAGCCTCCAGGAACACCACTGAATAGTTATTCCGGAAAGAAGGAAACGAATTCAATCACAGATATCCGCCGTTGTTTGCAATGACCCCATCCAAACACAGCCCTCTTCAATATTTAGTCTCCATCTCGCATAAAAGCCTCTTCCCAAACGCACACAATATTTATTTGCCGCGGGAAAGCCGTAATTACAGGGGAATTGTGGGGCATCCCATCATCCAGAGAGCAGGGATTTCGTTGCAAAACCAGGTAAGTGGTTTATCGGTGATAAAAGGAGTGCTTACGCGTTGTGTGCGAAAACTCTACTCAAATTTCAGATTAGGCAGGGCTCTGTTTTTGTGTGTTTTATTTGCGAGGCGTGCTCGGGGTAAGAGGGTGTATTTGTGTTGCGGCATCAGCTTAAACACAGGATCCAATTCAACCCAATTTCGCGTTTTCGACGTTGCTGAGTTTTTTTCTGTGTGTGACTGACTCCCTGAGGAAGTTGAAAAATTGTTATTCAAAACTACAGTTATTTTTTCTCCTTCCGAGTTCTATTGGAAGGTGGGAGTGTTTTGGGACTGGGATTCGATCGATTTCTGTACTCGGTAGAAGGTGAGAGGAGATAGATACAGTGTGAAAATATAATGCATACCTTGCGCTTGTGTCTGGTTAGGAAAATCTATCGAAACGAGTTTTCTTAGAAGAATGGAAATTAAGAACGTACCTAGGTTAACTCTTGACACCACAAGGATGACCCGAAAAAGTAAACTTCTTTGATGGTCTATTAATTACAAATTGTTATTCTAAAATCTAATGTTTTTTCTTCCGAGAACTATTGGAAGGGGGCGGTGTTTTGGGACTGGGATTCAATCGATTTCTGTAATCTGTAGGAGGTGAGAGGAGATAAAAACAGTGTGAAATATAATGCATACCTTGCGCTTGGGTCTGGTTAGGAAATTCTATGGAAACGAGTTTTCTTAGAAGAATATAAATTAAGAACGTACCTAGTAACTCTTGACACCACAGGGATGATCCGAAAAAGTAAATTTGATTGATGGTCCATTAATTACACATTGTTAATACAAAAACTAATGTTTTTTCTTCCGAGCCCTATTGGAAGGCGGCGGTGTTTTGGGACTGGGATTCGATCGATTTGGTCCTCAGTTGTAGGTGGTACTCAGGTAGTGGATAGATACATAGTATTGTGAAAATATAAAGCATACCTTGCAGTTGTGTCTGGCTGAGAAAATCTATGGAAACAAGTTTACTTAGAATGGCAAGTAAAGGACGTACCTAGGGTAACTCTTGACACCACAGGGAAAGTCCGAAAAAGTAAACTTGATTGATGGTGCATTAATCACAAATTGTTTTTATAAACCTATGTTTTCTTAGTCCTAATGGAATCTGAGAGTGTTTTGTGACTGGGAATCGATTAATTTTGGTCCTCAGTAGTAGGTGCGATGGAATACAGTACAAACCATAGAATCTTTGAAAATATAATATATACCTTGCGTTTGTGTCTGGTAGAGCAAATACATGCAATCGAGTTCGTGTATTGTTACCTACCTCGGGTTGGCTACAACTAAACCAAACATTAAAACAGTAGTTAAATTAATACAATCTTAAGTATAAAATTCAATTATTTTTTATTACTTTTTAGTCACTTTTTATTCTTTTGTTGTAACAATGTGTAACAAAAATAAGGTAAGAATGATAACAAATATAGAGTGATTGAAATGAAAATTTAGAACAATGTTTAGCTTGGCAACTATAATCGAACCAAACATTGAAACAGTTGTTAAATTAATACAATCTTAAGCATAAAATTCAATTATTTTTATTTACTTTTTAGTCGCTTCTTATTCTTTCTTTGTAACAATATGTGTAACAAAATAAGTAATATGTTTTATGACACGGCCAAAAGTCACAGTGGACTACATCCTAGGTTTTTCCCAAGTCTGTCTATCCCTGAAGAATTCGTTGTGTTCCTCCAGTGTGACGTTAATTAAAAAAATACCAAATACTTCCAATCCCTGTTCTAAACGTTCCACGGTAGCCCGGATGGAAGAGTAACGGAATAGTAACCAGAGGGTTGCGAGTTCGAAACCAACCAAAGACCGTCGTGAACAAATGGGTTTATTTAGTCCACGCTAAATCTGTCGTGGCCTCAAATGTCCTCGCATTGGCATGATGTGGAAATTTGGAGAGGGGTCTGCCGGCTCAGGTGTGATCTCGTCATCTGATCTTATTTCAAAATCACGTACTGTTGTCCTCCGATATTTCCCCTCAGGTTTGATCCCAGTTAGTCATCAATAGCCCGTTGGGTTGTTTCAGTGGGACGTTGATTACATACTTACGTTCCTATTATAAAAATTAATGTGTTTTCTTCTAAGTCTTATTGGAAGACGAAAGTGTTTTGTTACTGGAGATCGATCGGTTTCGATCCTCAGTTGTAAGTGCGAGGGGATACAGTGCAAAGCATAGAATCTGTGGAATATAATGAGCCTTCCTTGAGCTGGGGAAATGTAAGAACGCGGGTTTATTTCATCGAGTGAAATATAAGTGGACTGATCATTGCTATTGAGAGAAGGTCTCCAACTGCCGGTCTAAATGATCAACATTCCGGGATGATGGCAATCGTCTTCCTATAACGTCCCAAATGTGCTCTATGCTCCTAGCTGGCCAAGGAAGTGTTGGGAAAGCTTGAAAACAATTCAAAGCAACATGTGCCGTGTGCGGCAAGGGAATTATCTTGTTGAAAAGTAAGCCGGGTGTCGCTCTCGTACGCCTACTTAATACTCTCTCATGCCTACTTAATACTCTCTCCTGCCTACTTAATACTCTCTCATGCCTTACTTAAGGGGGTCCGGGACACATCAGAATTTTTTTTTTATTAATTAATTTAGAATTTTCAATTTTTTTTTACTGATTACCCATATAACTAATAAACAAAATCACAACACAACATTTTTCCAAAAGTTTTTGAAAAATTTTAAATTAAAATTTTTTGAAAAAAAGAGGGGTTATTTTAAATTGCTAAGGCTTAAAATATTCTTGGTCCATTTTCAAAATTCTTGCAGTAAATTATTCACAAATTTATAAACTTTAATTTTGGTTCAGCAATTTAAAAAATATTAATTTAATAAAAAAAAATATTTGAATGAAAATTTTTGAAAATTTTAAAGTACTATTTTTTTAAGTCATATTTTTAAAAGTAAATGTTTGTTTCAAATTTGCTGAATCAAAATTAAAGTATAATGTTTGAAAAAGATATATTCCAAATTTCAACCCTTAAACTTTATTGGTTTTCGACTTATAGCAATTTGAATACTGGAAATCTTGAAAAAAAGTATCATGGAGAAAAACGCATTTAAAGTTTTAAAGACAGATGTCGTTGCCATAACAACAACTGTCAAGAGTGTTAGATTTTCGAAACAACGCACCACAAAAATTAGTATATCTCTAGTTCTAATTAAGATAGAAACATCATTTAGACGTCATTTTAAGCAAAAAAACATAGAGAATTTCTTAAACACATAAAAATTTTTTCGAAAATTTGACAATTGTTGTGTTCCGGACCCCTTTAATCTGCAAATAATTTTGAATTAAATTAATTTAAAGTAATGTTGGAATTTAAGAACTTATTTTTATGATTTTATGTGTATATAAATTTAATAAATACATTATCTTAATTCTGAAACTGAAATCTAGAATGCAGCTAGTTTAGTTATGAGATGAAATACAAATACCTATAGATAAAAAAAAAAATAATCTGAATAAATTTGGAGACTGGAAATGGAAAACGCGATAAGTGCCAAATTGCAAACATTACAGGCGAGCAAAAAATAAGTTTTAGCACCTCGTGGTACTTATGTCACTGGGACATGTATCTACCAACGCATTTTACAATTACTTAAAACTTTTTTGAAAATTACATCATTTCCCAGGTTGAAATCCTTGGTATTTACTACGTTTTGACGCTGAAATAAGTTATTTTTAGGTTCCTACTAGGGATGCGACATCGATGTCGATGTTTTCAAAACATCGAGGTTTTTAAAAAAACATCGATGTATTGGATTCGATGTTTTTGTAACATCGATGTTTATACTTGTCGATGTTTTATTTTTAAATGAAAAAAGTACCGTTATAAAAATTTTAAAAATAACCGAGTTGCATAATTTTTATAATCAGCAAATTGAACATTCTTTTAGACCAAAGTGGCAAAGGGTGAATGGTCTGAAAAATAGGGATGCGACATCGATGTCGATGTTTTCAAAACACATTTATGTTTCATAAAAACATCGATGTTTTGATGTCGATGTTGCATCACTAGTTGCTAAACCAGTTTTAAGAAATGGGGGAAAGTTTAAATACACTGGATTTTAAAAACATCGATGGTTTTTGGGGCGATGTATTATCAACATCGATGTTTTGCTGTCGATGTCGCATCAATAGTTGCTAAACCAGTTTTAAGAAATGGGGAAAAAAGTTCGAAAATATTGAATTTTAAAAACATCGATAGTTTGGGGGCGATGCATTATCAACTTCGATGTTTTAATTTTGAACATCGCCCCAAAACATCGATATTTCATCACTAGTTGCTATAAACCAGTTTTAAGAAATGGGGGGGGGGAGAGTTTATGTACACTGAATTTTAAAAACATCGATGTTTTTGGGGCGTTGTAGTATCAACATCGATGTTTTGCTGTCGATGTCGCATCCCTAGTTCCTACTGCGTTTTCCATTTCCAGTCTTCATTTGTATTTACGTCCTTAAGATATTTTTTAGCCTTATTTAAGCTTTAAAATAAAATCAGTAATTGTTTTTAATACCTTCAGTATGAAAGGGCTATGGTAAGAGTAGATTTGCAAACGGGCGTAGGCCTTTCCTTTTAAATTTAACGTCATATTAAACAAGTGTAGTAGTAAAAGCAGTAATGTTTGCTTGCAGGCAAATTTAGTTTTGGTCACGTGATCTTGGGTACATAAAAATATTATTTTTATTCACTATACTTTTCTACTATCCCTATGGTTTATTTAGCGAGTTGCTCTTACCTAGGCTTGTCAGACCGAAAATGAAAGATCCTGACAAACTCAATTACAACTAATGACACCTCAGGGAAAAACTGAAAAATAAATTTTAATTGATGGGTATTAATAAAAAATTGTTATTCTAAACTAATGTTTTCTTAGTCCTATTGGAATATGAAACTGTTTGGGGACTGAGCATAAATCTATTTCGGTTCTCAGTAAGAGGTGAGAGAGGATGTAGTTCAAAGCATAGGATCTGTGGGAATATAAGGTATACCATGCGCTTGTATCTGGCTGGGCAAATTTTTGTCAACAAGTTTATTTACTGTGGTAAAGACAGGATTACCAGATAAAAAAATGAATGGTCCCGATAAACTTAATTATAATTCCTGATACCTCTGGGAAAGTTCGAATAATTAAACTTTATTTATGAGGTATTAGTCGAATACTTATTCGAAACTAATGTTGCTTTTTCTGAGTCCTATTCGAATCGAGCCAAAGGCCAACGTGTACAAAGGGGCTGGTGCTCGTTAAATCTGTCATGGCCTCAAATGTCCTTACGTCGGCGTAGTGTGGAATTTTTGAGAATGAGATTCAGGTGTTGATCTAGTCATCTGACCCCGTGGTTCAAAATTATGTATTGCCCTCGGATCTTTGGCTTCGGGTTTGTTCCCGGACCGTCTCCAATAGTATGTTGTGTTGCTGCAGTGTGATGTTAATTTAAATATCTACCTACCTATTGTACGGTACCAGTGCCTTGCGACCTTAAATCGATCGATTTTGGTTTATTGGTGAGAGGGAATATAATGCAAAGTAGAGAATTTGTGGAAATATACTATGTACCTTAAGCATGTGTCTGGTTGGGGAAATGTATGGAAACAAGTTTATTTAGAAAGAGTGAAGAACCTATGTAGGATTGCCAAATCTGAATATTGAAGAGAAAGAGAGAGTTCTTGACAAACTCGATTATAATTCCTGAAACCTCAGTAAAAGTATTCAGATGAAGCATAATTGTTGGGGTATTGATAAAAATAGCTTTGCTTTTAAATGATCAAATAAACATTGGTATAAAGAACTAACAAACGTATTTCAAATTAAATTTATTCTCTAAATAAGAAAACTGACTAGACGCATACAAATCCGTGAATTCCCGATAACGACTAATACATTTTGACACGCAAATGCGTCTTTGAAATCAAAACAGTACTGGGAGGCATGCTTAAAAAGTTGAATGCTACAAAAATGCATTACAACAATTTTTTCTTATGATTTAGAACTAGAACAAATATCTAGAACAGCGGTTCCTAAACTTTTGCAGCCATGGAGCTTTTTCGAAGAAAACGTTTATCGTGGAGCCCCAAGAAATGTGTGTTTAGTTCTATCTTAAGTTCTATGAGACATATTACACACGATACGTATACGGATGTAAGAATAATAAGGTACATATATTAATAAAGGAAACAATAGTAAAAAGGAACTGCTGGAGAATATTATTTATAAATCTAGAAAAACTGATATAACAACTAGTTAAGATATTTCAAAATGTTACAATGTTACATGTACACTCGAAATTAATGTAAAAGGTGTACCTGCTTCTTGCGATAGAGTTTGTCAATGTCTAGTGGTCAACCGGTCTAATAATCAAACAAAAATTTAAATATCAAACTAAATTTACTATTTTTTATCAATTATGAAATTAATATTCATAAAAATTATAAATAGAAACCTAGAAATTTTTTGACTCCATGCGATTCAACTGTTACTAAAACATCGGAATTCCAAATTCCATCTCATTACGTGCATAATTAGTAGCGCAGTGAGAGTTTTTGAAAAATTCAATGACTATCATCGTTATTGGGGATTGCTTACAAAGTGAAAACAGAAATTTCTGCCAACACATCTTGGGATTCAGTCAGAAAGGATTCTGACTATGTCACCATCTTAATGGACTCCACACCAAGGCGCCTGTAACAGGTCATTGATTGCGACGCCACTATACGTTTTTATTAATATTTATAATGTGATTGAATACCAAACATTCACAAGCTCCCTCAATGGTTTTTACGGATTTTCTCGGTCAATTTTACGCCGTTTTACATTATGTTTTCATTGAATCCACCTGAAATTTTGCGCAGAATCCAAATTTGTGATAAAAAGATGGGATTTGTATTGAAATTATCGGAGCAAGAACCCAATTTAATATGAAGACGGCCCCTTAAGACAAATTTTAAGTTTTGATATTTGTAGAAATCATTAAACCCTATCGATTGCTACCTTCCGTTTTGTTATGCGATGTAAATTGTGCAATCGCGATCGGGTGAATCGTTTTTTTTTTTTTTAGTACGTAGTATTAAAAGGCAGTAAGAACAATTTAGCTTTTGAACTGAATATCGAAAGATCATCCCCTAACTGAACCCAAAATTCGGGAAGTGGTTCGCTTTTAAATAAAGTCTGACAGTGGCTGTACTAAACCATGTCTGTAAGGACCTCGTATTTTGCCGCAGTGAGGGCTGCAGCTTTTGATGTCCCTGAAAATGAATCTACAATCCACTCACAGGATTCTTACGAATCGATTCGAGTCCCTTGAAAAGCATGAATTCAAATTTTGAAGCAAATTGTTAAGGTGTTCATTAGTTATTGCTGGCAATGGTTCATTTATTGTTACTTTATTTTTTTAGAAGTTTGAAGTCAATGAGAAACATGTCAGATCCTTATTCTCGACGCTTTCCATTTAGAACGCTTTTATTTTGTCAGATTTATTTTGTCATTAGCTTCTAATATTGTCCTCCGTTTACCTTGCATAAATGTTCTGAATTCGTTCATTTTTCGAAAAATTGTCTGCCAAGTAACATAATTTGCACAACCATTCCTCATCATTAAAATAATCTGCTAGCAAACTGTTTTGGTCATTCAAAAGTGATGAAACGTCCATACGAAGTTCGAATAAACGGGACAACGCTTAACCGCGTGACAACCATCGTACTTCTGTGTGTGATAACAATGATTTGTGTATACTTCCCACATTATTTTGTGCACTCTACTTTGCAAAGGTCATGCCTTAACGAAGTTGATACTTTTGACGGCGTTGTCTGGTACCTGCATTAATAACGCTGGTATTTGTTTCATTGAGAGGGAGTGTCGGTGTATAGTACACAATGATTACTTATGCAGTTTTTAGAAACTTTCTTGATCATTGTAACCGTGCTAGCAACATGACCTATCATGGCCTTTGCATGCTGAATATCCACAATAAACAATTGCTCAAACCTCCTATGTCTGCTTTATTCCACAATACATAAAATCCCGCCCGAGTATTCACTTTAAAGGTTTGTATTCTATACAAAATACCTATAATGTTTCTACACAAAGCGATTCAAGAAATGTAACGTTTCGGTTGAATTGATTATTTTTCTGAAAAATCTGGACAACCTATAATACCCAGCGGAATTTGAGCACAAGTGAATTCTGAAATTTTCGGGTAACCCAAAACCAACCGATAATAGAAATGTATTTTTTTACTCTGTATCTGGCAACGCAAGAAATAATACTTTATTTTTAAGTTCCAACTCTTTCTAGATTTTGTGCTTCAGGTAAAGGACGATAAAATATTGCTGTCATTTTTTGAGTAGGGTAGGTGTTCCAAATATCGCTTACTCTAACTATTTTTCTGTATCTCAGCCTCCTGGATTGGAAAATCAAGCTGGAAACTAAATTAATATTTCTAGGAACTATTCTCCTTTGGTTTCCAGAGATCATATACCTTCTTTACTTATGTCAGTTTTAAGTTAATGAGTGAAGCTTAAATAAAGTTTCCAAAGAGAATTTTCAAGAGTGGGTTGCTAATATCGCCTACTCTGTTTCTATTAGGAATGCGACATCGACAGAAAACATCGATGGTCACAATTAAAACATCGATGTTGATAATACATCACCCTTTAAACATCGATGTTTTTTAAAATCTAGTGTATTTAAACTTTTCCCCTCATTTCTTATAACTGGTTCAGCAACTCGTGATACTACATCGACAGCAAAACATCGATGGTCAAAATTAAAACATCGATGTTGATAATACATCACCCCCAAAAACATCGATGTTGATAATACATCACCCCCAAAAACATCGATGTTTTTAAAATCTAGTGTATTTTAACTTTTTATCCTCATTTCTTAAAACTGGTTCAGCAACTAGTGATACTACATCGACATCAAAACATCGATGGTCAAAATTCAAACATCGATGTTGATAATACATCGCCCTAAAACCTTCGATGTTTTTAAAATTCAGTGTATTTAAATTCCCCCCCCCATTTCTTAAAACTCGTTAAAGCAACTAGTTTAGTGATGCAACATCGACTGCAAAACATCGATGTTCAAAATTAAAACATCGAAGATGATAATGCATCGCCCCCAAACTATCGATGTTCTTAAAATTCAGTGTATTTGAACTATTTCCCCCATTTCTTAAAACTGCTTTAGCAACTAGCGATGCGACATCGGCTCCAATACATCGATGTTTTTTACAAAACATAAATATTTTGAAAACATCGACATCGATGTCGCATCCCTACTTTTCAGACCCTTCACTCTTGGCCATTTTGGTCTAAAAGTACGTTCAATTTGCTGATTATAAAAATTATGCTACTGGGTTATTTTTAAAATTTTTATAACGGTACTTTTTTCATTTAAAAATAAAACATCGACAACGTAAAAACATCGACAAGTATAAACATCGATGTTACAAAAACATCGACTCTAATACATCGATGTTTTTTATAAAACATCGACATCGATGTCGCATCCCTAATTCCTATTACCACCCACCAGGCGATATTAGGAGCTGCTATTAAAAACGAGTTGATAGTAGAGCATACATACCTACCTGTAGTATATATTTAATGTACTTTCAAGTCATATAAACGAAATTATGATTTGGGAACACTTATCTGGATATTCTCTGAATGGATTGGAGACAAAAAATACGTTGATCACAGCCTCAAATACTACAAATGCAATAGTGTTTTATGTTGATATAACTAATAGGAAACTTGCCGGTGGCGCTACGTGTGGCAAAACACTAGATCGTCAAGGTCACCATACCGTCAAAGACCGTCAACATAAACTATGTCGTCCAGGCCATACCACAAAAAGCACCCTCAAATAAGTAGTCGGATTTAATGCAAATCCGCTGCCGTCCGGTCCATTATTGTAGGGTAGTGGATCTTCTATGGTGTCTGGACTTGAATACATGCAATTAATAAATCGTCAAACATAAAACACAAACCGCTAAAATAATTAAAACTGCCGTATGTCTAAAATAAGAAGAAAAATAGAACTTAAATCTTTTCAGTGCGGTGAAACTTTGATTATCCGTACATCTTTAAACCGTCAGTTTCTTTTAACCGTCAATTCATTATTAAAAGTTAATAAATTAAATATAAAAGGTTATTAGTACATACACATACATACCGTATGCACCGTACATAAACATACATACCTATACTGTACTCTATACACAGTAACCCGTAATTTGTCCCGTTCCGCCAAATGTAGTGGCCGTTAGAAACAAGAACCACCAGTACTATAAACAAAAAATGTATCTTAAACAGAAAAAAACCTCACTTGATGCATACGATCCCCAAAATGCCGTGAACGACCAACACATTCTTTATACGCTCAAGAAATACAGCCTTGGGATTCAATTGATATCTCTGAAAAACTGGTCAGTTTAACCTTTTGACTACGGCTATAGACATAACAAGCATGATTTTTTACTGTCGTGGTTTCGTATAACTTTCAAGGCATAACTGCTTTAACGGCCGTAGTCTAAATTATTTCTTGGCGCTATTCTTTTATAGCTTTCAAGATACAGCTGAAAAAAATGTCCGCTGTCTAAATTCTTTCTTAACGCGATGATGGTAAAACTTCTTAACCGACCGTAGGGTAAAGATTAAAATTCCAGGCAAAATCCGACGACGCATGCAAATTCAGAACCTTTCCGGAAGTCTGGTAATCCGACGTACGGTTTGCTTTCAATAAACACCTCTCAGTTAGTGTTTCCTATATTATCGAATTGGAGTGTTCGGTCCCACCGCCAAAAATAAAATACGTGACCCTTTTATTCCATTTCAGATCCTGCCCCAAGCTAGGTCGCCGTAGGGTACTGGGACAGAATAAAATTCCTAAATCAAATAGCAAGGTGACATTCCAGGCTTCCTGGAAGGTCTCTCAGATTAAAGGTTGCTTTAAGGTTGGTTTGGGGGTTTTATGGCACAATGGCCATATTTGGCCATTCTGCGCCAGGCACAAGACATACAAAATCAAGTTATAGACAGACACACGCAATAAAAGTTTTACTGACATAGATGGTAATGGTTATTTTAGTTCAGGGCTCGAAATACCCGGGTGCACAAATGCACTGTGCACATGAAAATAAAATTGTGCGCTTATTTTTTTCCCCGCTAGGTGCACGCAGTGCAACGAATGTTTAAAAAAAAAGGGGGAGGGGACGTGTTTTATGTTATTTTGATGTTTGAACAAAATACTAGTATCGACCTCTCTCGCTCTAAAGGAACGTAATTAAAATTCTTAAATACACACTATGCAAAAACAAAATCGCTGGGTCGTAACGGGTTTATATAGGAGGAAGGTTTACTTCGTGTCACTGCTACCAGAACTTTCCGATGATCGAAACTTTTTCCAGATGGTTCTGTTGAAGCGACTGTTGCAACAGCCGAAGAGAGAACTTAGATCACTTGAACACCCGCGAACGATAGGCATCATCCAGTATTTCTGTAAGCCCTTCGAGTTTCAATAAACTGTAAAGCCGAAGGAATTCTTGAGAATTTTCTAGCCTGTACATATCGTAAACAAATATTTTCATTATTTATCTTTAAACTCATATTTTATCTGCTTAAAATATAGTGTACTTGTTTATTTTTTATGTGTTTTTTGCCCACCAATGTCTGATGATGACTAATATTTGAGCCGCGTTAGCTCAGTCAGTAGAGCTTCGGGCTTGCATCAGAAGGGTTGTGGGTTCTGTCCTCGGCGGAGACTGCAATGCTAATGATTGGGAGATCGGCGCTTCGACCTGGCTAAAGACAGTCGTGTTCACTAATGGTGACTGGGGCACGTTAAATAGGTCGTGGTCACAAAGTCCCCCATCTTCCCATACCAAATCAATACCTCTGATGGTACCTGATCGGGGGTTATCGGCCTCTGATTGGTATCTAAATTACGATAAGTGTGAGTGAATGGATGTATGAAAGGGACCATCCTGTAAAACGAATGTGCCATGTATGTCGAGCAAAGTTGGACTTCCTCCCAATGGGGCTCAATTACATGGAAGGCGCACCCCCCTCGCCTCTTGCCGTCTTCGACGGGGCTGGCACTCCTTCGGTCTGCCAGTGTAGGCATAAGAAACAACAACAAGAAGTAATATTTTCGCAGATAAAAAAAATTGTTTACATTTTTTTTTTCTATCTTTTACTAAACTATCTAAACATACCCAACTAATAAAGTAGTTTATATTAAGTTAATGCTCTTACATTACGTTTTTTTAAAGGTGAACCTAAAATATAATCTGCACCTAATTTAAAAACTTAGGTGCACAAAGTGCACCTGTATTAAAAAATCTATTTCGAGCCTGTTTTAGTTAACGTCGTACTAGAGCAACACAACAGGCTATTGACGACGGTCCGGGATCAATCCCTTAAGGGAAAGATCCGAGGACAACAACTCGTAATTTTGAACCACGGTCAGATGACGAGGCAACACCTGAGCTGGCACCCCAATCTCCAAACTTCCACACCAACCCAACGTGAGGACTTTCGGCCACAGATTTAAGGTGCACCAGCCGCCTCTACACCATACGCTTACAAACATCCATGTCCGGACTCGGATTCGAACCAGCAACCTTCCGATCTATTGGCTAACACCTTAACCACTATGACGGTTGGTCGGCAAACCAATGAGAGGACATTTCAGGCTGCGACATATTTACCGTGTGCCGCCCTTACGTACATGGATGTCCTTGATAGGATAGTTTTGGACTAGGAACCCTCCAATTCCTAAACCGCTCACGGCTCGTCCTTATTAGGCAAAGCCGACCAACCGGTATAGTGGTTAAGGTGTTAGCCTCTGGATCGGAAGGTTCCTGGTTCGAATCCGGGTTCAGGCATGGATGTTTGTAAGCGTATGGTGTAGAGGCGGCTGGCGCACCTTCAATCTGTCGTGGCTGAAAGTCCTCACGTTGGGTTGGCGTGGAAGTTTGGAGAGTGGGGTGCCAGCTCAGGTGTTGCTTCGTCATCTGACCGTGGTTCAAAATTACGAGGTGTTGTCCTCGGATCTTTCCCTTAACGGACTGATCCCGGACCGTCGTCAATAGCCCGTTGTGTTGCTCTAGTACGACGTTAACTAAAATTACCATTACCATTACCTTATTAGGCAAGAGGATTTGCTAATTCATTACCAGAAATATTGCAGTGTCCAGGTATCCATGGGAAGAAAGTATTTTTATTTTTAGTCTAAACAAGGCAGGTTAATTAATGTCGCACTGGAGCAACACAACGGGCTATTGGCGATGGTTTGGGATCGAACCCAAATGGAAAGATCGAGGACAACACCGCGTAATTTTGAAACACCTAAAAGCAATAGCAGCTCCTAGAAATGGAGAACTTCCTTTGAAATTGGGGATTGAATAGACTGGAAGTTTGCATATGTGTCAGACAACGGTACTGCAACTAGTGTAGACACAATAAACGGTCATGAACAATTCGGATTATTTCCACATCGCCATCGAGGTGGAAACTACCCTTTAGAAAGTTAACTCACAAAAAAATTCGGTTTCCAAGAACACCAAAACTGGCAAAAACAATATATATACCCTCTCCAATAGCCTTCCTAGCGGGAGAAAGGTTCCTCGTTATCCTTTCGAATTTGAACACCACACTGTAATCCAATCTCCGAAATCTATTCTTGGATTAAGTAATTTGGAACCCATATCAATTTTCATCTCTCTGTCTCCCTCTCTCTCTTATCTGACAAACTGGTTAGCGAACTAATTCTTCTCCGCCTTCACACGTTCGATTGAAAGGCTTACTTAGGAAAAGTGGGTGTTAGCTACGGTCAGTGTGTTAATTTCTGTGTCTCGAGGAACAATGACGCAAGTACAAAAATATGAGTATTTTGAGTTGAATGCGGCAACCCCTGCCTGTTACATCAGTATTACATCATTCCAATAGAACAAGGTAATGGTAATGCTAATTTTAGTTAACGTCGTACTAGAGCAACACAACGGGCTATTGATGACATTCCGGGATCAGTCCCTTGAGGGAAAGATCCGAGAACAACACCTCGTAATTTTGAACCACGGTCAGATGACGAAGCAACACCTCAGCTGGCACCCCACTCTCCAAACTTCAACGGCAACCCAACGTGAGGACTTCTTTCGGCCACGACAGATTTAAGATGCACCAGTCGCCTCTACACCATACGCTTACAAACATCCATGCCCGTACCCGGATTCGAACCAGGAACCTTCCGATCTAGAGGCTAACACCTTAACCACTATACCGGTTGGTCGGCCTCAATGGAATAAGGAGTCGCGGTAGCTCGGTTGGAAGAATGACAGATTAGCAACCGGGGATTGCGAGCTTGAATCCTATCAAAGACGTGTGCAAAAGGGCAGGTGCATGTTAAACTGTCGTGGCCTCAAATGTCTCCATGTTGGCGTGTTGTGAGAATTTGGAGAGTGTGGTGGCAGATAAGGTGTTGTCTCGTCATCTGACCGTGGTTCAAAATTATGTGTGGTCCTCGGAGCTTTCCTTTCACGATTGATTCCGGACCGTCGCCAATAGAACTCGGTGTTTCTCCAGTGAGCCGTTAATTAAATACCTATCTTTCCGGACTGTTACCAATAGCCCTTTGTGTTGCTACAGTAGAGCGTTAATTCAAGTACCAACATACCTATGGCACAATAACAGAACTACAGTAACACAATCAGCTCAACTATAGTAATAACCAGATCCACTACAGAGCATTGCGTCATTGATCAAATTTCAACTGTTTCCTATCAGCTTTCAAATGTTTCCCGCCAACCAACTGGTATAGTGGTTAAGGTGTTAGTCTCTAGATCGGAAGGTTCCTGGTTTGAATCCGGGTCCGGGCATGGATGTTTGTAAGCGTATGGTGTAGAGGTGGCTGGTGCATCTTAAATCTGTCGTGGCCGAAAGTCCTCACGTTGGGTTGGTGTGGAGGTTTGGAGAGTGGGGTGCCAGCTCAGGTGCTATTTCGTCATCTGACCGAGGTTCAAAATTACGAGGTGTTGTCCTCGGATCTTTCCCTTAAGGGACTGATCCCGGACCGTCGTCAATAACCCGTTGTGTTGCTCTAGTACGACGTTAACTAAAAATTACCATTATTTTTTATCTATGGTTGTGTAGTTGGTAATTTTTAGTTAGCGTCGTACTAGAGCAACACAACGGGCTATTGACGACGGTCCGGGATCAGTCCCTTAAGAGAAAGATCCGAGGACAACACCTCGTAATTTTGAACCACGGTCAGATGACGACGCAACACCTGAGCTGGCACCCCACTCTACAAACCTCCACGCCAACCCAACGTGAGGACTTTCGGTCACGACAGATTTAAGGTGCACCAGCCGCCTCTACACCATACACTTACAAACATCCATGCCCGGACCCGGATTCGAACCAGGAACCTTTCGATCTAGAGGCTAACACCTTAACCACTATACCGGTTGGTCGGCGACTATAATTGGGATGCAAGCTCTTCGACGTAATAACGACTCAACTGCTGTTTAGAACGATTGCATAAGAAGTTGTGCGTGGAATTCGACTAGAACATCGACAAGTTCATAGTGCGTTTATTAAAAAAAAATTTAAACTCTGTCCGTTTCATAGCGTAAAGAACTGAATAAATAAAAATGTTTACAATGTTGCTAAGCAATATTAATATCTATATAAATAAGAATGGAGTGTTTGATCGTACATTGAATATCATCGACCCATTTCCAGTTTTCTGTCCGTTTTGGACCTTTCTGATGCCAAATCCACCTCTTGCGCGTTTGGTGTCTGTCTGTATGTGTGCGCCCTATACACGTCCACACGGTTCAATATATTTTCATTTAAATTTGCATACAGTGATTACTTATCTTCATTTAGAGAGTGAAAGTGGTTGCAAAAGTCTGTTTGTCTTTCTGTTCTATGTTCGATTTTGTGTTTCTGTAGGCACCACATAAATTTCTCTCCAGATATTTGATTGCAATTTGTTTTATTTTATACATTATTTATTAGCTTAGTGAATGCAATATTAAACACTTCTTAATTGTTATATTTCGATGAGTTACATGCTAAAACACCTGAGTAAATATACTTACATCAACCATAATTTGGTAGTTTTGGAAAATTTGGAATGTATATTGGGATTGACAATATTTTTTAAAGAACTGAAATAAAACGGAAACTCGTGTTTCTTTCTTTCTGAATTAACTTCGTATTTCTAAATTTTGTGTACTTTTTAGTTGTAAGTTGTAGCAAAACTGCGAGATAAAGAGATAAAAAAATAATCACACATTAATATCTCTAGAACAACTTTTTCCCGACATCCTTTATTTGTTTTATTTTGCTGTTGCCTTTTGTTTTCTGTTTTAAATAATTATTAATTTAATAAATTGCGTTTCGTTTTCATCACACGCAACACCACCACAAAGTATTCGACTTAAAGTGGCAGTTAGGTCAGAATAAAGCAAATTTTAAGTGTAGGTATGCCATTATAAAAAAATAATGCCGTTATTGAAATCCGAGCTAGAACTTTTCAAACATTAAAAAATTCTTCGTCATAATGACAGGAGAAGACTGCGAAAATCCACAATGTCGCATGCCGGATTCAAGAATGACGCAAGTAAAAAAATATCATTTTGTTGACTATGAGAGCAAGATCACTCTTTGTAAATCGTCGTTTTTATTAATTGAGTTGAACAAGAAAAGAACTCAAGGAAGGGAATTCCAAATTTCCCTCAAAATCGTCTTTTGTAGTAGTAACCTTAATGTCACCTTTCGTCCTTTTGTAGCTTTGTCATACAGCAATTACATACAACAATTACAGCTTTATCATACAGCAAGGGTGCGATGTATGTGAAATGTATTACATGAATGGATATATATGTGTAGGATTTGTGACCAAAGTAAGTCGTAGAAATTATAAAGATAGCGAAAGGTGTTAAAATAATTTTTTTATTGTACGAAAAACTTAAGTCACTAGGGGGCTCCGCCCCCTGCTCGCTTACGCTCGCCAACCCCCGGGGATTGCTGCGCAATCCCATTTGGTTTGCTTCGCAAACCAACACTCCTTTCACAGATGTCATTTGGTTTGCTTCGCAAACCAACATTCCTTTCACAGAGTGAAACTATCTGAATAATTCGTATTATGCTGATTTCACTTTCCGGTATATGACGTCACAGCGAGGGCTTCGCGCCCTGCTCGCTTACGCTCGCCGACCCCGGGGATTGCTACGCAATCCCGTTTGGTTTGCTTTCTCAAACCAATACTTCTTTCGCAATTGATTTCACTTTTTTTTGCTTTAACACTTAATGCACCCTAAACTAATAGCCGCATCAGTAAAAAATCTTCTGTATCTTGTTCCCTGTACAATTTTAAGTAAACAGTGTTAATATCAATACATTGTACTTTGTCGGTAAACTGTCTTGAGAACAGAGGGAAAAAAGCGAGCCTTTTTCCTCGCCAAATAAAAAGAAATCGTTTTTATGGCAATTGTTGCTACGATAAATTTGATATCTGGCAAACCCGATAGTAGAAAATGCAACCCACTGCTGTTTGCCGAACCAGCTATGCGAACTGAAAAATACGAAATTTGTGTCACCAACTTTTGATTGCATCGAATTTATTTATGAACCAATTTTAAAAATAATTGTACCGTAAGAAAGAGTACATTGTGAGGTATACTGCAATATTTTTAAAATTAAAAACTAACAGTAATACTATATAGATATGACCATTTTAGTTTTGTATCGGAAGTTACGATCTGAAAGTTCCGAAAATTGTATGACCTACTTTTAATTGCATCGATTTTGTTTATTAACCAATTTGAAAAATAATTGTACCATAAGAAAGAGTGTAATGTAGTGTATTCAGTGATGTTCTCAAATTTAAAAAATAATGGTTTTTGCCGTAGACATAACGGTTTTAACAAAACGTAGCGAAAATATCCAAGATTCCGAATTTTGTATCACGAACTTTTGATCGCATCCAATTTAATTATTAACCGATTTCAAAAATAATAGTACCGTAAGAAAGAGTATATTCTGAGGTATACTGCGATATTTTAAAAATTAAAAACTAATAGTAATTAGATATAGATACGGCAGTTTTAAAAAAAAGTAACAAAAATGTCCCGATTTTTCCCGAATTTCAAAAAAATATTATCAAGAACCACATTTAAATTTCAAAAAAAACTCGACGAGCTGCAAAAATTTACGTTGAGAGGTACTCTTAAAAAAAAACTCACGACTAAAGACTGAAATTTTGAATGTGTTTTGCTCACTCGCGGAAGAAATTTCACTTCTTCAACTTTAACACTTAATAAAACCTAAACTAATAGCCGCATCGGAAAAAAATCTTAATAATTATCCAGGGAATACGATGAAGAACAAAGCATGTTAATTTCATATTTTTCCGATCAGTACTTTCTCGGTAAACCGTCTAAGAATGGAGCTAAACAACAAAAATTTCAATTCTTCGGCGGCGGCGGCGGCGGTAACTTTTTTTTAATATAGAGAGATTATCTATTTAGATCATCTCTTCAATCTAGAGTAAACCAATTCAAACAGAGTAAGGTCGAGTATTTTGCTAGTATCTAATAAAACTACTTGGTATATTCATTAAATGACTTGAATATTTCACTGCAACTTTTGGAAGGATAACGACGTAGGTAGGTAATTATCATCGCACTGGAGCAATACAACGAGCTTTTGGCGACGGTCTAGGATCAATCCCGAAGGGAAAAATCCAAGGATGGCTATTTTTTGGGGTTTCATGGCGCAAGGGTTATATTTGGTCATGCTGGTCCAGAAACAAGGCATACAATATCAAGTAATCGACACACACACAATGAAAGGTTTACTAACTCAAAAAAGAGATGCACCTATGTAAAGTTCCAAGGATAACACCTCGTATTTCTGATTTCTGAACTACGGACAGATGACGAGAACAGCACATGTGCCGGCACCCCACTCTCCAAACTTTCACGTCACGCCACGCCAACGTGAGGACATTTGAGGCCACGACAGGGAAGGTAATTTTGGTTAACGTCGTACTAGAGCAACACAACGGGCTATTGACGACGGTCCGGGATCAGTCCCTTAAGGGAAAGATCCGAAGACAACACCTCGTAATTTTGAACCACGGTCAGATGACGAAGCAACACCTGAGCTGGCACCCCACTATCCAAACTTCCACGTCAACCCAACGTGAGGACTTTCGGCCACGACAGATTTAAGGTGCACCAGCCTCCTCTACACCATACGTTTACAAACATCCATGCCCGGACCCGGATTCGAACCAGGAACCTTCCGATCTAGAGGCTAACACCTTAACCACTATACCGGTTAGTCGGCACAGGAGGCCACGACAGATTTAACGCTTACGACACAACTACAAAATACATAAACACGAGAGAAATAATATGAAAGTAACATCAGTATGGCAACTGTCAACCCCGCATTCATGACCATCAAAGTTTCTGACGCAGGGCTACAGTACAATTTGATACACGAACCTGGCGAATTACCGCCGATTTCACGGTGTCTTCTGTAATCTCACATGTAGCAATTGATATTAATCGCGAGCGACATTCTTAGTTTTCGTTTTGTGAACAAATCGATGAATTGCGCTTGCGTCATTGTTCTTACAGAAAAGCGATAGAAACTGAAGTTTCCCTCGTGTTTACTTTTAATTCTACGGGAATGGTGGGCGTGTCATCGAAATTACCGCCCATCTAACCATTCTTTGCAATCAATAATTAGCACGTGATGATATTTTAGTATTTGGCCATTTTTGATAATATTTTAGTAACTCCAGCGAAAATGGTGGATTCTTCATAAACTCTGCACGTGAGATGCTGTTGGTATAAATTGATATTCATTCCGTCGATAGTTGCTGTTAATCGATTCCCAAGCACACGTGACTTGCACTTCAAAGATATTACGACAGCGACTCCATTTCATTAACAGGTAGGTATTTATTTAACGTTGGACTGGGATAACACAACAGGCTAATAAAGACGATCCGGTATTAATCCAGAATGGAAAGTTCCTAGGACAACAACATGTAATTTGGAACCACTGCCAGATGATGATTTCACAGCAGAGCTTTCCGAACATCCACGCCACGCCAGCATGAGAATATTAGAGGCCACAACAGATTTAACGTGAATTATTCACCCTGTACACGACAGTATTTGGTTGGATTCAAACTCAAAGCTCTCCTGTTGCCAATCCATTACTCTTCCAACCGTTCGACCACGGCCCATTTCATCAACAGATCGATGCAAATTGTACTTTAGTGTGGTTAGTTAACCTTTATACTACGGCCTGTGCAGCACTTATACCTTTATCGACCCAAGAAAGAATTTAGAGTACGGTCAGTACAGTAGTTGTACCTTGAAAGCTATAAGAATTGCCCCAACAAAGAATGTAGACTATGGCCAGTACAGTAGTTGTACCTTGAAAATTATGAGAATCGTACAAACAAAGAAAGTAGACTGTGGCCAATATGGTAGTTGTACCTGGAAAGTTTTAAGAATCGCACCATCAAAGAATGTAAACTGTGGCCAATATGGTAGTTGTACCTTGAAAGTTTGAAGAATCGCACCATCAAAGAATGTAGACTATGGCCAGTACAGTAGCTGTACCTTGAAAGTTATAATAATCGCACCATCAAAGAATTAAGACTATAGCCAGTACAGTAGTTGCACCTTGAAAATTATGAGAATCGCGCCATCAAAGAATTTAGACTATGGCCAGTATAGTAATTGTACCTTGAAAATTATAAGAATCGTACAAACAAAGAATGTAGACTGTAGCCAATATGGTAGTTGTACCTTGAAAGTTTTAAGAATCGCACCATCAAAGAATGTAGACTGTGGCCAATATGGTAGTTGTACCTTGAAAGTTTGAAGAATCGCACCATCAAAGAATGTAGACTATGGCCAGTACAGTAGTTGCACCTTGAAAATTATGAGAATCGCGCCACCAAAGAATTTAGACTATAGCCAGTACAGTAGTTGTACCTTGAAAATTATAAGAATCGCGCCAAAGAAAAATTTAGACAACGACCAGTACAGCAGTTGTATCTTGAAAGTCATAAGAATTGCTCCAGTTTATATCTATAGCCGTAGTTAAAAATTAATGTAGTAAAAAATGCAGACTACTGGTAAAGATATAAATAACTTACGTAACTTTTTGCAAGTATGAAGACACAATGGTCACATGATCTGGTACACCATATGATTTGAAAAAAAATTTTGGGGTTGACGTTACCTCGTGCAGCTTGGACAAATATGATCCTTGCAACATAAGCCCCCCACCCACCCATTCTTATGAATTTTTCTTTGAAAGTTTCGTAGTCATACACTTCCTTCTCATATTAGGGGCTGCGGTAGCCCGGTTGGGTTGCGAATTCAAATAAAACCAAAGACCGTTGTATTTATTCAAAAAGGGTTTGTGCACGTTAAATCTGTCGTGAACTCAAATGTACTCACTTTGGCGTGGAGTGGAGATTAGGAGAGTGTGGTGCTTGATCAGGTGTTGCCTAGTCATCTGAACATGGTTCACATTTACGTGGTGTTGCCTTAGGATCTTTCCCTTTTAGATTAATCCGGGACCGTCGTCTATAGCCCATTATGTTGCTCCAATAAGATGTTAATTCGAATACATACCTTCTTACATTAGCCCTCAGGGACACGCCCACTTCATGTGTGTGCGGGCTACTAGGTCCCGATGTGCTCTAGAAATCTTTTCTTTTCCACGGTATTTACTATCTTTAGTAAACACGCGTACCCGGGGGATAATCCAGGGACATAGTAGCCCGGTTGGAAGATTCATGATTTGCAGCCAGAGGGTTGTGAGTTCAAATCCAACCACAGTACATCGTGTTCAAAGGAGGCTGGTGCACGTTAAATCTGTCGTGGCATCAAATGTCCTCACGTTGGATTGGCTTGGAAGTTTGGAGATGGAGTGCCAGCTCAGGCGAGACCTCGTCATCTGACCGTGGCACAAAACTACGCGGTGTTATCCAGGGATCTTTTCTATCGGGTTTGATCTCGTACCGTCACCAATAGCCCATTCTGTTACTTCAGATCGACGTCGATTAAAAATACCTACAAGGGATAAATCAGAAATCTTTTCCTGCTTTCATCTGCCCGGTATTCTATTCACCAATCAGGTAATGGTAATTTTTAGTTAATGTCGTACTAGAGCAACACAACGGGCTACTGACGACGGTCCGGGATCAGTCCCTTAAGGGAAAGATCCGAGGACAACACCTCGTAACTTTGAACCACGGTCAGATGACGGACCAATCAGGAGTTAGCCTCTGGATTGGAAGGTTCCTGGTTCAAATCCTGGTTGGAATTCGGGCATGGATGTTTGTAAGCGCATGGCGTAGAGGCGGCTAGTGCGCCTTAAATCTGTCGTGGCCGAAAGTCCTCATGTTGGGTTGGTGTGGAAGTTTGGAGAGTGGGGTGCCAGCTCAGGTGTTTCCTCGTCATCTGACCGTGGTTCAAAATTAAGAGGTGTTGTCCTCGGATCTTTCCCTTAAGGGATTGATCCCGGACCGTCGTCAATAGCCCGTTGTGTTACTCTAGTACAATGTTAATTAAAATTACCAATAACCTAATTCACCAATCATTCTTTCTTCCTTTCATGAATATTTTTAAGCTGTCTTTCTTGTGTTTTGTGTTGCTTGGCCAATTATGGCCATTCGCTTCAAGACCTCTATCCAACCAAACTACTCGCATTCAGACTACAATACGGTCCCCAATTTCAGTCATCCCTTTATACTTCAAGAAAAATACGCCCGAAATATTTCTGCAATATCAACATTGAGTTTTGTTTCTGTACAAACACGACGTTACCTTAAAAGACCCTCTCAACACCTAAAAGCATCTTTTTTTTCTCAACGCCCGGTTGCTCAAGAGTCCAATATATAACAGCTTTATGCGAATAATGCTTTTAATACGAAAGATAAGAGGAGAGGAAAATCTGATTTAGTGTGATGACACTCAAAGTCAACAAAGTGCTTTACTTAGGAAAATGAAACTTGTTGGTCGGGAAAATGGATTGGGAAGACGCTGTAAAGAAAGAGAAAACTTGAGTCTCTTTCGTCTCTTTTCCTGTTTCATTGTACCTTGGTTTTCATTTGCTCCCTCTTATTCAATTCACGGAATATCCATCTACTCACCTTATCTTAAGCGTTTGGGAAATAACACTTTAAGGTAAGCTAAAGTGGAAGGACGTGTATCAGAACTTTCTCAAATTGCTCAAAGTTGAGCCATTGTTTGAACGCGACTATTGCGCTTTTAGTGTTATTAAGCCCGGTGCACACATTCGGTTTTTTAACGTACGGCGCTGCTGCCGTAACGCAAGAGCGGTCTGAGATACATTAGATCCAATGGAGCAGTGCACACATGCCTCACGCGCCGCTGGGGCGACGCAAGTCCAACTTGCGTGCAATTTGTACCGCAGTTCCCCACGACGCGCAAAGTCACCGCATATGAGTCTCCGCTCTGAAGTACCTTGTTTTCATAAACAAATGGAATATAAATAATTATTAATAAACGGTTGTATCCAGTAACGTCTGTTTTGTGTTTCACAATATTCTTTTTTTACACCAAGTAAGCGAAACAAACACATTTTCTTCGATAGAATATATGTCACAAATGGCGCGAAATGAGTTCGTGCGTCATTTCACGGTTATGTGTGCATAGTTGGGCTTCGGTGCCGCAGAGGCGCCGCTGACCAACCGGCATAGTGGCTAAGGTGTTAGCCTCTAGATCGGAAGATTCCTGGTTCGAATCCGGGTCCGGGCATGGATGTTTGTAAGCGTATGGTGCAGAGGCGGCTGGTGCACCTTAAATCTATAGTGGCCGAAAGTCCTCACGTTGGGTTGGCGTGGAAGTTTGGAGATTGGGGTGCCAGCTCAGGTGTTGCCTCGTCATCTGACCGTGGTTCAAAATTACGAGGTGTTGTCCTCGGATCTTTCCCTTAAGAGACTGATCCCGGACCGTCGTCAATAGCCCGTTGTGTTGCTCTAGTACGACGTTAACTAAAAATTACCATTACCACTGTCGCAGTGGCGCCGCACATTGAATTGCTGATTCCTGCAGTTCAGCACGAAAACACTTCTGATTACGAACAGGCAGTACGGTAATTCGGTAATTTTTTGTTAACGTCGTACTAGAGCAACACAACGGGCTATTGACGACCGTCCGGGATCAGTCCCTTAAGGGAAAGAATCGAGGACAACACCTCGTAATTTTGAAACACGGTCCGATGACGAAGCAACACCTGAGCACAGGCAGTACGAAATCTTGAATGTGGAAATCCAAAAAGAAATGATAATGTCCGCCAACTCGAAAATATGTCTAGACATCAAACAAGAAGTTAGGTTGCATCGAGGACACGAGAATCGCGTTTTTGACTTGAATGAACTCGGGCCGGATTTCGGATTGCGGACTGAAGAAGACATAGGAAGTTTGAACGATTGTTTATTGTGTGAATGGTTGAACAGTTAATTTACAGTTTGAAGGGTAGGTATCCAATTTACATCGCACTGGAGCAACACAAAGGGCTATTTGCAGTTCGAACGATTATAGTGAAATTTGGTAGTATTTTAAATTAAAATAACACTGGAGCGACACAACGGGCTATTGGAGACGGTCCGGGATCAATCCCCTAAGCGAAAGATCCGAAGACAACACCAAATAATTTTGAACCAGGCAACGGTCCGGGATCAAACCCGAAGGGAAAGATTTTAGGTAATGGTAATTTTAGTTAACGTCGTACTAGAGCAACACAACGGGCTATTGACGACGGTCCGGGATCAGTCCCTGAAGGGAAAGATCCGAGGACAACACTTCGTAATTTTGAACCACGGTCAGATGACGAAGCAACACCTGAGCTGGCACCCCACTCTCCAAACTTCCACGCCAACCCAACGTGAGGACTTTCGGCCACGACAGATTTAAGGTGCACCAGCCGCCTCTACACTATACGTTTACAAATATCCATGCCCGAACCCGGATTCGAACCAGGAACCTTCCGATCTAGAGGCTAACACCTTAACCACTATACCGGTTGGTCGGCGGAAAGATTTTAGGAATGATCTCTCTAGGATAAAGCGGAGTAATTGTAAGCAGAATTTGTAAGTTCACTGTCAATTCCTATTTTCAAAATCCTGACAAAATATTAAAACATTGTTCACCCTACTAAACCAACTTGTCACTATTCTGCCTTGATATTTAATTAGTACGAAGATTCCAGAAAAGAAATTTAACACCGTACTCGGCTGTTTACAATTACCCCTGAAAGTAGGGATACTTGTAAACAACGATATTCCTCGTGCGATTGAATATTGAATAAGTGACAGCATGAGCAGTAGTTATGGCAGTAAAAGGAAATCCAATGGTATTTTTACCCTTCTAATACCGTTGGGTTGGCGTGGAAGTTTGGAGAGTGGGGCGCCAGCTCAAAAATCGCGTCCGGGCATGGATGTTTGTAAGCGTATGGTGTAGAGGTGGCTAGTGCATCTTAAATCTGTCGTGGCCGAAAGTCCTCACCTTGGGTTGGAGGTTTGGAGAGTGGGGTGCCAGCTTAGGTGTTGCTTCGTCATCTGACCGTGGTTCAAAATTACGAGGTGTTGTCCTCGAATCTTTCCCTTAAGGGACTGATTCCGGACCGTCGTCAATAGTCCGTTGTGTTGCTCTAGTACGACGTTAACTAAAATTACCATTACCATTACCCTTCTAATACCATGCTTACAATAACCCCGTTTTGATCTTTACATTTACCAAATACTCCCATTTCTTACTCCAGCAAAATATAGTGACACTTGAAAGTTGCATTGATCATGAGGCGAACTTCCAGAAATACATAAGAATAAATAATTCGAACGTTTATTTCACAAAGTAATGCATTTAATGCAAAGAATTAGAAATTTTGAGAAATTGAAAAAAAAAAAAAACTACAAATTAAAAAATACAAACTTGGGTACGAAAAACAAACATTACATTTCTTACACATTAACAGTGCCCTCAAATAGGAAAATTTCTTTACGGCCTTCTTTGTTACAGGTTGGAGTAGGTAAAATTGCTTTGATATGTGGTCTTTGGTAACACACAATTAGTATTTTTCAACCACAGCGAATTTAGTCGATGCATTTGAGTTCAGTGATCTCAAACTCCACTTCTGAAACAATATCCACCCTTCATACAAACGAAAAATGGATTTTCTTTCTCTTCTCCCCCTCAACATCTACAAGTAGAAACGTAGTCGTTTCAATGTCTTCCATGAATGGCTCCAAAATATTTTACTTCCACTACAAGCTAGTCTTCTATATTTTGCTTGAATATTTTTAGAACTTCAAACTCTTCACCGTCATTGTTAGTCAATTCTTTCTATAGTTCCTTATCCTCGCTGTCCTCCAGTTCTGCTGTCCTTTCCATTTGCTTCTTATTTTGGTTTCTTGCTTACCCTTCTGTCTCTTTCACAATCTTCTCACCAGGCTTCCTTTAGTCCTTTTTCTCTTCTGCCTCTTTCAAGCTTAACAGTACTTGATCAGTTGTAAGAATTTCACCATATGTGTGAAGTTTTAGTTAATTAGTCTTCCTGCTCCCCAAAAACACGAAAAAGGGCCAAAAAACGCAATTTAAACGTACTAAATACGATTAAATACAAAATTACACGGGATACTATATTGGTTTTCTATCCAAATTAAGCCGACCAACCGGTATAGTGGTTAAGGTGTTAGCCTCTAGATCGGAAGGTTCCTGGTTCGAATCCGGGACGGGCATGGATGTTTGTAAGCGTATGGTGTAGAGGCGGCTGGTGCACCTTAAATCTGTCGTGGCCGAAAGTCCTCACGTTGGGTTGGCGTGGAAGTTTGGAGAGTGGGGTGCCAGCTCAGGTGTTGCTTCGTCATCTGACCGTGGTTCAAAATTACGAGGTGTTGTCCTCGGATCATTCCCGTAAGGGACTGATCCCGGACCATCGTCAATAGCCCGTTGTGTTGCTCTAGTACGACGTTAACTAAAAATTACCATTACCATCCAAATTAAACAAAACTATTGGCAAAATTATGTTTACAATTAACCCGTCCCTTAAAAAATATGGGGTTATTGTAAACATTCAATTGTAGGTGTATTAAAGTTCCCAGAAGCAAAAGTCAATGATTTTCTGTTCGATAGAAACATAACTGACCGTAGTAAAGAATTGCAACAACATACCTTTCAATATATTATGAAGGGCACCAGAAAATGCAGCACACAAGAACTTTTCAATCACAAATTTTTCAACTAAACATATTGCTATCAGCTGTAGTTCAAAGAAATACGAGGTCACCCTATTGCATCCTCAGGTTTGCCAGCTTTCATACTTCTCAACTTTTTAGTTTCTCGGAATCCCACGTGGGCGCTTGTATAGCTTGTTTACAATTACCCCGCATGACCAATATTAAAAAAATGTTACAGCCGCAGGATTGAAAAGTCGCGTTTTTCGCTTAGACGGTTTCACGAGAAAGTACGGATCAGAAAATTGACATGGTTTGTACACAATTGTACAGCGAACAAGACAATGGAGATTTTTTTTTTCCGATGCGGCTGTTAGTTTAGGGTTTATTTAGTGTCAAAATTGAAAAAGATAAATTTGTTACACAAATGAGTAAAAAAGACGTACAAATATACGCTAAATTTAACTCTTCTATAGGTTTCTATTAGTTCTGAAATCTTAAGACAAAACAAGGCCTAGATAGCCAGGTTTGAAGAGTAAGTTATTGGTAACTGGAGGTACGTGAGTTCGAATCCAACAAAGGCTATCGTGTAAAGGGGTAATGGTAATTTTAGTTAATGTCGTACTAGAGCAACACAACGGGCTATTGACGACGGTCCGGGATCAGTCCCTTAAGGGAGAGATCCGAGGACAACTCCTCGTAATTTTGATTCACGGTCAGATGACGAAGCAACACCTGAGCTGGCACCCCACTCTCCAAACTTCCACAACCAACCCAACGTAAGGACTTTCGGCCACGACAGATTTAAGGTGCCGCCTATACACCATACGCTTACAAACATCCATTCCCGGATTCGAATCAGGAACCTCTAGAGGCTAACACCTTAACCACTATACCGGTTGGTCGGCCGTGTACAAGGGATCTGTCGTGGCCTTAAATGTCCTCAAGTGTTGGCGCGGTGTGGAAGTTTGGTGAATGAAGTGCTAACTCAGGTGTTAGAGATCCCGGATCTCTTAAATTAGGTGCACAGGTTATATTTTAGGTGTACATTAAAAAAAAACACGTAATATAAGAGCGTTAATGTAATGTAAACTACTTTATTGGGTATGTTTATATAGGTTAGTAGTAGATAGTGATTTTTATTTTATTTACAATGGCACGGCAGTAGAATTGCGAAGACAAATACAATACAATACAATACAATACAAAGTACAGAGTTGACCGAGGTCATTTTAGCCTTATACAAGGCCAGAAGTGATGGTCACTTGTGAAGGGGCATCCAGTGGGTGGACCATCATTGTCCCTAACAAAGGACAGCACAATTTACATCCATGCCCTAACCCCGGGTTCGAACCAGGAACCTTCCGATCCAGAGGCCAACACCTTGACCACTAGACCAGTTGGTCGGCGTAGATAGTAAATAAAAATACTTAAACATCTAAATTTCCCTTCTCTCCGGCGGACGGTTGTCGTGAATGTCGCTTCATCAGAGCCATCTGGAAAATGTTTCGATCATCGGAAAGTTCTTGTGGCAGTGACACAAGTAAACCGTCCTCCTGTATAAACCCGTTACGGCCCATCGATTTTGTTTTCGCATTGTGTGTATTTAGGAATTTTAATTACGTTCCTTTAGAGGGAGAGAGGTCAATATTAATATTTTGTTCAACCATAAAAATAACATAAAACACGTTTCCTTTCCCTTTTTTTAACGTTAGGTGCACTGCGTGCATCTAGAGGGAAAAAGTGTAGGTGCACAATTTTATTTTTATGTACACAGTGCACCTGTGCACCCGGATATTTCGAGCCCTGGCATATGAGCCTCAAGATCAGAAGGTTTCTGGTTCGAATCCGGGTCAGTGTATGGATGTTTGTAAGCGTATGGTATAGGGGCGGCTGGTGCACCTTAAATCTGTAATGGCCGAAATTCCTCACAGTTGGTTGGTGTGGAAGTTTGGAGAGTGGGGTGCCAGCTCAGGTGTTGCCTCGTCATCTGACCATGGTTAAAAATTACGTGGTGTTGTTCTATGATCTTTCCCTTAGGGGATTGATCCCGGATCGTCCTCAATAGCCGGTTGTGTTGTTTTTGTACGACGTTAATTAAAAATTACCATTACCATGACTCAGACGCATATTACCAACCTTTACTGAAGTAGAAGACATGGGGAAATTTTAAGCAGGCTGATTCGTTGGTTTGAAACTGTCGTCTATGACGTCACTATGTGACGCCTTAAATAGTACGTGATGCCTTCACGTGGACTCGGTGCGATGTTTCTACTGAAAGCCGGCAGTATATATATATATATATATATATATAAACGAAAGCAACTTAGATAGTAGCCATCTCTAATTTAATAATTGGTATTACTTTAAGAAATAATATTTTTGGTTATAATGAGGCTTTTGGAATGACTAAGTAAATTTTTTGATAAACTATTTGTATTGTGTGTGAAGGATGAATTTAGGTACAACTGACCACATTTTTAATTACTCCAAAAGTTTTTTGATGGATGTGATATACAGATATGACAACTAAAGAAATACTTAGCACAATATTTTTTCGAATTTTTAAATGATTGCGAAGCAAAAAAAAATCTTTACTCTGCTTCATGTCAATCGTAAGTACTATTTTCGCAAAACATCGTAATGTATGTAACATGTTTTTTGTTTGTTCATGTTTTCATACAATATGGGAACCTTAATTATCCAATTTAATCTGTAATGCAAGAAAATTCCGTGCTATTTAGTAAATATCCGATGAGAATGAAAAGGTTTAAAAGTTCCGAAAGATCACACATACCATACAACTCCGTGCGAAGAAATTCATCGCCTACGCAAGCCAAATCTGGGGATCTACAAATAACAACTCCCTTGAAATCCTCCAATCTACCACCCTCAGAACCATCTCCAAAGCCAGATGGTTTCAGCGAAATACCGAAAAGTAAGACACGATCTTAAAATTAACTCTCTTAACACCCACATAGCAAAACATCTGGAGCATAACTAACGAATCCATACAACAGATCCCTAGTGAAGGAGAGCTGACGAAGGTTCTCCCTATTTCACGTGTGCACGGTTTTACATGAAAGGACTGACACGACCAGTCGCAGGGAGTTAATAAACATTCCAGCAGACAGGGAGAAGTAACCGAGAAAAGGGGGCAATTTCAGACACAAGCGCTTCCTAAAGGGGTGCTAAGCGTGGGCACTCGCACGAGGACTCGTTAGAAGGGTAAGTCAGCCTTCGTTCCTCCCTTCATGAATTCTGTTCCGTCCCTCTTGTTAATTGTATAATTCCGTTAACTTAAATAAATATTAAGTTTAAATCTAGTGATTGTTGTCGTCATGCTTCATTAGTCATGAGTCGGAGCTGAAGATCTTAGCAAGTTAATTGCGACCATAAATTAAGACATGTACTGAATCTATACGATCACATCGATTAAACATCAGCTCCGGTTCATCTGGTGCCGAGACCAGGATCTGAGATATAACTTGTGAGATAATTTTTTATGTTTAGTGTATTATATTTGTGTATAGTATTGCGTTGGAGAATTCATGCAGCATGTATTTATATCGGAAAGGAATTGGTTCTTATGACACATGTTCTTTGAGTTCGCTAATACATGTGATAAAGTAGAGGTTCTATTGTTTTATTATATCAAATATTGTGTGTCGTAAAATTGTACATTTGATTAGAAATAATGGCTCGCAGAGGTAATGGACGAAGACAACCTGATCCCGTTGAAAATGAGTTAAATCTGCCTGTTCGGCAGACAGCGGCTATGAATATGTCTTTTATTGATTTGATTCCAAAATTCTCGGGTGAAGGTGTTGTAACAATCAGAAGTTTTTTATCGAAATTAAATGAAGTAGCCAGACTGAGTGGTTGGACAGAAATAGAAATGGTCTGCATTGGTAAACTCAAATTGACTGATACAGCAGAAAAATGTTTTCTTTTTGAAGGAAAGGAAATTCAAAATTTCCATGAATTTTCTCAAAAATTAATCGAAAGGTTTGAACGTCCCGTACCTCTAGCGACTCAATTGCAAAAATTAGCTTTGTGTTGTCAGAATAGTACTGAAAAGGTATCGGAATTTGCATCGCGTGTTAGAGCCTTGGGAAATCAAGTTTTTGGCAGTAATGGTGCCGCAGTTTTACCGGAAGTACGTCAAGCGAACGACCGATTGCTTCAAGCACGGTTTGTGGCAGGTCTTAAATCAGACATTCAACGCTATGTCTTAAGCAAAACCCCTATAAATTTCGAGGAAGCCGTTACAGTTGCCATAATTGAAGAAGCTAATAGTGAAATTGCAGAATGCTCTATCCTTAGACAAAATACAGCTGCCAGCGGGGATCAAGCCATTTTAAAATTGACAGAACAGCTACAATTATTGACAACTCAGGTCCAAAATTTAAGTGCACAGACGACAATAAACAATGTAAATGCAAATCAAAGTAGGGGTAACAATCAAAATAGATCCAGTACTTGCTTTTACTGTGGAATTCGAGGGCATAGAAAGATCGAGTGTAGAAAGCGAATGAGGGATGAGCAGTATAGACGTGGATATTCTAACGTTAGAAATAGGGATTATAATTTGGATAGAAATAGATATTCGAATGATCGTGATGTTGACAGACCGCAGTCACCAGCGAATTTAAACTCGCGAGGGAGACTTCATTAATATATCAAAGGTCCAATGGACGTTCTCCCATAGTTTCCAAAATGTGTGACCAAAATTTTTCGCTACCTGTTATTAAAGTAAAATCCTATGATTACGAATTTTCGGCCTTGATAGATAGCGGTGCAGCAGTTTCCCTGCTTTCTCCAAGTGTTTTTTCACGCATAAATATCAATAATGATTTAAAACCGCTAAATTCGCAAGTTCAAATAAAAGCGGTGAATGGAGGTTCTGTCGACATCAGTGAATCATATAAATTGGTCATAGAAATAGGGAATGTTACTTTTGAACAAATATTTTATGTCACAAAATCAGATATTTTATCTTCTTACAAAGCAATTTTGGGATTTGATTTTTTAAAGTACAGAGAAACCTCTATTGATTTTAAGCGCAACCGTCTAAACATTTTCGATATCTCTGTCCCCATTATGAATCTTGAGGTACGAAGTTCTCAATTAACTGAACAAGAAATTACGTTAAAATTAAAACAGAAAACGATTTTGTGTCCCCGTCAAAATGCTGTCGTTCCTGTTAGAATAGCAGTTTTACCACATTCCAGTGTAACAGCAAAGGTTAGCTGCAGTTCAAAATTGAGTAAAAAGGGTGTAGAACTTGTATCCCCAGTTGTTAAGATTGATGCTCTGATGGGTGAAGCTTATGTAGAAATCATCAACAATTCATCAGATCCAGCTATTTTAAATAAAGATATGAAAATTTGTTTGGTGAACAATTTCGAGGAATTTCCGACTGAAATCCCAATCACTAGCAAGTTACCAAATGAATTAACAGAAAACGACTTTTCAATTTTGGGTTTAGATCCTATTGTGAAGAAAAGAGTGATCGAGCTTCTCTTAAAGCACAAAAATGCTTTTGCTCGTTCAACAATTGAGCTTACTGCGGCTAATACAAAACCACACGAAATAGATTTAGAACATAATTATCCCATTAAGTGTCCTATTTATAAAATCCCATACAATTTAAGAGATGAATTCCGAAAACAAATTTCTGATTTAGAAAAGGCTGGAATTATTTCGAGATCTAAATCACAGTACAACACCCCAGCACTTTTTGTTAAACAAAAGTCTAAATGGCGTTTGGTTTTGGATTTTAGAAAGTTAAACAATATAACAGTTCCACAGGAATTTGTAATCCCTACGATAGACGACATACTACATGAACTGTCTGGTTCAAATTATTTCTCGGCTCTTGACATGAAATCAGCTTTCAACCAAATTCCATTGCATCCAAGGGATAGGCATAAAACTGCATTTTCCTCTCCCGATGGTGAAAAATACGAGTTCAATCGATTATGTTTTGGTCTTAAGAATTCTCCAAAAGCCTTTCAATCTATTGCGCATGAAGTTTTGGGGGACTTATTACATAAAGGAGCTCTTGTGTACATTGACGATGTCATTTTGCACAGTAAAACTATTAACGAGCATTTTTTACTCTTGGACAAGGTACTGCAGCGTTTTAAGGAGTACAATCTTAAATTTAATCCTCAAAAGTGTCAGTTTCTCACAAAATCATGCAAATTTTTGGGTTTTGTTATAACTCCTGAAGGTATGTGTATTGATCAGGATAAAACGGTCAGTATCAATCAATTCCCTGTTCCAGTCGATCAGAAACAAGTAAAATCGTTTTTGGGCTGTTGTAATTTTTATCGTCGATACATAGAAAATTTTGCTCGAAGGGCCCTGCCTCTGACCTTTTTACTGAGAAAAAACACACCATTTGTGTGGAGCACTGAAGCTCAGGCTTCATTTGAGGACTTAAAAAATGCAATATTAAAACCCCCTGTTTTGGCTTTGCCGGATCAAGCTGCTGAAATTCAGATTACAACTGATGCTAGCGCACAGGGTATCGGTGCTGTTCTCGAATTGCGTTATTCTCCATCCGACGTTAGGCCTCTGTATTTCTTTTCTAAAAAGCTAAACCCCACTCAATCAAAGTACAGTGCTACAGTTCTGGAATTCTTCGCCATTTATTGTGCACTTAATTTCTTCAGAGCTTTTCTCATTGGACGAAAATTTAATGTATATAGTGACCATAAACCGTTACAAGGTTTTCTTTCAAATAAAAACCCATCTTCCAAAGTCTTACGTTGGAAATTGGCTCTAGAAGAGTTTAATTACGAAATTTGTTATGTGAAAGGGGCATTGAACTCAGTCGCTGATCATTTGTCTCGTTGCATTAATTCAATAACAGTCGTTTTCCCAGATGCAGAGGAACTGTTAAAAATGCAAAACGAGGATTACAAATTGAAGGCCATTATTGACAAGTTGAATGCTTCTGGCACAGATTCACAATCAGATAATTATCTTCTGGATGATAAAGGCGTGTTAATTCATGTTTCTAAGCGGCACAGCAAGTCTCCCAGAAAAGATGTTCGGACACAAGTGTGCGTGCCGCATTGTTTAAAAGGTAAAGTCCTAACATCAATTCATTCAGAAATAGGTGGACATCTTCGTTTTTTTAAGACGTACAATAGGTTGGCCGAAAGTTTTTTCTGGCCTGATATGTATAAGGATACCAAGAATTTTGTGCGCTCTTGCACCACTTGTCTTTCACGTCGTAGTGCCTTTAAAACTAGCATGGCGCCCAATGAACCCGTAGATCAGAGTGTATTACCAGGAGAACGTTGTCACATGGACGTATTCGGACCATTAAAGACCACTGGGGCAGGGAATCGCTATGTTTTATCCATGATTGATGCTTTCTCCAAATACATTCACCTTGTACCAATGACGGATCTCAAGTCACAATCTGTATCAAGGGCGTTCTTTGATAACTACATAGTTCACAGAGGTTGTCCACAAACCCTGATTACCGACAATGCAACATATTTTAAAAGCGCAGAATTTTCAGAATTTTGTAGAGTTCATGGTATTGAGAAACGACATATTTCAGCTTATTCAGCTCATGTTAACGGTCGTGTAGAAAAGCCTAATTAGTCAATAGCTAATATTTTGGCCGCGGCCTGTAATAATGTAGATGATTGGGATACGAAATTAACACATACTATGCTGGCATTAAATTCTGCCATTCATGAGACTACTCATACCTCACCATTCTTTTTGGAACATGGCAGAGATATTAGACTACCCTATAGTTTATGCGGTAAAATACAAGGACAGTTTCAATCAGACTATGTACAACAGATGGTTCAATCACTAGATGAAGTTTTTGAGAAGGTTTTGATTAATCTCAGGAGCCATGAAGATAAAAACATAAAACGCAGTAGGATTAACAAAAGAGATGAACAATTCGATTATCCTGTGGGGTCGCTTTGTTTCGTGCGAAATCCTAATTTAAAATCAGAGGTTTCAAACAAACTCAAAAACAAATACCAAGGTCCATTTAGGGTATTAGAGAGATTTTCAAGAGTCAATTATAGGGTGCGGCATGCAGAAAATGCGAGAAAAACACTCAATGTGCATGTTAACCGCATGATTCCCTACACGCAGCGTTTCAGTTACTTGCATTTGACGAATTCTAATGAGGATGTTGACATGGACAAAGAAATTTCGGAGAATGATGGCAATAATGTTTATACACAGGGATCGGAGCCTAGATATAACTTACGCTCGCTAAATTATTAATAAAGTCACGCAAAATTCAATTTTAGATGAATAAATTTTATTTCTGTCTCGATGAGTGTTGTGGAGTCTAATTCCGGTTCGGATTCCAGGGTGGTCAGCGAGACAGAGAAAAAAAAAACTAATACTGTGTTTATGTTGTAAACTTACATTGTCACCTTCCCCTGTTAACCACATGTTTGGGTTAGAATTTCTAAATGTCCAGCATTTTACATGTCTACCGTAATAGTAATTAGTATTTTATTTTATTTTTTGGTTGCTTAATGGGTTATAATTTTTCATTAAACACTATTGAGACATTATGTAAGCTATTGTACTATGGAGATGTAAACAATTATTGCATCACGACTGTATAAACACATGAACAGTTTAATGATCTCATTCCATACCAAGCGTTTTTCTTTTCAAGTGTTATTTAATTGTTCAACAGTTTATTTGCATTTATCAAATTTTAATTTGTATAAGCTGATGACAACAACACTTTCTTAGTTATGGAACACAGTTGGGAAGAAGGTTTGGCTTGCCCTGTACTCGATAAGAAATGTGAAATTTTCTCGTATTATGTGAATGACAATTACAAAATTAAGAAAATAAAGGAATAGCAGAAAGCTAAGAATTTGTTAATGTTTGTTTTAAGTTCTCTTTACAGTCATGAACAATGCCAAACTTCAGACTGGAAGTCTGATTGCAACTACTTCAAATGGCTTAGTGACGAGCCGAACTCACGTGTTGAGAAAACCAGCAGACGAGTGGGGAAGAGGTCATCCTCCCCTTAACCTTACACCCAAGGGTGTAGTGATGCTGTCCCTTTGAAAGTATCTTATCCGGCATGGCCCTCTTTCCTGAGGTGTATAACGCTCGTTTCTCTAGCCTGGTTGCGTCAAGATAATCGTGCGAGAAGACACAGTGGTTTCCTTCATCGATCCTGAAACTGATTTATCCCGCTCGACTCTATTGCCTAGATGCACAACAGCTTCTACGTCCTAACGTGATGGTGATAGTGTGAACCCCAGATACTCTTGCATACCTACATCATCGTCCTGATGGTTCTTTCATCGAGGTTCCGGGCCCCCTCCGCATCGTGTATGTTTCAAGTGAACGGCAGTGTCACTAATATGACCAGACTCTGATCCAGGTAAAGGATGTCTTAAAATTCTTTTCCCACACCTAACAGACGTTCATGTTAGACTTTGGATTGGCTGTTTTATTTACTCCAGACAACTGTTTACCTACTTATTATCGAAGACTTGTAATTTTCGCATTCTATGCTCACATTTTTTGTAAGGGGGGAGGAATGAAGGAGAGCTGACGAAGGTTCTCCCTATTTCACGTGTGCACGGTTTTACATGAAAGGACTGACACGACCAGTCGCAGGGAGTTAATAAACATTCCAGCAGACAGGGAGAAGTAACCGAGAAAAGGGGGCAATTTCAGACACAAGCGCTTCCTAAAGGGGTGCTAAGCGTGGGCACTCGCACGAGGACTCGTTAGAAGGGTAAGTCAGCCTTCGTTCCTCCCTTCATGAATTCTGTTCCGTCCCTCTTGTTAATTGTATAATTCCGTTAACTTAAATAAATATTAAGTTTAAATCTAGTGATTGTTGTCGTCATGCTTCATTAGTCATGAGTCGGAGCTGAAGATCTTAGCAAGTTAATTGCGACCATAAATTAAGACATGTACTGAATCTATACGATCACATCGATTAAACATCAGCTCCGGTTCACTAGTAATAACGGAAAAACTTTCGTTTCCGCCTTCTATTCTGTTCAAGGACCCAAGTGTCCTTTAAAGTTCGAAAATTAACTATTTTTAAATTTTGTATGTAGAATCTATACTGGAATTAAAATTGAACACAAAACATTTGCGATCACAATTACGAGTACACAGCACAAACCGTTGAACTATCGCTTTCTTTTTTATTAGTATTATATTTTCGGTCGAAGCAGTTTCAACTTTTTTTTCGCAAACATTGCAAATAAATTTTGGTACTTCTCACGTATTAGCAGTGCGCACTATGAGTGTGTGACGTCATAGATCACGGGGTGAGAAACCAACGAATCAGCGAGCTAAAATTGAAACCCACGAATCAACCGGCTTTAAATTTCCCCATGTCTTCTATTCCAGTAAAGGTTGGTAATATGCGACCTGGACCGTCGTCAATAGCCCTGTGTTGCTGCAGTGCGAAAGTAACTGAATATTCCGTCATTCCACAACCCAACATTAGGCCATAATCTTCACGTCACAATTACAGTTTGTGTTTTCGACGCAAACACACAATGTTTTTAGTAATGTTGCTATGGTACTACGTTAATTAAAAATAACATGTTGTTTCTCATGCCTACACTGGCAGACCAGAAAAGTGCCAGGCCCGTCGAAGACGGCAAGAGGCGAGGGGGTGCGCCTTCCATGTTATTGAGCCCCATTGGGAGGAAGTCTGACTTTGCTCGACATACATGACACATCCGTTTTACAGGAAGGTCCCTTTCATACATCCATTCATTCACACATATCGTAATTTAGATCCCAAATAGAGGTCGATAACCCCCTGATCCCCCAGAGGTATTGATTTGGTATGGGAACATGGGGGGCTTTGTGACCACGACCAATTTAACGTGTCCCAATCACCATTAGTGAACACGACGGTCTTTAGCTAGGTCGAAGCGCCGATCTCGCAATCATCAGAATTGCAGGCTCCGCCGAGGACAGAACCCACAACCCTTCTGATGCGAGCTCGAAGCTCTACTGACTGAGCTCCCGCGGCTCAAAAATAGCATTACCATTACCATTTCTCGCTATATTAAAAAAAAAGTTACCGCTACCACCACTGTCGCAGGATTGAAAACTGTGTTGTTTAGCTCGATGATTCTTAGACGGTTTCTCGAGAAAGTACGGATCAGATAAATATGAAATTAACATGTTTTGTTCTTCATCGTGTTCCCTGGACAATTATAATGATCTTTTTTCGATGCGGTTATTAGTTTAGGGTTTATTAAATGTCAAAGTTGAAAAAGCGAAATATCTTCGCGAGTGAGGAAAACACATACAAATAATTAGTCTTTAGCATTGAGTTTTTATTAAAGAGTACCTCTCTACGTAAATTTTTGCAGCTCGTCAATTTTTTTTAGAAATTTCAATTTGGTTTTCTTGATCAAATTTTTTTGAAATTCGGGAAAAATCGTGACATTTTCGTTATTTTTAAAAAACTGTCATATCTATATCTCATTACTATTAGTTTTTAATTTTGAAACTATCGCAGTATACCTCAGAATGTACTCTTTCTTACGGTATAATTATTTTTGAAATTGGTTAATAAACAAATTCGATGCTATCAAAAGTTGGTCATACAAAATTCAGAATCTTTGGATATTTTCGCTACTTTTATTAAAACTGTCATATCTATACCTTAATACTATTATTTTTTTAAATTTGAGAACATCACTGAATCTATTACATTATACTCTTTTTTTATGGTACAATTATTTTTTTTAATTGGTTAGGAAAGTCGATGCAATCAAAAGTTGGTCATACAATTTATATACGGGTCATATATACGAGGGTTGGCGAGCGGAATCGAACAGGGTGCGGAGCCCCTTAGTTTTTTAGACATAAGAAATAACAAGCTCTCAATGAGGAAGATTTTCACAGGATAGATTTATTTTTCGTTACTCAATACCGAATACGAATAGGCGAGAGAAACGATTTCTACCTCAAAAACTAGTTATTTCTAACGTATTTCGAGCTAGCAAATCGAGATAGTTCCAGCATCGAACCTAGGAAGATCACTTTGTAATTTTTGGGGGTTGACTGTGCCGTGGGCAGCCGGTGGAGCCTGTTAATATAAATATATTTTCTTATTCAGAATATGTTATGAGAAAAAAATGCAATAATCAGAAACACGCACCCAAACCGAGGAATAAAAACCACGGAACATCAAATTAATTATGCGTGCTTCAGATTCGGATACTTTTTGCCATCTTTTTTTCAACGCGAGGTATGGTTTTCCCTTCAAGTTCCTTTCAGTTTCCCTTCAAGTATCTGAAGCATCTTGTGCTTTAATTTTTCTCTTTCCCTGTGGTTAGACTAATTTTTTCATTTCGTATCAGTCGGAGGAAAAACAGGAGTTGAAAATTTTCGAGTGGGTTAGTTGAATATGCATCGAAAAAATATAAGCGACGGTACCTTAATTAAAAACAGACTCTTGTTTGTTTAAATTGTACATGAAACTCTGCGCTGAGTGGAATTAATAGTAAAATTTGTATTTGTTTGATTATTGAAGTTATTTTTGCAAGTAGGATTCGTTTCATATGTGCGTTTATTAAAATAAAAATAATCAAATCTGTACTTCAATTGTGGATTGGTTTGTTCATTAATTTTTGATACTTTGTCTTCCTTTCGCAAGTGATATTTAAAAATTATTTGATTTAGATTAACATTTTGTGTGTGGGATTAATTCATTTTTATTTAGTTATTTTTATAGTTATTTTTCTCTTTATAAAAATGCATAAAAGTATTTATGTAACTTTTAATTATTTTCTCATCGCAAAGAGAATCCGTATTCAGTGACAAATATTTGCACCGAGGCAAAATGGTTGATATGGACGGAATTCTGTATTTCCTATTTGCATAGTTTAGTGGGAAGTGATTATGTATTCATGACATTTTACTTTGCGTTGGTGGATAGAAAATGTCAAATTCATTTTCATTTGGACAGACATGATGGATGGATGTATCCAAAAAGTAAATATTCTATAAAAGAAAGGATAGGTTTATTGATGCGTTTTATCAATCAATATATCTTGAATGTTTAAATATGAGACATATTTTTGAAGTTGAATGCATATATATACTGATGTACTCCAACAAGTATGTATTACTGTATAGAATCGATTCACTACGATAATTCACTATGTTATCCATTTGCTTTGAAAATGATATTGAATCTCGACGAGATTTTAGCTGTCTACTTTTATCGACTTTGAATGGATGTTGAATAACCATTTGTTTCCATTTTGCTAGCTACCTACACATATTTCACAAAATCAATCGCTTTTCTTAGATTCAAACTATGGCAGTATTTATTTCTGTTCTATTATAGTAGAGGTTTACCAAATATCGCTCCTATGCTTAATATCGCCTACTCGTGTTTGCAAGCTACTATGCGCGAGAGTTTAGGTAGTTACCTCCACGATCTAGTATTTTGCCACACGTAGCGGAACCGGCAAGTTTCCTATCAGTTATATCAACTATTGCATCTGAAGTATTTGAGGCCGTGATAAACGTATTTTTTTGTCTCCGATCTATTCAGGGAATATCCAGGTAAGTATTTCCGAATCATAATTTCGTTTATGACTTGAAAGTACATTAAAATACTTAAGGGGTATGTATGCTCTTCTAGTAACTCGTTTTTAATAGTTGCTCCTAATTTCGCCTGGTGGGTGGTAATAGGAACAAGGGTAGGCGATATTAGGAACCCACTCTTGAAAATTCTCTCGGGAAACCATTTGAAATTTTACTAGTTAGCTTAAACTGACATAAATAAAGAAGGTATATGATCTCTGGAAAACAAATGAGAATAATTCCTAGTGATGTTCATTTACTTTCCAGCTTGATTTTCCAACCCAGGAGGCTCAGATACAGAGAAATAGTTAGGGTAGGTTCCAAATATCACCTTCCCTATCAGTGAAATTATTTTCTCATGAGGTAAGCTGCCATGATTTCCAACACCTTCTTTCGGCGCCGACCAACCGGTATAGTGGTTAAGGTGTTAGCCTCTAGATCGGAAGGTTCCTGGTTCGAATCTGGGTCCGGGCGAATGTTTGTAAGCGTATGATGTAGGGGCGGCTGGTGCACCTTAAATCTGTCGTGGCGGAAAGTCCGCAATTGGGTTGGTGTGGAAGTTTGGAGAGTGGGGTGCCAGCTCAGGTGTTGCTTCGTCATCTGACCGTGGTTCAAAATTACGAGGTGCTGTCCTCGGTTCCTTCCCTTAAGGGACTGATCCCGGACTGTCGTGAATAGCCCGTTGTGTTGCTCTAGTGCGACGTTAACTAAAATTACCATTACCTTCTTTCGGCATGTTCTCATTTTACCCTTGTTTTCACAATATAATAACCACCTTTTAAATGCAATTTTCAATGGAGCCTGCCGACCAACCGGTATAGTGGTTAAGGTGTTAGCCTCTAGATCGGAAGGTTCCTAGTTCGAATCCGGGTCCGGGCATGGATGTTTTTAAACGTATGGTGTAGAGGCGGCTGGTGCACCTTAAATCTGGCATGGCCGAAAGTCCTCACGTTGGGTTGGCGTGGAAGTTTGGAGAGTGGGGTGCCAGCTCAGGTGTTGCTTCGTCATCTGACCGTGGTTCAAAATTACGAGGTGTTGTCCTCGAATATTTCCCTTAAGGGACTGATTCCGGACCGTCGTCAATAGCCCGTTGTGTTGCTCTAGTACGACGTTAACTAAAATTACCAATTCAATGGATCCTATCACATATTGGCATTCTGGGCATTGAGAATACTGGCTTATTAGCAAAGGTTGGAGCAAATAAAGAACCTGGAACGAGAGAAACCACCTTCCCGAACTTCAAAGTAATTACGCAGAACATTTCCAGTACCATTTCATCACTGGTATCTCAGTAAAACACCAGGAGATAGGCTTGTCTTAAATTAGCCTCGGAAAACTGTGCTTAGCAGATTCTGATGTAGCCATTTGAAAAGGCTGATAATCTTGACGACCAGAAATCTTTTCCCACCTGTATGAAGTGCAGTATTGTACCAGTCTCTTCTCACTCGTCCTAAATTGCATTGGAGCCATACAATGAAGACATTTCTAAGCACACATCTGCGATTAACCCAAAATATTTTTATACAGACTTAGTGTAATTTGTTTTTTTCACTGGGATAAGAAGAAAGACTTTTTAAATGAAGCTGGGTATTGGACAAACGTATTTTTTCATTTAAAAACTTTCCTTTGAGGTACGAATCACTGGGGGATAGTACATAACCTAGAATGTATGACTAACAGAAGGTTTAGTGTAAACTAGCAATTGAGTGGCCAGCACGGCGTTGCCCTTGACAGTTCTTTTCGTGGGGTCAAGTGTGACCACTGTTAGCTATCACTCGCCAAACGGTGAGTGCTACGATTACCCATTTGGTTTGCTTCGCAAATAAATCGATAGCTCGTTCCTCAAGATATTGCCAATCTGTTGTGAGGACAAAACCAAGATATTGGTCAGTTTTCGCGCGCGTGATCATGGAACATTTTTTGTTCACTTTCATTTATTTATAACTAGCCACTGCGTGACCAGCACGGCGTTGCCCGTCACAGTTCTTTTGGTGGGATCAGGTAGCACCAATGCTCGCTAATGCTCGCCAATCCCCGGTGATTGCTACGAGTTCCCATTTGGTTTCCTTCGCAAGCCAACACCACAAGCAACATTGGCATCGTCATTGTCAAATGCGGCCAAATTCTAATTACGAAGAGAGCCAATAGGCGTAACGTCATAATCTCTTGCAAAAATATAAGATATTCAATTGAAATATTATTTATTATAGAAAATTAAATATGTATGGTTTCGATTTGTTACAAAATTTTCCGCAGATTTCGAATCCGTTGAAAATTTTATTCTATCTTTAACGATCGTTGAGATAGAAATAAACACTGAAGGACGCCAGTCAAAACTTTTATTAGTTTTGCTTCACTCGAATATGGTTCTCAGGAAATCAAAACGAATGAATCTGATCTCTAAGGCCCTATTCACATGAGGCGTTTTCTAACGCTCGTTTTCGAGGTCAGCTTTTCGTAAGCATTAAATTATGTTTTTTTTTTATTCCTCTAATTCAAGTTTCTATCGTTGCGATCGTTGAAGATGGAGTAACCATTTCACCGAATTTGAAATCTGCAGAAAATTTTACACCAGAACGATATCTTAAATGTGATTTTCTTTAAATAAATAATTAATTATTTAATAAATATTTAAATAATCAAATGGTAAATAATTAAATAATAAATCTGTTTTTGGTATCAATCGGGCATAGAATTTTACGCTGATTTGAAATCCGTTGAAATTTTCACTCGATCTTCAACGATCGCAAAAATAGAAACTTGAATCGGAGGAATACAAAAAAATATCATTTGATGCTTACGGAAAGCTGATCTCGAAAACGCGTTCGAAAACACCTCATGTTAACAGGGCCTAACGATCGCGACGATCAAATTCTCCGCGGCGGCCAAATTCATATTAAAATAAATATATAAAAGTTACAATTTAAAAATTATTTATTAAAAAAAAATCAGTATTTAGGTATTGATCTGCTGAAAAATTTTCCACGCATGTCAAATACGTTGAAATTTTTACTCTATTTTAACGATCCAGGAGATAGAATAAGATGATGGACTCTTATTGGTGGACTGGTAAGTTAAAAACAAAGGGAAGTAAAGTACAATCTCTGAGAAGAAGATTTCAGAAAGAAAAGGACCCCATAGAAAGAGAAAGATTTAAAATCATCTTTAGAAAGAATCAAGCCGGAATACAAAAACTGATACTACAAACCAAGAAATATAAATATATAGAGTTCATGAATGAAATCACCACTTCCAACATCTTTGGTAAAAACTTTCACTTCATTATTGAAAAAAAAAGAAGAGTCCCAAAAAAGGAATACTGAGAGAAAATGGAACTTATTGTGATACACTAGACGAACCTAATCATGAGATTTTAAATTACCATTTCCCACTGGACATTGTAAAGACATTGTACAGAAAAAACAGATGAAGAAAAAATAGGTACTGGAGTTGAGGATATAACTAAAGAAGAGATCGAAGCGGCATTTGCTAGATCTAAGAGAGATAAAGCACCAGGGAAGGATGGAAATACTACTGAAATCATCCAGGAAATTTTTTTTGTCCCTCAAACCACTATTTATTTTGCTATTTAACACTTTGCTTCGAAGAGGCTACTTCCCTAGGGCTTGGAATCGTGCTAACTCCAAAGGAAGGAAAAGACCCAACCCTTCCTGAAGCCTACAGACCCGTCTGACTCCTCTCGAGCTGGAGTAAAATCATTGACTAAATTTTAACATCTAGAATAACATACCACGTCGAGAAAGAAAACCTGCTAAGCAATAGATAATTTGGATTTAGAAGGGGGAAATTCACTGTTGATGTCCTTAACAGAATAATGACAAAAACTGAAGAGGCAAAAAATAATGATTTGATAACGTGTATCGTCTCACTCGATATGCAAAACGCATTCAACTCGATCAGTTGGCCTATTATGAGAAGCAAAATCAGAAATCTAAACATTCCGAAGTACCTGAAAGCCCAGATCTATAGTTTTCTTGAGAATAGGACAGTGACCCTCGAAAATACCAAAAAGAACTACAACGTAGGGATACCGCAAGGGTCAAGCATGGGACCCATGCTCTGGAACATCTATGTCAACGGTATCCTGGAACTGGATATGAAGGAAGGAGTAGAAATACAAGCATTCGCGGATGATATTGTCTTCATGTCATTCGAAAGGGCAACCTATAGATTCAGTCAAAAAATGAATAATATATTCGTTCAAATTGAAACATATAATAACCTATAGCTCAATATTCGAAAAAAAAAAGAAAGAATGTAAAAGAAAAATTCGTATTCACACTCGTATCTAATAAAAGATGTACTCATATTCCTAGAGAGAGAGAATAAAGATAAGAAACAAATCTCTCAAATTTAAAAAATAGCTCAATTACCTTGGAATCTTAATAGACAAAAATATATCCTTCATACCACATCTTAATATGATACTAGAGAAAGTGACAAGAATTCAAGGCAAGTTAAATAGAATTTCAAGAGCCACAGGGGGATTAGACCCCAAAGTTAAGAAAATAATTTATCAGAAAATACTAGAGAAGATAATAGGAAATATGCACTATGTCATGAAATGGTACTAATTTTACAAATTCGAACATGAACAATTCGAAAATCAACTTTAAAAATCACAAAAAGTTTTAATTTAAGCGTTATAAGCGACTAAAAAACACGTCAGTCACGTGACTAAAAACGGGGTGGAGCTTGGTGTGACATCATAGTACATGACATCTCGCTACATTCGCCGGCTGCATGTTATTTCAGATTGCTTTCATTGATTTTACGCTAATTTTATTTTTTAAATAATTGTGTTGAATTATAGTCTTTACATATATTATTATTATGCAGATTTCTTCTTTAAAAAGGACGACTGTTGAACAAGTCTTTGTAAAAGGCCAGTCGGATAATCTACCTAAATTGGATGGTACATACATGTTTTCTGTTCTGGGAAACCATCCAAATTTTATGGGAGTAAAAATGAAAGGCGTAAAAGCGAAGAGTAAGATAATATTTTGTACAGCATATTTATTTTTAAAAAATGTGTTTTTATATTGCTTTTAAAGAGTAGTGCTATTATCAAAAAGTTGTACTTAAGAAAATAGAATACGAATAGTTGTTCTCTTTTCCTTTAATAAGTAACACAATTCATTTTGAAATAGATTTTTTTATATAGATAATTAGAATAGTATATCAAATAAGAGCTTTATATTAGGAAAATAATTTCAAAGTAGATTAAAATTGTAGGGGTAACAAAATAGTGAATTTTGAAAGCTACCTTAAAATTAAATTTCTAAGTTAATTTTTTAGCAAAATTATTTTTGTTAGTTAATGAACAATAATCTTTTTAATATATTTAAGCGGTAAAACGTAATGTACTAAAGGATGATCCAAAAATAACATCTGTAGAGAAATTTGTTGCGAGAATTGCAACTGCATTAAATATTGAACACAACATTTGCTAGTCCAACATTTTAAACAAAGAAGAAGGTAGTGTGATAATTTGATTGAAATTGCAAGAATTTAAAGCCTTGTAATTTTATAAAATTATGCAAATTTAAAACAAAATTCGTAATAGTTTAAAAATATTAGTTTTAATGCTAAACAAATGAGGCGAAAGCTATGTTGCTTCGTACTGCAAGAGAGACGATACACCCAATAGTTTTCCATGTCATTCTCCAACTATAAATAAAGTAATATGTAAATTAAAAATTTTCACTTGTAGCACTATTTATCAAAATTTATTAACACTAGTTTTTAACTTCAATTTCTTATTTTTAATGGAAATATTTGTACAATGCTTTTTTTTAATAAATTAATTTTACGTTTATTCTAACTTTTCACTTTTAAAATAATTATATTTATATACATTTATGTAATGTAAAAAAATATTAAAGTTTTAAATTTCAAATTTAGAATAATTATTTTTTAATTATAAATCTTAATTCTAATGACACTTATTGCATAATACTTATTATTCAGTCTAAAGAAGAAATATGACACAGTTTTACCAAGTGTATGAATAACTGCAATTTAATTATCATGAGTATAATAATTCAATATTTATTGATGTTAGCTCTCTTTATATTCTTTAACCAGTTTTGATTTATAAATATATAGTATTCCTATATTTATTTATTAAATTATTTTCATGAAACAATAAATTCTGCATTCTGAATGACTTGAAGCAGAAAGAATGTTTTCGTTTTAGCAAAAACACTAGTAGTCATCCACAAGATTAAATCACACAATTCTTATTTAAAAAAATTAAAAATACAAATAATTTTTGGTATTTTAAACTTACCGAAAAATAATCTTCACAGCAATGCAAGCAAGAAGTAGAAGACAGCTTTTTGCTTTTCTTTTCATCTCTTTTCATAACGCTGCACCATCTTCTACGAACTTGTTCATATTTTGGTACAACAAAAAATACTTTTTTTGGTGTTTTAATCGTTGAATTATGACACAAAAGGAACAATACAATAATTGTAATTCTTCTTTTGAAGTATTTTCGAACCTTCCATTGCTGAATTAATCAAAAATCTGTAAAAATACGACTACTGAAAAGATACCCATAGAGGTAACACAGTTCAAGGAACGCTCGATGGGAAAATCGTGTACGATGACGTCACAGGCAAGAATCGTCAGCGACTGCAGTTTTTCGTTGAAAGTGACGTCAGAGCAATTAAAAAAGCGTTTTAACTGTAATTAATGTCGTCAGATCAAAGTTTTAAGTGGCATTTTTCTACGTAGTTTTTCGTGCTCTTTCATTTTAAAATGAATTTGAAAAACATGCATATTGTCCATTGGCTACGGAGCAGAACTCTGGTTCAGAAGCAAGACAAAACAAAATCAAAAGATTCTTCAGATACAGAGAAGATGCTTGTTACCTATTACAAAATGCTACAGCACAGTCTCTACAGATGCCCTACAGATATTATCTCGATCCATACCACTAGACTTCAAACTAAAAGGAATTCAGGATAAATTTAAAATACTTAAACAGAAAGAATATCTAAACATTAACGGAATAGAAATTAGGGCTGAAAAGGTTCAAATAGAAGTAAAAACTTGGTCACCATCTTGGGATACATAAAAAACCCCATGGAGATATCATGTCAAAGAAGAAAGATTAGAAGGCATGGAAATTTTCACAGACGGCTCTAAAAAAGAAGGGAAGGTAGGAAGCGGCTTAGTCGTTTATTTGGAAGGGATAGAAGTTTACAGCGAGGCAATAAGAATTAGCGATCACTCTACGGTTTATATGGCAGAATTAATAGCTATTGAGAGAGAGACAGAGCTATATCTCTCATTACAAGGAATGACATCAGAAAGGCCGAGATTATTACTGACTCAAGATCCGTGTTAGTGGCCCTAGGCAATATTACCAACAGTGATAAATACACTCTATAACAAAAAAAAATCGACGCACCAAGAAGGAATTGTCCGATGGAGACAAAAATTGGTGGATAGGAAAATTATGTACAGAATAGAAAATGATTAAAATTTCAGAACAATTGAATGATTTATTTCAGAGTTACAGTAACGAGCTCAATAAGGTGTTGACCCGCCTCTAGCCTGGATGCAAGCTGCCACACGGTGTGGCATAGACCGATAAAGCTCCCGGGTGGTCTCCTGAGGTATTTCTTGCCAAATTTGCTCCAATTGTCGGACTACGTCATCAACATTCCCTACCGGATGCAGTCGCCTTCCCATCATATCCCAGACATGCTCGATGGGAGAGAGATCTGGTGATCTGGCTGGCCAAGGAAGTGTTTGACAAGCTTGAAGACAGTTCATAGCAACACGTGAAGTATGTGGTCTGGCATTGTCTTGCTGAAAAAGCGATGAATGAGGCGCTGTGACAGCTGATCTGACAATCTCTCTGTCCTCGCGATCTGTTGTGGCCCTACGTCGACCGCTACCATCATGACGCTGAAATCTGACATTGTCCATCCACTCTTGCCAGCATCTTCTAATCGCCGCATCGCTTCGACTCACATGACGAGCGATTCTCCGATTTGCCCAACCTGCCTCTTTCAATCCAATGGTACGACCTCTTTCAAACTCTGAAAATTGCTCGTAATGAGCTCGAATCCTGCGGCGAGGCATTTTTTGAGTCATTGAAAGGTATCCTAAATCGCAATGCAGCAGAAATTTTTAACAACAGTTCAAGAACAACTCCTTATATGCATCTGCTGGATGCGCAGTTCCGATGCGCTGGAGATCGCACTATTCATTCATTGGACACCAAATTTTAATCATTTGCATATTTGGTCAAAACATTTTTGCATACGAAATATTAAAGCAATCGGATAATTCCTTCTTGCTGCGTCGATTTTTTTTTGTTATAGTATGTATATTTGCAATATGAAACATCAAATAAAAAATTACTCGGGGGTTATAAACCTAAAATGGATTAAAGCCCACGCAGGCCATGAGGGCATCGAGAGGGCGGATGCTCTGGCAAAAGAAGCAACAGAGAAAGAGTACATCGACAAGGCACAACAAATGGACAAGGAATACATCCGGAAACAAATTAACAAAGAAGCAGAAGGGATATGGCAAGGGCGATGGGACTACTCAGAGAAGGGAAGAGTAGTCCACACAAAATACAAGGACATATCACAGACGAGACAACCGGTATAGTGGTTAAGGTGTTAGCCTCAAGATCGGAAGGTTCCTGGTTCGAATCCGGGTCCGGGCATGGATGTTTGTAAACGTATGGTGTAGAGGCGGCTGGTGCACCTTAAATCTCTCGTGGCCGAAAGCGCTCACGTTGGGTTGGCGTGGAAGTTTGGAGAATGGGGTGCCAGCTCAGGTGTTGTTTCGTCATCTGACCGTGGTTTAAAATTACGAAGTGTTGTCCTCGGATCTTTCCCTTGAGGGACTGATCCCGGACCGTCGTCAATAGCCCGTTGTGTTGCTCTAGTACGACGTTAACTAAAATTACCAATTACCACAGACGAGACTTCCAGGATCTTTTGAGATCAATCAATTTATCACAGGTCACGGCGTATTTGGACAGCACCAGTAACGTTTATTCAATAAGGAAGACAAATGCGAATGTGGAGAAGGAATTCAAAGTGTTGACCACGTAATTTACGACTGCAAACTGTGGGAAAACATAAGAAAAGACCTATTTCCCCGTGACCACAAAAATGTAGAAAGAAAACTACTTTGGACAAGTAAAAAGTCAAGACAAGGCCTTATGATAATAGCCAATCGACTTCTTGAAATAAGACTAGAAGGTATATCATAGGCCATCTCATGATAGTAAGTATAATTGTATTGTAACATTGAGAAACACAGGCGGCAACGCATGTGCTGTGCGAGGTTCTCACAACCCAAAACTACACCGTATGCCTTAGGGCGGGACGGTTTTGATAAATTTAATTCTTAAGCGTATCGGAACCCATGCACTGTCATCCACCCGTTAGGCAACAACTGTTGTTGTAGCCCTTTGTAATTCTCTGTCGGGTGTATCTGTTTCGTTACCAAGACGGGGTATCGTGACAATGTTTAACACTTCAAATTAATTTAGATTCGAAAAATACTACATTTATCAAAATAGGAGATGTTTTTTTACCTCTATGCTAAATATGTTTAGCTCAAAATAAGATACAGTTTGAGATGAATTAGGATTGAGATAATCTTCTCAGAAGCAAGTTCACTATACTGTAATTTCAGATCCTAATAATTCGACACCTCTGTGTGACTTTTGTTTTTATTTTTATCAATAAAAAGATAAATTATTGAACACAATTTTTTTTTTTTTTTTTTTTTTTACATTAGTAGTTTATTGGCTGAATGCATACGAGTTTGATTTTCTGTGGAATAGGCAAGTTTGCTTGGTTAAACGAAACATTTGTAGAAATGGTCAATTACTGCTAGGTGGTCAGGGACTGGCTTTATATACTCTGTATACATCGGCGTTCTTTTCAGTCGAACTGAATAATTGAACTTCTAGATTTTGAAAAACAACATAATGAAAACTCTTTTTGATTTTGGAAGTATTACAATCAATTAACGAACGTAAAAATCTTAAAATTAACACAAGTTCAGTGCACTAAAAGACATAAATTAAGTTATCCCACGTCTGTGAAATTAATAAAATAAACTAACCAACCTAGTACTGTCTTTTAATAATGTTTGTAACAATTTGTTTGCCCTCCCAAAATTTTTTTTCCAACAACTTAACATTGATTGAACGCAATTGTTTTCCTTCAAACTTCAAAAATACAATTTTTATCTCTAGCCATGAGAATTTTTCTAAATACCTATACAGTTTTAATCTTTGGACTAATGATATATGCGAGTGTTCAAAAAAGCAACCACATGATGTAGATCATCTACTTTTCAGCTTTCCTACATTTAATAATTCAAAAATGTATCTTCAAAATGATTTGCTGGTTCTAATCTGCTTTTTTTTTCATTTGTTAAGTTAATCAAATCTTTTAATTTTAGCTAAATTTTATAGTACACTGTTTCTTTAATAAATCAACTTACTTTTGTACTTTCGTTCAGGAAGGAAAACGTGTTTCTAATTCTTGTGAAGCAGAAATGCCATTTCGACTAAATCTCACCATTTCTGTCTAGTCCTCAGAGTTTTATATGAAACAGAACACGAAGCAATATTTCTTTTATATATTTCACCGTGTCCATCTGTCACACTCTTCATTTGGCAACTGTTGCTGGGGTAGGAGATGTTTCATCTCTCGAAGTGTTCCTCAGGAAAAACAAATCTAATTTTGGGATTGCTTTGAGACAGGGTGGAATCGAAGTAGAAGGCTTTCACCCTCAGACCTACCTAAAATCCTATTGGTGCAGAATGAATCTCATCAAACTTCTAATCATATCTTCGAAGTTTGGTTACAATTTTGCTGGTGTTAAAAGGAAGCAGTGCCATAGGCGTAAGCTCAATTTCTGATTGGAATGTATATTTTTTACAAACACGGACGGACTGAAATACTTATATTTGGTGCAGCTGCATTCACGCCTCGTTTGTGAACTCGCTCTTGGTAAACTTTTAGAAGCGAGTAAAGGCAGATGAAGGCAACCCATTTTTATCAATGTTATACAGGTTTATTATGGCAACCCCGGAGAAATTTTACTAACCCACGTTGATTAGTTACCGTTAAAACTGATTATTTAACCATTTTTTTTAAAGATTTCTTCCCTTGGAGACATAAAAAATGCACCAAAAACGAGGCAAGAGCGCTGCCACCAAACGAGACAGAATGCAGATGTACCTTTTATTTTTATGATAGTTAGGTATTTTAATAATGTTGTACTGGAGCAACACAACGGGCTGGAATTTGTTGTGCTTTCTAATAAGTCCTAATAAGTCACTACCAAACTCTTGTAGCTCGGACGGCTATATTCGTATCTCACTTTTGATATCACAAGTACCGTCTGTGCGTTAGGTTAAGAGCCTCACCTTTTTCACTCTTTGCAGTCACGTGCACGAACAAGACGTTCGTGATAATATTCCGTTTTAGGCCCGGTGCACACATACGTTTTTTTAACATGCGGCGCCGCTGCCGCAACGCAAGTACGGTCTGAGATACATTAGATCCAATGGAGCAGTGTACTCATGCCTCCAGCGCCGCTGGGCCGAAGCACGTCCAACTTGCGTGCAATTTGTACCGCAGTTACCCACTTCACCGTACGGTGGCCGCACATGAGTCTCCATTCTGAAGTACCTTGTTTTCATAAACAAATGGAATATAAATAACAATTTATATCCAGTATCGTCTATTTCGTTTCAAAATATACTTTTTTTACACCAAGTAAGCGAAATAAACACGTTTTCTTCGATAGAATATTCATCGCAAATGGCGTGAAATGAGTTCGTGCGTCATTTCACAGTTATGTGTGCATCGTTGGGCTTCGGTGCCGCAGTGGCGCCGCACGTTGAAAAACCGGATGTGTGCACCTTGCCTTAAATGAGATCGTGCTACTGTTCCGTTTCAAATAAATATGTAACCACTTCTTTTTTGATGTAGAGAAAGCCCTGTAAATATATAGAAATTAAAGTGAATAGTATTGGTCAAAATGGAAGGATTTTGACTTAACTTACTTTGTATGTAAAAATAACTATTGCGTAGATCGAACGTTGGCCAGCGCGACCAATGGGCAATAGACGACCGTCCGGAATGAGTCCCAATTGTTTATCAATTATTTTCTTTTTGGAAACCAACTCGCGTGCAATTTTATTCTACTACATGAGAGACACTTAGGCCCGGTGCTCACATCCGATTTTTCAACGTGCGGCGCCACTGCGGCACCGAAGCCCAACGATGCACACATAACTGTGAAATGACGCACGAACTCATTTCGCGCCATTTGCGATAACTATTCTATCGAAGTAAACGTGTTTATTTCGCTTACTTGGTGTACAAAGAGTATATTTTGAAACAAAATAGACGTTACTGGATACAACCATTTATTAATTATTATTTATATTCCATTTGTTCATGAAAACAAGGTACTTCAGAACAGAGACTCATGTGCTGCGACCGCGTGGATCTGCGGTACACATTGCACGCAAGTTGGACGTGTGTCGCCCCATCGGGGCTGGAGGCATGTGTGCACTGCTCCATTGGATCTAGTGTATCTCAAACCGCACTTGCGTTGCGGTAGCGGCGCCGTACGTTAAAAAAACCGGATGTGTGCACCGGGCCTAAGGCTATTGGTGACGTTTCGGAATCAAACACCACGGGAAAGATCCAAGGAGAACATCCTGTAATTTTGAACCACGGTCAGATGACGAGGTCACACCTGAGATGGGCAACCTCAACAAAATTTCACACTACGCCAACGTGAGGACGTTTGAGGTGACGACCGATTTTACGTGCAGTAGCTCCCGAACTACACAACGGTCTTTGGTTGGATTCGAACTCGCAATCCTCCGTTAACTAATTCGTTACTCTTCCAACCGGGAGCTCAGTTGTTGCCTCGTCATATGACTAGTTAAAAATTACGTGGTGTTCTCCGATGTTTCCTTTCAGTTTGATACCGGACTATAGCCAATAGCACTTTATATTGCTCCAGTGCTACGTTACTAAACTACTAACCAGCCTTCCAACAGGGTTACCGGGTCCCGATATACATTCGAAATCTATTCTTTGTAATTTCTTTTGGTTATATGCTGATATCGTATTCGTAAAACAATCCAACTGAGGTTAAGACCGGAATATGCACGTTGCCCTTGTGCCATGAAACCCAAAAAACAGTCAATAGGAATATAAGAAAGCCACTGCCGCGCGCTGGAAAACGTTAAATCTGTCGTGGCTTTAATTGTCCCCACTCCGGCGTGGAAGTCTGGATAGTGGGGTGCCAGCTTAGGTGTGACTTCGTCATCTGACGATGGTTCAGAATTACGTGGTGTTGTCCTCGGATCTTTCATGGTATTGATTCGGGGCCGTTGTCAATAGCCCGTTGTGTTGCTCCAAGGTGTGTATAATAAAAATACCTACCACACTGCCACGTAGCATAGTAATAGTTTGACAAAAAACGTCTCTCAAATATGAGTACAGATTCAATTCTAATTCCTTCCTAAAATCAAGCAACGCTTATCTTTTCCCCCAACTGATTGTTAAAAATGCTTTTTGTCCTTCTTAGTGAGTAAATTTTGAAAAAAACAAAAAAAAAACAGATGTAATTGCTTAGGGATTTGCGAAAATGCTGCTATTTCTTCCTTTTATAATACATACAATTCTATTCTGAACTAGGAAAAAGTGAATCTGCAGCATTCTCATTACTTTAAAAAGGATTACGACGGATCTCAAAAAGTATGACAAAAAATATTAAGATCCGGCTAATAATAATTACATTTAACGACTAATCCTTTGAAAACAAATCAACTGCCTCATAGGAAATGGAGTTTTCGAGGAAATGAAATTATATATCCAAGTATAATTAAATAAAACTGTCATTTTAAAATCTGTAGATACGGTCACGTTAGTCCACAAATGCTTCTCTTAGAGGGATAGCATAATTGAGAAGTCTTTATCATGAATAATATAAATTTAATCTTGAAACATTTGAGTACTTTAACTTAAATAATGGTTTTCTAATGCCATGTCAACTGACTTCTTCGTCCTTCGGTGCTACAAGAAGCGAACGGACTATTTATGAACGAGAACCCCAGTCTCCAAGTGCAGAATTACATTGTGTTCTGCAACACAACTCCAAGCAATTGCAATTGTTGTGCAGGCATTGTGTCCGAATTTTGAAAACAGCAGTAAAATCAAAACCAGACACAAAACACAATTAACGGCTATATATGTATTACATATTTATATATATAATAAAACATCAGAATCAATTCACTTAGTTTATTTAAAACCAAGTGTTACTTTCAGAATTTGCAATTCTATCGATAACTTTTGAAGTTAAATATTTTGTCATTTGACAGAGAAGTTGTGTTATTCATGAAGTGTTTGGTAATTTGGGCGGTGTAGGGAGGTTGTTCCGTAGCTATAGAAAAGAAAAAAAGATGTGGCAATGAACGCGCTTTGCACTGCAGAACATAGTAACTTATGATTAAAAAAAAAATCGGACAAAATTTTGATCAAATTAAGAAAAAAGACTTTGTGTTCGTTCTGCGATGTACGTCGCAGTTTTAAGCACTTTCTGCTTCCGGGGTCGCGGTTGCCAAGGGTCGATTAGCAAGAGTAGAGTTGCGTGTTCGAATCCAAACAAAGACCATCGTGTAAAAGGGGAGCTGATGCACGTTAAATCTGTTGTGACTTGAAATGACTATGGTTCAAAATCACAAAGCGTTGTCCTTGATCTTTTCCCTTCTGGTTTGATCCCGGATAGTCGATAATATCCCGTTGTTTTGCTCCAGTGCTACGTTAATTAATTTACCTATCTACCCATAGGGAAGAACGCAGTTTCTCAAACAGCGAAACCCATGCCTTTTTCAAACAGGGATTCGAACGCTGAATCCACTAGGTTGTACGTATACGGTATGACCATTATATCAAGTAAGCCACTCCAGATTAAGCAACATAATCTCGTTTGATATATGCCGACCAACCGGTATAGTGGTTAAGGTGTTAGCCTCTAGATCGGAAAGTTGATGGTTCGAATCCGGATTCCGGCATGGATGTTTGTAAGCGTATGGTGTAGAGGCAGCTGGCGCACCTTAAATCAGTCGTGGCCGAAAGTCCTCACGTTGGGTTGGTGTGGAAATTTGCAGAGTGGGGTGCCAGCTCAGGCTTCGCCATCTGACCGTGGTTCAAAATTACGAGGTGTGTGCTCGGTTTTTCCCTTAATAGACTGATCCCGGACCGTCGTCAGTTGTCCGTTGTGTTGCTCTAGTACGACGTTAACTAAAATTACCATTACCGTATATTAACCCAGGTAATTTGGTAATTTTAGTTAACGTCGTACTAGAGCAACACAACGGACAACTGACGACGGTCCGGGATCAGCCTCTTCGTGTCGGGAAAGATCCGAGGACAACACCTCGTAATTTTGAACCACGGTCAGATGACTAGGCAACACTTGAGCTGGAACCCCACTCTCCAAACTTCTACACCAACACAACGAGAGTACTTTCGGCCACGACAGATATAAGGTGCACTAACCGCCTCTACACCATACGCTTACGAACATCCATGCCCGGACCCGGATTCGAACCAGGAACCTTCCGATCTAGAGGCTAACACCTTAACCACTATATTGGTTGGTCGGCCAGGGGTTAATATATGAATATCTACCACATTATGTGGACATCTGCCACATATATGGATATCTACCAGATATATGGATATCTATCAAGATATGTGGTCAGCTTCGCTATTGACGACCGTTGGTTGTATCACACTGTTGATCGAGCACTATTGCTTAGGGCTGGGTCATTACAAATCAATCTGAATCCTGTAGACACGGACTAATGTATGTAAATTCGAGTATATTGATGCAGTGATTGTTCATACCGCGGTAGTCCATTTAGAGAAGCATCGGAATAGTAACCAGAGGGTAGTGAGTACGAAATTAGGTCCAGGTAGCACGGAGGGTTGTGCGCGTTAAATATGTCGTGGCCTCAAATATCTCCTCACCTTGTCCGATATACTTCGTCGTGACAACCACCAGGGAACTTAGGTAAACCAACAGGGTTAAAAGTGGGTTACTTGAAGTCGTTTAGAGAGGTAATATGCATGCTGTGTTCAATGAGAATATATCTTGTTACCCCCAAACTCAGTGAAGAGAAGCTGTTGCTTGTTGACTGAGTATAATTGGAGAGAGGTGTGCCAACTCGTGTTAACCTCGACATCTGACCGTTGCTCAAAATTACGTGGTGTTGTCCTCTATTTACCCCTAGGATTGATCCCGGCAATCACGAAGAGCTTGTGTTGCACCAGTGCAGTGTTAATTACCTACCTACCTATCTAGCATTGATGATTGTGAATTTTCAAACATCGTAAAAGGTTTAAAATCTAAAAGAAACCTCATTTTTTGTCGAAGATTTAGGTAATTGGTAATTTTAGTTAACGTCGTACTAGAGCAACACAACGGGTTATTGACGACGGTCCGGGATCAGTCCCTTAAGGGAAAGATCCGAGGACAACACCTCGTAATTTTGAACCACGGTCAGATGACGAAGCAACACCTGAGCTGGCACCCCACTCTCCAAACTTCCACGCCAACCCAACGTGAGGACTTTCGGCCACGACAGATTTAAGGTGCACCAGCCGCCTCTACACCATACGTTTACAAACATCCATGCCCGGACCCGGATTCGAACCAGGAACCTTCCAATCTAGAGGCTAACACCTTAACCACTATACCGGTTGGTCGGCATCGAAGATTTAGGAAAGCCGCTTTGAAAAGAAATAGCTTGTTAAATAACAACAGATTAAAACTTCAATTAACCATTTTAATAATTTTCAACGTGCGGCGCCACTGCGGCACCGAAGCCGAACTATGCACACGTAACCGTGAAATGACGCACGAACTCATTTCGCGCCATTTGCGATAAATATTCTATCGAAGAAAACGTGTTTATTTCGCTTGGTGTAAAAAAAAGTATATTTTGAAACAAATTAGTCGTTACTGGATACAACCATTTATTAATTATTATTTATATTCCATTTGTTTATGAAAACAAGGTACTTCAGAACGGAGACTCATGTGCAGCGCCGTGGGGAACTGCGGTACAAATTGCACACAAGTTGGACGAGCGTCGCTGGAGGCATGTGTGCACTGCTCTATTGGATTGGATCAGGTTTTGTGGCATTGAGTCCTCTTGGGACATAATATGCCAAACTCAAGATAAAAAAACAGATATATGATATAAGTATAAAGTGAAATGAGTCAAAACATAATAAATGAATACTATACAAAATTATATGTGATGAATAAACCAATGTCATGTAAAAAGCTAAAAATATTTGGATGAGGATTCTCCCCAACCATGTCTTCTAAAGTCAAGGTATAAGAATTAAAATATTTAAGACGTTGATAATTAAAATGAGAACATTCTATTAAAATGTGTTTCACCGTAAGTGGACAGATACAATAATTACATATTGGGTGATCTTCTCCGACACTGCTCTATTGGATCTAATGTATCTCAGACCGCACTTGCGTTGCGGCAGCGGCGCCGCACGTTAATAAACCGGATGTGTGCACCGGGCTTTAATCGCCATGATGATCTTTTTTTTTTTTTGTGAAGCTTCTTTTAATAGCGATTCTCGTTCTGCTTATAATGTCTATGGGATTTCTACTGGATTCAGATTGTTTCGGATTGACCTTGATTCATTTAATATAAAGTACTCCTTACGTGCTTACTTTTTCGACTTATAGTTGTAGATTTCCCAATCAACTCGTGTTGCCTCGGCATCTGACCGTGGCTCAAAATCACATGGTGTTGTCCTTGATTTGTCCTAGGGACGTTATGTTCCTCTGGTTAACCTATGTGACGGTAGGACATTTCTACTGCATTCAATGCACTTGGAAGTTTGCGTTGCGATGCTCAATAGTAATGAAGGGCACGTGGACAACTGTCGAAAATCAGTTCTGGTCGACTAATGTAATGTCGACTGTTGTCACGAGATATGTTTGTAGCATTTGTAAACGACATCATTATTATTTTCTTCCCTTTGACGTTATATAAGATGATCAAAAGATTGAGTCACACACACAAGCACACACTGTAGAAGACAGGTTTTAGTTCTTTAGGTGTATGTATACACTAGAAGACTTCTTTTTTTTAAATTTTGACTCTACAAATTCAGTTATTTTAGAATAGATCATTGGTTTGTGTTTAAATTAATTTCTAAGTGAAAAGTTCAAATTATCTAATTTAGATATAATTTTCTCATTAGCTTGTTTTTTGAACAGCGATGTATCGAATTCTAATCTGTTCAGAGAGACAATTTCTGTTAGAAATTCCTAATATTAATCTATGTTTTGACCCATCATATAGTTTCTTGAATTGTCATGATCCGCGCATGCGCTCCTTAAGCCGAACTGGCGCGCAACGCTTCCCGGAGACGCAGAATAGATACGAAGAACGATGGTCGATACAAAAGAACGAAAGTGTCGTCTATTCGGTAGAAACGTAGCATGTGTAAATAATTGTTCCTATCACTTGTTGTACATAGATTTTGTGTGTGTGTGTCGTCGTTTAAATAAAGGTGTAATTCATCTAAAAATAGTATGTGTTATTAAGAAGTATACGCTACGAAAGAACCCAATCCTGGCTACGATGTAAGAAGATGTTCACATGAATGTTCAGGCTTTATTTTGCAATATTTTCCGCCAAAGAAGGATAAAAAAAATCTAGACTTCTTCAGGAATTTTTCAATGTTTAGAATTCAACTAAAAACTCAATTCATAACTAATATCTCTTATTGATTATTAAAACATTCACTATTGTGTATAGATGTTAGTTCTTTAAAATGAGCTATGAAACATGAAAATCCGTTTAGTAATTAAAGTGCTGTAATATTTTCAAGTTGGGACGATTATGCAACTTTTCCCCACAATGCGTCAGCTATGGAAGCGTCAACTATGCGCCAGCAGCATTGCAATAGACGCACTGCGTCGGCCGTACTGCAATAGACGCACTGCGTCAGCCGTAATGCAATAGACGCACTGCGTCAGCCGTAATGCAATAGACGCACTTCGTCAGCCGTACTGCAATAGACGCACTGCGTCAGCCGTACTGGAATAGACGCACTGCGTCAGCCGTACTGGAATAGACGCACTGCGTCAGACGTAATGCAATAGACGCACTTCGGCAGCCGTACCGCAATAGACGCACTTCGGCAGCCGTACCGCAATAGACGCACCGCGTCAGCCGTACTGCAATAGACGCACTACGTCAGCCGTACTGGAATAGACGCACTGCGTCAGCCGTAATGTAATAGACGCACTTCGTCAGCCGTACTGCAATAGACGCACTTCGGCAGCCGTACTGCAATAGACGCACTTCGGCAGCCGTACAGCAATAGCACTGCGTCAGCCGTACTGGAATAGACGCACTGCGTCAGCCGTACTGCAATAGACGCACTGCGTCAGCCGTACTGCAATAGACGCACTGCGTCAGCCGTACTGCAATAGACGCACTAAGTCAGCCGTACTGCAATAGACGCACTAAGTCAGCCGTACTGCAATAGAATCACTGCGTCAGCCGTTCTGCAATAGAAGCACTGCGTCAGCCGTTCTGCAATAGAAGCACTGCGTCAGCCGTACTGCAATAGAATCACTTCGTCAGCCGTACTGGAATAGACACACTGCGTCAGCCGTACTGCAATAGACGCACTGCGTCAGCCGTACTGCAATAGAAGCACTGCGTCAGCCGTACTGCAATAGAAGCACTGCGTCAGCCGTACTGCAATAGACGCACTGCGTCAGCCGTTCTGCAATAGATGCACTAAGTCAGCCGTACTGCAATAGACGCACTGCGTCAGCCGTACTGGAATAGACGCACTGCGTCAGCCGTAATGCAATAGACGCACTTCGTCAGCCGTACTGCAATAGACGCACTTCGGCAGCCGTACTGCAATAGACGCACTTCGGCAGCCGTACAGCAATAGACGCACTTCGGCAGCCGTACAGCAATAGACGCACTGCGTCAGCCTTACTGCAATAGAAGCACTGCGTCAGCCGTACTGCAGTAGAAGCACTGCGTCAGCCGTACTGCAATAGAAGCACTGCGTCAGCCCTACTGCAATAGAAGCACTTAGTCTGCCGTACTGCAATAGACGCACTGCGTCAGCCGTACTGCAATAGACGCACTGCGTCAGCCGTTCTGCAATAGATGCACTAAGTCAGCCGTACTGCAATAGACGCAGTCAGCCGTACTGCAATACACGCATTTCGTGAGCCGTACTGCAATACACGCACTGCGTCAGCCGTACTGCAATAGAAGCACTGCGTAAGCCGTACTGCAATAGAAGCACTGCGTCAGCCATACTGCAATAGACGCACTGCGTCAGCCGTTCTGCAATAGCACTAAGTCAGCCGTACTGCAATAGACGCACTTAGTCAGCCGTACTGCAATACACGCACTTCGTCAGCCGTACTGCAATAGAATCACTGCGTCAGCCGTACTGCAATAGAAGCACTGCGTCAGCCGTACTTCAATAGAAGCACTTAGTCAGCCGTACTGCAATAGACGCACTGCGTCAGCTGTAATACAGTAGACGCACTGCGTCAGCCGTACTGCAATAGACGCAATGCGTCAGCCGTTCTGCAATAGACGCACTAAGTCAGCCGTTCTGCAATAGACGCACTTAGTCAGCCGTACTGCAATAGACGCACTGCGTCAGCCGTTCTGCAATAGATGCACTAAGTCAGCCGTACTGCAATAGACGCAGTCAGCCGTACTGCAATACACGCATTTCGTCAGCCGTACTGCAATAGACGCACTTCGTCAGCCGTTCTGCAATAGCACTGTCAGCCGTACTGCAATAGACGCACTTAGTCAGCCGTACTGCAATACACGCACTTCGTCAGCCGTACTGCAATAGAAGCACTGCGTCAGCCGTACTGCAATAGAAGCACTGCGTCAGCCGTACTGCAATAGAAGCACTGCGTCAGCCGTACTGCAATAGAAGCACTGCGTCAGCCGTACTTCAATAGAAGCATTTAGTTAGCCGTACTGCAATAGACGCACTGCGTCAGCTGTAATACAGTAGACGCACTGCGTCAGCCGTACTGCAATAGACGCAATGCGTCAGCCGTTCTGCAATAGACGCACTAAGTCAGCCGTACTGCAATAGACGCACTTAGTCAGCCGTACTGCAATAGACGCACTGCGTCAGCCGTTCTGCAATAGATGCACTAAGTCAGCCGTACTGCAATAGACGCAGTCAGCCGTACTGCAATACACGCATTTCGTCAGCCGTACTGCAATAGACGCACTGCGTCAGCCGTTCTGCAATAGCACTGTCAGCCCTACTGCAATAGACGCACTTAGTCAGCCGTACTGCAATACACGCACTTCGTCAGCCGTACTGCAATAGAAGCACTGCGTCAGCCGTACTGCAATAGAAGCACTGCGTCAGCCGTACTGCAATAAAGCACTGCGTCAGCCGTACTGCAATAGAAGCACTGCGTCAGCCGTACTGCAATAGAAGCACTTAGTCAGCCGTACTGCAATAGACGCACTGCGTCAGCTGTAACACAGTAGACGCACTGTGTCAGCCGTACTGCAATAGACGCACTGCGTCAGCCGTTCTGCAATAGACGCACTAAGTCAGCCGTACTGCAATAGACGCACTTAGTCAGCCGTAATGCAATAGACGCACTGCGTCAGCTGTAATACAATAGACGCACTGCGTCAGCCGTACTGCAATAGACGCACTGCGTCAGCCGTACTGCAATAGAAGCACTTAGTCAGCCGTACTGCAATAGACGCACTGCGTCAGCCGTACTGCAATAGACGCACTGCGTCAGCCGTACTGCAATAGACGCACTGCGTCAGCCGTACTGCAATAGACGCACTGCGTCAGTCGTTCTGCAATAGATGCACTAAGTCAGCCGTACTGCAATAGACGCAGTCAGCCGTACTGCAATACACGCATTTCGTCAGCCGTACTGCAATACACGCACTGCGTCAGCCGTACTGGAATAGACGCACTGCGTCAGCCGTACTGCAATAGACGCACTGCGTCAGCCGTACTGCAATAGAAGCACTGCGTCAGCCGTACTGCAATAGAAGCACTGCGTCAGCCGTACTGCAATAGACGCACTGCGTCAGCTGTAATACAGTAGACGCACTGTGTCAGCCGTACTGCAATAGACGCACTGCGTCAGCCGTACTGCAATAGACGCACTAAAGGAACCACCTTTATTCAAAAATTGAGTTGGAAGTTTTGGAAACATGTTTCTTCATGGGGGGGGGGAGGGCGACAGAGCCTAACAAAAACATTTTTAACTAAAAAAAAATTTCAAATATTTACAAAATGTTGGTAATGTTCCAAAGTTAAAGCGTTCGAAAATATTAAAATATTTGATCGGAACAAAACCGGTTTGCGCTTAGTATTTTTTTGGGTGAGGATTATGGGGTGCAAGAGTCACAATTGACCAGGTTTGTGCATAGGTTTCAGTCAACAAGGTATTTAGTTCGACTTGTCACTGGTTATTTTTCGTTATATGAGGGCTTATCGTATCGGGATTTACTGCTGAACGTTGGCTTCGAATCAATGCGATCATTCATACCTAGATTTGGATTAGAATTCAAAGTCTATGGAACCGAGAACCATTGTCGAAAGAAGGCATAGAAAGCGATTCTGCACTAAAAAATAAGATCAAAAGTCAATTGTGTAATAAAATATCTCGTAGAAAAGAAAGCCATTCGTTCTTTAGAATATGATCGATTAGTGTATTTGACTTTGAAATCATAAAATCGGGTAATAGACTTGAGTTTTCAAAGTCACTTGAAAAGATTTAAAATAAATTGTAAACGTCCATGGCCGTGAGTCGTTTTTGATTAAAAGGTCCATGCCCGTAACACCATTATTTTTATTTTGACAAAATGGCGCAAACTTTCTCAGAACTTTCAATTTATGTAATTTAATTGTTGAAATACAACTCCCTTCGGATTCCTTTGTTATGCGATTGTTTTATCTTACGTCAATCTGTATTTTTTGCATCACAAATCTACATAGGGGTAAGGGGGGTGTAGAGGAAAAGAAGTGACGAAAATTCTATTTGCCTTTTCTATCGAACGCGACAATGGAATCCGACAGCAAATATGACTGGAGAATCACGAATGGAAAGTGAAGAATTATTTTATTTCTTCTCGAAGGACAAAAGCAGCTTCCAAGAAAGAATTCCAAGTAAATTTTTTTTTACTGCTTAAGCCATTACGCTGTTCACAATTACCAGACATGAAACTTTATTGCGAAAGTGAAATTCTAGCGTTGGGGATCGGGCAGCTTTATTTGAAAAGTTTGCATTTTTCGCTCCACGGCCTCGCGTTTGATATTCCAATTAATGTCTGTCGAGAATCTAAACGCTGTGCTTTTCGGAGTTTCTAATTAATAAACGCATTTCGCCTGCGCGTTAATGAATACACGAACGTAACGGAATTTAATTTTCAAAACGCGTGAATATTAAACCGGATGGATGTCAGGAACGTAAGTGGGAGGTGAATGTGGACTTTGAGTTGACTTTAAAAACGGAAGCAACATGTCGAGGAATTTATGTAGTTGTTTTACGTAGCAGAAATGTTAGTAATTCGAAAACTGAATGTTGGTTTGGGTTCTTCGTTCCTATTTGCATTTTTAATCGCGTTTTTATTGTTAGGCAGCTGTATCCCGGTAGTAAGGAAAGATTCCGCACCGTCGTCAATTGCTGGTTGTGTTGCTCTAGTACGACGTTAATAAAAATTGATAAGTTTTTAATGAACGTCGCACTAGAGCAACACAACGGGCTATTGACGACGGTCCGGGATCAATCCCCTAAGGGAGAGATCCGAGAATGACACCAAGTAATTTTAAACCACAGTCAGATGACGAGGCAACACCTGAGCTGGCACCCCACTCTCCAAACTTCCACACCAACCCAACGTGGACTTTCGGCCACGACAGATTTAAGGTGCACCAGCCGCTTCTACACCATGCGCTTACAAACATCCATACACTGACCCGGAATCGTAGCAGAAACTTTCCGATCTAGAGGTTAACACCTTTAACCACCAGACCGGTTGGTCACATATTCCGTGAAACACAGTTGAGGCATTAAGCATAGAAAAGGAGGTAAGCGCTAAGTTTTGAAAAAATTGAAAGGATTCGATGTTCCAATCCCAGTAACACTGAAAAGGAGGAAAGTTTGTAATTCACCCAGTCAAGTTTCGAAATAACCCACAAGATATGACTAACGGAAACTTGATCACTCCTGGCTCTAAGAAGGATTACGTGCAACTTTTAACTTGTTTGTACAGTAAAATTTAGTTTTTGGCTCTTACCTCCTTGTCAACGTCAACGCTTCGATTGACGCATTTAACCTCTTGGAATCACTTCTTTCAGTGGTTTCGAAATGATCCCAACTTTTATGCTGTCCAAGAGCAACTGTCTTCGCTGCTATTCCAGCCTACTGTCGACTTACAAAGAATATACTTCGGGAACAGGAAAACGTAATTTATTGAAGTATAATTTAACAACAACAAATCAGAGACCCTTGAGAAAACATACCTAAAACAGAAATTATAATTTCGAGTGGGTGAGTAAGAGAGAACAACAGCACGCGCGACTTTATACTAGGGATGCGACATCGACAGCAAAACATCGATGTTCAAAATTAAAACATCGATGTTGATAAAACATCGTTCCAAAAACATCGATGTTTTTAATATTCAGTATATTTAAACTTTTTTCCCATTCCTTAAAACTGGTTTAGCAACTAAGGATGCAACATCGACAGCAAAACATCGATGTTGATAGTGCATCGCCCCCAAACTATCGATGTTTTTATAATTTAGTGAATTCAAACTTTATCCCTCATTTCTTAAAACTGGTTTAGCACCTAGTGATGCTACATCGACAGCAAAACATCGATGTTCAAATTTGAAACATCGATGGTGATAATGCATCGCCTCCAAACTATCGAAGTTTTTAAAATTCAGTGTATTTAAACTTTTTTCCCCATTTCTTAAAACTGGTTTAGCAACTAAGGATGCAACATCGACAGCAAAACATCGATGTTGATAGTGCATCGCCCCCAAACTATCAATGTTTTTATAATTTAGTGAATTCAAACTTTATCCCTCATTTCTTAAAACTGGTTTAGCACCTAGTGATGCTACATCGACCGCAAAACATCGATGTTCAAATTTGAAACATCGATGGTGATAATGCATCGCCTCCAAACTATCAAAGTTTTTAAAATTCAGTGTATTTGAACTTTTTTCCCCATTTTGTTAAAACTGGTTTAGCAACTAGTGATGCGACATCGGCTCCAATACATCGATGTTTTTTATAAAACATAAATGTTTTGAAAACATCGACATCGATGTCGCATCCCTACTTTATACTTGGTTTCGCGCAGAGCTGTCAAATGACAGCAGCGTGCGAAATGCTTAAAATTCACATAGGGATTGTTGCCACAACCTCAAGAGTCTCGTACATTACACTTGCGTAATTATTTTTTTCTCGAGACACGGTGATATAACCTCTTAATTTCATAAACCTTACACAAGGCCACACTAGACTTAAAACGAGATAGAAAAATTAAGTTCGTGAGTAATTGTTGATTTTTATATTTGCTTTCGACTCCATTGTTAAGTCCACACTGTTCAATACCAAATACTATGAACAAACGTTCTTTTATTGCAAGTTATATTAATATCTCCTAAACGCTGGAATAATATTGTTTGATTTTGCCAATTAAGATTTTGAAAGAATTTAAAGGAGAAATAAATAAACAAACTTTAAAGCTAGAGATTGTGCCATGTAGGATGCTCGAAGCCTTTTATGAAATGTTTATTTAAAAGCTTGGTTTCGTAAGTATTCACGATTTGGAGCAAGTTTAACAAACACAGTGGAATTAATCGTTAGTAAAACGAATTTGTCATCGAGAGAAACATTTCTCTGAGAATAAAGTAATTAAAAAGAACCCCCCTCCAACGAAAACAATAAACTCAGTACATTATTTTATTCAGCGTAAATGGCATGCGGGCAAACATTGCTGTTTTTACTGCACTTGTTTATTGTGATGTAAGATTTAAAAGTGAAGGAATGGAGTGTCGTTTACAAAATCTGTCACTTTTACAAAAGCCTTCGTAGTGCATATGTTGAAAACAATTACTTATTTTAATTTAAAGCGAACAGAAATCACAACAAAATTTATTTTGTAGATAACATGTTAACAAAGTATCAAATGATTAAAATTATAGACGTCTGTGAAGTGTGGTTCCTGCCAAAATCAATAGCCAGAGTAGCCGCCATTGTTGGAGATCACCGCTGCCACACGCCTCGGCATTGATTCAAAGAGACTTTGGATGTGTTCTTGGGGTAGAGCAGACCAAGCAGTTTCCACACGTTGCCAAAGTTGATCTAGTGTGGCAGCTGGGGATGTAATCTGGGTCAATCGTTGAGCAACCATGAACCACATGTTTCCAATCGGCGAAAGATCCGGAGAGCGAGCTGGCCAGGGAAGCAATTCAATCTGGCGATTGACGAAGAACCCTTGGACAATTGCGTTCCACGTGTGGTCGCTCATTATCCTGTTGAAATATAGCTGTGGGCAAGCCCTGAAGGTAAGGAAGGACAACTGGCTCCAACACCTTGGAGATGCAGCGCTGGCAGTTTAAAGTACCGGCAATGCCTACTAGAAGAGTGCGAGAGTGATATACAATACCGCCCCATACCATAATTCCCGGTGCAGGACCAGTGTGGCGGTGCATAATGCAGCTGTTCAGCATCCTCTCTCCACGGTGTCTCCAGACTCGAATCCGACCATCGTGGTGTTGCAGACAGAAGCGTGACTCGTCAGTAAAGACAATTTCATTCCATTCTGCCGTCCACATCCTTCTTTTATCGCACCATTGGCGACGGAGACGTTGGTGGTTCTACGTCAAAGGTAGACGAAGCAATGGACGTCTTGCGGACAGACCACTCTGCTGTAAACGGCGTCGAATGATACGCACAGACACTGGATGATGCGTTACAGACTGAATGTGCTGTGCTATGGTTCGTGATGTGGCTGAGCGATCCGTCACTGCCATACGCACAATATGCCTGTCATCACGTGAAGTGGTGCACTGAGGTGGATGCGATCGAACACGTCGGTCCGTCGTACCCTCCTGCATCCAACGATCACCTATCCGCATTACAGTTGTTTGGTTTCGTCCAACACGACTACCGATTTCCCTGAAAGATAATCCACAATCTCGGTAGGCTACTATCTTCCTCTGTCGAACTCGGATACTTGATCAAAAGATGGTCGCTGTTTTCTACGAGGCATAATTGATCGTTTTTTTTGAAAAAACCACAATTGCCGTACTTGAAATCGTCAAAATCTCCAAGCCTTAAATAGCGCTTAGAAGTGGCGCCACAGGCGCGCGTGATGTGCGTCTGCGCTAAAATTCTAATCATTTGCATATCTCACCTCCGCTAATGCATGTTGTAAATTTCATATTATTTGCATGCTTCCTTCAGGGTGTTGCATTTACGGTGGCCAGCAGTGTAGTATCCTACATTTTAGTTATAGAATTAACCTTCACATTGCGGTGTTTAGATTTTTTCATTCGTCTCACAGAACGGCTATTTCGGCTGCATGTCCCTTACTGAATTACCTAACTTGAGCGATAGAGTTTGAGTGGCACATTTAAGACTGACGCTTTCCTTTCATAGTATTGTGTGGCGTATCGTTTGGCGTGAGATAGATATCACCGGGACGAGACCTTCTGCCTTTCCCCGAAAGCGTTTACACCTCACGGTCGACAGTACAGGGTACCGAAAAAAAGGAGGGATCCTCTAGAACAGTGCTCCCCAACCTTTTTATCGCCACGGACCGGATCAACGTTTGACAATTTTAACGCGGCTCGCTGAGGTGGGGGGCTTTGATGGTTTACATTTTAGATTGTTTTGATTTAATAATTTTAACTTAAATGTATTTAAACATGCCTTCAAAATAAAATACAGTTACACCAAAAAATTAATCTAAAGTTATTTAACATTTTAACTCACTAAAACGCTAAATCAACGAGAACCCTGAGCTTGTTTCTTTGCAACGAGACGGTTTCATCTGGGGGTGATAGGAGACAATGACACCCGAAGTGTGTTGCTTATGTCCAGTTCATTCCGTTGTTTTGGTTGCTGTCACTTCAGAAAACCCCGCTTCACACAGGTTGTCGGAAAAGGCAATAGGGATTTAAGTGCTGTGGTGGCAATCTCATGGTATTCCGCCATGACTTTAATTCAGAAAACCAGCATTGTTGTCTCGAAGTAGTTTTAAGGCCGCCTTCATTTGCAATCTCCAGCAGTTGATCTTCTTCTTGCACATACATGCTAGATTCACCTGATTTGTTGACAAATGGGTCGCGGATCCATTCCTTACTAGTTCGTGGGTGTTTTGTGGTTGGGAAGTAGCGCTCGAACTCTTTTAAAAGCAAAGACAGGTGATCGTGCACCAACTGGGAGAATGAATGTTTAGGCTCAGTCTCGCCTAAAAGACATGTCCAAAAGGCCTACATGTGCAAAAAGCCTCTGTTCACGTGCCGTCCTCACAACTTCAGTTAGGCTTTAAATGCAGCTAATTTGTCTGCCAACTTGAAAACAGCTGTTACATTTGTCAAAATTGAAAAATAGAGATATACAGAATTCAGAAATCATAATTAGAGCTCTAGTAACAGAACAAATTTCAAGTTCCGATTTACCGCCTCCTAATTTGAGTGGAAATTTCATAGATGAGAACCGCACATACAGGAGATAAATACACCACAGTAAATAAAATGGGAATAATGTAATGTTCCTTGGACGGCCCGGTGCCATTTGATCCACGGACCTGTACCGGTCCGATGCCCGGGGGTTGGGGACCACTGCTCTAGAAGGTCAGTTGCTGACAGCTCATAAATGGGGATAGGTCACTTAAAAGGGGGATAACATCCACAGTACACAGATCCATACCATGCCGCTGGTGTGAACGAAATTTTAGTGGTAACAATACTCTATCTGCCACAGGTAAAGATAGTATATTTTACAAAATTGCATTCGGTTGTTGCACTAGGGCAACACAACGGATTTTTGGCCATTCTGCAAACTTTTTTTCCACGTAAATTCCCCACCATTCCACCATGAGGACATTTGGGTTAACGAAAGATTTAACGTATACCTGCCCCCCTTGTGGTTGGAGTTGAACTCGCCAGCCCCTTTGTACATGACGGTGTTTGGTTGGATTCGAACTCGTAACCCTCCGGTCGCTAATCCGTTGCTGTTCCAACACGGTTTCCACGTCCCAATCTTCTTTGCGTCTTATGACGAAAGGGCCATATTTGACCAAGCAGCGCTTAACACAGGACTTACAATGTCAAGCAAAGTGAGGACGTAGAGGATAAAGAAGAGAAAGGCCGCTTTGGCATGCATTAAATCCTGGGAATAGGTCCCCATGTTTACCCGAGATAGTAAACCCTATGGTAAACGAATAGATCACAAGGGTACATCGGGTTCGTGAAGCCCGTAGACACCTAAAGATGTGATCGGCCCTAGTGGATAAACATTACTGATAAGCTATTTGCTGTTTTAATCGACGTCACAATGGATAGTCTCTTGAAAAGCACAAAAATACGTTATTCTTGAAATCCAACAGAATCTTGAATTAAAATAACCCAAAACTATTTTTTGAAGATTAGTAGAGCGCTATAGTACAGGGTGCGGCAGAAAGAATGTTCTGATTTGGAACGTCAATAAATAAATACATAGCGAGATAGAGAAATAAATCTTTTATACATAAGAAGTACACAGTATGCCGTTGTCATCCATTACGTTTTGAAGAGTGCATCAGTTAAATGGCGACCATCAACCACCCACTACTGTATCTCTACTATGAGCGAAGCAACGTTTCTGCCAAATCAGAACGTTCTTTCTGTCTCGCCCTTTATTTTGTCGTTGTAATAAGAATAAAATGGCACATTTGTGAAAAAACGTAGAGTTCAAAAATAAGATACTGGCTGGTTTTTAACAAGAAAGTTAAATGAAAACTTTTATTAACCCTCCAAGCGGTAACAAGTCATAACAGTTCCGAAAATGTGGTCCAGAACATTTGCCACTCTGCGAGGGGCAGATCCTAAAAATTTAGAAATATTATTGAAACCAGGACATCTCGATCGTCAGAAGATTTCGGGACTTTTGGCTACTACACAGGAACTCCTCTGAACCATATTCGAGCATGCCGCTTGGATAAGATTCAGAGGAGCTGCTTAGATAAGAAATATGTCTTCTCTCGTTACACATTTTTTACAATTAACTACTCCATACCATGTTTCCGAAACTAATCAAGGTTCATTTTTTGAATGCATTCAAACAAAACATTTTTGCAGCAGTACATGTCGCTGTATCTAAGAACAATGACTGAAGTGAAAAAAATTTGTATTTTGTGAGTCTTTTGTCTTTGACATGACTATTCCTTGAATGGAACAAGGACATATCTGTAGCAACAATTGGATTCCATAGAGCATTGAGTCATGGATCAAATATATCAACTACTTCTCATCAATTTTCAGCTGTTCCCAAGTTTTAGCGGTGGTACGGATTTGGATTCAGGATGTTTACTCTTCGGCGCAACAACAACGTAAGTGCTGTTCAGAACGATTTTATAAGAAATTGCGGGTAGAGTTCGATTTCGAATTATGACGTTAGTGTATATTGTGCCTTTATCAATCTAAATTCTCTGTTCATTTTAATGGTGTAAGTAACTCAATAAATAAAAATGTCAGTAAAAATGTTTTAAAATAATTTGAATAAACTTGATGGAACTGTTTGGTACAGTAAGTGAACGTTTTAAATATTCCATAACAAATGTTAGCAGAACGACTCAACTGAAAAATTAGGATGAATATTCCAAATTCATACAATTAACCCTCCAAGTGGTTTCGACGAGATATCTCGTCCATCACGATTTGAAAAATATTGCTAATGACGATGTCATCAATTGCTGATTTTCTTATGGCAACGATATCAAGGTCTGCAGTTTTCTTCTAAAGATGAAGTATATCGTTTACCAAGATTTGTACAGTTTGGATCATGTCCAATCTTCCTGATAGATGTCTCATTCTAAAAAAACGACTTCCTGGTTGTTACCTCGAAAAAAAAAATAACTTTTTTTTAGTGTTTCTAACCTTTCAAGTGGTTTTTGATGAGATATCTCGTCCACAGAGACCTGACCAATTTTGCTAATAACGAGATATCTCGTCATCAAAATCTTGCCAATTTTTTAATGATGAATATCAAGGTCTGGTCATTTATTGTAATAATAAGATCAATTATGGTCCTTATGTCTAATGATAAGATATCTCATCCTTCGAGGTCTGGTAAGTTTTCTTCTTATGACGATATACACAGTCCAGTCACATTAATGTGACCACCAGTCAAAAGCCAGAATAACCACCTTTGGCAGAGCGGACCGTTGCGAGACGTGCAGGAAGAGAGTCAATTACGTTTTTGAAGGTGTTCACTGGGATGTTGAGCCATGCCTACTCCAGTGCCGTGGCCAGCTGTGCTAGATTGCCTCCCTCCTCCAGCCGGGATCCTTCCGGTTATTGTTGCAGGGTGTTTGCTTTCAGACGTTTCACGCCGTATAAGCCGACGTCCATCTGTCCGATGGAGCATAAAACGTGATTCATCGGAAAAAGCCACCTGTCGCCACTATGTGGACGTCCAGTTTCGGTACTGGCGTGCAAATTCCAGCCTTCGTCGCCGATCAACAGCAGTCAGCATAGGTGCATTAACCAGGCGTCTGCTGCGGAGGCCCGTTCACTGAACCGTTGTTGAGGATACACTCTTGGTAGCCCCTTGGTTCATCTGGGTGGTCAGTTGCTCAACAGTTGCACGTCTATTCGCCCGAACGCATATCTGTCGCTTTCGTTTGCCTCTGTCATCTATAGCCCGTGGTGCACCACATGTGCCACGCCGCTGATTTTGGATAGTGCCATTTTGCCATGTACGGTATACTTTTACCACGGCGGCACGCGAACAGTTCACAAAATTAGCCGTTTCCGAAATGCTTACGTTTCTGCATTACGCCAACGATTGAAATGCTTTCCGGTGCCCAGGACATCCTTTATATACACTCCACTTCAATTTGCTGCCACCTGCCTTTTGTGATTGGTTATTTCACGTTGACGTCGAAAGTAGGTGGTGGTCACATTAATGTGACTGGTCTGTGTATTTCGTCCAATGAGGTCTGTTTAGTTTTCTTCTAATGATACGATATCTCATCTTTTCGAGGTCTGGTTAGTTTTCTTCTAATAACGAGATATCTCGTCCATTGAGGTCTGGTCAGTTTTCTGCTCACGACGAAATTGATAGTCCATCGAGCTCTGGACAGTTCTCTTCTAATTTCGAGATATCTCATTCATCGATGTCTGGTTATTTTTCTGCTCATGACAATCATTTAGTCCATCGAGGTCTGGTAATTTTTCTTCGAAAACCGATATAACTCATCCAATGAGAGAGAGATAGTTTTATCAGTTTTACCTCAACACCTCAAATACCACAAAGAGGAAAGTTAAATAAATACTCTATTATTTATCATACTTCCTTTACCATCAAAGTTTCCCACACGTTGTAATTGATACCGATCATGAATGGTGTTCTTAGTTTCGTTTTCTCCCCAAATCGATTAATCCCACTTGGGTTATCGATTTGGGGAGAAAACCGAACGTACAGCGGTTTTAGGTTTATCCGAACAACGATGGTCTAAACTAGGTTTTAGGGTCGACTTCCACATGCAAAAGCTGATATTCCTATGTCTCATCCAAAATTGAGAGCTATCTGATGACCTGCTTCCGTAACGGGAATAGGCACAGATAGCGAAGCTGCGTTGAAGTGGCATTGAAATATCTTATCCAATGCCTCTTGATGTCCCCCTCACGCATCTGCTCTTGCAACAAAGCGCTGCTCTTATCACGAAGCCGGCTTATCTAAGCTTGTATTGATTTACCACAAGTGTTACTTCTAGTATTTACATTCCGCTCTAATCTCCGCCGAATAACGTGTTTTGTAGGGATGAAGGGATGTTGGAAGCTGAGATTTCCATACACAGGATGTTTACTGCACGAGTCGATAGGAAGAAAAATGCGATTTTATTAATTGCATATTTCTGTAGCTCGGTTGGAGGTGTAAAAGATTAAGAAGGGTTGCGAGTTTAAAACAAGGTCCAGTCAAAGACTGTCGTGTGCGCGGGGGCTGGTGCACGTTAAATCTGACGTTACTTTAGCCGACCAACCGGTATAGTGGTTAAGGTGTATAGCCTCTAGATCGGAAAGTTCCTGGTTCGAATCTGGGTCCGGGCATGGATGTTTGTAAGCGTATGGTGTAGAGGCGGCTGGTGCACCTTAAATCTGTCGTGGACGAAAGTCCTCACGTTGGGTTGGTGTGGAGGTTTGGAGAGTGGGGTGCCAGCTCAGGTGTTGCTTCGTCATCTGACCGTGGTTCAAAATTACGAGGTGTTGTCCTCGGATCTTTCCCTTAAGGGACTAATCCCAGACCGTCGTCAATAGCTCTTTGTGTTGCTCTAGTACGACGTTAACTAAAATTACAATTACCATTAGCTACAAGTAAAAGCGGCCGTGGTGGCCCTGTTGGAAAAGTAACGGACAGGCAACCAGATGGCTGCGAGTTCGTATCCAACAAAAACCATCGTGTACATTTGGGCCGGTGCACGTTACATCTGTCGTGGCCGAAAGTCCTCACGTTGGGTTGGAGTGGAAGTTTGGAGAGTGGGGTGCCAGCTCAGGTGTTGCTTCGTCATCTGACCGTGGTTCAAAATTACGAGGTGTTGTCCTCGGATCTTTCCCTTAAGGGACTGATCCCGGACCGTCGTCAATAGCCCGTTGTGTAGCTCTAGTACGACGTTAACTAAAATTACCAATTACCCTCCAATGTCCTCACGTTGGCGTAGGGTGGAAGTTTGGAGAGTGGGGTGCAGCTCAGGTGTGACCTCGTCATCTTTCCATGGTTCAAAATCACGTGGAGTTGTCGTCTGATCTTTCCCTTAGGGGATAGATCATGGACAGTCGTTAATAGCCCGTTGTGTTGCTCTAGTACGACGTTAATCAAAAATTACCAATTACTTCCAACGGATTATCCAACCATCCGGTCTGGTGGATAAGGTGTTAAAAGAAATATCTGCAAAAATATTAGTTACGACTCTCGAAAAAAATAATAATGTTAATGAGGAGATCAAGGTTTGGGGTATATCTGGCGTAAAATTTTACTCAGATTTGAAATTCGTTGGAATTTTTTTAAATATTGAACCATTGCAAAGATAGAAACTTCGATTAGGGGTATGAAAAGTACAGTTTATTGTATAACGTCAACATCCGGTACCGACACTACTCGCCAATTTAGGATGAGTCATCCATATTGTTCGGGGAGACCAACGGGTCTGGTGGTTAAGGTGTTATCTCAAGATCGGAAGGTTCCTCTTTCGAATCCAGGTCAGTGCATGACTGTTTGTAAGCGTGTGATGTAGAAGCGGCTGGTGCATCTTAAATCTGTGGTGTCCAAAAGTCCTCAAGTTACGTTGGTGTGGTGCCAGCTCAGGTGTTGCCTCTTCATCTTATCGTGGTTCAAAATTACGTGGAGTTGTCCTCGGATCTTTCCTTTAGAGGACTGATCCCGGACCGTCCTCAATAGCCCGTTGTGTTGCTTCAGTGCGACGTTCATTAAAATACCTACATACAAGTAAAGGCCTGTCGTTTTTGAACATGCTTCGATCTCTGTGTTTGAGTGATGCTAGAGCATTGTTAGCATTGACAGTTACAATTGCTTTTATATAACTTTGCAGTGGCTCTATTCAGATTTAAAAATCACCTTAAGTACAAGCATATCAATTGAGAAGAGTAATTCAATCGATCTTTAAGTAATAATTGAGAAGACCTCTCCTAACTTCAAATTTAGGAAATGCTTTAGTATTTCTTATTATAATTTGAGGTTCACTGTATCCCAGTTGGAAGAGTAGTGAATTAGAAACCGGAGGGTTGTGAGTTCAAAACTCGATCCAACCGAACACCATCGTGTACGTTGTGGTTGGCGCACGTAAAATCAGTCGGGGACTCAAATATCCTTACGTTGGCGTGTTATGGAAGTATTTAGAGTGGGGTTCCATCTCTGGTGTTGACCTCGTGATCTGACCATGGTTCAAAATTACATTGGAGGTGTCTTTGGATTTTTTCTTCCGGGATTGATCTCGGACCGTCGTCACCAATTGCCCGCTGTGTGGCTCCATTGTGACATTTATTGCGTCATAAGCGTTTACGTTTTGCAATTGAACATCCTAAGTCAGCATAATATTTCACAATAATATGGTTCTATAATGAAAGGGAAATTAAATACAATATAACCAAGATGGTTTCTGATTGTTCGAATGAGTGATTAACATCTGGAAGTTCATGGTAACATAGACGTTTCGAAAGAACAATGAAGAAAATAAAAAACAATTTCGGAACAATCTCCGGAAATGCAATTTTCTGAACAGCGATTTGTTCCCATACAACGAAAACGAATAATACCGCTTATGATTAACATGAATTACGACACGTGAAAAACTTTGTTTATGAAAGTGAAGTTAACAATAGGGAAATTTTTTGAAACTTTTTTTTAAACAATTTCGCTCATGCCGGTGTACAATATTTTGAATATGTGCTCCAATTTTACAATTACGTTTTTCTTATAAAATATGGAATTAATTATTCAACCCAAACCTAATTACTATACAACATTCCCTACCGGATGCAGTCGCCTTCCCATCATATCCCAGACATGCTCGATGGGAGAGAGATCTGGTGATCTGGCTGGCCAAGGAAGTGTTTGACAAGCTTGAAGACAGTTCATAGCAACACGTTCCGTATGTGGTCTGGCATTGTCTTGCTGAAAAAGCGATGAATGAGGCGCTGTGACAGCTGATCTGACAATCACTCTGTCCTCGAGATCTGTTGTGGCCCTACGTCAACCGCTACCATCATGACGCTGAAATCTGCCACTGTCCACCCACTATTGCCAGCATCTTCTAATCGCCGCATCGCTTCGACTCACATGACGAGCGATTCTCCGATTTGCCCAACCTGCCTCTTTCAATCCAATGATACGACCTCTTTCAAACTCTGAAAGTTGCTCGTAATGAGCTCGAATCCTGCGGCGAGGCATTTTTTTCAGTCGTTGAAAGGTATCCTAAATCGCAATGCAGCAGAAATTTTTAACAACAGTTCAAGAACAACTTATATACATCTGCTGGATGCGCAGTTCCGATGCGCTGGAGATCGCACTATTCATTCATTGGACACCAAATTTTAATCATTTGCATATTTGGTCAAAACATTTTTGCATACGAAATTTCAATTCAATCGGGTGATTTCTTCTTGGTGCGTCGATTTTTTTTGTTATAGAATGTATTTTAGAGTTCACATGAACGTCTGCTTTAAGTTTCAGTTCGTCTTCATTTCCAATCTCTGCGTACTTATGACTTCATGGATTGCCACGCCAAAGAGAAAACATCAGATCACTGGCTACGGTATTGGATTCAACACCGAGAAGGCTCCAAATAGTGCGATACAAGCAGCATGGGACGGACTGTCGTAGGACTTCATAAAGAGCCTGTATTACTCACTACCAAGGTGCTTGGCATACTGCATTAAGACTAACTGCGGTCGTATGCCAAACTGAAGGATACCTCCTTTTTTAATTTTTCTCAATTAAGTTTGCATATTTATGGGATCAAATAGAAAACTGCAAGTTAAGACGGACACTTTATTATTTAAAAGGGACATGGGACAAAACAGTTAACAGCTAAAACAATGAGGAAGAAACATCGGCAGTTAACATCGTCACATAACATTTAATAGAGCTCGTCATAGCTCAATAAGTTAAAGCGCGAAGCTCTTGCTTCCGCGGCTTACATTGAACGTCTGATTAGTTACTATGTTATGCGGCGCGTCACCGCTAATGTATACATACGCGCGTAGAATGGGAACCGACGGGACTATTTACCCACATATTTCAGTCCCAAATTTTAATAATTTGCTCCTTCGTAAGCATTTTACCAAGATCCAACGAAATTTCAAAGCAATCGGGTGATTCCTTCTTGGTGCGTCGATTTTTTTTTGTTATAGAGTGTATTTTGATGTTTGAACAAAATATTAGTATCGACCTCTCTCGCACTAAACTAACGAAATTAAAATTCCGAAATACACACTAAGCAAAAGCAAAATCGCTGTGCGTAACGGGTTTATACAGAAGGAAAGTTTACTTGTGCCACTGCTACCAGAACTTTCCGATGATCGAAACTTTTTCCAGATGGCTCTGTTGAAGCGACTGTCGCTACAGCCAGAGAAGGGAGAATTTAGATCACTTGACCACACGCGAACGATAGGCATCCTACATTTCTGTAAACACCTCGTGTTTCAAAAATCTGTAAATCCGTAGGAATTCCTGATAGTTATCTGCCACAAATATTTTTAATTATTTATCTTAAATTCGGATTTTATCGGCTTAAAAAAAAATGTAGTGTACTTGTTTTTTTTATGTGTTTTTTGCCCACCAACGTCTGATGACAGAATATTTGTAAGTAATAATTCCGCAGATAAAAAAAATTGTTTAAATATTTTTATTTACTATCTACTACTAATCTATCTAAACATACACAATTTATAAAGTAGTTTACATTACATTAATGCTCTTACATTATTTTTTTTAAATGTGCACCTAAAATATAATCTGTGCATCTAATTTAAAAACTTAGGTGCACAAGGTACACCTGTATTAAAAAATCTATTTCGAGGCCTGTATTAAGGTATTTACATACGGAAAAGGTCAGAGGTTAGATTAGTATTGTTTAAATACACTATATGGACAAGTATTTGGACACTGCATAATTTTCAAAAAAGTCTTATCATTCTATATAGCAACGGGTATTCTGTTCATTTGCTTGAAGTACAGCTGCAACAGGTCGAGGCATACTTTCCACAAGTTCTCTGTAAATCTGGGCAGGAATAGCTCGCCATACCTCTTACAAGGCTGTGAGAAGAGATTGTTGCGAAGATGGGTGTGCGTGGCGGTGTGGTACTCGTTGCTCCAGTTCATCCCACAAGTGCTGGATCGGAATGAGATCGGGACGCATATTAACAACCTTTACCTGGAATAGAAGAAATATGGAAATTTTAAGCCCGCTGATTCGTTGGTTTCAAACTGTCGACTATGACGTCACAAAGTGACATCATCATTAATGGCGATGCTTCACGTGGACTCTGTCATTACTCGGTAGTTTCTACTTGAACTGAAAGCCAGTGGCAAAACCTCTGCAACATAAATAACGAATCTATACAACAGATCCCCAGCAATAACGAAAAATTCCCCTGTTCCCGCCTTATATTCTGTTCAAGGTTCCAAGTGTCCTTTAAAGCTCGAAAATTAATTATTTTTTAATTTTGCGTGTAGAATCTATACTGGAATTAAAACTAAACACAAAACATTTACAATCAAATTACGAGTACATGGCACAAGCCGTTGAACGGTCGCTTGGTAATCATCTAAAAGCTATCGCTTTCTTTTTTTATTAGTATTCCATTTTCGGTCGAAGCAGTTTCAACTTTTTTTTTCGCAAACGTTGCAAGAATATAGTGATACTTTTCGCACATGCGGAGTGCGCACTATGGGTGAGTGACGTCATAGATCTCGAAGAGAGATAGCAATGAATCAGCGGGCTTAAAATTTCCCCATGTCTTCTATTCCAGGTAAAGGTTGGTAATATGCGATCGGGACTTTGAACAGGCCAATCAGCAAATTCAGTTCATTTAAAAAAAACTAATCCAGCTTCTAGTTTTGCAATATGATATGCAGCAGTCTAGTTTTGCAGTATGACCTGCAGCTCGATCTTGTTAGAAAAACCATCCTCGCCGTAGCGTAGGCAAGACCGAATTATCCAGAACATCTAGGTACACATCAGCGTTCATGGTCATAAAGTAACGGGTTTAATCCAAACCAGGAACCCCACACTAAAATGGATCCTCCTCCGAATATTTGCGATGTCCAAATACATTTGTCCGTATAGTGTGTATATGTTCTTATGTCGTGGTTCCAGTCACTATGATGGAATATAATGTGGCTGGAACTCACTCGTGTGATTGAATGGAATGTGAGGGAATATAATGAGACTACAGCTCTGACAAGGTCAAAGTAGTTTGTTAGAAAAGGTAAACAGAAAATAGGAACTGTTCAGTTCTAGAAAATCGAGTTTAAAGTACAAAAAAAGTTTAAAGTAAAAGAATTGAATTAATTATTCGCTTTATTCACCTTTCAAAACTTTCTAATATAGAACAGTTACAAAAAATAATATATCACTTGAGAGAATAAAAAAAAAAGACTACAAATCGCTAAAATATCTCAAATTATATATCTGAAAATTTTAGGCACTCTTTTAACAAGCTGATAGAGTTAAGAAAATCCAACTCAAACTTAAATTTCAATAAAATAATTCAAGTTTCAAGTTACAAAAAATATGTTACGAAGACTTTTAAAGTAGTTGTTATATTTCAAGTAAAATACTAATTATTTTCAAATTTAATTACAAACCGCAAAACGAGGACAAAAATATGTTTTAAGAATGAATTTAAGCGCTTTAAAAACACAATTCTTAAGGATTTCAAATAACAAGATAACTGATTATTTTTACGAATGTAGAGAACAAAATCCATTATAATTTTCATTCTACAAACCTTCAGAAAGCTACTTTTCTCTCTTATCCCTAAAAATCTTAACTACTCTTAAATTTCATACTAATTAGCCACTCAATATATATTTGTGCCGATTTAGTTTCGTGTTACAGATATTTTATCACGCTTGAATATGATATCAGCGCAGGTAATTGAGCCTATCTTCCGCATTATTGTTGCATCAAGTCAAGTACATGGTCTATTTTTATTCATTTGAAATGCAAATGAGAAATTAATAACGATCAGTAAAAACTAGAAAATGGTTTTTAGAGTGGATTTAGGTCATTATTTTTCACACAAAAAGTGGAGCTTTATTGAATTCATTTGCTCATAACAAAAACATTCCTTTCCTTAGAAATAAATTCTTTGGAAGGATTATATTGATTTTTCCCTAAGAAATAAATCTTTTGGAAATATTCTATCGATTCGTTCCGTGGAATAGAATGATTTGGAAAGATTATGAAAGTCCTTTCCCTAAAATAGAGATATTTAGTAAGATGTGTTGGTCATTTCCTTAGAACAGAAACATTTGGAAGAATTTTGTTGGTTTTCTTTCCATAGAAATCATGGAAAACATTTTGTTGATCATTTCCTTAGAAATAAATCATTTGGAAACATTGGTTCTTTCCTCAGAAATAAATCCGTTGGAAAGATTCTATTGGTTCGTTCCTAAGAATAGGATCCTATGGTAAAAAATGTTGTTGTTCCTTTCCTTAGAAATAAATCATTCGGAAAGATTCTATTGGTTCGTTCCTTAGAATATAATCCTGTGGTAAAAAATCCTGTTGTTCCTTTCCTTAGAAACAAATCCTTTGGAAGAATTGTATTGGTTCTTTCCTTGGAAATAAATCATTTCGAAGGATTATATTAGTTCTTTACTTAGAAATAAATCCTTTGAAAAGATTCTATTTGTCAAGAAAATAAAAACTGGTCAAATCATATATAATAGACTTTCAGGTTACAAGGTGGAATTATGCATGCAAATACAGCAGATAGATAAGAAAATATTTTAAAATTACTTATCACGTACTATAATCAACTTTATAAAATTACAGCTCTATCCGCCCAGTTAGGATCAGCTGCTGCACGTAAAATCTGTCGTGGCCTCAAAAGCCCTCACGTCGGTGTGGTGTGTTAGTATGGAGAGTGACCTTTCCCTAATAGCCCGTTATGTTGCTTTTGTGCGAAGTTTCTTAAACTACCTACCGCGTATATCATATAAGCTTAACTATCTTAAGTACATATAGTAATTGTTGATAGTAACAGCATTATTCTTTCAATAATAGCATAATTACACTTAAAATTGTTTTATTCTGACATAACCTGCCACTTTAAGTCGAATATTTTGTGGTGGTGTTGCGTGTGATGAAAAAGAAACACAAATTTTTGAAATAATAAATATTTAAAACAAAAAACAAAAGAAAACAGCGAAGTAAAACAAAATAAAATGTGACGGGAAAAAGTTATTCTAAAGATATTAATTTGTGATTCCTTTTTACCTCTTGATCTCGCAGTTGCCACAACTTATAACTAAAAAGTGCACAAAATTTAGAAATACGAAATTAATTTAGAGCAAACGAAACAGAAAATATTACTGCATGTGATCAACCAACATGAATTTTCCGTTTCATTCTCGTTCGTTGAAAAATATCGTCTGTCCCAAATATTCGGAAATCGTTTACATTGCGCAAAAAACAAAAATAAGACTCGAAATAAATGAAATATCAAAGCTAAAATTCCATAAAAAAAATTTTTATTTGGAAAAATGATTCCTTTTTTAGCAGTACTGGTAAAGTAATCGTAATATTCAATATGCATTCCAATTCTTAAAAAAATTATGGTTGATTTAAGTATACTTACTCAGGTGTTTTAGCAGGAAATTCATCTTAATATAACAATAAAAGAAATGCTTAATATTGAATTCACTTAACTAAGATATAATGTATAAAATTAAACACATTGCAATCAAATATCTGGAATAAAATTTATGTGATGCGTGCACAAACACACATTCACGAAATCGAACATAGAACAGAAAGACGGACAGACACACAGACTTTCGCAACCACTTTCACACACTAAATGAAGATAAGTACTCACTGCATGCAAATTTCCATGAAGATAAATTGAACCGTGTGGACGTGTATAGGGCACATACAATACATACAGACAGATGGACAGACAGACACCTAACGCGTAAGATGCGGATTTGACATCAGAAGGGTTCAAAACAGATAGAAAACTTGAAACAGGTCGAAAATATTCAATGTAGAAACAAACACTAAATTCTTATTAAAAAGATATAGTACCCAATAACAAATGTATTTCATACTTCTAAGCGAAAAATAAAATTATCCAAATGTATACACTGAGCGGTCACTTTATTATGACCGCCTGGCAATTTTATGCTAATGAGCTATTGCGTCACAGTGTTGCCGCTAGAGGGCTGTAAAAAGGGAATGCAGGACAAGTGAACCATCAATTGCATTGTTTGCTTGCGAAGATAGGGGCAAAAAACGAGATATAACTGAGTTAAACGCGGAGTGATTGTAGGCTCCCGAAGCGTCGGAACCAGTATCAGCAAAACGGCTGCACTTGTGCAGTGTTCGAGAGCAGCAGTTATTAATTCTTACAGAGAGTGAACTAGCAAGCAGAAAACTGGGTCTCAACGTCACGCTTGTGGTCTCACACAGGCAACTGAATTCTCGATCTGAAAGGAGACTTGCCAGAGTTGTCCAGTCCAACAGAAGAGCAACAGTACGTCAAATAGCGGGGAATCTTAATAAAGAAGTAACTGCGAACGTCTTTTTATCTGAAGGAACTTTGGCCGCGCATTACACCTTATAGGTTATGGAAACCGACGACCTGTTCAAAAGCCTCTATTGTCTGCTTTGAAAAGGAGCAGACGTCTCCAGTTCGCAAAGGAGCACAAGAGTGGACAGTAGATGACTGGGAAAAGGGTCATGTGGTCCTATGAATCGTGTTTTCAACTACACCATGCGGATGACAGGGTGCGAATATGGATAAAACAGCACGAAAGCATGGACCCAACTGCATTGCCACAACACTTCAAGCTGTTGGAGGCATTATTAAGGTGGTGGTGGGGGGGGGGGTATTTTCTTGGCATTATATGGATCCTTTGATTCCTGTGAAACAACGTATGAATCTCCTAGGGTACTTAAGTGTAATCGCAGATCAAGTACAACCTATTATTTTAATGGAGTACCCTGACGGTGATGGATACTTCCAGCAGGACAATGCTAATTGTCATAAAACTGGCATTGTCCTCAGATGGTTCGAAGAGCATGTCGGAGAATTTACCTTGCTTCGTTGGCCTGCACAATCACCAGATCTCAATCCAATTGAGAATTTGTGGGATGAGATCGAACAGGGCATCAGGCAGCTGGATCCAGTACCATCATATCTTAAGGAATTGGAAAGTACAGTTAATCGGATATGGTCTCAAATACATCATACCACCTAACATCTCATAGAATCCATGCCAAGAAGAATTCAAGGAGTATTAAGGGCAAAAGGTATTGAGGGTGTGGTAATAATAATTTGGCCACTAAGTGTATATATATAATCTGCATTTTTAGGAGTCACTGAATTTACATTGGAGTTTTGAAAATTACGAGAATTAGATTGAGCATTCTTAAGTAAATAATAAAAATAATTATTTTCATTCCGTATTTGCTTTTTGAGAAAATTTTTTGTCTACCTTTAAATGTTACGTCTTAAAAATGTTTTAAACTTGGTGAGATTAAATTCATGTTTTCTTTTCAATGGGAAAACAATCCGAATCTTCATTTTGTCGTTTCTCAAATACGAAAATAAATTACTAGCATTGTTAGTTATTTAATTCCAAAAATAGTTATATGATAAAAGAATATACTCACTCAATAATTCATTATATTTTAAACTTTGTCAGGAATATTATCAGTCAAGCAATCACAATTATCTTCCCCGTGTTAGCAAATATTGAAATTTTTTAGCTACTAACTTTCTAATGCGAATTAAACATGAATAAGTCCGTGGTTATATCGTAGGGTTATATTTACGTTCCTGATATTGGGGACTTTTGAGTTGATTATCACCTACAATGCAGCTTGTATTATAATACAAGCTGCATTGCTGGTGATAATCACCTCAAAAGTCCCCAATTTCGAGAACATAAATTAAACCCTGCGATAACAATACTACTGATGGCATACTTTATGTAGATCATGGCTTTCAACAGTGATACGGTTGAAAAGTTAGATACGTATTGGTTGAAGACAGAAGTATAAAGAACGACGGTGATAAATATGAAAACATCCAAGTTGTGAAAGAAAACATCGAAATGAAACTACCGAACGCAACAGCACTTGCAATGCCAAAGGAGAATGATGATATTGTGTTTATATCCAGAGTACAATACCGTTATATACCGTCAGTAGGTATGTCCACTGCACTGGCAACCTTCGAGTTCTATTTGGCACAGGTTCGATATCTGTCAGGTACATTCCTATTTAGGTGTATTTCTTTCTTCTGTGTCAGTGAAACTTCCATTCTAATTGTGTCTATTACTTCATATTTTATGTCGTGTCTGGTACAGCATAGACATACACTGAAGAGCCAAAACATGACCACCTACTCAATAACGCGTTGTACCTCCTTTGGCCTGCAAAACAGCTGCAACTCGCCTGGGCATATATGCCACACGTTCTTGGTACATGACTGGAGACAGGTTGTACCAGATGTCTAAGCAGCGGTCACGCAAAGTCGAGATATTCGGACATGGTGGCGTTTGAGCTTTGAGCTGCCGCTCCATGACACCCCAAATGTGCTCAATTATGGCGAGTTAGGTAGCCAGGACATTAAGTGGAATTCATCAGTATGCTCCTCGAACCACTCCAACACAATCCGAGCCTTGTGACATGTGGTAAGGCCTGATGGAAGATTCCATTTCCAGTTGGGAAGACAGACGCCATGTAAGGGTGCAACTGATCCGCAATGATATTACGATAGTTCGCAGCGTTCATAGTCTGTTCTATCTACCACAACTACGGGTCCCAGAGACGCCCATGAGAACGTCCCCCAAAGCATAATTCCTTCACCACCCGCCTGTGTATGACCTGCTGTACAAGAGGGGAGCAACTGTTCGCCTGGCAGACGGCGTACCCTGACACGACCATCGACGTGATGAATGGGAAATCGGGATTCATCTGACCAGGAAACTCTCTTCCATTCATCCATGGTTCAGTGTCGATGTTCCCGGGACACTGTAGGCGTAGTTGACGATGACGATTGGTCAACAGAGGCACACGAGTGGGATGTCTGCTGCACAGTCCTATATCCATCAGTATCCGCTGAACTGTGTGTTACGAAACAATTGCGCTTGGACCTACATTGTATTGGTCTGTCAGCTGACCCACTGTCACGCGCTGATTTTGCTTTACCAAACGAGACAGTCTCCGACGTCCTTTTTCTTTGATGACGCGTGGACGACCAACACCTTTGCGTCTACTGCTGGCGTCACCGTCTTTTATCCACTTTGCATGAATACTAACAACGGCAGATAGTGAACAACGTACCAGTCGTTCAGTTTCGGCGATACTCGTTCCTAGTCTTCGGGCCATTACGATCTGACCTCTATCAAATTCGCTTAGATCAGCAGCCTTTCCCATCACTCGCAAAAGTAAGTGCAAGAATGTTTACTTACCTTCTCCAGCAGCAGTTAAATACCTTTCTCACTTAATCACGTTCCCTCCACGTCATCCAGACGAGTTCATTGAAAAATGTGGGTATGGTCATAATGTTATGGTGTATATTGACTTTACGCCATAAAAGCTCTACTAACCAACAAAAGAATAAATTGCAAATTTCGTTCGTACGGATTCATTGGATGCCGTCAAGAAGCCAAATCAAAGTGGAAAGCTTTAAAATAAGTTTAAAGAACAAAGAAAAGGGAACAGTTTCACCAGTGAGGATTCACTGAATGCTTTCAAGTCAAATGAGAATGAAGCTATAGTAAACACTTTCAAAGGACCTAAAGAATTCTTGTGCTTTGCAAATAGTGAATATCTACCTCCATTTGCAAAGATGAGCACTAAAACGATTGAAAAAGATATTCCATCAAGAAGTTGCCCAGCTGTGCTTAGATTAAAAATCCCAGAAAGGTCTAGAAGCACAGAATCAAAACATCCGTGGATCTCTGAGAGCAATGAAACACCGGTTTCTGATTTCTTCTTGAACAGATACTTTTACATTCAGCATCGTTTCAAATCACACGATATGAAGAAAATAATTCAACGCATGTCTGGTTTAACATTCATTCATCGAAGAAATTAAAGATGATGAGAGACATTCTACCAACGTTGAAGCTGTTAGCTCTGATGCAATTACCAGTAACTTCATGATTCCTTTCCAGATAAGAGAACTTCTGCATCAGGAAAAAGAATCGAACCAATCAAAAACCTTTTTGGAAAAAAAGCTAGAATTTTTCCATTTTAAAATTATTAGCATTTTAGTTGAAGTAGTATAAATGATTGGCAATTTAGTTATTAAAATATCTTAAATATAGTAAAATAATCATAAGTTAAGATCTGATTGTATTTGAGAAGCCAAGAGACCTCAAGTGAGGCAGAAAGCTAAAAGAGATATCTTCTGTTATGATTGATTGAATGAATCGGTGATTCGATGAGTTGGAAGCGATAAAAATAGTGACTGATTCTAGAACGATCGGAGAAAATTTGTGAGTTTCCAATATAGTTAAGGTTTTTTTAAAGACGTATTTGTAAAGATATTTTTTTTTGTAATTTGGCCTATATATATATATATCAGTTGTGGATCAGAATTGTTGCCAAATATTATCCACAAATGGTTTCGACGAAATCAAGATACTGTCGATTTTTCGATGATGACGAGATCAAGATACTGTCCACTCTTTAGATCCAGAAACAAGATCCAGATTTGGCCAGTATTCTTCAAATAACGAGATATCTTGTCCATCAAGATCTGGTAAGGTTTGCTAATGAGACGAGATACCTCTTCAAGGGTCAAGTAATGAATAATTCCAGGAGGAACAAGTAACATATAATGAAATTCGAAGAGGGTCAAGTAATGGATAATGACATTCTAGGAGAGTCAAGTAATGGGTAATAAAATTAAATTGCAGGAGAGTCATGTAATGGGTAATGAAATTCCAGGAGTGTCAATTAATGGATAATAAAATTCCAGGCGGATCAATAACGAATAATAAAATTCCAGGAGGGTCAAGTAATGGATGATGAGATTCCAGGAAAATTACGTAATGAATAATTAGATTGCATGAGGGTAGAGTTTTGAATGATGAAATTTCATGAGAGTCAAGTAATGGGTAATTAAATTGCATGAGGGTAGAGTTTTGAATGATGAAATTCCAGGAGATTCAAGTAATGGGTAATGAAATTCCAGAAAGGTCAAGTAATGGGTAATGAAATTAAATTGCAGGAGTGTCATGTAATGGGTAATGAAATTCCAGGAGGGTCAAGTAATGGAGAGTAAAATCCAGGCGGATCAATAACGAATAATAAAATTCCAGGAGGGTCATGTAATGGATAATGAGATTCAAGGAGGGTCACGTAATGAATAATTAGATCGCATGAGGGTAGAGTTTTGAATGATGAAATTCCACGAGAGTCATGTAATGGGTAATGAAATTCCAGAAGGGTCAAGTAATGGGTAATGAAATTAAATTGCAGGAGTGTCATGTAATGGGTAATGAAATTCCAGGATGGTCAAGTAATGGATAGTAAAATTCCAGGCGGATCAATAACGAATAATAAAATTCCAGGAGAGTCATGTAATGGATAATGATATTCTAGGAGTGTCACGTAATGAATAATTAGATTGCATGAGGGTAGAGTTTTGAATGATGAAATTCCAGGAGAGTCAAGTAATGGGTAATAAAATTCCAGAAGGGTCAAGTAATGGGTAATGAAATTAAATTGCAGGAGGGTCAAGTAATGGATAGTAAAATTCCAGGCGGATCAATGACGAATAATAAAATTCCAGGAGGGTCATGTAATGGATAATGAGATTCTAGGAAGGTCACGTAATGAATAATTAGATTGCATGAGGGCACAGTTTTGAATGATGAAATTCCAGGAGAGTCAAGTAATGGGTAATGAAATTCCAGAAGGGTCATTAAATTGCAGGAGGGTCAAGTAATGGATAGTAAAATTCCAGTCGGATCAATAACGAATAATAAAATTCCAGGAGGGTCATGTAATGGATAATGAGATTCTAGGAGGGTCACGTAATGAATAATTAGATTGCATGAGGGTAGAGTTTTGAATGATGAAATTCCAGGAGAGTCATGTAATGGGTAATGAAATTCCAGAAAGGTCAAGCAATGGGTAATGAAATTAAATTGCAGGAGTGTCATGTAATGGGTAATGAAATTCCAGGAGGGTCAAGTAATGGATAGTAAAATCCAGGCGGATCAATAACGAATAATAAAATTCCAGGAGGGTCATGTAATGGATAATGAGATTCTAGGAGGGTCACGTAATGAATAATTAAATCGCATGAGGGTAGAGTTTTGAATGATGAAATTACAGGAGAGTCAAGTAATGGGTAATGAAATTACAGAAGGGTCAAGTAATGGGTAATGAAATTAAATTGCAGGAGGGTCAAGTAATGGATAATAAAATTCCAGGCGGATCAATAACGAACAATAAAATTCCAGGAGGGTCATGTAATGGATAATGAGATTCTAGGAGGGTCACGTAATGAATAATTAGATTGCATGAGGGTAGAGTAATGAATGACGAAATCCTAGGAGGGTAGAGTAATGGATAGTGAAATTCCATCAGAGTGAAGTAATGGATAGTAAAAGAAGACGTGGTCAAGGTCTTGAACAGCCGAATCGTTCCATTTACAGAATGGTGAATAGACGATGTGGAAGCGATGAAAATAGTTATTGATTCTAGCATGAAGGCAGATAATTTCTGTAAGTTTGTAACATTTAATGAATATTGAAGACGAATTTGAACAGATGAAATGTTTTTTAAATTCGACCTCTATCAGGTTATGGCCCATAGTTGCCGAGATATTAACCTTCCAAATGGTTTAGACGAGATATCTCGTCCAAGATGTCATGGCCGATTATGTATCATTATTATCTCATGACCGAGATGAGATATATATCTCGTCATCAAGATATTGTAAATTTTTTTACTAATGACGAGATTCAGATCTTGTCTTCCAATGGCCCGATGCCAAGCAACCGCCAGGAAGAGTAAGGAACTATTGCAAAGGGTGTCCTAAAAGTTCCCGTACTGACGATTCGTGAATTTATTATACAAAAACAACAAACTTTAAAACAGTTATTTTTATGCCAATGGTAAAAAGCACTTTTAACCTAACGTAGAAAAAAAAATTGAACTAAAATTTCTTATAAATGTTCAAAATTTCCACCCTTTTCTTGGAGGCAAAGCTGAAGTCGTTTGAGCATATTTTTAGAAACGCGTTTCAGGATGCTGGGAGTGACTTCTTGTATCCTTTGAGTCATGGCAATTTTCAGATCATCTATTGTTTGGCGATTATCTTCATTAACTTAGTTCTTTAAATGTCCCCACAGAAAAAAGTCAGGGATGCTCAGATCAGGGGAACGAGGTGGTCTAAAATTTCTAGAGATGAGTCGATCGCAATACCATCGGTAATAATAAAGCCGCTTCTCATTGTCCGGTAGCTTTAGCTCCTGTAACATTTTTACACGATAAGCACGAAAATGCAAAGCTTTTAAAGCCTTATGTATCGATCTCTGCGATGTGCCCATTTGTTGCGATAAACGCCTCACGGATTGATGAGGAGATTGCAATACCCTCCGTTGAGTTTCTTGCACAGTCTGGTGTAACGACTTTCGGTCTTCCTCTCCTGTGTTTTGTGTTCCACCAAACCTGTCTCATGAAATCAACGAACGAGGTAATATAGAGTATCATTACTCGGTATTGCATCATTTGGATATTTATGTGGTCAAAATTCCTTACATCTTTCATATGATTTATATTCAAAATAAGCCTCAAATACCGCAATTTTCTGAATGCCTGATGAACTCATCTTGCAATGAAAAACAAAATGACGTGGAACTTTATTACCGCACAACTTGAGCGCGAAGAAAACCAAACGATAAATATAAGACTCGATAAAACTATAAGCAGACGATAAAATTCAATAATTCAATAAAAACCAAGGGTAATAATTTTTTAAAGTTGGAGTACGGGAACTTTTAGGACACCCTGTAGTTTAACAATTTTAATGGAATAAACTACCCGTAAAACAATATGCAAGCGAAGGGACCTCTACCAAGGGTTACTTTTCACAGACTGTAGCTACACGCACTGCAACAGCCGAAGCATAGCTGCACCCATATTTCGCAGCTAAGCACGATGTTTATTGGACTGTAAAACTCCTCAACGCGGCACATAAATAGCACAGAGCCATTTCGGATAAGTTAACAAGCTCATGGACGATGATATAAGGGTCTGGCAGCGTGGAGAACAAAAGGCCAGACAGACTGAACGACTGCCTAAAGATACAGTAAATTAGTTATTGACTACCGGTTTCGTTCTTCGGATGTAGGGAACAAACAGAATGATTTACTTGCAGACGGATCGTTATGTTATGTTCGAGTGGACAGTTCGCTTTCTGAAGGAACTCTTTTTATGCAGTTATTTGCATACGAAATGTAAGAATATATATATTAAACATTTATCTCGAGATTGTGTTATTTTCCCGATTTGGGGTTATTTTCTTTGCATCAATTACTTCGATAGATGACTTGAACTTTACCATTTTCCATTACGAGAAAGTTTTTCTGCCGAATTAAATATTAGTGGAGTAGAGGTTTTACGATGGAAGGTGTTTCCTGTACGTTTTCCGGGCACGACCTCATTTGACTTGTTTTTTAAATACAGTTTCAGCACATCGCAGAAAAAAAATTCCAAAGAATGAATTCCGAGTTGATTTTTGTGATATTAGATTTGTCGACTCCAATTAGGCTAGCCGAACAACTGGTATAGTGGTTAAAGTGTTAGCCTCCAGATCGGAAGGTTCCTGGTTCGAATCTTGGTCCGGGCATGGATGTTTGTAAGTGTATGGTGTAGAGTCGGTTGGTGCACCTTAAATCTGTCGTGGCGGAAAGTCCTCACGTTGGGTTGGTGTGGAAGTTTGGTGAGTGGGGTGCTATCTCAGGTGTTGCTTCGTCCTCTGACCGTGGTTCAAAATTGTCCTCGAATCTTTCCCTTAAGGGACTGATCCCGAACCGTTGTCAATAGACCGTTGTGTTGCTCTAGTAGGACGTTAACTAAAATTACCATTACCAATTAGGTTAAACACCATAAATTACTAAAACGGCAATGTGAACTACTTTTTAAGAGACAATTCTTTGACCTATCGTAAGAGCATTTGGGTTGGGAAAGTAAAAATTTTAATTTACATCTGGTTTGTTTACACTGAAAATTTCCCTAGTATTAGATGATTTTTTCTGCCAAGCTACATGTAGGTGCCGATAGTGTGTCTGCAATGTGTTTCCTATGCCGATAGTATGTTCGTGACGTGTTTTCTGTACGTATTCAAAGTTACATTGGTCCAAAGCTCGTCCAGCAGCGTAGACTTTATACATATTGCGGACCCTTGCCAGCGCTCATTGCGCCTGCGCAGTAGTTCTGAACGTGAGGAAAGGTAAGGACACATTTTCTCAACACGACGCTATATTTGTCTCCTGGTTGTTTCTGAAATCCTGAGACAAAACAATTGTAACGCTAGACTTATTCATGTATACCTTCAGCACTGTTCTGATTTTAAAGACGTATTCCAGTCAAAAAATAAGTTTAGTTTCCTGATTGGGGGAGTGGAGTTCATTTTGGAGCGTACGATTACGAACTGCTCATCTAGTCGAATATTGTTTCTGAGTGTTTACCGGAACATGATTCTCGTCATAAACCTCAATATTCCAAAAAGTGTTCCAAAAAGTCACAAGAACAAGCTTTTTAAAATGTTTAGTTCCAATGTGAAATGTGGTTTACATACTTGAAGAGATCGTGACGAGTGCCTTAAAATGACATGTGTTGCGCTCACGATTGCCGCGATAGACCGAGTCAAAAGCTGTACCACACTCAGAAATGTCACATAATTTCTCTTGTCCAAGTTGAGGGAGGGGAGAGTGGTTCAAACTTACAAAGTTTGTCCTAAGATCTGAACATAAGGGATTGATCCCGAACGTTGCCAATAGCCCGTTATGTTTCTCCAGTGCAACGTTGATGAACTGCCTATCCATCTACCATACCAGTTCAACAATGATTAGCTTTAACTTCCCCTTTGAAGTGGGTCGACCATCCGGTATGGTGGCTAAGGTATTAGCCTCTAGATCGGAAGGTTCCTGGTTCGAATCCGGGTCTGGGCATGGATGTTTGTGAGCGTATGGTGTAGAGGCGGCTGGCGCACCTTAAATCTGTCGTGGACGAAAGTTCTCACGTTGGGTTGGTGTGGAAGTTTGGAGAGTGTGGTGTCAGCTCAGGTGTTGCCTCGTCATCTGACCGTGGTTCAAAATAACGAAGTGTTGTCCTCGGATCTTTAACTTAAAAAAGGATTGATCCCGGACCGTCGTCAATAGCCCGTTGTGTTGCTCTAGTACGACGTTAACTAAAATTACGATTACGATTACCCCTTTGAAGTGGGTACTTAATCAACTTAGCACTGGAGCAACACACCGCGTTATTGGCAACCTTTCCGGGATCAATCCCGAAGGGAAAGATCCGAAATATAGGCCTCGTCATTTTTGAACCACGGCCAGATGACGAGATCACCACCTGAGTTGGCACCGCATTCTCCGAATGTCCACACCACGCTAACAATCGGACATTTGAGGGCACGACAGATTTTAATTGCACCATCACCCGTATACTCGACGATCTTTGACTGGATCGAGTTTCGTGCTTTCAACCCTCCCGTTGCCAATCCGTTACTCTTCCACTCTTCCATCAGACTCAACACAGCTAGATAGGAATAAAAGTAAAAAGCCCAAGGGCAGGCGAGGGTAAAACAGAAGAGAGGATAGATCTACACGGGTACCTCGGGGTATGTCATTGATTGAATAATAAACTACACCATAACATGTCTTTCATATCCCTATCATTTATACACAAATCATAAGAAAAGATCTCTCCATTGATTCTTTTCTTCTTCTTGGTAACACTCTCCTCGTAGACCATTGCGAGATCGATTCTCGGTTCTTCCACAGACCGTCCTACACACGGTAACAGTTGTCCTTTAAATCTGTCCTGGTCTCAAATGTCCTATCATTGACGTGAAAGTTTGTAGAATGGGGTGCTAGCTCAGGTGCTAACTTGATCATCTGACGTTCAAAATAAAGGTGTCGTCGTCGAATCTTTCGGTTCAGTGTTCTTTACTGGCCATCGCCAATAGTCCATTGTGTTGCTACAGTGTTTTTTTAACTAACTACCTACCAACCATGCCAGTTAGGCAGCGATGTGGTTTTACTTCGAGTCATTGAGTGAATAATAAATTCCTCCATGAGCCTTTCAGCTCGCTGTCATCTGTACACAAATCATAACATAATCTCTCCGCGTCGATTCTTTTAATGGCACCGATATCTCGGCGACTTTCGCCCCATAAAACAAAAATACCGAAGAACTAGTTAAGTTCTACTGGTGTGGAAATGATGTGGTTACCCGAAGTCGTTACTCAACCATCAAAGTTAACCACTAAAATCTGCGGCTTGTGCTTTCAAGGCAATCAAAAAGACGTCGCTGAAGAGAATCTTATTGGACTTCTGGTGAATAATAATCCTTGAGTCGTTCACCCTCAGACGTTCCCGACGTGTCAGTTTTAAATCCTCGTTAAACGAAAGATTTCGTTTCTTTCTTCTCCGTTTTGAGACCACTTTTAGCATTATGGACCGCTCTCTATTAGTTCAGCCTTGAGCAGTCATTGGAAAGTTATGCATCTGATAAAGTGTGAAAGGGAGGAAAGTTAAACGTAACTCGAAGGGCTTGAGAACTTCTTGCCTGCAATTGAGTTTTTGAAACCCTTATCTTTCTCGCAGGACTGTGTCATGTAAACTCTCAAAGTTGTTTAGACGAGACATCTCGTCCACCATTTGATCAATTTTACTAATGACGCGATATCTCGACATCTAAATAAGATGACGTTTCCGGTCTCTATTTAGACATAACACAAGTTCCACAACAGTAAAATAGTTATTTAAAAACTAATTTGTAGATAATTAACAGGTGTGTTTACAAAGTTAGAATTTACAATAATTTGAAGGCACAACAATACAATACCGTTTTACAATAATACGAGGGCACAGCATAGCTCGAATATGCCCTGGAGCCAGAACGTTCGCTGAAACCTAAGACTACAGGATGCGTGTGACTTTCAGAGAAAGAAGTCGGATTCCAACACGACCCGAGTATTCCGACAGATTTAATGTCTTTCTGGCCCAGGTTCCCACAGAACACAACACTGTGTAAGCCTCTAGATCGGAAGGTTCCTGGTTCGAATACGGGTCAGTGCATGGATGTTTGTAAGCGTATGGTGTATAGGCGACTGGTGCACCTTAAATATGTCGCGGCCGAAAATCCTCATGTTGGTTTGTTGTGGAAGTTTGGAGGGCGGGGTGCCAGCTCAGGTGTTGCCTCGTCATCTGACAGTCGTTGAAAATTACGTGGTGTTGTCTTAGGATCTTTCCCTTAGGGGATTGATCCAGGACCGTCGTCAATAGACCGTTGTGTTGCTCTAGTATGACGTTAATTAAAATTACCTTACCTTACCTACTGGTGTGGTTCTTCTGCACTTTTCTTACGCAAGGCTAAGATAATTTAGGTGTCAACCACTTGTTTTCGAGTCGAGGGCAATGTGAATGTCAGATGTGGGAACTAGGGATGCGACATCGACAGCAAAACATCGATGTTCAAAATTAAAACATCGAAGTTGATAATGCATCGTCCCCAAATTATCGATGTTCTTAAAATTCAGTGTATTTTAACTTTTTCCCCCATTTCTTAAAACTGGTTTAACAACTAGTGATGCGTCATCGGCTCCAATACATCGATGTTTAAAATAAAACATCAATGTTGTGAAAACATTGACATCGATGTCGCATCCCTACTTTTCAGACCCTTCACCCTTGGCCACTTTGGTCTAAAAGAATGTTCAATTTGCTGGTTATGAAAATTATGCTACTTGGTTATTTTTTAAATTTTTATACCGGTACTTTTTTTATTCAAAAATAAAACAATGCCAACGTAAAAACATCGACAAGTATAAACATCGATATTACAAAAACATCGACTCCAATACATCGATGTTTTTAAAAAACATAAACGAGTAGTGTTGACACCGGGTGTTGACGTCATACAATAAATTGTACTTACCCCTAATCGAAGTTTCTATCTTTGAGATGGTTCAATATAGAGTAAAAATTCCAACGCATTTCAAATCTGAGTAAAATTTTACCCCAAACCTTGGTCTCCTCTTTAAAATTGTTATTTTTTTTTCGATAATCGTAACTAATATTTTTGCAGATATTCCCTTTAAACTAAACAAAAACGGAAGTATTGCATCCGACATGACTTGCATATTCCCGTCAGTTTCTAAGTGAAATGGCAATGCTCCGAATGCAGTGTGAGCAGTACACTAAATTAATCCAATACGTTTCGTCCGTCCAATGCGGAATGAACAGTGCGTCCAATGCAGAATAGTGTGCTTTAATACTAAATGTTCATAAATAGGTGAATTAAACTGGAACCAACGCCATTTCATTTTGCAGAGTTTTCAATGGATTTTGCTATTTTATGACAAAAGTATGGGGTTTGTTCAGATTTTCTCATGAAGGTAATGATAGGATAAAATTGCAACCGAATTTCGTCTTTCATCCCAAGATCGAGTTGAAATCTCAACCAGAGAAGTTGGCATGCCTCCCGTTTCAGCTGTTCTTATAAGGCATTGTCGGGAGAGAAATCTGAGACTCACTTCTAGCAATAAGGCTTAAGTAATTTAGAAATTGCTTCCTCTTTCGAAACCTGACAGCCTTGCCAGAAACTTGACCTGCGATTTAGAGTCTAAAGTGTTTCGTCTTTCTGTGATTGCTTCTGCTGCCCAAACGTCGAGTGAATGAAAGGAAACCCCTCATTTTGTTATGATATTTTAGATCTCTAGCCCAATAGGATGACAGGACGGATGTAATAGTTATTTATATGCGTACGAGGGTATTGAATGTGGTTCTCGAAAATTGGACCTAAATTTTAAAATAAACTTATTATTTTACTTCGAGGAGAAAGGCCATCTTTTCTTGGAATATCGGGTCCGTGGAAGTCCCAGTTGATTTTAAGGAGACCAAAACACAAAAATCTTTAAAAATTTCGATTATTGTTTTTTATAAATTTAAATGAATGTTCATACGTTTCTATTTAAAATTATATATTATTTATGGAGATGTGTTGAGTAGAAACATTTTAAATTATTTTTTGAAAATACCTGTACGTATCTGAAGTAAGATCAAATATGCTTTAGACTTAAACATCTCAAAATGTGTACTTTTTCCATAAAAGGAACGAAAGGAATAAAAAAAAAATTGGTTTACAAGTGTAACGTACCCTATAACATACTTTAATACAAGCATTTTTGTCTATCTGCTCAGAAAAGTGCATTTTGTCTGTTGAAAAGAATAAAAATTGGCCATTTAACAACAAAAAAAAAAGATATAAGTTGAAAAAAATCTCAAAACTTTAAATTTTAAGTTTTTTAAACATCTCTGTATTAAAGTGTGAAAAAGCGTCTTCATAATCTGTGTAAAAAATTCAATCAATACACATAAAAGTTTCTGAGAAAATGTTCCTTAAAAAAAGGCGTCCATTCTTTGATTGGTCCGCACGACAATCATAACCAGAGACATGAGCTAAGTACGAGAGGAATTGAGGGTAAACCAACTAGATTGAAGCTTTTACTTCCTCTACCTAAGGCCCGGTGCACACATCCGTTTTTTCAACGTACGGCGCCACTGCGACACCGAAGCCCAACTATGCACACATAACCGTGAAATGACGCACGACCTCATTTCGCGTCATTTGCGATAAATATTCTATCGAATAAAACGTGTTTATTTCGCTTACTTGGTGTAAAAAAGGTATATTTTAAAACACACACGTTACTGGATACAGCCATTTATTAATTATTAATTATATTCCATTTGTTTATGAAAACAAAATACTTCAGAACGGAGACTCGTGTGCGGCGACGGTGGGGATCTGCGGTACAAATTGCACGCAAGTTGGAGTCAGCCAGCGGCGCTGGAGGTATGTGTGCACTGCTCCTTTGGATCTAATGTATCTCATACCGCATTTGCGTTGCGGCAGCGGCGCCGCATGTTGAAAAACCGGATATGTGCACCGGGCCTAAATTCTCTCACTTGATGTATATCAATGTAGTCTTTCACCGCTTTGGCTACGGTTGGTGTTTAACCTAAATAGCTATTTGACCAATCAGCTATCATATAACAATTTGGGATTGATTCTTTGGGATTTTCATCGGTGAAGCGATGAATCGTATTCGAAAAACAGGCCGTGACGTCACGTATAGGAAACCATCGACCTTAAAATGAAATAGACGGAGTATGTGCCCGCAGCTTCTTGTCATTTCTTCCCACTTGCTCGGTTTGAAGATGTGTCACGTGACTGTGGGTAAAAGCATGAATCCAATCTTATTCATTGGTTAAAATGATTTTCCACCGTGATCAAATTCACTAGTCTTCGCTTCCACAGCCAATCGGCTAAGTCGATTTGTGATTTATCCTTCAGAGATCTCACGACAGTGACTCCGCCCACATTATCCGTCTATTTCATTTTAAGGTCGATGTAGGAAACACGTATCGCTGTTGAAACACTTCCGCCACCTATATTACTTAGATTGATCAAAAATGTATATCATATTATGACCACCCGAAACCTCAGACAGCAACAGCGCACAGCCAATGAAACGTGGAACGTTTCGATAGCCGACGAGTTGGGTATATAAGTTGGAAGCGTAGGCTATCTGGGAACATATCCTTCGTTGCTGTGATGGGTAAAACGTACGATTTATCCGACATGCAATAGGGGGTGATCATTGGCTATCGTGCCAAAGGCAACAGTATTTCGGAAACTGCTCAGTTTTTAAACTGTTCGCGTGCTGCTGTGGTCAAAGAGTACCGTGTCTGGAGAAACGGCACCATTGAAAATAAATGGCGTGGAAACTGCGGTGCACCACGTACCATTGATGTGAGAGGTGAATAACTGTTACGACGGTGTGTGAGGACTACCCGACATGCTACAGTTGAGCAACTTTCGTGACAAACGAACCAGACTTCTAGACATTGTGAAAGGTATGCTCAAGGTACTTACGGATTGGGTTATGTATCTATTGTTGCCCATCATGTACCCATACATGTTGACTGTTTTTCCCTCAGAAGTATGAGATCTTTCAGCAGGACAATTCCACGTACCATACATCCAGAATTGTACGCAATAGGTAGGAGAAGCACGAAGAAGACTTCCAGGTGCTCGGCTGGCCCTAAATTCACTAGATGTGACCCCAATCGAGAGTCTTTGGAATAAACTTGATCGTCATATTTTCAGTATGAACACTCCCCCATGCAACCTGCCGATGATGTCTACCTGGCTCCAGATACTTGTAACAACCTTCCGCAATCTTATTGACTCACTCTCACGCTGTCCAGCTGCTTCCCGTGCTGCAAAAGACGATTATTTTGGATATTAGCTGGTGGTCATTGTGAAGTTCCCAGTAACCTCACCAGGTTTGGGTAGGGTCGATGGACATGGAATCGAACTCCACGGGGGTCCCCCCTCGGGTTTTTGAAGAGGAACCTGTTTGGAGAGGGTTGAAAGAAAAAGGGACTTGCACGAAGGCCAGCGAGGAAGCAGGACGCGTTGTTTTGCGCTGGAGATCGAAGGGGATTATTCCCGACCATGTATTATAGACTGAATGATCCTGTAAATAATATAGTCAAGAGTTGTAAATAAAGGTTGAAATATGCTCATGGACTAGTGTTACTGTTTGGAGGACGACAAGGCAGAGGATTAGGAAGAACTGTCACAGTCATAATAATGAGACTCGACCGTGTATCTCATAACGCTTTTATTACAGTAGTAAATGAATAATGTGGGGCCATAATACTACCTAATGCGAATCGAAAATTATCTGAATATATAAACAAAAATAGTTTACAAATGTAGAATTTTCTTTGTGAATTTTACAAAGGTATTCAGTAAATACATCTTTTTTTCACATTTGAACTAAGATTTTCTTCACAGACTATTAGTACTTTGTAAAAACAAAAAGATAAAGGATTGAGCAATTTATTTTATGTACTTGCTTTGATGTAAGGATATTAATGTATAAAAGAGCGAATTATTAATTTCAGTTGAAAATTTCATTATCTTTATTTAAAAATCTCCTTTTGTGAGATAAGTAAAAAATACTACTTTATATGGTTTTTGTTGTGTGATGTCTAATGCGGAAATTTACAGAAAATTTGTTTCATGCATTTTTTGCAAGTAAACATTCATCAAAATAATGTATACATGCTTTGTCCTATCAAAGTAATTTATAAGTATATCTTTTGATTATTATGTAAAAAATCTGAACATTTATTCTTTAAACAGTTAAAAAAGTTAAAAATGGAATTTAATATTTCTTCTTAAAAGAACTAATAACTTAACCTCATTTTATATAGAGAGATAAAATTAAAATTTTTTCTAGGCATCTTCACCTTTCAAACCATTTCTAAACTCAACAATTATGCTCTGTTTAATTTTTACACTTCATTTAATATTTCTCAGTCCAGTGAGTCTACAACAGGGAAAAAATTAATCTGAGCCGCTTTTTTTTTTTTTTAGTCTAGTTAAAAATACTGACAAACTTACGATGATTTGGAATATTTTTACTTCTGAAGGAGAAAATTTATCTTACGTGTATAAAAATTATTTCTCAGTCACAATAATTTAAAATACTCATATTTTTTTCACACTTCCATAAAAAGTTTTTCTATTATTTTTAAGGAATTTCGTAACTATGGTATAACTTCTGAAATTCTTACTGTGAAATACTCCGATGTTTTTTTTTTACTGTTTATCTGTAGTTTACGCTAACACACCAGTAAGTTAGTTTTATACATCACGAAGTGTTCGTTGAAAAAGTAAATAATTTAGCTATCGTTGAAACATATTTACGCCGAAAAATTCTATGGTTTCCTCTCAAATTGTCTTACACCCAGGAAATTAGAAATTTTCCATCGTGAATACTGTCAATGTTGTAAGCAGTCAATATTGTCCAAAATTCAAAAACATTAAAATAATGTTATACGTGGAAATGATCAATCACTATTTCGGTGCATGTGTGTGAAAGCGCCCATCATCATTAAAACTAAACTACGAGAAGTATGTAGGTAATTGAATTAACATCGCACTGGATAAATACTATAGACTATTACAGAGAGAGGAAAATTGAGTTTGAATTTTATCCTAATAAAAGTCAGACCAAGGTAGCGCAGTTGGAGGAGAAACAGATTAGCAACCAGAGGGTTCCGAGTTCGAATCCAACCAGAGACCATCGTGTACAAAAACTCCTGGTAATTAAGTATTGGTCAGTGATAACGACATCCGTCCCATCAGAGAGCCGACCAACCGGTTAAGGTGTTAGCCTCTAGATCGGAAGGTTCCTGGTTCGAATCCGGGTCCGGGCATGGATGTTTGTAAGCGTATGGTGTAGAGCCGGCTAATGCACCTTAAATCTGTCATGGCCTCAAATGTCCGCACGTTGGTGTGGTGTGGAAATTTAGAGAGTGGGGTGCCAGCTCAAGTGTTGACTCGTCATTTGACCATAGCTCAAAATGTATGTTGCCTTTGGATGGTGGTGTTGCCCTCGTATCTTCCTCTTCGTGATTGATCCTGGGCCGTCGTCAATGCCCATTGTGTTACTCAAATGCGACGTTTCAATTAAATACATACCTATCAACCTAAAAAAAAGCCGGTTAAGGCCCGGTGCACACATCCGTTTTTTCAACGTGCGGCGCCGCTGCCACAACGCAAGTAGGTCTGAGATACATTAGATCCAATGGAGTAGTGCGTACATGCCTCCGAAGCCTCTGCGGCGACGTACGTCCAACTTCCGTGCAATTTGTACCACAGTTCCGCATGACGCCACAGCTCGCCGCACAAGCTTCTCCGGTCTGAAGTATCTTGTTTTCATAAATAAATAAGTAGAATATAAATAATAATTAATAAATGGCTGTATCCAGTAACGTCTATTTTGTTTCAAAATATACTTTTTTTACACCAAGTAAGCGAAATAAACACGTTTCCTTCGATAGAATATTTATCGCAAATCGACCGAAATAAATACTTGCGTCATTTCACTGTTATGTGTGCATAGTTAGGCTTCGGTGCCGCAGCGGCGCCGCACGTTGAAAAACCTTATGTGTGCACCGGGCCTTAAGGTGTTAGCCTCAGGATCGGTAAGTACCTGGTCAGTGCATGGATTTTTGTAAGCGTATGGTGTAGAGGCGGCTGGTGAGCCTTAAATATGTCGTGACCGAAAGTCTTCACGTTGGGTTAGTGTGGAAGTTTGGAGATTTTGGGTGCACGCTCAGGTGTTTTACCTCGTCATCTGACCGTGGCTCAAAATTACGTGGTGTTGTCCTAGGATCTTTCCCTTACGGGATTGATCCCGGACCGTCGTCAATAGCCCATTGTGTTGCTCTTGTACGACGTTAGTTAAAATTAACATTACCAACCAAGAAAAAGTCTCTTTTATTTTTATACTGTTATCGTTAACTTTTGCTGCACTGAAAGAGCTAATGGACATATTTTTTGCCAGTTTTAATCATTATTAGTCATGTATTGAATTGACAGTTAAAATTTTTTCACTTGTTTTGCAATGGTTTCATCTGTGTATCTATCTACCCAATCAGTTTTAAAAATATTGCTTTTTTTATTATCTAGAAATGTATTTTTTAAGACTTTCAGTCTTGCAACAAAGTAAATTTATGCAAGCAAAAATAACATCGATGAGTAATAATATCAAAGAGTCGCGGTATCTCAATCAGTAGAGCGTCGGGCTCGCATCAGAAGGGTTGTGGGTTCTGTCCTCGGCGGAGCCTGCAATTCTGATGATGGCGGGATCGGCGCTTCGAACTGGCTAAAACCGTCGTGTTCACTAATGGTGACTGGGGCACGTTAAATAGGTCTTGGTCACAAAGTCCCCCATGTTCCCATACCAAATCAATACCTCTGGGGGTACCTGATCATGGGGTTATCGGGATCTCTCTCTGATTGGGATCTAAATTACGATATGTGCGAGTGAATGCATGTATGAAAGGGGCCTTCCTGTAAAACGGATGTGTCATGTATGCCGAGCAAAGTCGGACTTCCTCCCAATGGGGCTCAATAACATGGAAGGCGCACCCCCCTCGCCACTTGCCGTCTTCAACGGGCCTTGCACTCCTCTGGTGTGCCAGTGTAAGCATCAGAAACAACAACAACAACATAATATCAAATTACCGCCACTATCTTTGTAAAACAAGGAAATGAGGTAGGTATTAATTGTCGTACTGGAGCGACATAATAAGGCTATTGACGACGGTCCGCGATCTAACCGAAGGGAAAGAACCGAGTAATACCACCCACATCACACCTGAGCTGACACCCCACTCTCCAAACATCCACTCCATATCAACTTATAGACAATTGAGATCACGACCCATTTAACATGTACCAGCCCTCTTTGCACATGAGAGTCGTCGGTTGCATCCGAACTCTCAATTCTCCGATTGCAAACCTGTTGCTTTTCCAACGCTGCCACCACGGCCCCTTTCTAAAGTAAGAATCCACCCAAAGACCGTCGTGTACAAAGTAGGGATGCGACATCGATGTCGATGTTTTTTAAAAAACATCGATGTATTGGGGTCGATGTTTTTGTAACATGGATGTTTATATTTGTCGATGTTTTATTTTTAAATAAAAAAAAGTACCGTTTTAAAAATTTAAAAAAATAACTAAATAGAATAACTTTTATAGTTAGCGAATTGAACATACTTTTAGACCAAAGTGACTGGGATCGGAAAAGTAGGGATGCGACATCGATATCGATGTTTTCTAAACATTGATGTTTTAGAGAAAAACATCGATGTATTGGAGCCGATGTCGCATCACTAGTTGCTAAACCAGTTTAAAGAAATGGGGAAAAAAGTTTAAATAAACTGAATTTTAAAAACATCGATTGTTATGCGACGATGTATTATCAAGATCGATGTTTTATTTTGAACATCTAAGTTTCAAAACATCGATGTTTTTTGTCGATGTCGCATCAATAATTGCTAAACCAGTTTTAAGAAATGGGGAAAAAAGTTTTAAGAAATGGGAAAAAAGTTTAAATACACTGAATTTTAAAAACATCGATGTTTTTGGGTCGATGTATTATCAACATCGATGTTTTAATTTTGAACATCGATGTTTTGCTATCGATGTCGCATCCTTAGTACAAAGGGGGCTGGTACTCGTTAAATCGGTCGTGGACATTTGTCCTCACTTTGACGTGGTGTGGAAGTTTGGAAAGTGAGGTAACAACTCAGATGTTGTCTTGTCCTCTGACCGTGGTTCCAAATTACGTAGCATTGTCTTAGGCGTAACCAGGGGGCGAAGGCTCCCTAGGCGTAACAATAGTGAACATTGGGCGGAGTCCCCTAGGATTTAATAATTTTATGAATGTACTACGAAAACATTTATTAATATATGTGATTTTTAACATCAAAATAAAAAATCCCTCAGATTCTTCAACTTTTTATTGGTATACAGTCCATACTTATCGAGACAGACAATTCATTCGTCAACCCTAGTCACGCCTATGCCTCTAAGTACTACAAGGATCCAAACAAACGAATTCTCGATACTTACACTCGTCAATGAAAAGGGAGATCTTTGGTGGTTCATTTCATTTGCGACATACGCGATTATTTATTTCTCATTAAATTCTACTAGTTTCACTTTATAATAACGGTTTCTTTAACATCCTACATGTTATTATAAGTCTAAATTCCTTAACCCTTCTTTGCATAATGGTGGAAATTTCCATCATAACATTGAATGCCCAAAAATTATCTAAAAGAACAAGTTCACTTTAAGTTGATCGTGTCTGGATACTTTTTTAATGTCCATTGCATAAAAAAAAACATAGCTGTCAAAAATAAGCAAGTGTCACTATCAGTAAAACGAGCTTGAAGTTGTCATTCCGCTGTTTGTTGTAGTTGAAATAAACGTATGATTTCGTTTTTAATTTGTTTTATTCTATTTGAGTTTCTGTTGCTAAAAAAGTGAAAATGAGTGGAAGAAAGGTTTGTAACATGTGTTTCTGTTATTTTTAGAGCAATTTCTGAAAAAGTTAGCGTTTAATTTAAAAAATACCACATGATACCATCATATTGTGTTTTGCTAAATTTATACTATAAATATATACTAAGATTATTTTTAACCATTTTTCCTTTAATTTTGAACATGAATTATATCACCTTGATTTATTTCACCAATAAAGAAAAAATCATGCAAAGAAGGGTTAAGGGGCTCTTTAAAGCGGATTGATTGATTATAGTGCAATCAGACAATCCATTTAGTTCTGCAATCATTCAGCTTCATTAAAAATGTGTTAGAAAAGCAGTATAATATTCCTTGACTATTTCTTTACTTGAATCAGCTCAAGAATTCTTTGTTACAAACGGGAGTCCGCAGCACATCTTCTGTACTTTTGCTTTAGCAATTGTTTGAGTATTAAAAATAACATTGCGAAAGAGTTATTGCAGTTTAAAAGTAAGACATAATTAATGCAATTGTGTTAGAATTTAAATAATACTTTCGGGAGATGACTTTTTTACCAAAAAAAAAATTCAATAGAAATGTTACTGTGAAAAGTATAAGTTATTTTTCTTCTTGTTGATATTACAACACTGATATCTCTATTTAAGTGCCTACCAACAATGATGAATGATTTATGTCTTAATCGTATCATTAAAATTATAGTTGCGTGTAGTTATTCACAAGCATATAGTTATTGCACTTTAAAAAAATTATGAACAATCATAGGCGGCGAATTCAGAATCGAGAGAATTTTTACCGATGTGCTTCAAGCAAATCAAGTTTAAATCTAATAAGTTCAGAAAAAAAAAGAAACATTTAGAAGAATATCATCATTTAAATTTCTTATTTAAATGGTATTGTAAGTTTTAAAATTCACCATAAAATCATCTGATAAATAAAAAAAATTATGATAACAAAAGTCAAGTGTTAATTAATGAATAGTATTTTAATGGAATAATAATATATATTAATCATATTAACAAAAGTAATTTTCATTAAGTAATAATTAATGTATATTAATCATATTAACAAAAGTAATTTTTATTAATTAATAATTAATATATATTAATCATATAAACAAAAGTAATTTTTATTAATTAATAATTAATATATATTAATCATATTAAATTTTTTTTATTAATTAATAATTAATATATTTTTAATCATATTAACAAAAGTAATTTTTATTAATTCATAATTAATATATATTCATCATATAAACAAAAGTAATTTTTATTAATTAATAATTAATATATATTAATCATATTAACAAAAGTAATTTATAATAATTAATAATTAATATATATTAATCATATTAACAAAAGTAATTTTTATTAATTAATAATTAATATATATTGATCATATTAACAAAAGTAATTTATAATAATTAATCTATGTTAATATAATTAATTTAATCTTCCCCTTTTTCTGAGATTGATTCCGGACCGTCGTCAATAGCCCGTTATGTTGCTTCAGTACAACGCTAATTAAAATACCTACCTCCCCACCTCTAAAGTTAGAAGGGTCTGTGGCCATTTCGATGCAGTTCAGATTAAGCGCGCGGTAACGATTTCTCATTCGTAGACTCAACAAAAAGAAAGAAAGGATTTACACTAAACTCCGCGAAATAGGCAAGAAAATCCAGAAACGGTAATTTTTATTTTGGTTTTTATCCGTTGTCGTCATTTGAAAATTTTTTCTCACATGCTTCTTTCCTCCCGCTAAGGTGGTAGCGTGAGGTGCTAGCTCAGGTGTTGCCTCGTCATGGAGTTCGAAATAACGTGGTGCTGTCCTCGGATCTTTTTATTCGGATCCCGTACCTTCGTCAATATCCCATTTTGTTGCTTCAGTACGACGTTGATTAAAATAGCAACCTGCCAAGATACTAAAACCTCAATTTGAAATTGAAGCAGCATCGCATGTAACTGAATAAAACAGTTCTTTAATTAAACTGTTGAGGCCTTCCTTCCAGATTGCCATTTACGGAATACCAAATAAATTAAATTATTGATTAGATATGATTCGTGTAAATGTAGGTAGGTATTTTAATTAACGTCGTACTGGTGCAATACAACGGACTTGCAATCCTCCGATTGATAATCCGCTATTCTTTTCCAACCAGACCCTCAGGATATTTCTATAATGTGAGGCCATACCAGTACTCTCGAAGCTGACTCCTGGTAGCTCCTCCAACAGCTAGGATTAACTTACATTATTATCATTAGTAGTTTTTAATTAATATTAGTTATTTAATAATATTACTTTAGTATAGCTTTGTTATTTTTTAATTCGAAACGTGCATTAAGAATTTCTTAAGATTAAAGTTAAGGCGATTTCAAAAGTAGGATTCTCTCTGTAAGTAAATCCAATAAGTAATTCGCATTCGGTAAAAAGAATTCGAAAAAAAAAAGTAGTTAAAATTGGATAGAAAAAATATGGTTTGTATTTTCTTCGTCTGGAATTAATGTTCAGTTTTTATTTCAAAGGGCATAAAAAAAATATGTTTAGTTTTATAAGCTCTTTTTATAACCGCTTAAATTCCTGACTGTAAAATATTTTTATTTGCCTTGGGAAAAATAATGGAAAGGTTTTGCGAAAGAAAAACTTCCTTCTGTTCGTTTAACTAACATTTCGAAACACTGCAAAAATTGCATGAATAAAAGAGAGCATAGTGCGTCTCTTACGCACATGTGTGCATAGCCTTTAACGCATTCTTTAACATAAAAGAAAATACGTTGTTGACTATTTCTTCATGACATACACTACCCTACAATAATGAACCGGACAGCAACATGTGATGGTTTAATGGAAAGAATACATACTTTAATAGTTGGATGGTCCCCCACGCGTATCAATTACATTAGCAACCCGGCATACTTTCAACAAGGTTTCGATACACAGCTATGGGTATTTATGTCCATTCCTGCTGCAAGAATGTCCTCAGCCAGCTGTATATTACAGATGTGGTTCTCTGGTCCGTAAGCGTAGCTCTAACGCATCCCACAAATGTTCGATGGGGTTTAGGTCGGGTCTCTGAGCAGGCCAGGGAAGACGTTTTACATCCATATCTCGATATCACTGCTTTACAGAGGCTGCAGCATGACATGGAGCATTGTCATCCCGGAAGTAACATTTGTCCATTCCATAAAATTGCCAGAGTGTAGGAAGAACCTGACTGTCCCAAATGTTGTTTTTAAATTTTAAATGCACAATATGGGATGTGCATTGATCAATCAACAAAATGAATCTTGCGTTTCTGTAAAAGCATCTGTCAGTCCCATTTTCAAAAATTGTTCTTGTTATCCAAGATGTTTTATTTAAGTCGTATTCTGTAGTAAAACTCTTCACATTTTTGAAACACCATGTTTTTTTTTTTTTTTTTTTTTTGATTTTCCAATAATTAATGCTAGTATTTGACTATTTTAAGAAAATCGCTTTGTGTTTCCGCTGAAAAAACGTAAAATAGAGGATTTTCGAGCCGCGGTAGCTCAGTCAGTAGAGCGTCGGACTCACATCAGAAGGGCTGTGGGTTCTGTCGTCGGCGGAGCCTGCAATTCTGATGATTGCGAGATCGGCGCTTCGACCTGGCTACAGACCGTCGTGTTCACTAATGGTGACTGGGGCACGTTAAATAGGTCGTGGTCACAATGTCCCCCATGTTCCCATACCAAATCAATACCTCTGGGGGTACCTGCTCAGGGGGTTATTGACCTCTGATTGGGATCTAAATTACGATATGTGTGAGTGAATGGATGTATGGAAGGGACCTTCCTGTAAAACGGATGTCTCATGTATGACGAGCAAAGTCGGACTTCCTCCCAATGGGGCTCAATAACATGGAAGGCGCACCCCCCTCGCCTCTTGCCGTCTTCGACGGGCCTGGCACTCCTCTGGTCTGCCAATGTAGGCATAAGAAACAACAACAACAACAGGGGATTTTTTAACATTGAAAGTATAAGGAAATCATTTGGGACCAATGAAAGTGACGTTATATGTGTGACTATTGAAATATTTAGATGCTTCATAAGCACAATATGCCTATAAGTTTATAACTTCAATTTTACGCAAATCGTACGTGTATGATTTGGCTGGTTAGTTTTGGTGTTTCATGGCTCAAAAGCCATATATACGCTTGCTGTCGCAGATACAAGACATACAATATAAAGTAATGAATATACAGTACTACCCCGAAGTTACGCGATAGGTGGGACCTACGAAACACGCTAAAGTCGAATTTGCGTAAGGGGTTCAGCTTCCATCGATAGCAGAATCAGTTTCGTAGATTCTGTGCGAAACGCGTCCAATGCGTATCACAGCTAGAATAAACACTAAAGATAGCGGGCAACAGTGTTGCCGAACAAAAAAATCAAAATCCGCGCAACTCGGGTTATTAGGTCCGGTGCACACATCCGGGTTTCCAACGCGACGCTGTTGCAACGCAAGTGCGGTCTGAGATACATTAGATCCAATAGAGTAGGACACACATACCTCCGGCGCCGCTGCGGCGACGCACGGTCGAACTTGCGTACAATTTGTACCAAAGTTTCCTACGGCGCCGCAGCTCGCCGCACACGCTTCTCCGGGCTGAAGTACCTTGTTTTGATACATACACAGTCCAGTCACTTTAATGTGACCACCTGTCAAAAGCCAAAATAACCACCTTTGGCAGAGCGGACCGCTGCGAGACGTGCAGGAAGAGAGTCAATTAAGTTTCTGAAGGTGTTCACTGGGTTGTTGAGCCATGCCGACTCCAGTGAGGTGGCCAGCTGCGGTAGATTACGCGGTTGAGGATCCATGGCCCGAACAACCCATCGAGGTGGCCGCACAGATTCTCGATTCGGTTTAAATCCGGTGAGTTTGCTGGACAGGGGAGTACGGTAAACTCATCCTGGAGCTCTTCGAACCACGCACATACACTGCGAGCTGTATGACACCTCGCATTGTCCTGCTGGTAGATGCCATCATTCTGAGAAAAAATAATTCGTATGTAGGAGTGGTCATGGTCCGCAAGGACAGATGCGTACTTGTTCTGATCCATCGTGCCTTCCACAATAATGAGTGCTCCCAGTGAAAATGCCAGGAAAACATTCCCCAAACCATAATGCTCCCTCCTCCAGCCTGGATCCTTCCGGAAATTGTTGAAGAGTGTTTGCTTTCGGACGTTTCACGCCGTATACGCCAACGTCCATCTGTCCGATGGAGCATAAGACGTGATTCATCGGAAAAAGCCACCTGTCGCCACTCTGGGGACTTCCAGTTGCGGTACTGGCGTGCAAATTCCAGCCTTCGTCGGCGATGAACAGCAGTCAGCATAGGTGCATTAACCAGGCGTCTGCTGCGGAGGCCCATGTGCAGCAACGTTCGCTGAACCGTTGTTGAGGATACACTCTTGGTAGCCCCTTGGTTCATCTGGGCGGTCAGTTGCTCAACGGTTGCACGTCTATTCGCCCCCGAACGCATCTCCGTAGCCTTCGTTCGCCTCTGTCATCTATATAGCCCGTGGTGCACCACATGTGCCGCTGATTTTCGATAGTGCCATTTTGCCATGCACGGTATACTTTTACCACGGCGGCAAGCGAACAGTTCACAAAATTAGCCGTTTCCGAAATGCTTCCACCCTTGGCCCGAAAGCCAACAATCATGCCCTTTTGGACGTCGGATAAATCGCTACGTTTCTGCATTACGACAAAATTGAAATGCTTTCCGATGCCCTAGGACATCCTTTATATACACTCCACTGCAATGTGCTGCCACCTGCCTTTTGTGATTGGTTATTTCACGTTGACGTCGAAAGTAGGTGGTGATCACATTAATGTGACTGGACTGTGTAAATGGAATATAAAGAATAATTATGTAAAGGCTACATCCATTAACGTCTATTTTGTTTCAAAATATACTTTTTTTACACCAAGTAAGCGAAATAAACGCGTTTTCTGCGTTAGAATGTTTATCGCAAATGGCGCAATAGTCATTTCACGGTTATGTGTACATAATTGGGCTTCGGTGCCGCAGCGGCGCCGCACGTTGAAAAATCGGATGTGTGCACCGGGCCTTACTGTACACACCCAAGGAAAGTTTTACTTACACAGAAGAGAGAAATACACAGGGGGGAGGGTACGTACATGCGCCGCCAACGACTCGCAGGTTGCTAACGCAGTGGGAATACCCTTTGATCCACGACAGCCCTTCATCGAATAAGGTAAGGTAAGGTGTGGTAATTTTAAATAACGTCGTACTATAGCAACACAACGGGCTATTGACGACGATCCGGGTTCAATCCCCTATGGGAAAGATCCGAGGATAACACCACGTAATTTCGAACCACGGTCAGAAGACGAAGCAACACTTGAGCTGGCACCCCACTCTCCAAACTTTCACACTCACCCAACGTGAGGACTTTCGGCTACGACAGATTTAAGGAGCACCTGCCGCCACTACACCATACGCGTACAAACATCCTTGCACTGACCCGTATTTGAACCAGGAACCTTCCAATCTAGAGGATAGCACCTTAACTATCCGACCGGTTTGTATAATATAGTCGGCCGAGTTTACTAAGGAATTATGTTTGGATTTACTTGAAGAAATTCCAAACCTTGTTCTAGATACCAGAAAGATCCTCCTCATCTTAATGAATGCAGCATGTCTTAAGAGCGAGGTATTTTTTGTTTATGAGTAATTAGTTTTAAATTAGAGAACACGTTATTAAGCTTCCCGAAAATTGGAACAGCGATGTTGCATCGGGTACATTAAAGATCTGTTTACGCAAGGATTAAATTACGCTCATTAAAGATTTGGTCAGAAATTAGTCGTATAATGCAAGGTACGTATATTCTTTTGTTGGTTTCTATTTTTTTCGAGAAATTTTCAACTAAGCAACAATTTGGTGTTGCAATTCTTAATTGCAATCCCGCTCCGAAAATTGGGAACGATAAACCTAACTACGTTTTAAGTTAAAATTATGTATAAGATCATTCTTCAGAAACTCGAGAGTTTCGAATTCGCAACGTTGCTAATCCGACGCTAACAGCGATGGATTATCAGCAGATTTATGCCCGGTGCACACATCCGGTTTTTCAACGTGCGGCGCCACTGCGGCACCGAAGCCCAACTATGCTCACAACCGTGAAATGGCGCACGAACTCATTTCGCGCCATTTGCGATACAAATTCTATCGAAGAAAACGTGTTTATTTCGCTTACTTGGTGTAAAAAAAGGTATATTTTAAAACACACACGTTACCGGATACAGTCATTTATTAATTATTATATATATTCCATTTGTTTATGAAAACACGGTACTTCAGAACAGAGACTCATGTGCGCGACCATGCGGCGACGTGGGGAACTGCGGTACAAGTTGCACGCCAGTTGGACGTGCGGCGCCCCAGCGTCGCGGATGCATGTGTGCACTGCTCCATTGGATCTAATGTAACTCAGACCGCACTTGCGGCAGCGGCGTTGCAGGTTGAAAAACCGGATGTGTCCACCGGGCCTTAATGAACATGCCGGTCGTACTTCCTTTGTCCCTTTTTTGAAGATCTACGCAGATCTTGAATGAAGATCTGTGTAAATGTGTGTAGTGATACTATGAATGTTATTTACCATCTACAAGGCCAGGTGTATTAAGTAATGACGATATTACATCAACGTATTTGTTTGGAACAGATAAGAAGTTATATTATAACATTAAAAGCTTTTAAAATTAATATTATATTTTTTCCAATCTTGTACACGTGTCCTAATTACAGCACGAAGAGTTATTTAATTCAAACAGTTTAAACTTTAAAAGTTCCCGATTGTGGAATATATGGAGCTGTATTCCATAAAAAAAGGCAACTTATTTACATGCACTCGAATCGAGAAAGAACCGAAATATAATATAAGTACTTTACCGACGAAAATCTTGTTCTTACACAGGTTAGTATTGCCATTTTTTACCTTAGAGAAAAGAACTCACTAGACATATGCGACAACGGATATAAAACAATTCAAATTCAACCTCTTTGGAATTAATTCGCCAATTTTACCGCTTAGTTTGAATATATGACGGCTGTTCATTGAAGAGAGAGAATGATCATAAATTAATAAAAATTAATTTCCTGTACTAATCCTCCAAATTTTTATGCTTTTTCTCAAAATACTCTCCATTACATGTAATGCACTTATCCCACCTCTTTTCCAGTCTTCAAACACATGCTGGAAGCCATTTCTTGACAGGTCCTTCAAAATCGCCTACGCAACTTTTACCACTGCCTGTGATGATGAAAACCGCTTTTCCCAGAGGTGTTTCTTCAAATTCGAGAAAAGAAAAAAAATCGCATGGGCTATATCAGAACTACAGTGATCTCTCACTTATGCGCGGGCGTTGGGGACAGCGAAAAAAACGCGTATAAGTGAAAAACGCGCATAAGTGAAAAACCACAAAAGGGAGCTTAAAAGTGAAAAATCAATACAGTGTATTGTTAATACTATGTATATACTTCCGGAATTGAACTGAAAATAGTCACGCAGAGTTTCCAAAGCTTCAAAAGCTACTGAGTGAGTTGGGAGAACTTTTGCAACATGTTCATCATCGTCGTCCTCTTCATCTTCGTCACCACCATTTATTTCGGCTGCAATGTCTCCTATTTCCCGCAATTGAGCTATGATTAAATTTTCATCTGCATCAACGAAATCGTTGAAAGTAGTGCACGTAGCGAGTCCACCAAGATACAATATACCAATCTTCTTCGTTTATGTCATTTTCACAGTTTTCATTTTCTAGCTCCTCACATTCATTTTCGGCTGGAAACGAAAATCCTGCTTTCTTAAAGCAGCTTTTAATGCACTTGTCAGTAACGTTTCTCCATGATGAACACAACGTATGAATTGCATCAAGGACGGTAATTTGCTTCAATTCGTCTTTTAATGCACGTTTTGTTTCTGATGTAGCCAGAAGTCGAAGGATTAAAGTTTTTCTGTAGTGCACTTTCACACAACGGATGACACTCAGATCCAAAGGTTGAATCTTGCACGTGCAATTTGCAGGAAAAACACAACTTTCGTGTTATTGAAAGTTGGAAGATCTTGTGGGTGAGCAGGACACTGATCCATGAATAACAGAAATTTCCGTTTTTCTTTTTGCATTTTCCTGTCGAATTTTTGAAGGAAATCCAAGAAAATATGCGATGTCGTCCACGCTGTTTTGTTGCTAGCGCAGTCGCAAGGACGCTTCTTCACGTTCTTAAAACAGCGAGTTTTTTTTAATCTGCCAATGACCAATGGCGGGAATTTTTCTGAACCATCAGCGTTGCAACACAGCAAGGCAGTTAGTCTTTCTTTACTTTTTTTTCCACTATGGCATGGTTCTCCCTTGAATGTTAAGGTTCTGTCGGGCATCAGTTTATAAAAAAGTCCAGTTTCGTCAGAATTGTAGATGTTTTTCGGTTCTTATCTGTTTAATAAAGTAGCCAAGTCTTCTTTCCATTGTTCTACAGTGTTTTCATTGACACTCGCACTTTCCCCAGAAAGGACACGAGTTGACAAGCCATGCCTATTTTTGAATTTTTCAAACAATCCATGTGATGCAGAAAAGTTTTCCATTTCAAAACTCTTTGACAATTGTACGGCCTTCTCCCTTAGAAGCTCAACGTTAACAGGAATGTTCGATTGACGAGCTTCTTTAAACCATAGCTACAAAACCTTCTCAAATTCTTCGAACTTTCCACCTTGAATTCTGCTTCTTTTCTTCGACTGAATTCCACATTCTCGATGAGCGACTATAATCGCCTCTTGAATTTTTAAAATCCCTCTCAATGTCGACTCTGGAACATTAAAATGCTTCGCTAAAGCTTTTATAGAGTTGCAAGGATTTTCTTCGATTTTTTTTATAACAGCCATTTTAAACGAAAGCTACAATTTTGTTCGTTTTGCCGTTTTAAAACGATACCATCTAACCCGAACTCCAAAGAAGGTTCTTTTGTTAGCGATCAATGTCACGTGGTACGTACCGTACTAACCACTCTAATTGGCTGCTGTATAAATGCGACTTTTACTGCCGTCAGTCACAAGACCCCTCCGGTACACCCATGTATATGGTAGAGGAATATGTTCCGGGAATCCAAACGATAAGGGAAGGACGAGGGAATACATTTCTAGAAGCAGAACAAAAAAGGAAAAGTTTTTGCGATAAGCAACACCTGACTTGAGGAAACTACTTGAACTGAAATTTTTTTTTCGACGCGCATAAGTGAGAGCTGCTTTTTTATTGTGGCGTATAAATGAATAAGAGTTATCATTGTTTTCCTATATTCATGGCCGGGACCGCGAAAAAAACGCGTATAACTGAAAAACGCGCATAAAAGAGAGCGTGTATAAGTGAGAGATCACTGTATATGGAGGATTGGGAACACACATGACATTGGTTTTTGAAAGATCTGACGATTTTTTAATGCGAAAACAATATTTCAATGCAGTGTATTCCACTTCGCGAGTCACATCCGTTTTTGCCGTAGGCAAAAGTAAAACTAGGCGTACTTGGCCGTCTGCCAAGGCCTCTGCAATGACGTCATGACTGTGAAACTTGCGCTATCTATTCCCCACTTATCCCGCTGCACATTCAATATGAATTTTATTTTTCTTGATTTTTTTTAATCACCTTTAAAAGAAATGATGATCATTCGCTATTGAACAGCCCTCGTATTTTATTTGAGATATGGAACTGCATGGAACCAGCTAGCAATTCAAATTATATTCTTCAGCAGTCTCAGGGCCCAGTTAAGGCCCGGTGCAGACATCCGGTTTTTCAACGCGCAGCGCCACTGCCGCACCGAAGCCCAACTATGAGCACATAACCGTGAAATAACGCACGAACTCATTTCGCGCCATTTGCGATAAATATTCTATCGAAGAAATGGTGTTTATTTCGCTTACTTGGTATAAAAAAAAAAGTATATTTTTAAACAAAATAGACGTTACTGGATACAACCGTTTATTAATTTTTATTTATATTCCATTTATTTATGAAAACAAGGTACTTCAGAACGGAGACATGTGTGCGACGAGTTGCGGCACCATGAGGAACTGCGGTACAAATTGCCGCAAGTTGGACGTGCGTCGCCTCAGCGGTGCAGAAGGCATGTGTGCACGTCTCCATTAGATCTAATGTATCTCAGACCGCACTTGCGTTGCGGCAGCGGCACGTTGAAAAACCGGATGTGTGCACCGGGCCTTAAACAGTAACGGATTAGAAATCGGTGGATTATGAGTTCGAAATTACGTCCAGCCAAAGAATGTCACACGTATCTGGTGTCCAAGGGCACTGGTGCACCTTAAATCTGTCGTGACCTCGAATGTCCTCACGTAGGAGTGGGGTGTCAGCTCAGGTGTTCATCTTACAGTGGTTCAAAATTATCAGGCGTTGTCCTTGGCTCTATCCGTTTGGAGGTGATACCGGATAGGGATGCGACGTCGATGTTTTCAAAACATCGATGTATTGGAGTCGATGTTTTTGTAACATCGATGTTTATACTCATTCATTCATTCATATTGAGCGGGGAGGTCAGGAAAGCCCTAGGTGCTGATTCCACTAGGGAATATTGCACCAAACCCCATTGTTTTTCGACACTCCTGTCAAAGAAAGCCAGATTCCATAAGAAAGGCCAAAAGGCTTTTGACAGGTTCTTCGTGAATTGTATCAAGTTCTGTTCCAAGACCTAGACTTGAGTACCTTTTGTGAAGCAGAGCTTCGCATTCAAAAAGTATATGGTGGGCAGTTTCCTCCACCATTTTGCATTTCCTGCATAGAGGTTCTTCTTTAAAGATTCCCATCCTATGAAGGTGTTTTCTTAGGTGATAGTGACCTGTGAGGAATCCAACTATCACCCTCATCTTATCCCTGCTAAGACGAAGGATCTGAGATGATATTTTCATGGAAGGTTCTTGAATCATAAGCCTCGCATGTTTTTGATCGGTGGTTTGCTTCCACTTTTTTGTAGTTTCTTTAAACATTTTTTCTCCTATCACCCTTTTCGCGGTAGTCTTAGAGATCCCGCAAAAAGGTTCAGGGCTTAAAGGTAAGTCTGTAGTCCCCAGTTTGGCTAGCTATTCTGCATTTTCGTTTTCTTCTACACCAGTATGACCTGGGGCAACCATGTTTATACTTGTCTATGTTTTATTTTTAAATAAAAAAAAGTACCGTTATAAAAATTTAAAAAAATAACAAAGTTGCATAGTTTTTATAATCAACAAATTGAACATACTTTTAGACCAAAGTGGCCAAGGGTGAAGGGTCTGAAAAGTAGCGATGAGACGTCGATGTTTTCAAAACATTGATGTTTTATAAAAAACATCGATGTATTGGAGCCGATGTCGCCCCCATCACTAGTTTCAAAACCAGTTTTAAGAAATGGGGAAAAATGTTTAAATACACTAAAGTTTATAAACATCGATGTTTTAGTTTTGAACATTGATATTTCAGAACATCGATGTTTTGCTGTCGATGTCGGATCACTACTTTCTAAACCAGTTTTAAGAAATGGATTGCCAAGGCGGACTTCCAGTTGGTTCTTCCTTGCAACAAAACAGACTATACTGATGCTGAGTTGAGATCGTTCGCGATGGCTACCATCTACGAGAGATATCCTCTTCCCTGACTGGCTCCATGTCTATACTGATGGCTCTGCCGACCCTGAATCTAATAGGGCGGGTGCTGGGTCTTTTGCCAATACTTCCAGCTGAGTAAGGCGGTTGGAAATTACTGTGACAATTTTGATGGTGAGATTTATGCTGTTCTTATGGCTGTTGAGGCCCTTGCCACTAGAAGGGATAAGAAAATTGTTTTATTTATCGACTCAACCGCAGCAATTCAGGCTCTTACTGATAGAAACCACGTGTATTCAATGGCAAAGGCACAATACAAAGAAACTATCAGCCGCCTCATTGAGGGTGGTGGTGAGATTGTTCTCCAGTGGATTCCAAGTCATTGTGGGATAAAGGGTAACGAGAAAGCTGACAGATTGGCTAAATCGGCCCTCTCCCTGCCCCAACCTTCTCCACCTCTCCCCTTGCGGAACTGCAGGACTTACATAAATTCTCAGTTTAAGAAACAAAGAAAACTGCAGTATCAGAGGGATATACAGGGAAGGAGTTGGGATTGCGTATTGAGTAACAAGGGAAGAATCCCTACTGATCTACCAAGAGGGATTGGAGTGGCCTGTTTCCGCTTATTAACCGGACATGACTATCTCCAACAACACCTACATAAGATCGGGGTGCTGTCTGCTTTGTAGCGATGGTTTTATGAACAGACGACACCTTGCGGAGTGCTCTAGTTTACAGGACATTGACACCAGGGATACTTCTCCCCAAGGACTTTATTCGCTATATTGGACGGCAAGACAGCGTATGGCCGAAGGGCCTTGAGCTGGGCGAAGGATAAAAAAAATAGGGGGGGGGGGGGAGTTTAAATACACTGAATTTAAAAGAAATCGATGTTTAAAAACATCGATGTTTTGGGGGCGATGTATTATCAACATAGATGTTTTAATTTTATACATCGATGTTTCGAAACATCGATATTTTGCTGTCGATGTCGCATCACTAATACCGGACCATTAATTCGATGGGTTACTCCAGAGGGACGTCGATTCCATTCTACTTACCCAGCAGTCTGATGGCAGACAGCAACGAAAAATTTGGAATTCGAAAGTCAGCGTAGAAAAGATATGAACAAAAAACGCTTTTTGTTGGATTTTTATGATTTGTAAACCGTCGTGTACACTTAGAAATGAACGAATGCATCAGATTAAAACTATTATTTCTCGATCGTTTAAAATTCCTTCGGTAGACTGAACGAAGCGTTGAAATGCAATTTAATCCAATCTAAACGAATTTGAGGAAGCGTTGAAAGGCAATTAATTCAGCGGAGACTATTTATTAATTTAAGTCTGAAACGAGATCGTATCTAATGCATAATACTCGATATCAACGGATTCGCGATATTTCGATATACAGAGTTGAAAATTTGTCTACGGTGTGAATATTTTATTGTTGAAATAAAAATATCGGCGTAACGGATTAGTTAATTACCAAGTTATTGGTTTCGATAGGTTTGCTGTACTTGGCGTAGATGTACTTTATACGTTGCAGTGATGTAATTAAATAAAGGGAGGATTAGTGTAACCTAATGAAATTTTGATTTCAATTACGAATGTTTTTTACAATTTTGTAACAAATTAAGTCAGATGGTTGGCTTGAAAAGGTGAAATAAAAATAATTAAATATTTAATCAATTAATTGAAGCGTTCATTTTTGTTCTTGTTATATGCTAATATTAAAGATGTCGAACGGGCAAATTTATCTATATTTAAAGACCACGCCTGTAAGACTTAAAAAAAATCTTTAAATGTCGGTGACTTTAGAAAACATGCTTTGATTATAGTGAAAAAAAAATTTTCGGCAGAAATACTTAATTAAGTGAAATGTTAATTGATTATTTCATATTTTTGTGTATCTTGAGAAATGGTTTTTGAATATGAATTTAAAAAAGAACTCTCTCTCTCTCTCTCTCTCTCTCTCTCTCTTTTGCTCATTTCAGTAATTATTTTGGTAGAAAATACATTGGTTGGGGCTGCTCAGAAAGGTTGTCATTGTGCATATTTGCCTTGTAGATTGAGATTATGCAAACTCGAATTAAATATTACTTGATTTTACAACAATCGACTGTACATTCTGTATGTTGTATAGAGAACCTTTAAACACTCCTATGTGGAAATAGGGCTGTGTTCTTCCTTACAGTTTTTATATTTTATTATCATTTGCTGTTTAATTCTATTTCATTTATTTATTTAATTGTTATTTCTATGCATAAAAAATATCTAATTAACGAAACCAAATATTTATTATCCAAAAAATACAGGACCACGTTATCTTGATGGGAAGGGTAAGATATTAGCAATCGAAGGGTTGCGAGTTCGAATCCAACCATCGTTTACAGAGAGGGCTGGTGAACGTTAAATCTGTCGTGGCCTCAAATATCATCACGTAGGCGTGGTGTGGAAGTTTGGAGAGTAGGGTGCCAGCTTAGGTGCTGTCCTCGTCATCTGACCGTGGTTTAAAATTACGTGGTGTTTCCTCGAATCTTTGCCTTAGGGGACTGATCACGGACCGTCGTCAATAGCCCGTTGTGTTGCGCCAGTGATACCTTAATTACTACATACCTACCTACCGAAAAATGCAAGAAAAAAGACATGCACAAATACAGTCAGAAAATAGATTAATCTAAAAACTTCATTAAAAGATATTGCTTTCTGTAACAAAATTATAAATGTATCACACAACCTCGATGAAAGAGTTATACAGTTTAAAAATCTATTTATAGAAATATTGTCATACATTACTTCTTTAAAAGTATAACAAATATTAATTCGCAGTAGTTTCTTTTGATATACCCATGTACGTTAAAATAAATATAAGAAACTAAAAACTGCAAATCAATTTTGCTACGTGGAAGGTTGTAAACATTTTTGTTAAAGCTGTTGTTAAAATTTTGTTAATGTTACTGGATGCTACAAAGTAAGCACCCCAAAACAACTTCGCAATTCAGAAGAATGTTTTTCCCGAAGATTTTTAATTCTTAAAATAAATATGGCTGAAAACATTTATTCTGTTTTCTTTCAATACCTGTGACAAGGCTGATTTCAAATTACAGATTCAGGTTTCATTCCTGATCTAACATAAGAAATAAATGATAAAAGTGTTGCGTTAGTATAACAAAAATCTAGTGTTTTAGTCTTGATCCAGCCAAGTTTGTAGAAGGAATTCGCATTCTAATTCTTTTTAACCTTCGTACAATAATATATATTTGCTTTTAATTGTATGCGAACATATACGAAATGAGTTCATTTGTTAAATTGGTCAGTTTGGGGGGAAAACAGAATTTTTAAAGAAATTTTTTTGATAATCAAGATATATTTATTTGACGCTTGTATTCTCAACCTAATTAAAAATGTATAGAACTTTACAAACACAGATGAATGACTTTATCCCGTTGTTTTTGCGTTAATGTTTTCGTATTATTTCCTTTAATTAAATGAGTAATTTTACTTATTTAGGAGTGTTTCTTTTTTGGTATTTGAACTTTTTAAAGTGTGCATCTCAAAAATTTTGAAAACTTCCAATGGGTTATGTTCGTTTAGTTGATAACAATACTCCAATTATAATTCAAGGAACTATAATTCATGAGTTTCGATATGGTAGCGTATAACTGTATGTTTGTCACAAGAGCCGCTCCCAACATCAAGTCTGAGTGGTGACGGTTGCCTTAGAAGCACGGTTTGTTCATTTTCAGTAGGGATGTCTCTCAGAGATGATATTTTATTTTATGTTTCACGAATGGTTAAAGATAGGTAGTTTTACTGGTATAAATCTCGGTCACGAGCAAAAATCTAAGCAAGCGCATTACCAATTTTTAATCAAGTACGCTTATGAGACGAACTTGAAAAAACATTCAAACATCCTTATTAAAAATGGGTGAGGTCCGTTTCTATGGCAACAGAAATGGTGACTCTATGACAGACTTTATGTCTGGAGCACAACTCGTGGTAGACGAAGAACAAAGTGGGAAATTTTTATATATAATATGGGCACTTCATAATTATATAATTCTCCTTGAACTCATTAAACAGAACACAAATATGTTTGTTCACTAGATGTTCTATTTCACCTTCAAAGAAAGGTAATTATCACAAATTCTTAAAACCTCATGAATAGATATCTATGCATATAAAGGTGTGTATGTGTGTAATGGGTATGTGCATATTATCTATACAAATCTACACCATTTGACCAATCCAAACCAAATTTTGTACACTTGTACTTTAGAACACTGTGGAAAACAAAGGCTATTTCTTTCCTGTCTTCAGACCAATCTGCAGCCATGGAAATTGGCAACCTGGTAGTCCTAAAAGTGCCCCAATTTTAAAATCTAAATTTGTTCTTCTGCAATAAATGAACACAGAAATGTCGCGGTCATATTTGAAACCCGAGCAACACGCCGGATTATTCAGCTAGTTGATAGTAATTTTGGTTCTGAAAGGGAAGTAAAACATCGCGGGTTGCTTTTTCAATACTAATGTGTGTGTGTTTCAATTATTCATAAACTATCACTACAAACATTGATATTATAATTGTACCTCTAACAATACAGAGGCTGTTCACACATTTTTTAGACAATGTATATTGTATTGTCTAAAAAATGTGTTATTCACAAAACTAAATTACATAAAATTCTTGTGTTTTAAATGTTCTATTTGATAGCCCTTATTCTGAACTATCCTTCGACACCGTAATATCCAGGATAATAATGCCTTTTGAAGTGTCAGAAGAGGTATTCTATCTCATTCCTCCTGAACAGCTTTCCAGACTACTGTAAGGGTTGTGGGACGACGTTTGGATAATGCAGATTTTAAAAGTCCGAAAGCACAAAAATCCATAGGTGATACATCGGGAGATTTAGTAGGGATATCAGAGAAGGGTATGGCCTTGATACCGGTTTTTTGTTCCATTTCTTTTAGGAAATTTACAGTGGATTTTGATGTGTGACTGCTAGCTTTATCTTGATGGAGTTCCACAGATTGATGGCACTGTGGGTAAAGCGATGGTATTTGATTCAGAAAAATATTGTCGATAAAATATGTTCCTGATAGTATGTGGAGTGAATCTTGACATTTTTTCCCACTCTCTTTATTTTTAACTTGCCATTATATGAACAACCAGCAACAATCATGAATCCCTTAGAAAAACTTTCTTTCGATTCTGTGAACCATGTACTTAAATTTTTTTTCTCCTCTTTTATGATAATAAATGGCTTTTTTTTGCTGTAATCATTTAAATACACCCATAATTCATCTATTGTGACAATTTTTTTCCATTTTTCTTTGGATAAGTGTTTCTCATATAGAATTCGGCAGCGTGTCCTGCGTTCAGCGATATGCTTTAGAGAAAGACGATGCATAACGCGTTTTTCGATTTCTTAAGATTTAAATCAACGTTGATCATTTTGTTTACAGTGGACAACGAGGATTTTAATGATTTTGCAACTGTCCTTTGACTAGGGTTTTTTTCTTTTAATAGTAAACAACGTACCTTTGCAACAGTCGAAGATGTCCGTTTCTTCCTTGGATACTTGTTTGGAATTTTTGTCCCACTTGAGGTTCCAATTTGACGTATTTTTTCCTTTCTTGTTGACGATATTACCTATCGACGCTTTAGATGTTGCAAAACCAAGACTCTCACATCGTTTTTGGATAACGAAATATGAATATTTCTCTTAGGAAAGAGCATAAATATAGCCTTCGAACCACTGCTTCGTTAAAAACGCCATTTTTATAAAAACAAACCTCTCAAGCCACAGACGATAATTTTGACTTTTAAAAACATAGTACAACTGCAATTATTTCTGTTGCAGCAAACGATTTTTTATTACCGCTAACCAAAATCGTCTAAAAAAATGTGCGAACAGCCTCTGTAAACTAGAAACAGAATAGGGACTCGTCTACCCTAGAGAATCGCAAGTGGAATTTAATCATTTCATCTGTGTTTGTGTGGGTGTTGTGCACAGTACCTCTAAAATTTAAAAAATAAATAGGTTTTTAAGTTTTTGATAAATTTATGAAGCCTAAAGTGTTCTATTTGGAGTAAAAAACAAAAAGTATTCGAATTAGTTCGTTCGCAAAGAAGATTTTTCTGACACCCCTATGTCAACCTTAACTCTTTCAGCGAAGATTTAATTGCAGTTCTCGTATAATGAGAATTTTCAATACTGTGCACTATTACTCTCTCTGAAAATAGAATCTGGAATTAAACTGTGTCATCGTAAGAGTTTCAAAATAAAACCAATGTTCCAGTTAAAAAATTATAGCTTTATTCAAAAATTTAAAAAATATGAGAAAGGTTTGCTAAAAATCAAATAGAGTATTAGTTGATTGTTTCATATTCTTATGTTACTTAAGGCAGTGGTCCCCAACCCTCGGGCCGCGGACCGGTACCGGTCCGTGGATCAAATGATACCGGGCCGCCCAAGGATCATTAAATTATTTCCATTTTATTTACTGTGGTGTATTTCTCTCGGGTTTGTGCGGTTTTTATCTATGAAATGTCCACTCAAATTAGGAGGCGGTAAATCAGAACTTGAAATCTGTTTTGTTACTAGAGCTTCAATTACGATTTCTGAATTCTGTATGTGTCTATTTTCCAATTTTGACAAATGTGACAACTGGTTTCAAGTTGGCAGACAAAGTAGCTGCATTTAAAGCAAAACTTAAGTTGTGGGGACTGCGCGTGATCAGAGGCATTTTGGACATGTTTCAGACATTAGTGGAGATTTTATGTAAGACTGAGCCTAAACATTCACTCTCTGTTGTGCTCTTTTGCTTTTAAAAGAGCACAACAGACCCAAACACAAAAGCCCTACGGACTATAAGGAATGAATCCGCGATCTGTTTGTCAACAAATCTGGCGAATCTAGCATGCCTGTGCAAGAAGAAGATCAACAGCTGGAGATTGCAAATGAAGGCGGCCTTAAAATTACGTTCCAGACAACAACTCTGCTGGTGTTCTTGATTAAAGTCATGGCGGAATACCCTGAGATTGCCACCACATCACTTAAATCCCTATTGCCATTTCCGACAACCTATCTGAAGCGGGGTTTTCTGCAGTGATAGCAACCAAAACAAAACAACGGTATAAACTGGACATAAGCAACACACTTCGGGTGTCATTGTCTCATATTACCCCCAGATGAAACAGTCTCGTCGCAAAGAAACAAGCTCAGGGTTCTCATTGATTTAGCGGTCTAATGAGTTAAAATGTTAAATCACTTTATATTCATTTTTTGGTGGAACTGTATTTTATTTTGAAGGCATGTTTAAATGCAATCAAATAAAAAATTCAAATCAAAACAATCTAAAATATAAACAATCAACGTCCCCCCCCCTCAGTGGGCCGCGTTAAAATTATCAAACGTTGATCCGGTCCGCGGCGATAAAAAGGTTGGGGAGCACTGACTTAAGGCATATAGTTTTGGGTTTTGGTTTAAAATAAACTCATTATTACTGATACTCATTTCAGTAATTATTTTGGTATAAATTGCATGGGCTGTGCAAGTTGTTCTTGTAAAGCTTGTCATTGGCAAAATTGGTCAGTTCTTGATGGACGAATTGTCTCATCGCTACCACTTGTAGGGTTAACATGCACCAGCCCCCAAATACAAGACGATCTTTGCTTGAACCGAGTTTCGAATTCGCAACCCTCGGGTTGCTAATCAGCCTTCTTCCAACTCGGCTATCCCTGAAAAAAGTTCTGGAAACTATTTTTTTGGCATCTAAAACATGTTCTGGTTCAGTAGCTAAAACAACCCAAATATGACAAGTTTGGTATTGCGTTCAATATTAAGAGCGGCAACAAAGTAAAGAAGGAAACAATAACAAGTATTACCCAATCAACCCTAATCTATAGACAAAGAACAGACCCGTTTTTTCTTTCTGATGATCGCTATCAATCATGATCCATAATCATTCGATCATTACTAGCTTCATCACAAAAACAATCAACAGCTAACGGAAATGACAGTAGCATGCCATGATGAAGTAAAAATATTTGGGAAACCGACGGCTGTTGGCGAAATCCATCAATGATTAAATGAGCACTGCATATTTTTCGCCACTATTTATGTAATCCGATACGAAAATTGTTCTACAGTAAGTTTTTTAGAAACTAAATAAATGCTAACCAACTTTCGATAGTTAATTTAAGACTTTGTGTATTTTTAGCGCCGTTGTGTCACCAACAAATTAGTAGCTCAGAAACCAATTTAGGTTAATTCCTGAAAACCAAAAATTGAGAAAATTAATGTTTTTTATTACATTGGTTTATTAATTTGATCAGAAAAGTATATAAAGTCTTTTTTTCAAAGGGTAGGCTCTGCAACAAAACAAGATATGTACAGGATGTGCAAATGAAAACGCAAGAAGTTTTTGTAAAAATAGATTGTTCGAGATTGTTTTCTGTTTTATCAGTTCAAGTTGTAATGTATGGAAGCGTTATTAAAGGCAACTTCAGAACTCGTGAAATTGAGGTTCCATGACGAATTATTTTCTGGCCTACACTTTTTTCCAAGAATTGTTTACGAACGTGGACTCAGTGTTACCAACACATATCGAAAGAAAGAAGAATAATTTAGTTTTTATCACAAAGTTTATGTAAAAAACATTGAAAAAAAAAGTGGACACATTCACAATGGCTTCTGAAATTACTATACAACATATTCGGAAGCTATAAAAAAGAATGGCTTCTGAAATTACTATACAACATATTCAGAAGCTATAAAAAAGAATGGCTTCTGAAATTACTATACAACATATTCAGAAGCTATAAAAAAGAATGGCTTCTGAAATTACTATACAACATATTCAGAAGCTATAAAAAAGAATGGCTTCTGAAATTACTATACAACATATTCAGAAGCTATAAAAAAGAATGGCTTCTGAAATTACTATACAACATATTCAGAAGCTATAAAAAAGAATGGCTTCTGAAATTACTATACAACATATTCAGAAGCTATAAAAAAGAATGGCTTCTGAAATTAGTATACAACATATTCAGAAGCTATAAAAAAGAATGGTTTCTGACCAAGAAAAAACGAAACAACGAGTAAATTCTTTAATAACTAAAAATAATATAATTTATTCCTTTAAAATTAAAAAAAACAGTAAACATAAAAAAATGTGCTTCACCTCATTGGCTTCTTTGTGATTCAAATATTAATCGAATGAATGTTAATAAAACAAAGAAATTATGTTGCAAACATAACATACAGGCCACAATATTGAATACAAATTTAAAAATTTGCATGTTTATTTGTCCCATCCTAAGCGAGTTTATCCACTGATGCTGCAGGACTAAGTATTTTTTTTATCTTGTTCAATTTTCAAATGCTCTTTACCCTACTGCTGTCAATTACTACCATTAGCTCTTACTTACTTAGTTCTAGACTGCTTGTATACCTCTGATCAGTCCATGTATTGCTCATCATTGAAAAAAACTTTTGGTATGGACATTTGAGTCTGGTGTGATTAAAACAAGATTTTATTAAACTAAAGGTAACACAGGTCGGCTTACGGAAACAAACTTCGATTGCTTGACCACGCATACGGAAACACCTGTGTTATTAATACAGTTTTCATGGTCTCGAAATTTTCATCCCATTAAGTAATGGTAGCAACCATCGATTTCAGCAACTAAATACTGTAGGAGTATTGTGGTGAACATAGACAACACTACAGAAATTTGCTTAACGGTTTACTAGCCTCTACAATTATAAAAGAAAACGTTTGCGTGTGAGTCTGTATATTATCGTAAACAGTATAATTTCTAATAAATGTTAATCTTAATAAAGCATATTTAATTAATGTTAAGCCCAATATGTTCGTAATTAGGAGAACTGCACTATTTAATAGATCTACTTGAAAGACAAATTAACACCAAAAAAAAAATAATGGGTATTTTTAAGTTTTAATTAGAGTAAAAATTATTTTAATGTAGAAATGGAATTACTCTTCTATTTTGCGATGTAGTTAGATTAATTAGCATTAAATGTGAACTAAGATGCAGTGAGAATTGTGCTACCGGCAACATCTGGTGATAGTAATTCAGCTACAATTTCATTTCTTGAGATTTCTGATACGTCCTTTATATCTGGGAAAAAGAAATATTCACTCAGCTTATTAGAAGAGCTGCTTTGTGTGTAAAAACAAATTAATTTACCATTTCACAAAATCAATTTAATTTAATACAAAAAAGTCTAAAAAGTAGAAAAATAGAAAAATTTGTGAATTAATTTTTACAGAGAAACAATCTTATTTACACAGTCCAGTCATATTAATGTGACCACCACCTACTTTCGACGTCAACGTGAAATAACCAATCACAAAAGGCAGGTGGCAGCACATTGCAGTGGAGTGTATATAAAGGATGTCCTAGGGTATCGGAAAGCATTTCAATCGTTGGCGTAATGCAGAAACGTAGCAATTTATCCGACGTCCAAAAGGGCATGATTATTGGCTTTCGGGCCAAGAGTGGAAGCATTTCGGAAACGGCTAATTTTGTGAACTGTTCGCGTGTCGCCGTGGTAAAAGTATACCGTACATGGCGAAATGGCCCTATCCAAAATCAGCGGCACATGTGGTGCACCACATGGTGACAGAGGCGAACGAAGGCTACGGAGATGCGTTCGGGCGACTAGACGTGCAACTGTTAAGCAACTGACCACCCAGATGAACCAAGGGGTTACCAAGAGTGTATCCTCAACAACGGTTCAGCGAACGTTGCTGCGCATGGGCCTCCGCAGCAGATGCCTGGTTAATGCACCTATGCTGACTGCTGTTCATCGGCGACGAAGGCTGGAATTTGCACGCCAGAACAGCAACTGGACGTCCACAGAGTGGCGACAGGTGTTTTTTTCCGATGAATCACGTTTTATGCTCCATCGGACAGATGGACGTTGGCGTATACGACGTGAAACGTCTAAAAGCAAACACACTGCAACAATTGCCGGAAGGATCCATGCTGGAGGAGGGAGTATTATGGTTTGGGGAATGTTTTCCTGGCAATCACTGGGTGCACTCATCATTGTGGAAGGCACGATGGATCAGCACAAGTACGCATCTGTCTTTGCGGACCATGTCCACCCCTAGATGCGAATTATTTTTCCTCAGAATGATGGCATCTACCAGCACGACAATGCGAGGTGTTATACAGTTCGCAGTGTATATGCGTGGTTCGAAGAGAACCAGGATGAGTTTACCGTACTCCCCTGGCCAGCAAGCTCACCGGATTTAAACCCAATCAAAAATCTGTAAGACCACCTCGATCGGGTTGTTCGCGCCATGGATCCTCAACAGCGTAATCAAGCGCAGCTGGCAACGGCACTGGAGTCGGCATGGCTCAACGTCCCAGTGAACACCGTCAGAAACCTAATTGACTCTCTTCCTGCACGTCTCGCAGCGGTCCACTCTGCCAAAGGTGGTTATTCTGGCTTTTGACAGGTGGTCACATTAATGTGACTGGATTGTGTAATAAATAAATAGCCTAAAATCTAATATTTAACCCATGTTTTTACCACTCAAAGCTAAATGGGACTGATGTTGACATACAGTACAGTCCACAGTAGCCCCACCACCATGTATCCACACCAGCCCCACAGGGAGCCATTTGTTTATTTAAGCCTACTACTGGTTTATTTAAACCATGTAGAGCAAAAGTGAATACCAAAATAGCTATTCATTATTAAATATCATTATTAAAAATATTGAATTAAAATACTTTAATCTAGTAATTAATACACAAATCAAGAACTTACTTTTCCACCATGAAAACCGAGTTTTATATATTGCTACTGAACCATAAAGTGTGTTGTTATGCAACTGCACATGAAAGTTTATATCAGCGTTGTTATTCTGCAAAAACTTGCAGAGAGATTTGAACTGACAAATAGCAGAATTATTCAAGTTATCCACACTAGCCCCATGTCCACACTTCCTTCCATGTTCCCCCTTCTTCCCTATGTAGTTATTTTATAATATTCTGTTGTAGTTATTTTATATTGCATAATATTTTTTGTTGCCGGTGTTTTTTTTTAATTAAAAGAAGTTTAAAAAAATAGTTGCCATTTAAATTATTAAAATGTGACAAAAAAAACTTTGCTTCTCTGGGTCTCCATTTCCGAAAGTTTCTTTTAAAACAATTTTTATAGCGAGCAGAATCTGTTTAAAATTTTATGTTTTTCAGTGCTTGAAAATTTGTTTTAATATGAAAAAATTTAAGCAAAGCATTCCGTATGGAAAATTCTTCTCTTCAAATTTTGCTTCTTGTCTTTCATAAAATAAAAAGAAATAATTTTCTTTGTTCTAATTCTTCGTGTTTTGAGTTGGTTTCTATCTGAAAGACTTAAAAACAAGTTATAATACATTTTCCTCTGCATTAACCTTGCTGACATTAATTATCATGCATTAATCTTCCTGGAGATTGTCTCCATTAGGTATCTCGTCATTGTCAAAACTAACCTGATCTTGATGAACGAAATCTGTCGTAGTTAGAAAAACAACTAACAAGGATCTTGATTTCATAAACAAAAAGTGACAATATCTTCATCATTTGGAATTTAATCGATATTCTTGATGACGAGATGTCCTCGTCATTCGCAAAATTGGTCCGTTCTTAATGGACGAGATACCTCGTCGAAATCACTTGGAGTGTTAAGCATTTAATAACTATGAGCATTGATGAAGCATACTTTATGGACACTTAAATATGTTAAGCTAAATTAAAATAACTAAGCCCCCTTGAAAAAATATTTAGCATTTGGTATTGACGTAGGCTTATGGAGTTAGAAGAATTGGCTATACTGGTCCAAATACCAGCAAATTAACACTCGATTACTTACCTTGTATCCTTGAGATACACAGTAACGTATTGTATGTATCTAAAAATTATGTAAAACAAATTTGGGAACAGCTACACTCTACGTTTATGAGTGATGGCAACGGCCTTGGCGATTTTTTTGGCGAACTTCTAAAGTCGCCAAGGAAAGAATTATTTCCTAACTCTTTTTCTGTCACAAATTTTTTTCCAAACAACACACTTTTTTAACACATTTCAGAACGTTTTAAAAAGTATATTTTTTAAAAACTTTAACAAAAAGTAGTAAGCTTAAGCACATATCAAAACACTTGAACTTATCAACAACACTATATACAGTAGGCATGTTGAAAGATAAAAAGATTTACAAAAGAAAAAAAAGCAAGAAATAACACAACCTGATAACGTCAGAATTCTTTCGTAAAAAAAATAATGAAAACGAAAATGGTCAAAAAAACAAATCTTTTAATCCTTTTGTGAAAACTATCTCTCTAATAAAATAAAAATTCCACAACTGTCAAAATACAAATAAATGGACCAATGGTATCACAGAAAACGATTTAAAAGAACCAATGCAATCAAGGATATTTTAAAAACAAAATAACCAATGGGAGGAAAGAAAAAAAAATGAATCAATGAAATCAAACGACTTTAACGAATTTTGGAAGAACTTTCTAGAATATTCAAAATGAAAATTGAAATTTTCCGTTTGGCGAGGTTGCCATGAAAACCACAACAACCGTAACGAAATATGGGTTGCCTTAATTTATCGTAACACGCTACTAGAAGAGCGCCAAAAATATCGCCAAGCCGTTGCCATCACTCACAAACGTAGAGTGTAGCTGTACCCAAATTTGTAAATTTTACATTGAATTTTTAAAGGTCTCTACTTTTATTATGTTTCAAAGTTTTAACCCATCATTGTTTTTTTTCCGTTAATTAAAATTATTTACCCCCTCATCCCTTATATAGTAGTGGTGTAAAAATTGATATATCATGGTTTTTATGACATGAATCTCACAGATACGACAAAAATGACGTTGGTTTTTTCTAGAACAGTAATCGAATGTTAATAATGTTTGTTTCACATTTCTGTCTGGTGTTACTCCTAAAAGTTTTAAGAGTACAAAACTTATACATATGTAAAAGTTATGATTACAAAATTTAAACTGTATTTGTGTTGTAATGTATAAGTTAATTACCATTTAAAGGTTACATTTATAAAAGTAAAAATGAAACAAATGCCAGGCACTTGAAGTTTAAGTGCAGAGAACTATCTGAGAGTTGTCTGCTATTACATAAAATACAGTCAGGAGAGTCAATAATATTAAAATAAAATAAGTGTGTACTCAGACAGTCATGCCTAGTCAGGAAACGGAATTCAACAACTGAAGTCTTCCTTGGAGAGTCTAGGAGGACGTCACTGGAAAGAAAAACGGCATTCTCAATATTTATCTTTGGCAGGAATGAGAAGCCTTTCTTTTAGGCAGTTTGTCTTAGCATTCGTGAAAGTTCTAACACCATTTATAAATAAAGCGCATGGTTTGCTCAGTTTTGTCGCATTTACTGTGATTTTAGGCATACTAGGCCTAATGAGACCTATTACATGGGTAGGTAGTTAATTAACGTCGCTCTGGAGCAACACAACGGATTATTGGCGAATGTCCGGGATTTATCCCAAAGGGAAAGATTATAGGAAAACGCCTAGCCATTTTGAACCCCGGTCGGATCACGAGGTCAACACCGCAGCTGCACCCAGCTTTCCAAACTTTCACACCACGCTCCATACGTTAGATTTAACATGCACCAGCCCCCTTCGCACACGACGATCTTTGGTTGGATTTGAACTCGGGACTCTCTGGTTGCTAAACCCGTTATTCTTCCAACCGGGCTACCAAGGCCCCTCGAAAAAGAGGATATATGCATTTTACTCATTTTCAAGAAGCTATTGAATTAACGTCAATTTTCCTTAAACACATATCTTTGCTTTGAACACATCCATCTGCTTTGAAGACATAGTGCTTCAGCATTACACTATTCTAAGTCTCGCTAATATGTATTGTTTTGAGGTACTAATAGAATTGAGATTTGATTCTAAAAATGCATAGCTCGCATATTCATAAAGGCCGAATTAATTAAACTTTTTTTTGTCGGAAATTTATAGTGAAAGGAAAATTTAGAAACTCCTTACTGGGTTCTATTTTCGTAAAAGTTTTAATTAAACATTCATAGGCAACACCTGACTCTTCCTTGAAAAATGTCTTATCTTTCCTTTGATAATTTTAAAATATACACCTTAACATTGCGTTCTAAGAAAGTCAATAACGACTCCTAGTAGACTTGTAGAACGATTGGTAAAACGAAACAAACTGGAAACGTGGATTGTTATTAATACGACAGGTTATTCTTTCAGAATACATTGGTTGAAAACAATACATTTCGTTTTGGAAGCTACAATTTAGAAATAAAACAAGCATTGTAAATTAAAGTAACAAAATAAACAATTTTCATCAGAAGCGTCTTTTCCTGGAAATGTATTTCAGGAAACATTGAATAAAGATATTTTCCTCAAATAATAATAACGTGAGTTACTAGATTTGTAATAATTGCACTGATTCCAACGGGAATTATAAAATGTCCAGATTTTTCAGAGAAATCATCAATTTAATCCAAATATATTGTTTGAATCACTTTGTGAACAAAAAATGTGTTTATTGTTCGCTATTTCTTTTATTATTCATACATTTATTTCTTGCTTGTAAAAATGTTCAGTTTTAAAGTAAAAGTTTTATTGTTATTACTACCCCATCTATTGAGCTTTATTTGTTCGGACTTCCACTCAAATGACAGGACTTATAATTGAGTTGATCAGGAGCTTACATTTGGCAGTCCTGACTACCCTTATCACAACAGACCTGCCATATTGGATCTGACAAAAAGCGAAAAGATGTGAATGTCATTATGTAAAACTCGAGAAAAAGAGCAAGAAAACTTTTTACATCTTTTATTGAAACTCCAACACATCCCAACGACTGTTTTAAGGCATTCCGCGAAAGATGTAAGAACCGTAAAACACTTTGAATTAACAGAGGCAGACGCTACATAAAGAACAAATTAAATAAACGAGAGTGAAAAAAAATGGCGGAATGCGAGTTATTGTCAAAAGCATTCTGCAGTCGGATTCGAATGGTTCAACAATTAATTCTCGCTCATAAAAAAAAGCAGATTTTCTATTTTTAGACAACAACTTTCCACATAAATTGCATCGTTTCCGGAACACTGTTCTGCTGAGAACGGTATAAGGAGCGCTGTTCTTGAAGAATTCGAGCCCCGCTGAGCTCATTCTTCAGACTCGCCATATGTTTTTTGGTCGGAGCCGGGGAATTCCGCCGCATTGTTCGTTTAACGTGAATGCGCCATACTGAGTAAATAAGTAGTTCCGTTTGAGTAATTAATTTAAAAGGCGAGTCGTCGATGTTATAAGAAGTGCATGGATATGCAGCTGCTGAAAACGCTGGTGTTTAATGACGGAGCGGAGGAGATTCGGTTCATCGGAAAATTAAGCGAAGTTAGATGGAGCTTGTAATGGATAAGTTGGATTTAGATAGATTGGAATATTAGCGCCTTTCGGAAAAGGTGTTAGATAATGCTGTCGGGAAAGTTTCGTTTTGTTGGCTCTGATTTCTTCTTGTGCCGAGAATTAGCTGTAAATAAAATTAAGGAATCTACTATATAGTTTGTGGTTATTTTAGCACCACATATTTATGCGATCATGTCTATTTTTATCACCGGTTTTAGCGTTGTGTGCTACACGACATACTGTCAGTATCGGTTATATCGTCAGCTCAGCGGTCCAGAAAAATCGGACCCTATTAGCGTGGTGACCATATATGCGGAACAATACTACACCATTTAATTAGGGCAGGATTATTTTCATCTATCAGAATATAGTGCTCATAAACAAATAATTAAACTTTTGAGAACATTAAAATATAAATTCGCGAAGTAAAAACTACAGTAAGAAATAGGCAATACTTTTTTAGTGACATTTATTAACTTACCTTACCAATCTAAGTACACTACGCATACGTACGTTCCTCTATATTCAATGCACTTATGACTACTATTATAAAAATAAGTGTTTTTCTGTTATTCGTTATCAAAGTTCTGACGAATCTAAGGCACTAACAATAATGGGATTTTGGCACACAGGTAGTCCGAATGTTTTGCAATTTTGGGGTCGCGGCGAATTTTAAATTCACTCTAGAACATTTTTTTGGATGGAATTTCATTATTATTGTTTTCTTTGGAATGGCAACAGCTTAAAAGATTACAGATTCTAATTTTAATTTTTCGTTTCCGTTTTCATTTTGCGCAGAGGAACGATTTGTCAGCAGACTAAAAAAAAAAAAAATGAAAATGTTTAACATGAATGAATCTTCTTATTCGTCCCGTATAATCCAAATGAAACATAATTTTCGTTTACTCTATTAGTCTCAATTTCAACGTACTTTTCAAACAGGGAGAGATAACTTCAACCAATAAACAGACCGATGTACAGATGTTGTGCTTGGGGAGGAAGATATTTGAAGGGGTAGGTAATGCCGACGATGATTCAACAGAAAGTAGAAATGAAGGGGGGGGGGAGTAAAAGCGTAAATTCCGGTCCTCTCCGAGGTCGCAAAGATTTTTTTTCTCTTCTGGTCATTCCATGTGTTGCTCTCCGCCTCAAAAAATGTTACAACAGTTACTATTTTTCAAAAAAAAAATCTATAACCTCATTGAAAAGATAAAAAAAAATCGACCAAAAAATAAAATGTTTATATAAGCGGTGCGCTTTAACACATGTTCCCTATTAAGTTAGACGGGACTTTAGAAAACTGACCCTATAAGCTGGGTGACCTTATAAGAGGGTGACCATATAGCCGGTACTGACTGTATTATGCAACGCACGTTAAACTATATTATTTCCCTTGATTGTCATATGTGGATTTCATATACTCATAGATCTGTCCGATATCTTAGTCATTGGATAAGAATTAATGGAAATAAACGGAGACATTTAAAACTAACTTAAAGTGTGCTTCAATCACATTGATGTTTGATCGATGCATCTTATGTAAAGTTCATAAGTAAGAAAATTGCGGATAGACGTGCCAAGGATCCCCCGTCCAGTCTATTCTATGGAAACAGGTTCCAGTCTCTATAGTAGCAGATATGAGTTGTCGCGTATCTCCGAAATCAAAGCTCTTCGTTATGACGAATAACTCCTGGTAGGTAAATGGGCAAGGTGTGTATCTCGTCAAGAGTTATTCTCATAAAGTACCTTTACCTATCAACTTATCCGAGTATTCATCAAGAGTACTCGGGTTGGGCATCGGCTGCTAAAGCCCATCTTTAAGGAATAACATAAGCACACTTATGTTTGTTGAGGGCCCTGCATTGAATTCTGATGTTATTTGAAAGGGTGCACGCCTATCACGTGAAAGGATTATGGACAACCGACGCTGGTCATGTTCACCCACAGTCTTTTTACGGCCGTTTGTCGTAAATAGCATGTAGCACATCCTTGAAACGGTAGTACGTGAAAACCCTAACTTCTCTACAATCGAAATGCTATGACCCATCCCACGAGCTCCAACTCTTAAACCGCTTTGAAAATCGCTAAGATTGCGATAACGTCCCATTTTCATCCTGGAAATAGCTGTAGATACTTCCACAGATGTCTACCCCTTTATTAAAACACTGGCAGACGCAATCAATGATGTGCATAGGTGTGGTTGCTATGTATTTTACATCAGCTCGTCTGTACAGGTTTCACTAGGTCTTCAGTCTACTGTGTTGCAAATTAATTTTCGTAGTGGTGGCTAAGGTCACCATGATACTACCCCTCCAGAATTTGGAGTGGCTGAATTCGATAGACTTGACCACTAGTTGATAGATTTTCAGTTGAGTGAGCGATGGGTATTGCGATTATGTGAGAACTTCCTTATGTAAGGTAGTGCAATAGATGATTGCGACCGTTTGACTGTGTTGTGTTGCCTTCTGCAGCCAAGGAGTGTGAGTACACTTGGTAGTTGGCTGAGTCGCAACGATTAGTGAAGAAGTGTATTGTAAAATGTGGTCAATTATCACAAGGGTTTTAGATCTATGTTGAAAGTGAGATGCATTAGCGATTCAGCAACTCATCACGGACCATTCATTAAAGGGTGAGGTGAGTTCCATCTGCAATTTGTGAGAAGCGAAATCTGACTTGCATTTGAAAGTAGCCGTGCCCACATCAAATACGAGTCACCAATTTAGCAAGACGGGAGAAAGACTGCAATTTTATTTACCAGAAACTGTTTCACGGTGGAGTTTGAATACGCAGTGATAAACTACATTCATGTCCATAAATTAAGGACAGTGCCAGCTCTGGCAAATAAAGGTTCAGAAACAAAACAAACGTGACTTATTCATAAAACCCATTTATTAAATAAAAGATAAAGAACATGAAAGATGGTGTATGTATGATATCATTCATAAAAACTACGATTCGTGCTCACTGGAGCAATTACAAAATATATCGACCTTACAAAAACTTAACATGACATGGTTGGTATGATGGTTAATGCAGGGCTCGAAATACCCGGGTGCACAGGTGCACTGTGCACATGAAAATATAATTGTGCACCTAATTAAAAAACTTAGGTGCACCTGTATTAAAAAATCTATTTCGAGGCCTGGGTTAATGCATTGTATGTCTCCCAGACGATGAAATACAGGCCGTACAACACAACGCCTAGGCATGCTGAGGATCAAATTATCGAGCTGATCTTGGACTTGGACACCGCAGGTTTCCCCCTTACCTCCCGTCCAATAGGACAGGTAAAAGTGGTTTGTGATGGACACGCTGCGGAAAGAGTGGTTTGAGCCCACCGTAACAGAATGTGGCAGCTTTAGGCGAACCCTTGGCTGTGCGCTTCTGCTCTTGGAGCAACTGCGCAGCATCGAGCTGATCTTGGGTAAGATCACTCCACTCAGCAAGAAATGCTCTTCGTAGTTCCGGTACACATGTAGGAGGTAGTTGGCGGGCTGCAACTCGTCGGCCAAGCATGTCTCACACATGCTCTATCGGATTCAAGTCAGGTGAGAATGCTGGCCATTCCATACGGGTGATATCCTCAGCTTCAAGTCAATCGTTTACAATATTTGCACAATGAGGACGGGCGTTGTCATCCATAAACACAAATTCTGCGCCCAGGGCACTCTTAAACATACGTACATGGTGTTTCAGAATGATGTCCCGATAAATATGACCTCTCATGGTTCCGATTTAAACATGTAGATCTATTCTAGAGCCCAGTATAATTCAGCCCCAAACGAGCAATCCTGCCCCACCGTAACGGTGTCGTTCAATGATGTTGTCTTGGTGGTAGCGGGTACCTGGAGTTCTCCATATGAACGTCCTTCGTTAATATGACTGCAAGCTAAACCTGGACGCGTCGGAAAAAATCACACAAGCCCACTGTGACGATGTCCATATTGCATGTTCTCTACTCCAGGCTAACCGCAGGCGGTAGTGAGTTGTAGTGAACGGAACACATCTGACAGGCATGCGAGCGTATAGACCAACATGTTCCAAACGTCTGTAAACGCTTTGCCTTGAAACTGTCGTCCCCGTGGCTGAAGATAGCTGACGAGAAAGGTCGGATGCTGTGTTCCGACTGTTTCTTTTTGCAGTTACTGCCAAATACCGGTCGTCATTCGGCGTTGTAACTCGGGGAAGATATGTACTGTAACGTCTACTGACATTTCCGTCATTTTGGAATCGTTGCCAAAGCCTAGAGATGACACTTTGGGCGATTCCAAGTTCCACTGAAACTTCCGTTTGAGTACGTCCATATTCCAGGCGGCCGATATTTCTACCACGTAAAAAATCATCGACATGCGTCCTCTGTGCCATAACTATTCGGTTGTGGCACTGAGCAGCTTACAAAACGCTTGTGAACAATTTTACTTCTCTGGTACCATTCCGTATATACACCTCTCTTATACTCTCGTCATTGTGACGTACTATCGGCGCCATCTGATGGCTTCCTGTAATTTGGATATAATTCTTGAAGATGTGTGTGATAATTCTACAGGTGAAATTTTTACTTTAGAGTTCGATTTCCGTGTGATTCCGAATTATCCTTAATTTATGGACATGAGTGTAGTTGATGGCTAAGTTGAACCAATCGCCTTCCCTAATATTGGTGTATCTAAATGCGGTGGACGCTTCATATAGTTGGTGGACTTTGGAGTAAGACTTTGAGATCTGGGTATGTATGGCATACTTCCTTGTGTAAGATTGTGCAGTAAATTATTGCGACTGTTTGACTGTCATTATTGCCTTTGCAGCTGAGGAGTGAGTGTAGCCGGTAGTTTGGCTAAGAGGTAACGATTAGTGAAGCTGTGTACAATAGTCTGTTATCATAATAGCTTCTAACAGGTTGAAAGTGACATGCATTGGCAATTCACTTTGTCGACCATCCATCGAAGTGTGGTTCATCGATTGAGGAATTTGACTAGTATTTTAAAATGCTCGAGAAGGAGTGCTGTTTTTTCTATCAAAATGGACTTCGTGGTGGGGTGTTGGATTACACTGCAAAATAAACTATTGCATTGCAAGTTAATTTTTGCAATGGTAGCAACGTGCACATTCTTTTGGAATTAAATATTTTGTTTGCTTCTTAAGGCAATGAGGCAAATTATTTTTTAAGGGCAGTTACATCATTGATTTTATTTTAATACCCGGAACGAGATGGAAATTCTAATAAATAAAACATCCCATAATTAAAACTGTCAAAAAATTGTTAGTTTCTGATAAATTATTCCGTGAAAGAAAAACCTAGCTTATCTCATTGTGTGCTAAAATTTTCGAGATGAGGAGAAAAAATTCAATATTCTTAAAACGTGTTCCAGCGTACATCCAGGGGCTTTGCGAGATTTGCACTGATGATAAAAAAAACTCATGAGAACAAAGCATTTTTGGTATAGTATCTGAACAAACGCGAAAACTTCCACTTCAAATGCAGAGTATGTGCAAGCTAAATTGCATTTTCATAAAAAAATAAGCAAAAATCTACCCTATTTTCGCTTTGAAAGTATATAATTTTGTTCTTTGTAACTATCCGATGCTTGTAGAAGGTACCTAACATTTCGCATTCCTTTTTATGCGTTAACTTTTTTTAAAACTGACATAGAGTGATGAATATTTATTTTTATTTACTAATTAGTTTTAAAAACAATACATCTTTCCCTCATACAGCATGATACGTAACTATTCTTTCAAAAAATTCCAACTGATTATTAACTATTTCTGACTGATTATTAACTACGGGGGTTGGCGAGCGTAAGCGAGCAAAGGGGGCGGAGCCCCCTTGTAGTCAAAAAAGTTAATGTATTTTAGAATTAAGTGTTTTGTAAAACATAGTTAAGTTATACCTCATCTGATTCCTAAGAAAGGAACAGTTAACCTTCCAAATGGTATCGCCCATCAAATTCTGACTAATTTTGCTAATGACCTTATTTCTAGTCTTCAAAATATTGCCGATTTTTTGACGATGACGAAATCAAGATCTGGTTAATCTTCTTCCAATGACGAGATATATCGTCCATTAAGATTTGGTCAGTTTCGCTAATAATAAGATACCGGAGTAGCACCTGGAGGGTTGTGAGTTTGAATCCAATGATAGAGCATCTTGTAGAAAGGGGACTGGTGGACGTTAGATCTGCCGGGGCCTCAAATGTCCTTGCGTTGGCGTAGTGGGGATGTATAGAGCCCTGTACAAAGGGGTTGGTGCATGTTAAATCGTGGACTTCAAATGTCCTCTTGTTGGATTGGTGCGGAAGTTTGTAGAGAGGGGTGCCAGCTGAGGTGTTCCCTCGCCATCTGACCGCGTTTCAAAATTACGAGGTGTAATCCTCGGCTCTTTCCCTTTGGGATTGGCCCCGGATCGTCACCAATAGCCCGTCGTGTTGCTCAAGTTCGACGTTAGTTAAAATATATGCCTACCCATACCGAGAATATGTCTTTTTGGCTTCGGTTTTCAAACCTGAGAGTCTTATACATGGCAATACTGGGAGGGAGGTATTCAAATTAACGTCGCACTGGAGCAACACAATGTTTGGGATTAATTTCTCAATGGAAAGGTCCGTTGACAACGCCAAGTAATTTCGAATCACTGTCACATGATTGGTAATAGTGGGGAAAAACTGAAAAACAAATGCTTTTTCAAGTACGTTGGCCACTGAACAAAGTATATGCACGAACATGATGCATCATTAAAACTCAGATTGTTTTAGCAGTATTGCTGGAGAAGCAATTTATTTTCCAAAATTATTTATTGCTTTTAAATTTTAATTCTTTATGATTGAGCTAATTATTATTTATTTGTTTTCAAACTATGAACAATTTTCAATTCCTTGAAATATGATATAAAAATAATTAAAAAATTTAGTTTTGGACGTTTCTCTCTCACAGTGAAATAAATTATTCGAAAAATAAAATTTTTCCTCAATTACAACTTTAACTTTCATTTTGTAGGAAACCAAATCTTTATTTAGTAAAAGAAATGCAAAAAAATAATTATCTAATCGATATCTGGCAACACCAGAATTACTGTTTTATTTTTAATTCCATTTAGAATTTTGAGTTTATGGCATCGGAGCTAAGACAACGAAACGCTTTGATATTTGAGAATTTCTTAGGTTTTTTTATGTGTTTGGTTTGTAAATGAATAATTGTTTTTGTCGAATAAATTTTATTCCAAGTATTTTTGAAATTACTCTACTCCTGAGTAGAATCGAATCTGAAATACGATACGTTTGCTCACGTCTCTTTTTTTTCTCAGAATTTACTTTTTGGAATGACCGCAACTTTGTTCCTGTTCGTAAAGCTTTTACTACTGCAATTATGTGTTCCATCATTTTATCTGTCATACATAATTTTTTTATAATTTAGGTTTTAATTAATAATTTATTGTGTGCACAATATTGCCAAAAGGGTAGTTCATTATATGATATTACATGTGCATTTAAACCAACATTCCTCAAATGTTCTCGGTTCAATATATATGGTTGTAGAATTCCGTGTGTGTGTGTGTTTCATAAAAATAAAAATAAAATCTATACAATAAATCTTTTAAAATACCATGCTTAGCTTGTCGCACGTTGTAATTATTCAGTTTTTCTTTTTTGACATGTTTCCTTTACAATTCGAAACAGATCGTTGCGTTGTACCAGTGCGGCGTTAATTAAAAATACCATACTATATCTTTACAAGACGATTAAAATCTCTAAAACACCGTCGTGTCGTCGCCCCAAAACGGTAGTGTAAAAACAGTACGAATCCTACATAAGGAGACATCCAACAACTTAGAGATTTAAGTTCTTTTTATTCCAAGAACGCGTAACTAAAAATATGCAGTTTTTACATCATGACATTACATTAATACATAAAAGTATGTATCATCAGAGCCCGGCACGGTGACAAAGCCGTCACCCTATCCTCTGGCTCTTTAACATCGTCACCAGCGTGCTCTGCCCGCAGTCCAAAAAGATAGGAAATGGTAAAGTCAAATACCAATCATAGATCATCTGGACGATCTCTGCCCTTCAAGTGACCCTTCATAAAGGTCAAGGAACGACGGAGTTCCTCACGATGTCACAGCACAATTATTTTGAAAGCGAGGGAGAGAGTTTTGAACTATCGGGTTTTATTGAAAGTTGTACTAAACCCTCATTCAAGTAACTATGCATATATTTAGGAAGAGGGTACGCATTTTCCATTCGAACACCGAAATGAAAAAAAAAGTTCCATAAGGAGAGACAGATTCGATTAGAACCTACATGGGCCCTCGTTAGTCCAGATGAAAGCGTAGTGATTTGCAACATGGAGAAGTGATTTGCATTTATATGAGAGTTGCAAGTTCGAAACTGGTTTAATTAAAGAGCGGCATGTACGTGGAGGCCGGTGCACGTTAAATCTGTCACGGGTTCAAATTCCCTCACGTTGGCGGGGTGTAGAAGTTAGGAGAGTGGGTTATACCAGTTCAGGTGTTGACCTCGTCATCTAACCGCGGTTCAAATTACGAGATGATGTCATCGAGTCTTTCCCTTTGAGATTGATCTCAGACCGTCACCAATAGCCATTTGTAATGCTCCATTACGACGTTAATTCAACCGTCTACCATCAACCTGCACGTCAGTTGAACTAAAGAACATTTGAAAGGAGACTTTCTTGGTTTTGGAAGGTTATTAATTAAAAAAAAATATATCCGAACAAGGACTTCTGAAAGTTAAACTAAATTGTTTTCACGACAGAAATTTAATGTTGCTTATTTTAAAAGTTTCAGCTATTTTTATGCAACTTACCAAAACATTTTGTTGGAAACTGATTTTCTTACCAACGAGACGAACCTATGCTTTCTAAGAAATGAGAACTGGTTACCTATGCTTCGTCTATGAGAGGGATTTTCAGTGTAAATAAACGAACCTCCGAGAGGCCGAGGATTTAAATCTGGTTACACTGTATATAATATTTATAGGAAGTAGGTTCTACCACAAGACTACCGCCATTAACATTTAACTTTAAAGAAGAAGTATGAAGAAGTCTTTTTAGAAGTCAGATGTTGCCTCGTCATCTGACCGTGGTTCAAAATTACGTGGCGATACACCGAATGACTTAGGCTGGGACGGTGGTAACTAGATGAATACTTGTTTGGGGGTGTTTTTTGTGGTATGGCCTGGGACCTTGGCATGTTGTTCCTGGTCAATTGAACGCCGACGCCTACATGAACATTTTGGGCAATAAGGTTCTTCCTTCGCTCTGGCAATTTTATGGAATGGACGAATGTTACTTCCAGGATGACAACACTCCATGTCATGTTGCACCCTCTATTAAGCAGTGGTATCGAGATTTGGATGTAAAGCGTTTTCCCTGGCCTTCTCAGAGTCCCGATCTACAGAGTTGCAAGGATGTAGGGTACTAGCCCAACTATGACAGATTTTGGAGTCCTCAAAAAGTACATATGCGCTGCCAACACCTTTGGGAGTTTTCGAGCCGTCTGTATAGATAGATGTTGTGATGCTGGGAGAGGGTGGTTCAATAATTGATTGAAGACTTAAGTGGATTGGGTGGGTTGAAGAAAAATATTTTTGTTCATAATCAGTGCAGATAAACCATTGACCATATAGTTTAACGTTTTCTTGAAGTTTTATTATTTTTGAAACAACAGCTTCCTTTTGGACGACTAGGTGCAGGGGCACAATACCAGCCAGTATCTGAAGAGATGCCGTTGAAGTCGTTCTGTAAGCTCGAGTGATCAGAAGAGCGAAGCTCCTTTGGAGACTATTTAGATGGTTTATCATCGCTACAGTAGGATTCAAACCCCATATACTGGCTGCATAGCAAGCTGCTCTCTCAATTACTGTAGTGTACCAAGTCTTTAGAATTGAAGGACGCGCACCCCAAGTTTTAGCTGTGAATCTCATCATGTTCCTAGTTTTAAGAAGTGCGTTTGATAGCAGGTACTTAACATGTGGAATCCATGTGAGTTGTTCATCACTAATGACTCCCAGATATTTTAATTGTTTAACAATAGGAACATTAGTGTTTTCAAATTTAAAGATAGGTTTTCTTTTGAGTTTTGGCTTAGAGAAGACCATAGCCTTAGTTTTTCCTGAGGAGATGTTCAGTTTTTCATCAGATATCTTGATGCTAAACTTGCTGAGATCATCTTGAGCTAAGATTTCAAGTTCCCTGCGTGTAGAGCCGGTAATAATAATAATAAAATCGTCTGAAAATGCATGAGTTTGAATATGGGGACCCCAATCTATACTCAATATCTTGTCGGCAATTATATTCCATAAAATAGAACTCAGACAAGAACCTTGAGGGACAGAAAGGCACACACTATACTGATTGGATGTATTTTTCAGTAAATAAAATAATTTTTTTCCCTTTTCAGCCAAAAAAACGGGACGAACTTTTGCATCAACTCACTATAAATTCGACGGTAAATATTTACAATTTACTAATCAACCCATCGAAGTAAAACAAAATACATTTTACTATTCCAGGGTGCGGTTTCGCGGAACCAGAACTCTCATAATAGAACTCTCTGCCCCCCCTAGAAAACCGAAATTGATTTATTTCCAAGAACAACAAACGACAATCGCTTTCCCAGAATAATTAGACGTTGTTAATTCTATCCATATTCTTCGAATCTCACGAGGTACGAGGTAGTCCCAAAGGGTTCTTTTGATGAGCTTTAGGTAGCGGCAAATATTGACACAAAGCAACGCCCCAATGGGCGTAATTCCTCATCAAACGCCCAGAAGTACTTTTTCTAATGGGGTCAACGAGCCCGCACTCTTCCTCTGTCTAAACACTCAGGTCACCTGCCTTGTTTGTACGCTACGGAGAGCTTCCGGAAAAGATGGATGTTTTATCTCTCTCTCATGGGTGGTCTCGTCATTCTCATTCGTGGATTTCTGAATGAATCCTCGATGATTAATGAACAATGTTCCGAATCCTCGTGTGAAACGAATAATGTGAATTAAGTCTTGGATAGATTATTCATCGTATGTATATGAAGCAGAAATCTATTTAAAGTAGCAAAGACTCGAACGCAGAGCTATGGCCCCGTAAAGTTGCACATCTAAATTTTCACATGTCGCGTGTGACAGTTCGTTCACAGTGGCACAAGACGAAAAATAAAAAGTTTGATGTTATGTCATTGAAAAATATGTATGAGCGTGTTATATTACTATTCTATAGAACATAATGGACGTTAGCATCATAAATACTTACCTGAAATTTAAAAGAAGCTAATACTACTTCAATATAAGTTTTATAGTAACATTTAAGTTGATTTTTCTCAAATATGGGGCTATTAGAGCAAGAGTGGCCTGATCCACAAACATACCCAATGGAGAAAAACGCGATTTTCTGGCTCACATTTTAATATATTTTTATTTATCTATCTTTTTATTTATTTATAAATATTTATTTATATTATCTACAAAATGATTTGAGATTCTGGAAATGTATTTATCAGTGATCAATAATAAGTTATTTTGTAATTTTAGAAGACTTGAACCTACGTATTTAAAATAAAATGAAAGATTCGGGTTTTGTGAAGGTTAGGCCACTCTGGCTCAGATAGCCTCATATATAGTTGATGCGTGTGTTTGACGGCCGTGACTCAGTGGGTTGGCCCACCACGGTATCTGCCTTTAAACCCACTAAGTCTTTCATGACCATCAGGGTTTTTATGCACATAAATAATGTGCCTATGCAGGAAATTTACTTGATGATAAAAACATCGCGAGGAAATTTTAATCCCCCGTACAAATTACATTTTAAAAACTCTATTACGTACATTTGTTCACAAAATGTTTAATATTTTATTTCAAAATCACGCAGAAGTCTAATACATACTATAAAAGTCTGTTATACTATATAAATACTCCATTTGGATTTTTGATGAAATTTTTTTTCATTTACTATCAGAATCACCTGTTGTTCCTTGGGTTGAATTGGTTTACTTAACATCCGCATTTGTTAATAAACTGTAATTCCTATTCATCACATGTAACAACTACTGCACTCGAATAAAGGTACGCTATTGTTTAATACACAATTTTAAAAATGTAAATAAATGTCATATTTATCATTTTACATTTTTATAGAATTTAAATTTTTAGTAAAAAAGAAAAGTCTCTGAAGTGCCCATTTTATACAGGATGCATAGAATATTTCAGAGTATTCAAGGATGCCTTGTATGTCATTTTAAAAACGAAACGTTTTCTCAAAATTATCATACAGGTTCAACAGTATGTTCAGTAACTTTATGGGGTTGGAAGCCAAGAATTCTAATACTCTAGGATCTTCATTATTATAGCCCATGTCTGGCTATGCGCAGTTCAATCTACATAGATGAAGACGGCTTCTGTAGAGGCACGTAGTATGTTGGTGACTCAGTAGAGAAATGCTCTTGTTTCGCCACTTGGTGAGGTGAGATATATGATGAGACTAATTTAAATTGCCTGTCGGTGATTGTGGTTTTGATTGCTACAGTTTCGTCTTCGTTGTGCATTATGATCGGTTGAGTTTTGATTTCTGGTAATAAAATAGCTGCCTTCACGCTTGTTGATGTGACTGATTTCATTATAGATGGTATTCCTGAGACTTGATTATTCTGTAGATAGGATACTTGAGCTTGTACTGCTATTATATTAGGTTTTGGGTGGTAAGATTTTGAAAGAGATGTTGCCAGAATTGATCGTTGTAAATTAATTTGGAGAAATTTTTTGGCGTTATAGTGTTAATGTTGCTGAAAGATCCGGATTATTATTTATTGCTTCTTCCAATCGTCCTAAGGCCCGGTGCACACATCCGGTTTTTCAACGTGCGGCGCCGCTGCGGCACCGAAGCCCAACTATGCACACTTAGGCGTGAAATGACGCAAATACACATTTTTCGCCATTTGCGATTATAAATATTCTATCGAAGAAAACGTGTTTATTTTGCTTATTTGGTGTAAAAAAAGTATATTTTCAAACAAAATAGACGTTACTGGATACAAACATTTATTTATGAAAACAAGGTACCTCAGAACGGAGACGTGTGTGCGGCGATATTCGGCGCCGTGGGGAACTGCGGTACAAATTGCACACAAGTTGGACGTGCGTTGCAGCAGCGGTGCCGGAGGCATGTGTGCTCTACTCCATTGGACCAAATGTATCGCAGACCGCAGTTACGTTGCGGCAGCGGCGCCGCACGTTGAAAAACCGGATGTGTGCACCGGGCCTTGGTCTTCATGCCTTTTGCACACTATTGCTATGCTTCGTTTTTTAATGGATTTAACTCTGTTTATTGAGATTTCGATGACTCTGGGGTCTAACGCTGTCTTAATCTTCTGCTATCGGCTTCTGCTTCCTCCAGGTATATTAGGAGAGTTTTGTTATTAGGAGGTTCAGAGTAAGATTTAGGAAGGACTTTTTCAATATCTGTTGCCATTTCTTAGCTGTTGTGTTGTATACTGACTGTTTTTCTGTTTAGAAGGGGTTAATTTGATATGATATGGTATTTTTATTGTTGAGTAGAGGTAATGGTAATGGTAATTTTAGTTAACGTCGTACTAGAGCAACACAACGGGCTATTGACGACGGTCCGGGATCAGTCCCTTAAGGGAAAGATCCGAGGACAACACCTCGTAATTTTGAACCACGGTCAGATGACGAAGCAACACCTGAGCTGGCACCCCACTCTCCAAACTTCCACGTTGAGTAGAGGAGTCAACGGGATCGGAATAGAATAACTTGTTACTCTGGTTTCTTTCGAATTGTAGATTAGTTGGTGTCCTGCGTTTTATGAGATATTTGTTGTTTCCCAAACTATGCTGGTTTGAACACCTTTCTTATCTGAATCTTATGCTGATGATATGGCATTATCTCGTATCTCAGTATATTTTACTGAGAGACTTAGTCATTCATTCCATTCGTTATTATTTATAAGGTCAAATAAAAGTTGAGTTGCGCTTGGAGTTGATAATTTTCTCCAGGTTAATTAACAAGTCTCTGTTAATAAGGTTAATATCGTCCTCTGGATTCGATGTTGAAGGAGACATCAATATGAATCGAGGATTCCGTTGTTGACTTTCTGGGTGCAGTGCAGGAAGCATCAATGTGTTCTTCTGAACCCATGAGGTAGGAATATGAAATGGGTTTATGTTATCATAGTTGTTGTAGATAGTGAGAAATGTTATTGTAGTTGAACTGTAGTACGTACAAAGAAGTTACGAAAGTCACACACAGTCGAATTGAAGAATCGATTCACTTTTCACGAGTTTAAAATCTACCGACCTACCTGCGGTCCAAAATAGAATCGTCCACGAACATGCGATGACTCCGATACCATTCGGAGTCACTTCAGGAAAGATGTTTCTTATTCCTGTTGATATTTCTTATCCTCCAAAATGGTCTGAAGAAGTCAGACTAGGTCCCAGAATCCGTTTACGCAGAGAAAGTCGATCACAAGAAGAGGAGATGAGTATATATCCTCCCTAGATAGGTCCATGCAATCCAGGATGTGCGCAGCAGAAGCCTGGTGTTCGTGACACTTTGAGCATGTGGCGTAGAGTTTCTTGCCCTCAAAAAATGAAAGACATTTCAAGCGGCCGCTGGCAAGACGTGAGAGACTGGTATGGGACTGTCTATCGCACGAAAGGGCTCGAAACAACCCCGGCTTACCACCCATATACAAATGGTGGGTGGGAGGTACCAACCATTCCTCTTTGTTTTGGGATTTTTTCCGAGAAAAAAAGTTCCAAGTAGGTGAGTTCAGAAGAGGAGGGGGTTGGATGACTGCAGCTCTCCTTTGCAAGGTTGTCAGCTACTTCTTTACCTTAAAGATCCACGTGAGATAGAATCCACTGGATGTGGATGTCATGAAGCCATGATATGTCTCAACTTTTGCAGGATAGAGATCTTACTTTGTCCCCTATGAAGGTCCAATTACTAAGGTGTTGAATCAAGCTGCGGCTGTCACTCAAGATCCAGAGGGAGTCAAAGTTGTTTTCACTAAGGATAGCCTGAAGTCCAAATCGATTGTAATTAATTTGCTTCTGAAAACTGAACAGAAGTCAGGGTTTTGTTGACAAAGAGATATTTTCTGCTGGGGAGTTTCGATGTAGATACCACTACCTGTGAGTTCGCTAATTTTGCTACTGTCATTAAAAATCTTAATGTCACTCTTAGGTATTTTATTTATGATTTCTAAGCCCAATTGTCTAAGATGATGTGACTCAAAATCCTTCTTATTGACAGGAGTGGAGAGGTTATAGTGAAAATGAACCCTGGGGAGCACTTCCGTTGCATTCATGCTACCATGAAGAGAATATGGCTCCACATCATCACTAATTAATTGTTGAGACAAAACTTGACTACAAGTGCTGTTTTTCTTTAGTCTTTGGTGGTTGGTCCAGTTATTTAAGTATTTTGAAGTTTTGTTGTATTGGTTGTAGCTGGAGAGTTTGTTGTAGTACTTCGCAAGATTAGCTTGCCTTCTAATTTGAAGACTAGTGATGCGACATCGACAACAAAATAACGATGTTTTGAACATCGATGTTCAATATTAAAACATCGATTTTGATAATACATCGCCTAAAAACCATCGATATTTTTAAACATCCTTGTGTATATGTATTAAAACATCATTGCTTCCCCCCTCCCCCCATTTTCCACAAAACTGGTTTAGTAACCTCTAACATTAATGTTCGCCGGAAAGTGTTGGGAGATTTAATTTGTCATTGGCCGTGTTTATTAATTTATAACTAAAATTTTTTTAACTGTCAAAACAATGTCAAAAAAACTAATACGAACAACTAACAAATATTTTATTTTTAAATTGAATAATACAAAATAAAATAACATTTACCACAATTTCAATTAGGTACTACTAACTAGAAGTATAATTAGGTAGGTACATAACAATAATTACTGTTAGTTATTAATAATTATTTATCAACTTATTGGGAAAACATGACAGACTTATTTTTTATTTACTGGAAATAAAAAATATCGGGGTCCATAATTTTTATATGCACCAATATTTGTGTTATTCGCATTTTGTAAAAAAAGAAGTTTGTTAACTTTCTCCTCCTTAAGCCGACTTCTTTTTTCACTAATTATCCCACCAGTAAGGTAAAAACTTTTTCTGATGGACTCATCAAATGTCACCATCACTGACAAACACTCAATTACACGTTTTTTTTTAATGTTTACTATGGTATCTTTTTTATTCAAAAATAAAACATCCGTGTTATAAAAACATCGGCTTCAATAAATCGATGCTTTTATAAAACATCGATGTTTTGTCGATGCGACATCGATGTCAAGTCCCTAGTACAGACCCGAAGGGAAAGATCCCAGAACAATACTACGTTATTTTGAATCATGGTCAGTTGACGAGGCAACACCTGAGCGGGCACCCCACTCTCCAAACTTCCACACCATTCCAACGCGAAGACATTTGAAACCAGTACAGATTTAACTTACTGACTATCTACCTAACACCAACACTCACTCCCGTGAAAGATTTGAGGTATACTTGCCCTTCTGTACGCGACTGTCTTTGGTGGGATTCGAACCCTCGAAAACCCTCTGGTTGCTAATCCGTTACTCTTCCAACTGTGCTACCGTTGTTCTTAAACATACTATATACAGTAATAAATAATTCGGATTAATGTCTCTTGAGCATCCTATGGTCTTTAGTGAAAAATTATGTTTCCTAAACGAAGCTTGAATACTACTTTCTTATTCAACGTAAATATTACAATTTTACTTCCTGATGTGAATTTCATTTTCTTTGGATTAAATACTTTTACTCGTTCACCAAGATAGTTATATCAATCGTAATATAACAACCCTGAGACAAAAAAAAAGTATTCCAATGTGTAAGAAAAAGGTTTTGGGATACTAGCGTCTAAATGCCAACTGCGTCTGTCGGGTTTTTTATGTGATATTCCCATTAGGAAAGCCATTAAAAATGTTTATTTCAATAAAAATATTTTATGTTTGGAAAATCGAAAAGGTGACTTTAACTCCATTTATTTATAAAATTTATCATGATAAATAAATAAAAATTTATTTGAATTTGCCTACTCGTGAATCGGAATTACAAAACTTATATATCCATGTTTCGGATGCGTTGGATTTTGTCATTTTAATGGATTCGCTTTATATTTATAAAAATGTATAGTGGTGTTTTAAGACAGCCTAAAAAACATTATTTCTACTATTAATGGTAATTTAATGAAAAAGGCTCTAAGGAATCACCTCATTTTGCACACTATTCCATATTTCTTATGAAATATGTTTTCGTAATCTAGGAGATATATTCTGGTTACGTAATTATATTTGATTAATAAATGGATTTTTATTCCCCAAATAATTAGTTATCGTCAACAGGGATGACGTTTCTCACTTTTCAAATTTGCCCTAGAATCGTGGACGGTTGATTTTTCAAAACTTTTTTTGCATTAGCTAGTCATTATAAGATTCGATTTAAAACAAATATAATTTTTGCACAAACTCCTTCCATATGAGGGCCCGTCGTGGCTCAGTGGGTATGTCCACTTCGCTACCAACCTTCAAGCTGTAAGTGGTGCGGGTTCAATTCCCGTCAGATGCATACCTCCCTGGGCGTATTTCTCTCTTCGATATCAGTAAAACTCTCATTGTGTGTATGTCTGTTACTCGCGGTATTTTATGTCTTGTGTCCTTCGCAGCACGTCCAAATACGTCCCTTTGCGACATAAAGGCCACATACTAGTAAACCAAGCCTCCATTTGTAAAATCGAAAACTAGGTGGACAAAAATACCTGGCAAATAGGGGTGACTTTGCAAAGTTCAGTTTTTTCCCTGTTCAGTTTTTGTGTATTTGAAGGGAAAATTCAATCAAATTATATTTGGTGCAAATTGCACACAGTATAGCAAAGAATTAAAAACAATCCAAGTATTTATTTAAACTCAAGAAGCGAGAAAGGATCACGAAAGAGCTGTCAAGTCATCTTGAAATAAAAAAAAGAATGAGATTTTGAGTATTTGAATTCAAATAATCTTGTAATATATAAATGAATTCATTTCTATTCTTTTCTCAGGCCGAGAAAAGGTATGTTTACTGTATCAGATGTGGAGATACTTGAATAGAAGCGGCTCAATCCCATGATAGTACTTTACGCAAGTCCAACTTGATTGGCTAGTTTCACGGGCTTGACTTCACTTGGATATCTCGCCAATCTGATTGTTGCAGTAACCATTTGATTTTGAATATGCGCGTTGTTTCGTAGAAATACAATACATACACTAGCGCCTCAGCGTAAGTGTCCGACAAGTTGACTCTGATTTGCTCCTCATATATATGTTATATGGTTGTTGTTAGTAGTATTTCTTGCCAACTTATATTAAGGGTACTTATACTTTAAAGAGCTTATTTTCGTGAAGCAACGATGGTCTAATGGCTAAAGTCACCCCCTTCAGATTAGCGTCGGCAGCGGAGGATGACTTCCCGAGTTCGAACCGAGCTGGCGGAAAAATTTTTAGATCCTCCAAATTATTTTTAAAACATTCCAATTTAATTCCTTTTTATTCTAATTTACTTTTTCTAATTTTCAATACCCTTTTCATATTTTTCCAAGCTTCCGTTGATTTTACATAAATAATCTAAGAACCACTCCTGAACTCACTACAAGCTGATATTTTTCCGCCCCTCTGCCGTCCCCTTTGCTTTAGGATGATGATGTCGTATCCACCGCTGGCTTAGGACCATTCTGATGTAACAAAAAGCATACATAAAACACTAATTTGCATAATTATTAACTTATATAATAAAAGGATACAATTTTCGGCTCCCTCCTCTACCCACCCATAGCCATGGATCTGAAAAGAAAAGAAGAAAGCAGAAAGGAAGAGATAAATCGCCAACAACTATAAACCTTGATGACATACGTATCTAGGTCATGTGATCCGATTAGCCAATCAAGTTGGACTTGCGTAAAGTACTATCATGGGATTGAGGCGCCTGTTACTTGAATCTCGTCAGCTCTATCTGAAACCCTGAACAATATTTTTTATCATATCTTCCTCAAGCACAAAATATCTAGATCAACATCTCCACATGCATTAATTACGTATGCCCTATAAGTCACTAACACACCTTTAATGTTTTTAGGATCAAAAAGTCTTCAATTTTGAATGTGGTCGTTCATTTTCAAATGCTGTGGCCTCATCCTATTCATCTTAGCCGCGGTATCCCAGTTTGAAGATTCATGATAGCCCAGTTTGAAGATCCATGATAGCCCAGTTTGAAGATCCACGGTATCACAGATTGAAGATCTATGGTAGACCAGTTTGTACATCTACGGTAGCCCAGTTTGAAGATCCACGATAGCCCAGTTTGAAGATCCACTGTATCCTAGTTTGAAGATCCACGGTAACCCAGTTTGAAGATCCACGGTAGCCCAGTTTGAAGATCTACGGATTAGCAACCAGAGGGTTGCGAGTCTCAAACTTGGTCCAACCAAAGAGCGTCGTGTAGACGGGGGCTGATGCACCTTAAATCTGTCGTGGCCTCAAGTGTCTGCTCGCTGAAGTGGCATGGAAGTCTGTAGAGTGGGATGCCATCTCAGGTGTTAAACTCGTCATCAGACCTTGGTTCAAAATTACTAGTCGCTGACCCTGAATCTTTCCATTCGGGATTAATAACGGACCGTCACCAATTGGCCGTTATTTTTGCTATGTCGGAGCAACGCCCGCAGGTCTTACGGACGCAAAATACGTCGCATGGCAGGTGGGTGGGTAGTAAAAATAAATGAATTCCAGGAAGGTAGGTAGTTGAATTAATTTAGCACTAGTGCTACACAACGGGTTATTGGCGATCGCACTGAATCAATCCTGAAGGGAAGTAATCAAGGAATCCACATCGTGATTTTGAACCACGATCAAATGACGAGGTCAACACCTTAGCTGGCAAACCCACTCTCTAAACTTCCACGCCATACAAATCTAATGACATTTAAGGCCATGATAGATTTAACGTGTACCAGTCCCCGTGTACTCTACGGTCTTTGGCTGTACCGAGTTTGGAACCCAGAACCCTCCGGTTGCTAAACCGTTGCTCGTCTAATTGGGCTATCGCGGCCGAAGTAAATGCCATGAGTTTGGGTATTATCTAAAAAAAGATTTATCTAGAATCTATGTTGGGCTGTTCACAGAAACCTTGTGAAGAGAGTAATGTGTTTTAAGGGAATGCCTTACTTATTCTAAGCTGAGAATGATCTTGTTTACGATGGGATTACAGTCAAGACACACTCAGGAAGATGCAGTTGGTCGTCTCGATTACATCTTCTTGAGCGTTTCCTGACGTATCAATCTTCATAGGCTCGACAGGATCAGTAGACCATCAGTAGACCATTGTCGGTTGCGGTTTGCGCCCTTCAGCCGAGTTTTTGCATTGCTTCTTTAAGTTGTCCATTGGTTCTCTTAGGATCTTCCCTTAAACATTTTGGGGTTTTACGGTTCCTTTGGAGGCCAACGTCATCTGACCGGGGTTCAAAATTACGAAGTGTTGTACTCGGATCTTTCACTTAAGTGATTGATCCCGGACAGTTGTCAATGGCCCGTTGTGTTGCTCTAGTACGATGTTAATTAAAAATTACCAATTACCTTTTGGGGTAGTGGTAGCCCAGTTGGAAGAGTAATAGATGAGCAACAAAAGGGTTGCGAGTTCGTATCCGATCAAAGACCGTCATATAAAAAGGGAATTGGTGCAAGTTAAATCTACCGTCTCATCATATCGTTGGTTCGCGTTGGCGTGGTGTGGAAGTTTGGGGAATTGGGTGCCAGCTCAGGTGTTGACCTCGTCATCTAACCGTGGTTTAAAATTACGTGGTGCTGTTCTCTGATTTTTTCCCCGGGTTTGAATTGCCCGTTGTATTGCTACAGTGCGACGTCAATTAAAATATCTACCTAACTTGGTTTCATTTGATTTATTCCTTCTCCTTGTTTGCTTTTGCAATAGGATTGGGGACTTTCTTTAAATTTAGATACTATTGAGACATTTCGGAAATTTTCTCAAAGTTTTTAATTTTTGATGTACCCTACACGTACACACCCTATAATAAAGGACCGGACACAAAGATGCGATGCTATAAGGGAAAGAATATGCTTTAATAGGGGTGGTCACACACGTGCTGAAATTACACTAGCAACTCTTCTGGGTATACTTTCAACAAGGTTTCGATACACAGCTATGGATAGTTGTGTCCATTCCTGCTGCAAGAATGTCATCAGCTCAGCTGTAGATTTCGAACGGGGTTATCTGGTCTGTAAGCGTCGTTCTAACTCGTCCCACAAATGTTCTATGGGGTTTAGTTCGGGACTCTGAGCAGGCCAGAGAAGACGTTTTACATCCATATCTTCATACCACTGCTTGACAGAGGCTGCAACATGACACGGAGAGTAGTCCTGGAAGTAACATTCGTCCATTCCATAAAATTGCCAGAGCGTAGAAAGTACCTGACTGTCCAAAATGTTCATGCAGGCGTCGACTTCCAATTTACCTACCAGGAACAACATGCCCAGGCCTACCACGAAAAACACCGCCAAACAAGTATTCAGCTAGTTACCACCGTCCCAGCCTAAGCCATTCAGTGGATCACCACGTAATTTTGAACCACAGTCAGATAACGAGGCAACATCTGAGCCAGCACCCCACTCTCCAAACTTCCACACCAACCCAACGTAAGGACTTTCGGCCACGACAGATTAAAGGTGTACCAGCCGCCTCTACACCATACTCTTACAAACATCCATGCACCTACCTGTATTCGAACCAGGAACCTTTCGATCTAGAGGAACACATTAACCTCTGTACGTTAGTCGGCACCCCCAAACAAGTAGTTGTATTTTGTGCAAATCCGCTGGCGTCCGTCCGGTCCATTATTATAAGGTAGTGTATATTACAGATATCGATAGATATAGTTACGAAATGAGCGTCGCATTGTGTGTCTAGAGGCAAAAAAACATTACCTCTATAGCACAAAGAAATCGAGATTACTTGCTTAATAAGCAAGAAGACTTCCACTTCACTTTTGCGGCGAAGGACAAAAGATTATGTCACAATGAGTACTCAAGAGCCATTAGGGTCAGGGTATCGTCCTCGCACGTTCTTCTTGCAGCCCCCAGTGCTTTCCATAGAACGGAATTCATTCTAAGCACGCAGAGAGGAAAGGAGGACAGAACGACTCCGGACTCCCCAAGAACTTATCTGTTCGATTTTCCGATGGAAGAGATAAGGGATCATGTAAACAAGGAATATTTTAGCTATCTTAGATGGCCTCAGATAGATTTCTATTCGTTTCCGAATAAGTGTTGCAGCGTTTAGACTATATTTTCGTACATTAACTCTTGTGGTGGCTGTCTCGGAGTATCTCGTCGTTGAGCAAAACTGAACAGGTTTTGATGGATGATATATCTCGTTAGAAAAACTGACCAGATCTTGATCTCGTCATCATCAATAAATCGGCAATATCTCAATTATTATGTATATCGTCGCTTGTAGACGAGATAGGGTGTCATTGGCAATACTTTTTAGACCTTAATGGACGAGATATCGCGTCGAAACCCCTTGGAGGGTTATTGCCAATTATAAAACTTAGGAGAAGTTCAAATATTTTTATCCTTACTTGTAGGTAGGTAGTATAATTAACGTCGCACTGGAGCAACATAACTGACTATTGGCGATTGTCCTGGTTTCATCCGGAAGAGATATATCCGAGGACATTGTCATGTAATTTTGAACTATGTTCAGGTGGCGATGCCACAAGGAGGTAGTGGGTCAGCACATGATCTTGCACCCCATTCTCCAAATTTCCTAATGTAATTACTTATAGTAGTATCTTAGTTCCTAATTTTAGTAATGTAATTGTAATAAGCTTATAACAGATGATGAAATTGCAAATTTGCAGGCTGAGCTTTCACCAATCTATTCTGGTAATGGTGCACTTTAAATCATATTTGTTATAAAAAGTAAGTGGGCTTTTGGGGCAAAAGCCTTTCTACGGCAGGGGCTATAACTATCAACACATCCTAAAATGACTGGCAGCGAATGTGTTAAAGAACTTCTCAAGGACCAGCTTACTACAAGTGATTGTATCTAACCCTCAGCGTCACGAAATATCCAAATAGTGCTGGGTTGTTCTGCCTACGTCACATGATGTCTAAACAACCATTCCTATTGGTTGAAAGAGTCCTGTAGGACAGATTCAATTTGTCAAGAGAACTGGTTATGAGTTATACAGGAAAACTATATTTATATCATAAATACTCGGTGTTGGTCACAATTGATCAATGAATTGCCCACCCAAAGCAGACAGATACTACGATAAACATTGACATATCTTTACCAAATATTTAATGGGACTGTAGTGGTTTAGTGGGTATGCCCACTGCATTAGCAATCTATGAGTTGTTGGCGGCGCGGTTTCGTTTCCTGCCTGGGTGTATTTCTTCTGTCAGCAAAACTTTCATTGTATGTCCATGACCTGATACTGTCTGTCGCAGCAAGTTCAAATGCGTCTTTATGTCTTTTTCAAATAAGTCAATGCAATTAAAAGTGGGTTATACAATTTTCGGAACTTTCAGATCGTAATTTCCGAAACAAAACTAAAACTGTCATACCTATATCGTATTACTATTAGTTTTTAATTTTGAAAATATCGCAGTATACTTCAGAATGTACTCTTTCTTACAATTATTTTTAAAAATGGTTCATAAATAAATTCGATGCATTCAAAAGTTGGTCACACAAATTTCGTATTTTTTAGTTCGCGGAGAAGGATCCGCACTCAGGTGTGGGTTGTATTTTTGACTATCGGGTTTGCCAGATATCAGATTTATCGTAGCAACAATTGTTATAAAAACGATTTCTTTTTATTTGGCGAGGAAAATGGCTTGCTTTTTTCACTCTGTTCTCAGACGGTTTACGGAGAAAGCACGAAGTACAGATCGTAACACCAACGCCTACATGAACATTTTGGACAATGAGGTTCTTCCTACGCTCTGGCAATTTTATGGAGTGGACGAATGTTATTTCCAGGTCGATACAACGCTCCATGTCACGTTGCAGCCCCTGTCAAGGAGTGGTATCAAGATATGGATGTAAAACGTGTTCCCTGGCCTACTCAGAGTCCCAACCTAAAACCCCATAAAACATTTGTGGGACATGTTAGAGCGTCGCCTACGGACCAGGGAACCCCTTCCGAAATCTACAGCTGGGCTAACGATATTCTGGCAGCAGGAATGGACACAAATACCCGTAGCTGTGTATCGAAACCTTGTTAAAAGTATGACCAGAAGGGTTGCTAGTGTAATTGCAACCCGTGGGGGACCATCCCCTTATTAAAGTATGTATTCTTTCCCTTATACTATGTCATCTGACTGTCCGGTCCATTATTGCAGGGTGGTGTAGCTCGGTATGTTGCTCCAATGCGACGTTCATTAATTACCAATTAACAAATGCCACAGATTGCATCTCACACACGGCAACATTATCTTAAAATGTATTATTTTATGAGGATATATATATATAAATATATTATATTCGTACCAAAACATGTAAAAGGGCACTGACACAAAATTAGATACCGATAAAGTTCAAATATGTCTTAAACATATAACGATAAAAAAATCCACACAAAATGGAGTGTAATTAAAATATTTATTGATTTCAAAATTCCAAATTTCATGGATTGGGCAGTTAATTTTTTTTTACAAATACAAAATTCAAGCGGCATGACTGTATACGGTTATCGATCAGCTAAATCAGATTTTCAGAAGTCAGTGCTTATAGTTTCGTAAGAAAGTTTTGAAAACGGTTTCGGTGAAACATTTCGTACTTTTGTTGATTCTTATTAATGAATATATGGAGTGCTGAAGCAACGTTGAATCTAGTTGTTTCCAAAGAAAGCATTGTCTCCCCATGGCTTGTATAAATCTTTATCTGTTTTGACTTCTAGTAACAAGAAAGTGTTGTAAAGAATTATGTATCCCATGCGCTGGCGTTGTTGACTAGGATGACATCATTTCGTCCAAAAATGAGAAGTCCACGCTTCATACGATTCAAAATCAAATCCTGGTTGAAGTCTCCACTTGTGAGACAGACAAAAGCACTGCGTTTCATCAGGACATCATTTGATGTATTACTGAAGTGAGCCTTTCGACTTGGGAAGGATGCCTCAGTACCTGGTGCTCCTGTAGTCTCATCCAACAGTTGGAGAGGTTGGACGGACGTTCCGTAAATTTCGGTACTTTCTGGAGTCTTGTTTCCAGATGCCATATCTTCAAGATAATCCAATTCCGTCTGCTGGGCAACAGGACAATTTAGATTGCCGGCGATTCTGCATGTTACGAACGTGTCAAAATCGTTGACTTCTCCATTGAGAACTATAGTAGGTTTTGTAACTCCAGCTTCGTGGTGCGTTTTGTCAACGGAATTCTTTTACACCTCGAGTAGAACCCGATCCGCTATTTCGTCTTCGATGGTTTGCAGACGTAAGTCCATAAATTCCTCCGGATGTTCGGCATTCCATTCTGCGAGGTAGTCGCGCTCGACGTATGGCTTTTCTTCTGCTTTCTTTGCTTCATTCTTGGCTTGCTTCCTTTTGCTACGCTTTTCTCGATACTTCTTTCTGAAATAGCAAGTGAGAATAAACTATTTCTTTCAGTTAAATGCAGGAAAGAGAAACAAAAGTTATATTTATGTTAAAACAGTAAATAATGTTTTAGATACTAAAATGTATAATAACAATGATAAATTCTCAAAGAGTACGAGGACCACTTACATTTGTTTCCTGCACCAGTCCAACATCTTGACAGGTAGATAAGAGGTTTCTAATATTGACGCAAATAGAACTAAAAGGTACTGTTTGTAGATAGTACTGTTTGTTTATGGATAGCACTAAAAATACTGTGTTCGCAAAGAAAGCACTAAAAAGTAATGTTTGCAAATAAGTTGCAGTGGAAGATTCCTCTACACCCAAAAATCGCCTTAATCAAACGTTTAGAATCTCACTTGATCAAAGCTTTAAAAATCGCCAGTTACCAGTTTGACAAAAATAACATGAATGAAGAAATCTTTTTGTAAATGATGCTGTTTACTTACAACAATGTTTGATTAACAATCGAAAAGTAATACGATGTTTGAACGTATTTGTTTAAAAGTATTCGGAAAGATAAGCATTGTTGTAATTGAAAGCAATTTAATGTTTCCTAATTCCTATTGTTTCCAATTTTAATTCTGTTAAGCACATCAGCAGCAAAATCCTGGAAATGCCTGGAAAAAGTTAAATACAGTTCTTGCGCAATAAATACTCATTTAATATTGTGTACGAATTACCGTTTTCTAAATACCCGCTTGGTATATTTAACCCTCTGATGGATTAACACGCATAACTCTACCTTGCACCCTGCATTTTTCCTCTTTTCTAACCAATTTAGATTTTCTTAACCGATAGAATCATTCCAAAGAATTCTATTCTAAGGAAAAGACGGATGGAATTTTTAAAAATAATTATTTTCTTAGAAAGGGACCGATATAATCTTTCCAAAGGATTCTATTTTAAGGAAAGGACCGACAGATAAAATATACATTTGAGCATCAATACCCGATCAACTAAAGCTTTGAAACAAAGGTCACTGCAAACTGCACATGTCGGAGCTCACACAAAAATATAAACATCAAGCTGACTGTAATTACGTTTATTTGCATTACATATATACAGGGTGGTCCCGAATTCATGGTACAAACTTTAATGGTAGGTACAGGACATTGTAACAATGATTTATTGTATAGGAATGTATAGTCACAAGTGACGCGGTGAGGCGTAAACAGGGGAAATAAAAGGAAAGAGAAATGGAGTGATCGGTTGGTATCATTGCCGGTAGAGGGCAGTAGATGTCTAGCCGCTGTTGAACATGATGCATCGCAGTAGGGAAAAGCGCCATTCACAATTGTGCTGCCGTAGACGATGGGTGACTTTACGTATGCAGAAAAAGCAGACATGCATTACATGTACGGCCGTGCAAATGGTAACGGCAGAGCTGCGTTACGAATGTATCGCGCGGAGTATCCTGATCGACGAATGCCGGATCATAGAATTTTTCAACGGTTACATCGTCAACTTTGTGAAACAGGTGCGTTCGACGTCAACAGACATGGCGCTGGTCGAGTAAGAGCTGTACGCACTCCAAGGCTGGAAGAAAGCATCTTGAACATTGTGGCTGATAGACCCGAGTCAAGCACAAGAACTGTTGCGCGTGACGTAGGAGTGAGTCATCAGACTGTATGCAGAGTGTTAAACGAAAATCGCTTACACCCCTTCCATTTTCAGAAAGTACAAGCATTGAATCCGGCAGATTATCCTCGCCGCGTGAACTTCTGCCTGTGGGTGATGCAGCAATGTGCGTTGCAGCCGGATTTCGTAGATTATGTGCTATTTACAGATGAAGCGACATTTTCACGCGAGGGTGTCTTTAATGCGCACAATTCCCATGTGTGGGCAACCGATAATCCACATGCACCGCGTCGACATGCGTTTCAACAACGTTTCAGTATTAATGTGTGGGCTGGTATTGTGAACGACTTTTTGATAGGCCCATACTTACTACCCACGCGGCTCACTGGCGGAAGCTATCTTATTTTTCTGAAAGAAGTGTTACCACAACTGCTGCATGATGTTCCGATCGCCATTCGTAACCGCATGTGGTTTCAGCACGATTGGGCGCCAGCACACTTCAGCATTGATGTACGGAATTACCTGAATGCCACGTTTGGTACTCGATGGATTGGGCGTGGTGGACCAGTCCCTTGGCCACCCCGATCTCCCGATTTATCGAGCCTCGATTACTTTTTATGGGGACATCTAAAGCATCTTGTTTATGAGACTCCAGTTGACTCAGATGAGGATCTCGTCGCTCGCTTATCTGTAGCTGCTGCAGGTGTGCGTGAAATACCAGGCATCTTTGAACGTGTACGCCAATCGCTCCACCGACGCTGTCAAGCATGTATCGATACTGGTGGACGCAATTTTGAACAATTACTGTAAACATGACACTTGTCAACAACGCTTTCAATAAAATATTTGTTTTTCCTTTCGGCCGTTATTTCCCCTGTTTTCGCCTCACCGCGTCACTTGCGACTATACATTCCAATACAATAAATCATTGTTACAATCTCCTGTACCTACCATTAAAGTTTGTACCATGAATTCGGGACCACCCTGTATAATTGCTGTACTATTCGAAGTTTTTTTTCTTCTAATGGCGGGCACATTTGACCTAGGTCATTGGCCACTACAAGGCCGGAAGTGATGGCCACTTGTGAAGAGCACCCAGTGGGAGGACCATCATTGCCCCAAACAGTTTATACTTCGTAATTTTGAACCATGTTCAGATGACGAAGCAACACCTGAGCTGGTATACGCTTACAAACATCCATGCCCCCGAACCCGGATTCGAACCGGGGACCTTCCGATCTAGAGGCTAACACCTTAACTACTATAGCGGTTGGTCGGCTGTACTATTCTAAGTACAAAGAAAGATATGCACTATTGCTAAGTAGGTTTTGAAGAATAACGGATTTGCAACCGGAATGTTGCGAGTTTGAATCGAACTATGTGCCTGTTGCACGTTAAATCTGTCGTGGCCTCAAACGTCCTTGCATTGGCGTGGTGTGGAAGTTTGGATAGTGGTGTGCCACCTCAGGTTTTCTCGTCATCTGTCCGTACAGTAAAGTATCTACAGAAAGTCATGATTAAAGGTTTTGAAAGCCGCTCAGATAAATTCCGCCTTGTGATGCAAGTATCAAGTGGAGAATGTCCGTAAGGCATCATTTGAGTGAATTTGTCCGTGGGCGAGCAGTTGGGGCGGCTCGAAGCTGAGCAGAGTGTCACCCAAGTTGCCACAGCAATGTGTGTCAAAAAGTGTTATTTCGCGGTAACAAAGAGTCACGGAAGGGGGAAATGCTTTGAGAAAGCATGTGGGTGGTCGCGATAGGAGCACCACCACCTGTTAAGCGCGTTCTGTTACAACCACAACATCGTCGGGAAAATTTACGCTGGTGTGAAGATCATATTCGTTGGAATCATCAACAGTGGTCCAGAGTCATGTTCTCCGACGAATCCCGATTCACCGTGAAGAGGGATTCTTGACACTAACTACTGTGGAGAGAGATGGTTACACACCACAGAATGCTCGCGAGGTTGATCGTAATGGTCGAGGGGTCATGGTGTGGGCAGACATTATGCATAATGGCAGAACACAGCTGCACATCTTTGACGTTGGTGCCTTTACATCACAGCGGTATTGCACAGATTCTCTTGGGTCATGGTCGTTTATTTCGGGGTGCAGTGTGTCCAGACTTTCTGTTCATGGGTAACAATGGATATGGTTCATGGGTAACACAGGACAGTTGATGTCCTGAAACACAAGAGAGCGAAGATATTGAGCGCATGGAATGGATTGCGCATTCATCGGACTTAAATCCAATTTAACATGCTCGGGATGATCTTTGTAGGCGAATTTCACAAAGGAATCACTCGCCCCAAACTGTGCAGGCGCTCAAAATTGCTTTGAGAGAGGAATGGGACAATATCCCCCAAACACTTCGCGACTGTTTAGTAGAGAGCATGCATAGCAGATGCTAAATATGCATTAGTGTGCAAGGAAGCCTCACTTCTTAATGAGTTACTATATCAGTCATGACTCCGGATAGAAAGAATGTTTTTCAAGACTTTGAAAATTGCTCCAAGGAGCAGATTTTTTTATTATCTTTTTTTCCATGTGCCAAAATCTGTAACATTTTGTATTGTACTTAAAACCAGTATCTTAATTAAATATATACTAAGTTTCGTTCCTGTAATCAATGAATATTATTAATTATTTTAAAAATTGTGTTTTTCTTAGCAATGGACACTATGCATGTTTTTCAAATTCATTTTAAAATGAAAGAGCACGAAAAGCTACGAAGAAAAAATGCCACTTAAACTGCAATCTGACGACATTAATTATATTTAAAACGCTTTTTAAATTGCTCTGACGTCACTTTCAACGACAAACTGCAGTCGCTGACGATTCTTGCCTGTGTTGTTATCGTACATGATTTTCCCATCAAGCGGTCCTTGAACTGTGTTGTCTCTATGGGTATATTTTTAGTAGTCTTATTTTTACAGATTTTTGATTAATTCAGCAATGGATTATTCGAAAATAGTTAAAAAGAAGAATTACAAATATTGTACTGTTAATATTTCGTCATAATTCAACTATTAAAACTACAAAAAAGTATTTTTTGTTGTACCAAAATATGAACAAGTTCGTAGAAGATGGTGCAGCGTTATGAAAAGAGATGAAAAGAAAAACAAAAAGCTGTCTTCTACTTCTTGCTTGTATTCCTGTGAAGATCATCTTTCAGTAAGTTTAAAATACGAAAAATTATTTGTATTTTGTATTGTTTTTAAATAAGAATTGTGTGATTTGATCTTGTGGATGACTACTAGTGTTTTTGCTTAAACGAAAACATTCTTTCTGTATCAAGTCACTCATAATGCAGAATTTCTTGTTTCATGAAAAATAATTTAATAAATAAATATAGGAATACTATATATTTATAAAGCAAAACTGGTGAAAAAATATAGGGAGAGCTAACATCAATAAACATTGAATTATTATACTCATGATAATTAATTTGCAGTTGTTCATACACTTAGTAAAACTGTGTCATATTTCTTCTTTAAACTGAATAATAAATATTATGGAATAAGTGTCATTTGTGTGTGTGAATTAAGATTTGTAATTAAAAAATAATTCTTATAAATTTGAAATTTAAAACTTTAATAATTTTTTACATTACATAAATATACATAAATATAATTATTTTAAAAGTGAAAAGTTAGATAAAAGTAAAATTAATTTATTTAAAACAAGCATTGTACAAATATTTCTATTAAAAATAAGAAATGAAAGTTAAAAACTAGTGTTAACAATTTTTGATAAATAGTGCTACAGGTGAAAAATCTTAATTTATATATTACTTTATTTTATAGTTGGAGAATGACATGGAAAACTATAGGGAGTATCGTCTCTCTTGCAGTACGAAGCAACATAGTTTTCACCTCATTTGTTTAGCATTAAAACTTATATTTTTAAACAGTTACGAATTTTGTTAAATTTGCATTGTTTTATAAAACTGCAAGGCTTCAAATTCTTGCAATTTCAATCAAATTATAACACTACCTTCTTCATGGTTAAAAATGTTGGACTACCAAATGTTGTGTTTAATATGTAATGCAGTTGCAATTCTCGCAACAAGTTTCTCTACAGATGTTATTTTTGGATCATCCTTTAGTACATTACGTTTTACCGCTTAAATATATTTTAAAAATTATTGTTCATTACCTAACAAAAGTAATTTTGCTAAAAAATTAACATGAAAATTAATTTTAAGTTAGCTTTCAAAATTCACTATTTTGATACCCTTACAATTTTAATCTACTTTATTATTATTTTACTTATTTTACTTACTTAATTATTTTTTATATATTTATCCTAATATAAAGCTCTTATAATAGTATATCTTATTTGATATACTAGTCTAATTATCTATATAAAAAAATCTATTTCAGATTGAATTGTGTTACTTATTATGGAAAAGAGAACAACTATATATATATATATATTAATATTCTGTTTTCTTAAGTACAACTCTTTTGATAATAGCACTACTCTTTAAAAGCAATATAAGAATACATTTTTTAAAAATAAATATGCTGTACAAAATATTATCTTACACTTCGCTTTTACGCCTTTCATTTCTACTCCCATGAAATTTGGATGGTTTCCCAGAAAAGAAAACATGGATATACCATCCAATTTAGGTAGAATATCCAAATGGCCTTTTACAAAGACTTGTTCTACAGTCGTCATTTTTAAAGAAGAAATCTGTATAGTAATAATAATGTAAAGACTATAATTCAACACAATTATTTAAAAAATAAAATTAGCGTAAAATCAATGAAAGCTACCTGATATAACATGCAGCCGGCGAATGTAGCGAGAGATTTCATGTACTATGACGTCACACCAAGCTCCACCCCGTTTTCAATCACGTGACTTTGACGCATTTTTTAGTCGCTTATAACGCTTAAATTAAAACTTTTTGTGATTTTTAAAGTTGATTTTCGGATTGTTCATGATCGAATATGTAAAATAAGTACCATTTGAGGACGTTTTGTGACATAGTGCATATTCCCTATAGTCAAGCAGTGTAGTATATACATTTACGCATGACAAAAAATGAAGGTCAAAATTTATTAGTTGACTACAAAGCAATAAAGGAGTAAATCCAGAATGTGTAAAGTGTTGTATTAGTTTGATGTGAGTAAAGAAGGGGATGTAACGTCGTAGCGCACGAGTGTTTAGGATAACGGGCTCGGGTCTCGGGTAAGTTTCCTGTCTCCCAAGTGTCTTTGATACTTTGCGTCGGCAAACGAAGCTGAACTTGGTTAGCTTTTAGAGTATTTAGTTGAGACTTCAGTTTTGCGGTCCGATCATTTGTGAACAAACAAAAATACGTTTTGCATCTGAAAATCTTCCTTCCAAAACGGACTAAGCAATGCTCTTCGAAAAAATATTAGAATTTTTTTTGTAAAAATGGTTAAAAATATAAAAAAAGTTCAAATATGCACTAAACATGCAAAAAAAAACATGCAAAATGATCCGCGCGCGCGAAATATGCAAAAGCATGCAAACTAAAATCGGGTTTTTTTTTGTTGTTGCAAATTACTTAAAAAACACTCAATACAGATTTCTATCAACATTAGGGTCTAAAAAAAGATGCAAATCATGTCTCCCAAGTGTCTTAAATAATATATATATGTACGTATTCCTATGCAATAGGAAAAGTAATATTTTTTTCCAAAAATTATTTTTATGAATTGAAATTTATATGCGCTTTACTACTTTTATGAGCTTGTTTTTTCTTTGCTAAATTAAAATGATTTCCGAATATTTCATACAGATGATATAGAGAATAAAATCCTCAATTTCGCCTCCCCCCTAGAGCTTTCTAGAAATTTATTACTTTATGTTTAATACTGCTTAAGACGTGTTCCATTTCTAGATGACATGTGTACATTTTGACCAACTTTCCTCAAAATTCATTGGTTTAACACGGATGTTGTAGAATTACATTTTCTGAAAAGAACTTAAACATGCGAACAATACCTTTTGAACCAAGACTGGTAGCTAATTGATTTCATTAAAAGTACTTTGAAAACTTGACTTACGTTTCCTTTTCAAAACGGTTTAATTCGTTAAAATGTATTTCTTTTCCAAGTTTCAAATATAAATACTTTGTTTTATTGAAAGTTGCATTTAAATGTCGAAAAGACCAATATTCTAACTCTATATAGGTACGTGGTTTCTATTCAAAACTAAATCTCTGAATTAAATCAAGTGCTTTAAGATGTAGTGGTTGCTCAATAAAACGAATACTCGTGTTCGTTGACCACGATCACTAATATTATATTCTGATTTTTTTTCACCCGGAACTAACTTTGCATTTTTAAATTCTGTTCAATTTTTAATTGTAACTTATGGTGACTTCGCAAGGAAACTAAGTAAAAAAAAAAAAACGAATTAATATCTTTAGAACAACATTTACCTTTCCGCTTTTTTTAGTTCTATTTTGCTGTTTTCTGTAGGGTTCTAAATTCACCTAAATACTATTTTTTAATGAATTGTAATACCTTTTCATCAACCATAACAACAAACTCAGTTAGGATTCCATTTAGAACTGCATAACCAAATTTTAAATGTTAGAAAATTCAAATTCAGGACTTAAGAAATATTAAACATTCTTTCTTGTATTGATAGAAAAAGTTGAGATTGCCTATTTTACAAATTAAAGCTATACTTAAGCAACTTATGCTTTCAAAATTTGAAAACATTTTCGTTTTTTAAAAACTCTTAGATCTAACTTCAACTTTTGGGGAAATGGCGATTCTTTCCTTTGTATGTAATGAAGACGTTCAATTTTTCTTGCTGTTGCACGTACCACTAAATGGTATTTTCAAGAACAAACGTATTTGCTTTGAAAAGCTGTAATCATTAATACCTTTACAAATAAAATGGTCATTATTTACTTAACCCTTCTTTGCATGATTTTTTCTTTATTGGTGAAATAAATCAAGGTGATATAATTCATGTTCAAAATAAAAGGAAAAATGGTTAAAAAAAAAATCTTAGTATATATTTATAGTATAAATTTAGCAAAAAACAATATGATGGTATCATGTGATATTTTTTAAATTAAACGCAAACTTTTTCAGAAATTGCTCTAAAAATAAGAGAAACACATGTTACAAACCTTTCTTCCACTCATTTTCACTTTTTTAGCAATAGAAACTCAAATATAATAAAACAAAATTAAAAACGAAATCATACGTTTATTGCAACTACAACAAACAGCGGAATGACAACTTCAAGCTCGTTTTACTGATAGTGACACTTGCTTATTTTTGACAGCTATGGTTTTTTTTATGCAATGGACATTAAAAAGGTATCCAGACACGATGAACTTAAAGTGAACTTGTTCTTTTATATAATTTTTGGGCATTCAATGTTATGATGGAAATTTCCACCACTATGCAAAGAAGGGTTAAAGATGATGGAATTCGAAAATGTTACATGCCTGGTTCCAGAGTGCCACAAGTCAATAAATTGTAAGGACAATTATCAAATCGAGACAGTTCTCCATAGATACGCCATTTTTAGGATTTCAGTTACTGAAATTTTACAGGAAACGAACTTAAGAAGAAGTTAGGTAGGTAGTTTAATCAATGTCCTACTGGAGAACCACAACGTACTATTGACGATGGTTCGGGATCAATCCCAAAGAAAAAGATCCGAGGCCACCACGTCATTTCGAACCACGGTCAGAAGACAATGCAACATTTGAGCTGTCACCCCCCTCTTCAAACTTACACACCATGCCAAAATGAGGACATTTGAGGACCCAACAGATTTAACATGCGCCAGCCGCTTTTTACACTACGGTCTTTGGTTGGTTTCGAGTTGGTACTTTGGTAATAAGTCTATCTAATCAGTATGTATTTTTCCAAAATCGGCTGAGTGAAAGTAGGTGAAAAGGATAGTATTCCACATTGACGAACAAAACGTTTATTTTAGCATTAGAACATCAACTTTATTAATACTTATCCATAGGTAGAGGAAATCAATCACCACAATAAATTATAGTAACTACTAGTACTACTAGTAATAAGCATTAAATGATTGATGATGATCAGTCTTACTAGTTTCCACACCGAAAACATTAGTTTATTTTATACGTAGCACTTTTCTATTTATCTAAAATTAAATAGTCTATCTCTAATGTCGTTGAGCAATTGACATATAAATTTACCTAACCTTGTCTCATACTATCATAAAAGTCTAATCTTTGGCCGGTTTGGTCAACATAATAAAAAAGGAACTCTTAATTCTTCTTATTTGCTTTAATAGAAATTATATGTATAGCAGGGCTCGAAATTCCCGGGTGCACAGGTGCACTGTGCACATGAAAATACAACTGTGCCCCTAATTTTTTCCCGGTAGGTGCCCGCAGTACACCTAATTAAAAAAAAGGTAGGGGAAACGAGTTTTATGTTATTTTGATGTTTGAACAAAATATTAGTATCGACCTCTCAAGTTTTAAAGAAACGTAATTAAAATTCCTAAATACACACTAAGCGAAAATAAAATCGCTGGGCCGTAACGGGTTTATACAGAAGGAAGGTTTACTTGTGCCTCTGCCACCAGAACTTTCCAATGATCGAAACTTTTTCCAAATGACTCTGTTGAGGCGACTGTCGCGACAGCCATGCGCCGGAGGAGGGAGAATTTAGATGTTTAAATATTTTTTTTACTATTTACTACAAACACCTATCTAAAGATACCCAACTAATAAAGTAGTTTACGTTACATTGATGCTCTTATATTACGTTTTTTTAAATGTGCTCCTAAAATAGAACCTGTGCACCTAATTTAAAAACTTAGGTGCACATACATTAAAAAATCTATTTCGAGTCCTGATGTAAAGTAATAAAATCACTTTTGAGTTTAAAGAAAGATATAAGGAAACACATCGTATTAATTGTGTCGTACACCAACCTACTTCTCAATAAACTTCAAATGTAACCAGCGGACGAGAAGGCCCTTTCAGCTCCGACACTAGATGGTTTAACCATCATTAAGTAGTCGTACATAAGAGAAAAATATTTTCCTTTGACTCCCTCTACGAGGGCTGTCTAAAAAGTATACGACCTTGAATTTTCAAGCGCACAGTAGTGACGCAAAGGCGGTGCACCACTGTGCTCAGTGAAAGAATGCAACTTAATACGCATGCTTGAATTTTTTTTCGCGTTCCAGTGTGCCAGTCGTTGCCCGCTGACCGCCGAGTTAGGTGCAGTTATAAGCGTTCATCGGATTCTGATTTTTTCTCAAAATGACTGAAAGAGTTGTGCAAAGGTACTGCATCAAATTTTGTCAAACGCTTGGTGATTCTCAAAGCGAAGCGATTTGTAAGATTCAGCAGGTGTTTGGATACGATGCTATGGGGGTAACACAAATTAAGGTGTGGTTCAACCGATTCAAAAGTGGCCGCACATCGGTGGAGAGCGACCAGCGTTCTGGGAGACCACAAACAGCTTGGAATGCAGCTGTTGTTGAGAGGGTGGAAAATCTGAATATTCGTTTGACCGCACGAGAGATTGCCGAAGAAGTTGGGATCAGTAAAGATTCCGCATATGCAATTTTGCATGATGATTTGAACATGCGCAGAGTGGCTGCGAAACTTGTGCCCAAACTTCTGTCAGCAGAACAGAAAGAACCCCGTCTTGCTGTTGCACGGGACCTGCTGGAGACCACCAACACTGAACCTGAGTTTCTGAACACCGTCATAACTGGAGATGAGTCATGGATGTACGGGTACGACCCGGAAACAAAAGCACTATATCGCAATGGAAGCATCCCGTGTCGCAAGGCCGAAAAAATCGGAAAGGTGAGAAGCAAAATCAAGGTGATGCTAACTATATTGATACTTTGATATCCTTGTAATTTTGCAACACGAAAACGCACCGGAAGGACAAACAGTGACTAAAGAGTACCAACAAGAAGATCTCCGCCGGCTCCGTGATACAGTTCGGCGGGAAAGACGAGACCTCTGGACGGCGAAAAACTGGCAGTTGCATCATGGACAATGCTCCATCTCATTCACCGCACCTGATTAAGACTATCTTGGCGAAACATGGAATTCCAGTCGTTCGCCAACCTCCCTACTCTCCACACTTGGCTCCTTGTGACTTCTGCTGTTTCCGAAAGTGAAGACGCCATTGAAAGGTTCCCGTTTTGAGAGTAGAGAAGAGATAATACAGAACGCGACGGCGGAGTTGAAGACCATTCCAAAAGAAGCCTTCCAGAAGTGTTTACAGCAGTGGAAGGATCGGTGGACTAGGTGTGTGGATGCGCAAGGGGCCTACTTTGAAGGGGATTAGGGTCCCAATCCCGTCATGTAAGAAATAGATTTTTCCCGGTCAAAGGTCGGAAACTTTTTAGACAGACCTCGTATTTCATATGAAGTCATAATATAAAATAGATTAATTCACAATCGATTGCTTTATAAACGATTTTGCAACTTTATAGTTGGGTTTGAATAATCGATTATTAAAATTCGGGTTTATAGAATCCGATCCGATAGATATTGCTGGACCTGGTAGGTATCCAAACGATACCGGATTCGTCGGATCGGATTACAATCCATAGTTGTATGTGAAATGCATTATTTTCCTGTCACGTTAATGTTGTTGGTATTTTTCTACGAAAGAAAATTGAGTGTATTCCGGTCACTTGTTTCAATCTACAGTTAATCGATTCAACCCGTTCAAAATATGGTAGTTATGCTAGTATTTGTGATACAATAGTAAAAATAGCACACGATATTTATACAAGTACAATTCTAAAGCTGGTACCGACGGTTTAAGTGTCATCTTATCATCTGACCGTGGTTCAAAATTACAAGGCATTATCCTTGGACCTTTCTCTTAAGGAATTGATCCCGAACCGTCGCCAATAGCCCTATCTTTTGCTCCAGCGCGACGTTAATTAAAATACCTACCTATTAGGAACAGCCCTTTGTGTTGCTCTAGGGCAGTGTTTCCCAAAGTGTGGTACGCGTACCCCCAGGGGTACGGGAACAGTTGGGTGGGGGTACGCCTTGCACCGGAGTTTGGAGGGGATACTGCACTGTGCTTAGCTGCGCCTAATTCTACGTTATCATGCGTCAAGTGAAGACTGTCTTGTGAGGCGTGAGATGGTCCGGAGTGACGGAAATATACCACACTTCGTTCCAGAAACCCCTTCCTTCGTTCACCCTCCGTCGGATACAACCGTTCCTCTCGTAGAAGGGGTCGAAATCTGCTTATTCTAGTAGTCTCTTATCTTTACGGGATGTTTGGACCCAACCTTTTAATTTCATTCGTGGACAACTGTTGGCGTCATTTGATCTCTCAGGCACATTGCGCCCGAATGCGTTACACATAGAAAGTTACAAGGCAAAGAAATTTCATTGTTTCACGTTCAAGATAAAGTGAACGCTGCCATCGCAAAACTAAAGTGATGGCAAAAGAGAGTTGGTAATGGAGACTCGTTTCCCTCTCTTCATGAGTTCATAACAAGTTCGACTCCTAAAATGGATGCTGATACTCTGAAATGCATCACACAGCATTTGGAGAGTTTGCGAGCGGGCTTGGAAAAACTATTTCCCTGATTGAAACAAAGATATTGAATGGATAAGATATCCGTTTAACATGAACACACCATCCATGCCAGAAGATGTGTCGCATGCGGAAGAAGAGCAATGGTTGGAATTGGCTTCAGACCTTCAAAAATAAACACAAGGAGAGTACTTTAACATCATTCTGGTTACAAATGCAACTTGTGTATCCGGTTTTAACAGAAAAAGTTCTAAAATACATCTTTTCAACTTCATATTTATGTGAAGTAGCTTTTTCAACATGTGTAGACATTAAGTCGAAGAAAAGGAACAGACTCTTGGACGTGGAACTCCATTTCAGATTAAAATGAACAATCAGGGAACCAAATGTTGACGATCTGTTATCTCAGCACAAACCATTTCATCCTTCTCATACATCCAAATAAACGTTATTTATAATATAACTTTTATTAATATTTTATTATGAATAATTTTATTTCTCTTTACTTATTATTTTGTGTATGTCACAAAAAAAGAAAAAAATAATGTTTTGATTGTTATTAAAATACATCCATTTTTTTGACGAGGGGTACTCAGCGTTACTAAAATTATAGAAGGGGTACACATACGTCAAAAGTTTGGGAAACACTGCTCTAGGGCTACGTTAATTAATTACCATTACCTGTTAGAAACAGAAGAGCCCCGATAGCCTGGTTGGAAGTGTACCCGATTAGCGATCGAGTACACTTCCTGTAAGTTTTCAATTAGATTCAATCAAATACAGTGGTATACGTTAGGGATGCGACATCGATGTCTATGTTTTCAAAACATCGATGTTTTTTAAAAAACATCGATGTATTGGAGTCGATGTTTTTGTAACATCGATGTTATACTTGTCGATGTTTTATTTTTGAATGAAAAAAATACCGTTTTAAAAATTTAAAAACTAACCAAGTAGCATAATTTTTAAATTAAGCAAATCGAACATACTTTTAGACTAAAGTGGCCAAGTGTGATGGGTCTGAAAGTAGGGATGTGACATCGATGTCGATGCTTTCACAACATTGATGTTTTAGAAAAAAACATTGATGTATTGGATCCGATGTCCCATCACAAGTTGCTAATCCAGTTTTAAGAAATGGGGAAACAAGTTTAAATACACTGAATTTTAAAAACATCGATGTTTTGCTGTCGATGTAGCATCACAAGTTGCTAATCCAGTTTTAAGAAATGAGGGGAAAAAGTTTAAATACACTGAATTTTAAAAACATCGATGTTTTGCTGTCGATGTAGCATCACAAGTTGCTAATCCAGTTTTAAGAAATGAGGGGAAAAAGTTTAAATACACTGAATTTTAAAAACATCGATGTTTTGCTGTCGATGTAGCATCACAAGTTGCTAATCCAGTTTTAAGAAATGAGGGGAAAAAGTTTAAATACACTGAATTTTAAAAACATCGATGTTTTTGGGTCGATGTATTATCAACATCGATGTTTTAATTTTGAACATCGATGTTTCAAAACATCGATGTTTTGCTATCGATGTCGCATCCCTAGTATACGTGAGGGCTAGTGCACATTAAATCAGTCGTGGTGCAAAATATTCTCTCGTTCATTTGGTGTGGCGGTTTGGAGAGAGGGATGCCATTTCAGATGTTGACATCCTCCTCTGACAGACGTTCAAAGGAACGAGGTTTTGTCCTCGGATATTTCTCTTCCAGGTTGATCCAGGGTCGTCCCCAATAGTTCATTTGTTTTGCTCCAGTGCTAAGGTAATTAACTACCTACTTACCCACTGATACCACACAATTTCAAGCCCCTTGAGGCTTTAATATTACAGTGGGGTGTATAAATACTGCTGAAGGTGACACAGAAACTTTAATTCAACTGGTTTTGATGTGTGCATCCTTTTTGTGTGTTCAGACGTACTCTATAGAAAGAAATATTTGACAAAGAATCCAGATGATTTTAATATTAATTTGACTTCTACACGGGAGCAGAAAGTGCTTAAAACTGTGACGTACGTCGCAGAATAAAGTCTTTGCAGAACAATTTTTCCTTAGTTTTATCAAAATTATTTTTCAATTATAAGTTACGATGTTCTGCAGTGCACTCCCTTAAACACCTTTTTTCTTTTCTAGCAACGGAACAAATTACCACAAACACCGCTCAAATTACCACAAACACTTTATAAGTAACACATCTATGTCAATGACAAACTATCTAACTTCAAAACTTATCAACAGAATCGCAAACTCTGAAAGCATGCCTTTGTTTTAAATAAAGTAAGTTGATTGATTTTGATGTTTTATTACAAATATGTAAATACATATTTAGCCGATAATTGTGTTTAACGTCTGTTTTTGATTTGAATGCAGTTTTCAAAATTCGGACAAAATGCCTGCAGAACAATTGCAATTGCTTGGAGCTGTGTTGCAGAACACTGAATCTGAATATAATTCTGCACCTGGGGTCTTCAATAGAGTTAAATATTTATTTCCATGATTTAATCAACACAAAACCACATTTACAGCCTCTGCAGCTAGCATACAATCCCATACAAGCACCGAAACAGTCATGTGTGGGATTGGATTTAATGTGCAGAGGAAGCGGTTCTGCTACTTCGGTGGGACTGTCATGGCTGCAATCGCCGGTCAACGGCTGCAAAAGCATAACCCAATTGTTAGCTTAGAAATCTCTCTCCAAGTCTTATCCCATGGCCTTATCGTGGTGAGGAGAGGGTGAAACGGGTAGCACAGACGAAATACGATGGGAGTATATACTAGGGTGAGCCGGAAAAAGGTTTTTTTTTTGCTATCACATTCTAATAGTGCGGAAAAGTTGGTTCATGCAGCAAAACTAATGTGTAAAAAATTTCATCCCGTTTTATTGATATCTTTTGACTTCCCAAGAGGTTCAAACCCTCCAAAAAAATTTAAATTCGGACATTTTTTTATAAAAAATCAAAATGTTTACAATTACTTCTTATAGGGCGTAAAAGTAAGCTAATACATTCAATATTAACGGTAAGAAAAATTGTTTAGATTGGTACGTATCTTCTGCTTCCCCAATGGGGGCCAAATAACAAAAAAAAATTAGCACCAGTTTTTACCGTATTTGCAAAAATCGATATTTTGCAAAAATGTTATTTTTCAACTATTTTTTCTGCAGAAGATATGTACTGATCTATTTTTTTTAACTCCTATGTTGAATATATTAGCTTACTTTTTCCCCCTATTAGAACGTAATTGTAAATATTTTTTTTTTTACATTAAAAAAAAAAAACGAATTTTGAACTTTTTGGAGGGTTTTAACCCATTTGGGAGGCAAAAGATATCAATAAATAGGGATTTAATTTTTTACACATTGGTTTTACTGCATGAACCAACGTTTCCGCACGATTAGAATGTGACAGCAAAAGAAAAAAACCTTTTTCAGCCCACTCTAGTATGTACTCCTGATATGACCACCCAAAGCGTGAAGCCTGTGCTGTTTTACCCGGCAAACATAGGGAGATGAACAGGTGGCTGTCGGACTGCTACATACTAGGGATGTGACATTGAAGTCGATGTTTACAAAACATCTATGTTTTACAAAAATATCGATTTATTGGAACGAATGTTTATTTCACATCTATGTCTTTACTTTGTCGATGTTTTATTTTGGAATGAAAAAAGTACCATAGTAAAAATTGAAAAACAGCAACTGGGCAATTAAATATTTGTAAATGATAGCGACATCTGATGAGTCCATCAGGATGAGTCCCTCCCATCAGAAAGAGTTTTTCCCTTACTGGTGGGATAGTTAGTGAAAAAATAAGTCGGCTTAAGGGGGAGAAAGTAAACAAACTTCTTTTTTACCTTTATTCATTATTTATTATTCCTATATTCCTTATTCCTGTATTTTTTTTGTTTACAGTAAATAAAAAGTAAGTTTGTCATGTTTTCCCCTAAAGTTTATAAGTAATTAAGAAGTCCGGGACACAAAAATCGTCAAATTTTCGAAATTTTTTTTTATTATTTTAAGAAATTCTCTGTGTTTTTCTGCTTAAATTGACGTCTAAATCATGTTTTTATCTTAATTAGAACTAGAGATATAATAATTTTTGTGATGAGTTGTTTTGAAAATCTAACACTCTTGACAGTTGTTGTCATGGCAACAACATTTGTCTTAAAGTTTTAAATGCGCTTTTCACCATGATACATTTTTTCAAGATTTCCTGTATTCAAATTGCTATAAGTCGAAAACCGATAAAGTTTAAGGGTTGAAATTTGGAATATATCTTTTTCAAACATTATACTTTAATTTCGATTCAGCAAATTTGAAACAAATATTTACTTTTAAAACTATGACTTTTTTAAAAAAAAGTAACTTAAAATTTTCAAAACGTTTCATTTAAATATTTTTTATTTTTTATTGAATTAATATTTTTAAAATTACTGAATCGAAATGAAAGTTTATAAATTTGTGAATAATTTAATGCAAGAATTTTGAAAATGGATCAAGAATATTTTGAGTTTTAGCAATTTAAAATGACCCCTCTTTTTTCAAAATATTTTAATTTAAAATTAAAAAAAAACTTTTGGAAAAATTTTGTGTTGTGTGATTTTGCTTATTAGTTAGATGGGTAATCAGTACAAAAAAATTCAAAATTCTAAATTAATTAATAAAAAAAAATTCAATGTGTCCCGGACCCCCTTAATAATGACTAACAATAATTATTGTTATGTACCTACGTACTTATACTTATACAATCACTGCTCAAAGGTAAGCACGGAGAGGAAAATGTTAATTTCCAGAAGCCAATCTGATTTTGAGAGTCTGCAATTTGCTGCAGAGCAAGATGGAAGTATGCAAGTGCGTTATGTAATAGCCAATCACGGTTTCGTGTCGAGAAATATGCATAAAAAGGTAGTCGTATAAGAAGGCAGCATTGTGAAGGGTTAGAGGAGTTTCATGTAAGTGCTGATAAAAAGTGTTTAGAACTTCCGTAAGATTAGTTTTCAAGACAGATGTGTTTCTATGGCTTCCAGAAGACGAAGGGCAGATAGTGAGTGCTGGCGTTCTGTGGGACGCCTTGAAGCAGGGCAACCAATCACTGATATTGCTCTTTACTTCGGCGTTCATCATTCCGTCATTTCTTGATTAGGGAAACAATTCCAAGGAAGCCCAACAGTTGTCCGAAGTCCTGTGGCCAGCCGCCAAGAGTTACGACTCCCGTGGTAGATCTATATATTGCTGTTGTATCAAAGCGGAATCGAAGACCGACTTCCACACGTGTGACATCTATGGTTGAAACGTCCATTAAGACGATATTTGCCACTAATGTGCGGCTGAAGGCTACACATGAGTTGACTGTAGGCCCGGGTACCACGAGTTTGTGTTCCTCTATCCGCCCAATCAAGAGGAGCACGATTAAAGTGGTGTCGGCAACATGTGAATTGGAATGTGTCTGATTGGGGGTTATATTAACTGATGAGTCGAGATTTGTCATGGAGGCAGATGTCAAACGTATAAGGGTCTAGAGATTACAAGGCACACGCAATAGACCCCATAACATCATCGAGCATCACGCATTCCGAGATGGAAACATCATGATGTAGGCGGAGATTTGGTTGGAATATCGACCTGCACATCTATAGACGGAGTTCTGTGACGGTTGTCCGGTATCGGGATGAAGTCCTGAAACCACCTGTTAGATTGTACGGGCAGCAGTTGGTCATACTTTCGTTTTAATGGATGATAATGCGCGTCCCCATAAAGCTGGCATCGTCGACGACTGGCCGGTGTACTCGCTCGACCTTAATCCTATTGAAAATCTTTGGATGCCCCCGGTCGTGCTGTATCTGCACGTTTCTCACCCCCAGCTACTATCATTGAGTTGCAAACTGCTCTACAGGAGGAATGGCAATAACTTGACTCTGGGGTTGTTGCTCACATCTGTCACACGCTGTTAACTTTGTATGAGGATGAGGGGTGGACACATACCTTATTAATGTCGGTTTTGTTGATTCGTTTTGGATTTAAACATCATTTTGTTAATGACTCCAATATGACTTCATCTTATAATTTATGAAATTTGAATATTGTTTTCATCTTTGTATTTAATTCTTTGTTTTGTTTCATGCCTAAACCTATTTGATACTTTCCGGTCGCATTTCGTGTCAATCAATGCTATACTTGTCGTTTGTTTTTTGCATTTTACCTTTCGTGTTTAACTTTTGACAGTGAGTGTAGTTAGTGCTTAATTGAAATTGTTGTAAATATAATTTTCTTTGTATTATTCAATATGAAAATAAAATATTTGTTAATTGTTCGTATTAATTTTTTGCTTTGTTTTGACAGTTAACACTAGAATTGCCGTTGGGGTCGTTTTGACCCCTTTTCCAATTTCCCATGCTTTAATTTGACCATACAGTTGAACTTCGAAGCTCATATTGTTTTACTTTTCTTAAAAGGCTTCCAATTGTAATGCGACAAAATTTCATATTTCTATGTTAATTATTATGTTGGCCTCTGGATCGGAAGGTTCCTGGTTCGAATCCGGGGTCAGGGCATGGATATAAATTGTGTTGTCCTTTGTTAGGAAGCGATGATGGTCCTCCCACTGGGTGCTCCTTCACAAGAGACCATCAATTCCGGCCTTGTAGTGGCCAATGACTATGTGCATTTGTGCCCGCCATTAGAAAAAAAAAATGTTAATTATTAAATTAATGAATCTAAGAATATTACATAGAACAGCCAACAAGGGTCATTTTACACTCATTAGAAAAAGGACTGATTTTCTATTGAAAGTCTATTTTCGAATCCCTGATGCCTTGATTTTGTTTTATGATCATGGGGAAATTCCCACCTCAATGTTACAGCCTACATAATTCTAGGATAATCCAAAAGCAGGGACGACATAGTGAGTGCTTTTGGATCATCCTAGATCTGTGTTAATCTCACAAGAGATCGAATAAGATTTTTAGATATTAGTTACCTTAGGAATTCCTAATAAGATGCTTTAGAAACTCGAAATAGGTTTACACCATTTGTTAAAAGTAATTAAGAAATAAAAGCCTTTGAAAATCTTTTCGACGATTTAAACTTAATCTGGTGAATGGCTTGTCTCAATTAAAAATAGAACAGAAACGTATCGCGTTAAGTTGCAAAACAGCACAATTAGCACAGAAAATACAGAAATGGGTTAGTTCAAGCTGTAAGCAAGGCATATGTCTGATAACTCAACAGACGGCCAAAGTTTCAGCGTTTCACTCGGATTAACTGACTTAAGCTGAGTTTGGAACGGTCATTAAAAGTTTCATTCAGAAGTTTCAGGAGAAAGAGGAAATAAATGTGAATATTTGGTTCCGAGTAACGGTTTTCCTACAAAACAGAGCCGCGTTAGTACGGTTTGGAAGAATAGCGTATTAGCAATCGGTAGGTTGCGAGTTCGTAACTCATTCCAACCTAAGAGCGTCGCGTACGTGGGGGCTGGTGCACTTTAATTCTGCCATTACCTCAAATGTACTCGCGTTGGTGTTGGTGAGGTGTGTAAGTTTATAGAGTGGGGGTTTCAGCTGAGATGTGATCGAAGCTTATCAGGACTTTTTGTCATTCTAAACAAATTTGCATCAATCTGATTGTAGAAGATAATGAGAAATCTGGAAGATAGAAATTAGAGCAGAAAGGAAAATACGCTTAGATAATATCAAATCGCTTTAAATAAGTAGATGAGATGCAAGATATTCTAGAAGATATATACAGTGGCTCAAAAGTGTTCGTACACTTTAGAAATTTGTAGAAAAGGCGCTGTAGCCTGGAATTGAGAGAGAATTTGAATATAAAAATCAATTTTGTTTTTATGTCATCTCCATATAATTCTGAATAAAATCTAACATTTAAAAAAATAATATTGACTAATTTTTTTAAAAGTAAAACGCAAGGAGGCGGCATAGAAAGAAGACAGCACAAAAGCGATCGTACACCGTAACATTTTCAGATAAATTCATTAATAAAATTTTCGTCTCTCACTTTGTTTTAAACTTTTGAACTGTGGTGATATTTAAAAAACGTATGGCTTTAATTTTCAATTTTTAATTTTAGTTAAAAATTGAAATTTAAAATTATTGTTTGGTCGTTTAAATTTTATCGTTTGGCTTACATCGCAATGTTCTATTTATTATTTAAAAATGGCTCGTAGTCTCAAGGAAACAATGAACAGCATTCCCAAATTGACTGTTTTTCATCACTCATAGTTGTAGCAAATCAGTTCGGAATATCGCTAAATTGAAAAATTCATCCCATTCTACGGTGCAGTATGTGATCAAACACTTTAAAGAAGAAAATTGGATCGAAAGCAAACTAATAAAAGTCGTCCGGCAAAGTTAACTCAACGTGATCAAAGATTTATAGTTAGAAAATTTGTGAAAAATACACGTTTGGTTGCTGTAAACATTTCTACAGAATTCACAGAACATTACACCGCTCCCACAGCTGGTGTGATGGTATGGGGTGCCATTGCTTACGATACACGGTCACCCCTAATATTTATCCATGACACAATGACAGCCCAGCGGTATGTCCATGACATCCTTCAGCCACATGTGATGCCACTCATGGCAGGGCTCCCAGGAGCCATTTCTCAACAAGACGATGCTCGGCCACACACAGAAAGGATGTCATAAGACTGCATCCGCCACATTACCACCCTCCCTGGCCTGCTCGATCCCCAGATTTGTCACCAATAGAGCATATCTGAGATCATTTGGGACGGTAAGTTGGACACCCTACGAGTTTGGTCGAACTAGAGGCGCGTGCAACTGTGGAACGAGATGTCGCAGGACATCATACGGAACTCGTATGCCTCAATGCCCGCTCGTATCGCATCGTGCTCGTATCGACCGCAACCAAATGAAACCAGGTCGTTTTCAGCGACGAATTCTAGATTCAATTTGAGAGTGACGGCAACCGTGTACGTGTGTGGAGGACCCGTGGGTGATCGCCTCAATCCTGCCTTCGCTTTACAGCAGCACACCGCTCCCACAGCCGCTGTGATGGTATGGGGTGCCATCGCATACGACACCCGGTCACGTCTGACATTCATCCACGGCACCACGACAGCTCAGCGGTACGTTCGTGACATCCTTCAGCCACGTGTGTTGCCACTCATGGCAGGGCTCCCAGTAGGCATTTTTCAACAGGACAATGCTCGATCACACATAGCAAGGGTGTATCGTGAATGTCTCCGCTACATTAACACCCTTCCCTGTCCTGCCCTATCCCCAGTTTTGTCACCAATCGAGCAAATCTGGGATCACTTGAGACTAGGGATTGCAATCCGGCACGGTTTTCAATACGGCCGGATTGACGCTAATCCGGCTGGATAGACCGGATTGGTACTTTGTTAATAAATCTTTCTAACCAGTATGTATTTTTCCAAAATCGACTGAGTAAAAGTAGGTAAAAAGGATAGTATTCCAAATAGACGAACAAAAAGTGTATTTTAGCATTAGAAAATCAACTTTATAAATAATTATCTATAGGTAGGAAATCAATCACCAACAATTAATTATAGTAACTACTTGTACTATTAGTAGTAAGTATTAAACGATTGATGATGATCAGTCTTACTAGTTTTCAAACAAACATCAGTTTATTTTATACGTAGTACTTTTCTATTTATATAAAATTAAGTAGTATCTATCTCTAATGTTTTTGTGTAAATGACACATAAATTGTTCCTAACCTTGTCTCATACTAACATAAAAATCTAAACCTTTTGCAGTTTTTGGTCAACATAACAAAAATCCTACTTGGAACGCCTAGTTGGACAGCCTATGTGTTTGATTGAACTAGAGGCGCGCTTACAGCAATTGTGGAATGAGGTGACGCAGGACATCAAACGGGGTCTGTATGCCTCAATGCCCACCCGTATCGCATTGTGCATTCAAGCAAGAGGTGGCCCAACGTGGTATTAAAGCCTCCATTCATTTGTAGTTTTTCCCTGTAGCTAATGATCCTTTTGCCTTGATGTTGTTATCACTTACACATATCAACGTTGTACTCACATATATACAATTTCATTTCATTACCACAACTCTTTCTTGGTGCAAAAATTTTTGAGGCAATGAGTGTAATATTTTAACAACTTTCTACATCTTTATAATTTCTGCAACTTTGCAAACACATCCATCCATGTAGTACATTTTACATAAATCGCACCGTTGCTGTTTGACGAAGCTATAAAATGACGAAAGGTAACACTAAGGTACTACTGCTACGAAACATGATTTTGGGGGATTTGTAATTCCCTTCCTTAACTTCTTTTCATATAAAACTGCTCAATTCAATTCATAAAAATGACGAGTACGGCATAGTCAACAAAGCAATGTTTATTTACATTAGCGCACTCTTGCATCAGGCAGGCGACAATGTCGAATTTCGTCATTTTTTTCTTGGAAATTATATTTTGTGGCACGTCTAATAATAAAAGAATGTGTGCTATAAAAAGGTGATTGATTTTCTTATGTTTTTGGAAATAGAATGATTTCTGAATGACAAACTTTCTAAAGCGAGTGTTAAATATGTATAAGCCTGAGGCTATGCTGGGTTATTATTACGTCCTCGGATTTGGGGACACTTTTCCAGCTAATTATGATGGGTAATACATCTTACATAAGGCTGCTGACGGTATTCTTCATACTGGTCATGACTATCAACAATGATATGGTGATGTTAAATACGAACTTGGCTGAAGAAGGAATTATTAAAGCAAAGGTGACTGAAAATAAAGTCTACTATAAAACACGTCTACATAGATTCAGCCATAGATGTCTTAGAAGTGGAAGACGGTGATAAATATGGGAACACATCAATTGAAGTTGGGAAGGGAAACAAAATGAAATTATCGGCCACAAAAGTACTCGCACTGCCAAATGACGAGACGGTTAACACATCCAAAGAACAAAATAAAACAAAAAGAAATGCAATTGTGGAGATTCATTGGATGTCTTAATGAAACAAGATGAAAGTGGCAAGATTTTGGACACGTGTAAAGAACAAATAAAGGTTAACAGCTTTTCCAGTGGAGATACACTGAATGCTTTCGTGGAGCCAAATGAGAATGAAGCGACAGTAAACATTTTCAAAGGACCCAAAAGAGTCGTTAATTTTGCTAGTGGGGATCCTCTGCCTCCATTTGTGGAAATGGATACTAAGATGATTGCGAAAGATATTCAATCAAGAATGCGCGCATCTATTCTTGGATTAAAAGACTTAGAAAGGCCTAAAACGTAGAATCTAGACCCGTGGACAGCTGAAAGTGGTAAACCCATGCCTAGTCCGGAATTTTTCTTGAAGAACAGATACTTAAGCGTCCATCACCTCTTCGACTGTCGCAATCTGAAGAATTGAATTCAGTACTTACCCTGATTTGAGATTAATCGAAGAAGGAAACGACGAAAAGACGTATTCTACCAGCGTTGAAGACGTTAGATCGGATGCAATTGCAATGACTCCTTAAACCAGTTCCAGATCTGGGAACTTGACATCTCATCACAAAAGGAATTGGACGCGTGCTGAAAAAAAGCAAACTTTTTCAAAGAATCAAGAAAAGGCTGTTTTAAAAAAGTCTTTTGACTTTTTCGACAGTGAAACTATTAATATTAAAAGTAGGTAGTAGTATTAAGGATTGAAAAATAATGTTATGAGTTATGTATTTATATGAAAATGTATTTTTTAGTATGAATATACATGCACTGCTTTTACATTCCGTATTACTTCAATTTTAGTTTTAGTAAATGATTGTAGAAGCAATATCGGTTTTTTTTGGCAATTTTGTGAGTATGTATTTAAATGATGATGGATGCTTTGTATAAATATCCGTGTACTTTTAACATGGCTTCAATTGCAGTTTTAGTAGATAGTAGTAGTAGTACTAAGGATTGACAATTTTGAATATTTATTTTGATAATGATGACTTATGTATTACAATGAAGTAGTTAGCTTTTATCTGAAATTGCCAGTGACTCGATGATTCTGTCTGAATAAGAAAACTTAACATCATCATCAGAAAAATGACAAAACTAAACATAAAAGAGCTAAATTGCTCCAAATATCAAGAAAAAGCTTTAGATTTTTTCAATAGTCATATGGTCAGGGTCAAACCCGATGGGAAAGATTCGAGGACAACACGTCATTTTGAACACCACGATCAGATGAATCGGGGTTTTTTTTCATTGCTTTCCTTGTAGTAGAATCTTTTAGAGATTATATTTCTCGTTTTTTAAAATAGAATCCAGTTTGAAAAAGAGAATTTCTGTCAGTTTTATCCTTAAGGAAATAAACCTTATGAGAAATGTATCTTTTCGAAAGATTCTGTTTCTTTTTTTCTATGAGATATTATTCTTTTGAAAGATAAATTGAATCCTTTGAAACGAGTATACTATCCCATTCTATAGAATAGAATCTTTGGAACGATTTTATTGACTCTTTCTTATAGAATAGAAACCATCTAAATATAATTTTTTGAAACGATTCTACTGACAGAATCTTCTAAAATAGAATCCATCTAAATAGAATAATTTGTCATGACTCTATTAACCCATTCTTCTTGAATAGAATCCATCTAAATAGAATAATTTGTCATGACTCTATTAACCCATTCTTCTTGAATAGAATCCATCTAAATAGAATCTTTTTGAAAGATAGTATTGGCCATTTTTCCTAATATTAGTATTCCGTGGAAAAATTTAACTGCTCCTTTAGAATGTGGAATCCTTTGGAAAGATTCTAGTGGTCCAGAAGGTCAAAACTGACATGGAGAACTAATATATCAACTGATGAATGAACTAATATGATCCTTTTAAAAGATAGTATTGGTCATTTTACCTTATATTAGCATCCCTTAGAAAGATTCAACTGCTCCTTTAGAATCCCTTCGAAAGATTCTAGTGGTCCAGAAGGTCAAAACTGAAATGAAGTGAACTGATATATGAACCGAATATGATATATGGTATAGATAGAACTGATGAATGAACTGATATGATCCTTTTAAAAGATAGTATTAGTCATTTTACCATATAATAGCATCCCTTGGAAACATTCAACTGCTCCTTTAGAATGTGGAATCCTTTGGAAAGATTCTAGTGGTCCAGAAGGTTAAAACTGAAATGAAGTGAACTGATATATAAACTGATATGATCCTTTTAAAAGATGGTATTGGTAATTTTACCTCATATTATTATATCTTGGAAAGATTAAACTGCTCCTTTAGAATGTGGAATCTTTAGAAAGATTCTAGTGGTCCAGAATGTCAAAACTCATATGAAGTGAACTGATATATGAACTGATGAATGAATTGATATGATCCTTTTAAAAGATAGTATTGGTCATTTTACCTTATATTAGCATCCCTTAGAAAGATTCAACTGCTCCTTTAGAATCCCTTCGAAAGATTCTAGTGGTCCAGAAGGTCAAAACTGATATGAAGGTGGTTGAAATAATGTGAGGTAAACTTGAGATCGTAATGCATACTGAATGTAGAATTCTGAGAGTGGACCCCTCATAAGGTTAACACACATTCACCGGCTTCGAAATCCACTATGCTACCGGATCCGAATCCTCGCAATTAAAATCAATTTCCGGGGGCCAGCTAAATGATACGATGATGCATCAGACGGCGGCGTGTGCCGCAATTAGCCTCCAATTCATACATTCGGAATGTTGCCAGCACCACTCTTGCCGTCTCGGTTTGCAGCTCCACCGCGCGCTTAAATGTTTCATTAAATGCGTGAGTGAATAATAAGCCCCGGCACAGACCGCAGTTTCGGTTACAACCGCAATGAATACTGCAACACTCGCATTTTGGATGTAAACTGGCGAGATCGGATAGCATGGATCTTTTCGATTTGATATGTCCAGGGATGGGATGTATTTATTATTTGTGATCGAATAGATATCTCGCCTTCCACGTTTGGACTAATTTTGTTAAAGTCGAATTTTCTCGTCGAGAAGATATTGTGATTTTTGATGATGACGAAATAAAGACCTGGTTGGTTTTCTTCTAATGACGAGATACTTCTTTCAAGATCTGATCAGTCTTCTTCTAATGTCTCGTCCGTTGAGACCTGGTCAGTTGTATCTAAATACCACATATAGCTCGTCAAGACAAAACCTCCTGGAGAGTTAAGCCCGGTGCACACATCCGGTTTTTCAACGGCCGGCTTAGGCCGTTGCAGCAACTCAAGTGCGGTCTGAGATACATTAGATCCAATGGAGCAGTGTACACATGCCTCCAGGGCCGCTGAGGCGACGCAGTCCAATTTGCGTGCAATTTGTGCCGCAGTTCCCTACGGCGCTGCACATGAGTCTCCGTTCTGAAGTACCTTGCTTTCATAAACAAATAGAATATAAATAATACTTAATAAATGGTTGTATCCAGTAACGTCTGTTTTATTTCAAAATATACTTTGTTTACACATAGTAAGCGAAACAAACACGTTTTCGTCGATAGAATATTAATCGCAAATGGTGCAAAATGAGTTCGTACATCATTTCACGGTTATGTGTGCATAGTTAGCTTCGGTGCCGCAACGGCGCCGCACGTTGAAAAACCGGATGTGTGCACCGAGCCTTAAAAGTAAAATACGAGGCTATTGTTAACCCTACTTTCATTACCATCAACATTCCTGTCAAGTTGTAATTGATACTCATCATAAACGTTATTCTTGGTTTAAAACAACCATCAGGATAGTAGGTAGGTAGTTTAATAAACGTACTGGAGCAACCCGTCGGGCTATTGGTGTGGGTCCAGGATCCTTCCCAAATGGAAAGATACGAGAACACGTTCACTGGATTTTGAACCACGGTCAGATGACGAGGTCACACCTGAACTGGCACCTCACTTTCCAAACTTCCACACCACGTTTACGCGAGGACATTTGACGCCTCGACAGATTTAATGTACACCAGCCCTGCTATACACTACGGTCTTTGGTTGGACGAGTTTCTAACTAGCCAACCACCGGTTGCCAATCCACTACTCATCCAACCAGGCTACTGCACACCCACATCAGGATGGTTAAATCTTTCCATAATTAATACTTATATTTATTTAAAGTCTAATTTCTTTAGTTGGAAAGTTATTTATGAGTGAGAGAGAGAGAGAGAGTGATTAAATTTGTTAAGACCGACTCCTGTCTTTTAAAAAAGAATTTACTGGTCCGCGGTCTCACCAAGGTTGAATACCACTGTTTTAACATTATTGTAGTATGGGCTGTAGAGAGAATTGAATAATATACTTTAGACTCACAACGTTACTTTGGACAGTCTGGCAAATTTGAGAATCGCCATCTGATGAGTTAAATCAAAAAAATCTTTAAAGGTCTGAGCACAAGGTTACAAATGAGGTGGTAGCGTGATTTGTTGTGAACAATAAATGCATATGCCAGTAGTAAACTGTGATACAAATAATTTAAAACCAAGGTTTTATAGAAAAATTAGTATAGTACAGTACCGATACTTATTCAGAAAATGATTTCGTAGAGGTATGATCTTTTGCCAAGGATTTTTAATTAAATCGAAAGCCTAATGCGAAATGATCAGACGTTTAATGATTTTTTTCAACATCTTTCAGGCATCTACTTCCCTTGACCTATTTGATAAATGAAACTTGTGACTTAAATTTCTTTTACATACCCCATGTCACTTGTGTCTAAAAGAATTAACCCTCCAAGTGGTTTAGAAGGGATATCACGTCTACAAAGATCTGATGATGAGATATATCGTCATCGAGACATTGCTGATGCTTTGACATCCCGTCTTCAAGACATTGCCGATGTTTTGACATCCCGTCTTCAAGACATAGCCGATGTTTTGACAACCCGTCTTCAAGACATTACCGATGTTTTGAAATCCCGTCTTCAAGACATTGCCGATGTTTTGACATCCCGTCTTCAAGACATTGCTGATGTTTTGACATCCCGTCTTCAAGACATTGCCGATGTTTGACATACAGTGTGCAAGACATTGTCGATGTTCTGACACCCCGTCTTAAAGACATTGCCGATGTTTTGACATCCCGTATTCAAGACATTACCGATATGAGATCAAGATCTGATCAGTTTCCTTATAATTACGAGATATCTCGTCGCTCAAGATATTATCTGTTTAGCTAATGACGAAATTCCTCGTCGCGACAACAGCCAGGAAGATTAAAATACGAAAGATAACACAGTTTCATGGTGAACAATTCTTCACTGATTCAGTTCCTAACCTGCAAAAGAAACGTTTTCAATTTGAAAATCACACCATTCACTCACACACAATTCTGTACCGTTAAGATTCTAAGACCATTCACCAAATAAACATTAATTCTCTAGAAGCTGTTTGAAAATAAAAGAACTCCCAAGGGCACGGAAATATTTATTCCACAAATATTATCCACCCCTGCTCAATACCTTCGCTCGACAAGAACGAGAGCAAAACCTGAATGTCTTTCGTCGTAAAGCTCGGGATCTTCCAATTTACCTCCGTACACCTGATCAATCATTTAAGTTCCGTCTCCGAAAACTACGAATGGAGATTTACTTCTATCTGGAGTCTTAAGTGAATCCTTTCATCAAAGAATCTTCATTTTCTCGGTAAATATTGCTTTTTTTCGTGTCCCTATCTCTCTTTTCCATGTTTGGTATGGGAATTTCCTTATTAGGCATGGGAAAAAGATTTTCCGGTGTTCGTAAATGCACCCTTTTCCATTAATGTCTGCATGTTCTTTCTTCAGAGCGTCTCATCATGTAGTTGTTACCATTAACTCCTTACGAAGTAGTCCCACAGGTATTGAAACCATTGTAAATAATAAGGCGCGTATTGAGGACATAATTTAAGGGTTATCCCAGCATTCTCTTAGCCTGTTCTTCATGTCAAATGAAGGGGTCACGTTAGCCACGTTGGAAAAGCAACGGATTAGCAACCGGAGGTTTGTGAGTTCGGAACTCATTCGAGCCAAAGACCGTCTTGTACACGGAGGCTGGTGCACTTTAAATCTGTCTTGTCCTCACGTTAGCGTGGTGTGGAAGTTTGGAGAGTGGAGTGCCAGCTCTAGTGTTGTTCTCGGCATCTGACCATGGTTCAAAATTAGTAGAGTTGTCTCTGGATCTATCCCTTCGGGAATGATCCTGGATCATCGCCAATTAATGTGCGTTTTTAATAATTGTTCAGCAATTAGTTTAGCTCTCGTCGAGTCTACAGACATACAGGTTGTTCCCCAATTGTCCATTTTGTTCGCCTTGTATATGCAGACCTAAATGTGAAGGTTGGTTGGTTTTGGGAGTTTTTATGGAGCAATATGGCCTATATTTCGTACATGTGAAAGAAAAAATCTTATACCTAGTAGCTCTTATCGAAACAACTCGCTGTATTGATGTTAGAAATGTACTTGATAAAATAAATTAACTGGATTGAATTTCCTCGTGATAAACATGTAAGTGTTGCGACACGGATGTTGCGACACGGATCGCCTACAATGATAACGAATAGCCAAGGTATCGTCGATATTTTAAACAATGATCCTGAAATTCCACGTTTCTTACTACTTCACTGCATAATTCACCGCGAGCCTCTCACAGCGATGTACTTCAAATATGAAAATGTGTGATATATTGTTTTGCAGATTGTGAATTTGATTACAACAAATGCCAAAACACACCATCAATTTAAGAACTTTTTAGAAGAGTTGCGAGTGAATGATGAAACAGATGAATCGCCCAGTGATTTATGTCTATGGTGTGTTGTCAGATGGTTGTCAACTTGCAATGTTTCGAGCCGTTTTGTGGAACTTCTAAATCCTTTCATAACATTTACCCATAATTCGAAAATGAAAGTGGTCTTTCTGACTTTCTGTTCCTTACAGACATGCTAAAACATTCACAAACACTTAGTATGGCTTTACAAGTTAAGGAAAAATATATTATTGATTTGTCAAAAACTGTGTTCAGTTTTCTGTTTTGAAGCTGAACTTCGTCTTTTGTGTGCGATCTTAAGAACAAAATATTCAATACTTTTCCACGAGTAAAAGCAAATATAAGTGATATAAAAAACAAGTTAAACGAATAAAAAAATGGAATATTTTGTGTATTTATGTGTGACATTTATTATGTGTGACATTATTGAATTTATGTGTGACATTATTGAAGATGGATTTCCAGTTTTTGAAATACTTGTTGTAAAAGAGGCTGGGTAATTGGAGATATTAGAGCTGAAAGAGGATCACGCGTTGCAAATGCAGCACAAATATACATACTTCTATAGTGAATTCTGGAAATTTGTGGCAGAATTAAAATATCCACACTTAAAATAGCTGCTTGCCATCTAACTTCAATTTGTGGTTCAACATATCGCACCGCGGCAAGAAAAGTGACGCAACTCAAAATTGCAGAATTTGAGAAAAACGTCAACTTAAAGGATACTATAAAACTTATATTGAAATATTATAAGCTTCTTCTAAATTTTAGGTAAGTGTTGATAGCGGTAACTTCTATCATATTCTATAGAATAGTAATATAACACGCTGGGGCACGTCATACATATTTTTCAATGACATAACATCATAATTCTTATTTTTTGACTTGTGTCACTTTTCTTGCCGTGGTGCGATATGTGAATCTTTACATCACAATGAAGTTCGTGAAGTCGAAATATCGTTCACAGTTGACAATCATCATTTCACAGAATTGCTGCGGAAGATTTCAGCAAATTTTACTTCGAATTTCAAAGATTTGATCAAAGGTATTCGTTAAATGTTACACTTTTTATTAATACATTTCTTATATGATATTTTATTTTTATTATTAAAATTTTGAAGTAGTCATTTTGTATTTTCTTACTATTAATTATATTTTCTTACTTGTGTAATTTACATAGCGCTTAAGATTTGTCTAGAGAATATATAACAATATTAATTAAATTAAATTAAATTTGTGTATTTAACAACATATAACTATGGCGTGGCTCTTTATAACATGAATAACCGGAATGCGGCTCTCATTGTACTCATGTGTGTCCACCCCTCTTATATTCCAAGAAAAGAACCGATAGAGTAATTATATTCCAAGAAAAGAACTAATCGAGTGATTATATTCCGAGAAAAGAACCAATAGAGTGATTATATTCCAAGAAAAGAACCCATAGAGTAATTATATTCCAAGAAAAGAACTAAGAGAGTAAATATATTCCTAGAAAAGAATAAATAGAGTGATTATATTCCAAGAAAAGAACCAATAGAGTGATTATATTCCAAGAAAGAACCAAGATAGTAATTATATTCCTAGAAAAGAACCCATAGAGTAATTATATTCCAAGAAAAGAACTAAGAGAGTAAATATATTCCTAGAAAAGAATAAATAGAGTGATTATATTCCGAGAAAAAGGACCAATAGAGTGATTATATTCCAAGAAAAGAACCAATAAAGTAATTATATTCCAAGAAAGGAACCAATAGAGTAATTATATTCCAAGAAAAGAACTAATAGAGTAATTATATTCCAAGAAAAGAATCAATAGAGTGATTATGTTACACATAGATATCCCAAGAATAGAACCAATAGAGTGAATGCATCGTTCAAAAGATGTATTTTGGTCCAAGGGCTAATAGAATCGTTCCTTAGAAAGGTTTTCTCTCAAGAACAGAACCAATAATGGGAGTCGTTCGAAAAAAATATTACATCCGAAGGACTGTACCAATGGAATCGTTCCTAAAAAAGGTTTTATTCCAAGGAAAAGAGTAAAAAATCTTTCAAAAGCTTAACATAATCCATGGATTCTTTATAAAAAATATGTCTACTTAGTCATTTGATTGTGTTATGGGGTAAAGGCAACACTACATTTATCGGAAACCTCATGATGTTTAGATGGTTATATTACTTAGGAAAACAATTCAAGGGAAAATGAGTTCCCCGAAAATTTCACATTGATCGTTTATACTAGATACAACAAGCAAACCTTATAATTATACACGAATCCTGAGTACCCTGCACCCAAGAAAACGTATCCCACAGGATTATTTATTGGACAAACTCAATCAAAAAGGCAATCAGAATCTCTGCAGAACCTGAAGCAACAATTATTCCTCCTGATTCGATTCTAATTCTGTTCCTGCGAGTAACGTATCCGGCCGTCGAACAACGACTTCGATTTGGAAACTTAATAATGCATATCCTCTTTCTTGGGATTAATTTTCAATTTCGAGGAGTGGAAAGTATTGGGTGCTCTGATTCTCTGCGCCATTATGTCGGACTTTGCGCGTTTCGGAGTCCGTAATCTGCTCTTCCAAGAACAGGAGGACATAACGAAGCGTCCAATTATCATAAATGATGGAGATCTCGTTTGGGATGTGCTGGAAAAACAAAACTGAACTGTCGTCGAATGGGAAGTTATTGGAGTTATTACTGTAATTACAGTTATTGGAGTAAGATTACTCGACGAAAATGCTGAGGAGTAATTGTAGTAGTGTAGTGATTGGGGCAAATGATGCAATCTGCCTTCACACTTTTTAGAAATAATCTTAAAATAATTTTTTAACCCTTTGAGGTGATCACATGCATAATTCCACTATTCTTCCCTGCATGCTTGTAACACATTTTTACCTTTTTGACCAATGGAATATTTTTAAAAGATTACATATTCTGAAAAAAGGAGAAAAAGAATTATTTTAAGGGATTCTTTTCAAAAGAAAGAAGCAATAGAAACTTTCCATAGCTTCTATTTAATGGAAATGACCAACAGAATTTCACTAAAGTATTCTATTCTAAGGAATACCAACGAAATCGTTTCAAAAGAAAGAAAAATTTATTATTTCCAGGGGATTCTATTCAAAGGAAAGGAGAAATAGAATCTTTCCAGAGTTCTATTCTAAGTAAATTATCAAAGGAATCTTGCTAAAGAATTCTATATTATAAGGAAAGGACTAACAGAACCCTTCCAAAGAGTTATCTTCAAAGAAGAGGAGAAATAAATATTTTTCAGAGAATTCTATTCTAAACAAAGGAGAAGTCGGTTCTTTCTAAAGGGTTCTATCCCAAGGAATTGGCCTACAGAATATTGCTAAAGAATTCTATTCTAAGAAAAGGACAGAATCTTTACAATGGATTCATTTCAAAGGAATGCAGAAATATAAGCTTTTCCTAATGATTTTAGTCTAAGGTGAGGAGAGATCAACAAATTCATACTGAAGTATTTTATTCATAAGGTAACAGAAGGAAAATATAAACATACTATTTCTAAGGGATTATATTCATAAGGGAATAGAAGGAAATTATAAAATATTATTTCTAAAGGATTCTATTCAAAAGGGAATGGAAGGAAAAGATAAACATATTATTTCTAAAGGATTCTATTCATAAGGGAATAGAAGGAAAAGATAAACATATTATTTCTAAAGGCATCTATTGTGATTAAAGAATTAATGAAATCTTTTAAAAGGATTCAATTGTAATGAAGGGAACCTTCAAGGGAAGTAAACCTTCCTGAGCAATAGAGTATTTCGAAAGGAATATCTCTCTATATAAAAAAAAATGTTACCGCCGCCGCCGCAGGATTGAACAACACTGTGTTGTTTAGCTCGATTCTTAGACTGTTTCCCGAGAAAGTACTGATCGGAAAAAAAAAAACAAAATTAACATGGTTTGTTCTTTATCGTATTCCCTGGACGTATTCCCTTTTTTCCGATGTGGCTATTAGTTTAGGGTTTATTAAGTGTCAAAATTGAAGAAGCGAAATTTCTTCCGCGAATGAGCAAAACACATACAAATTTTGAGTCTTCAGCCGTGAGTTTTTTTTAAGAGTACCTCTCAACGTAAATTTTTGCAGCTAGTCGAGTTTTTTTTTTTTAATTTCAATTTGGTTCTTGTTAATATTTTTTTGAAATTCGGGAAAAATTGGGGAACTTTTGTTAATTTTTTTTAAAACTGCCGTATCTATATCTTATTACTATTAATTTTTAATTTTTAAAATATCGCAGTATACCTCAGAATGTACTCTTTCTTACGGGACTATTATTTTTGAAATCGGTTAATAATTAAATTGGTTGCGATCAAAAGTTGGTCATACAAAATTCGGAATCTTTGGATATTTTCGCTACTTTCTTCTAAAACCGTTATATCTACAGCAAAAAACATTATTTTTTAAATTTGAGAACATCACTGAATACATTACATTACACTCTTTCTTATGGTACAATTATTTTTTAAATTGGTTAATAAATAAAATCGATGCAATTAAAAGTTGGTCATACAATTTTCGGAACTTTCAGATCGTAATTTCCAATACAAAACTAAAACGGTCATATCTATATCGTATTACTATTAGTTTTTAATTTTGAAAATATCGCAGTATACCTCAGAATGTAATCTTTCTTACGGTACAAGTATTTTTAAAATTGGTTCATAAATAAATTCGAATCAATCAAAAGTTGGTTACACAAATTTCGTATTTTTCAGTTCGCATAGCAGGTTCCGCAAGCAGTAGTGGGTTACATTTTTGGCTATCGGGTTTGCCAAATATCAAATTTATCATAGCAACAACTGACATACAAACGATTTCTTTTTATTTGGCGAGGGAAAAGGCTCGCTTTTTTCCCTCTGTTCTCACACAGTTTACCGAGAAAGCACAAAGTACAAATCGTAAAGTTTGGAGATAAACACGGTTTACATAAAATTGTACAGGGAACAAGATGCAGAAGATTTTTTACTGATAAGGCTATTAGTTTAGGGTGCATTAAGTAATGGTAATGGTAATTTTAGTTAACGTCGTACTAGAGCAACACAACGGGTACATTAAGTGTTAAAGCAAAAAAAAAAGTGAAATCACTTGCGAAAGAAGTATTGGTTTGCGAAGCAAACCAAACGGGATTGTGTAGCAATCCCCGGGGGTCGACGAGCGTAAACGAGCAGAGGGCGAAGCCCTCGCTGTGACGTCATGGACCGGAAAGTGATATCAGGATAATACGAATTATTCAGATAGTTTCACTCTGCGAAAGGAATGTTGGTTTGCGAAGCAAACCAAATGGCATATGTAAAAAGAGTGTTGGTTTGCGTTGCGAAGCAAACCAAATGGGATTGCGTAGCAATCCCCGGGGGTTGGCGAGCGTAAGCGAGCAGGAGGGGGATCCCCCTAGTAATATAAGAAAAGGAACAAAAGATTATTTCCAAATGATTCTCTTCTACGGAATGGTTGAATAGAACAATTTAAAATTATTCTATTCCACGGAACGGATGAATAGAATCGTTCCAAAGAAATATTCTGCTCTTCTGAAAGGTATGTAGACATTGTTAATTAGCTTCATACTTGTGAAGCATACAGTGGGATATTCTGGTGTCGGTTCGGTATCAACCCCGAAGGAGAAGACCCGAGAACAACATCTCGTAATTTTGAACTACAGTCAGATGACGAGTTCAACACCTGAACATCTTGTGAAGAATCTAACCTATATCGTATAACTTTTGTTCCAATACTTCCAGTACAAACTTTCAGGGAATTTTTTAAACACAAATTCAGACCGTATTCACATAGGGATGTACTTCTGAAAAAGCCAAACAGGTTAGCTAGAGCAATAGTTTTCAACCTTTACGAGAACCATTGGATCCGCAAGCACATAGGGATGGGATCGGAGGCGAAATATTTCAAACTACATTATAAATGGGCATTGACCTGAGAAAACGGACTGCAGTATGCTACAGTCTTTGAATTGGGGTATCTGTGTAAGTAAGTAAATTGTTCCCAAAGCACCCATATGTATATGGAGCAACTGAGGTGATATTTTCCTTCCCCAATACTTATCCTCCAGTTTCCGACACTAAACAAAAAAATTTAACAATTCAGAAAGTCAAGGTGATAGCGATGTTGAAAACTCTAGCGAAAAGAGATTGATCTTGAAAAATATACGGACTACATTTTCCATCACGAAATTGGGTTCCTTTCTTTGAGACTGCGTTTTTGCTCGCTCCCCAAGGTAATTTGAAAAGGGACTTACTGCTAAAACCAAAATAGAAAACGTGGCCATAAATGTGTCAATGTCTTTGAAGGTTTCGAGGACAATTTTGCTCCTAGTAAAGTAAAAGAATGTCTCGCCATAATTACCGGTAGATGGCCATTACTAATTTCCAACTTCTCCGTTTGCTGCTCTTGCCGTAACTCTAATTTATGAATTATCGTAAACGAGTTTTTTCAGACACTTGAACGTCGTTTACAGAATCCTTAAGAAAATAAAAGCAATAGCAAAGACAACTTTTATCTTTTAGTGAATTAATCTGTTGTTCTAGTAATTTTTTCTGTACGATGGCTAATTAGTCCGAAGTTTTAAATGTACAGAATCATAAATCAGATCTTGTAGGTGGGTGGATGGTTAGACTTACGACACACTGGAGTAACAATACAACATATTGGCGTCGGTCCGGGATCAAACCCGAAGACAAATATCCGAGGACAACACCTCGTAATTTCGAACCTCATTCAGACGACGAGGTCTACACCGGAGCTAGGGAAGCAACCTCACCAAACATCCACACCGTGCCAATGAGAGAACATTTGAGGTCAAGACAGATTCAACGTGTACCACCCCACGCACACGACAGTTTGGTAGGATCGAGTTTCGAAATCGCTGCCTTACGGTTGCTTAACTGCTATCGTAGACATGGAAAAGAAGTAGATTGAGAATTTCTATAGAGACGCTTAAAAAAGTGTGATCAACATGTCGACTAGTAATCACGTGACTACTCAATGGAATATTGATTGGTTGACCAATATAGAGTTTTATCGTTTTGTTTGGCGGTATAAAATATTATGACAAGATGGTGTTACATTTATTAATGTCAATTAGCTTCAAAAGGACTAATTAGACCGAAGGTTTTAGTGTATAGAACCATACATTAAATTTAGCAACTAAGCTCTTTTTGTCCCAAAATGTTGTCTTTCTCACATCTGGCAAATGGTGGAAACAGACACATATGACAACAATTTTAGCAAAAAATTAAGAGATTTTTCTTTCATATAAGAAGCAACGGAAACACAAGAAAGTCTGAGAGCAATTTTGATAACTGTTTTGTCTGATTACTGATTCTATTTCCAATATACGGAAAAAGTAGTTGCCTGATTTAAAAACTTCCGAATGGAGTTTTCTTCCACGATGCAAAATTATCTGCTGGAAATAAAAGTAAACATAGATTGAATTAATTAGTATCTAAAGGGAGGTAATCATCTCATAGAGAAATAAATAAGACGGAATGATACTAGTGTAAATATTTGCGTTCACAGGAAAGAGATTGAAACAGAAGAAATATTTTCTTAATTGGGAGACTAACATCTCAAATATATTGAAAGAAAATTCGTATAATTGTATTTCAGAAGTGAACAAAATTACTTTCTAATTCATACATTATTCGGAGAATCGATAAAAATTGATAGTAAAAATACAATACTTTCAAAGCACATTTTTAAGTTATATATTTTATACTTTGTGTGCATTATAATTTATGAATAATACTTACTCGGAATAAACACACATGTTCAAAGTATTCATTATGAAAGGAGAGTCCATTTTGGTAGGTAGGTTCATCATGGTAGTTCGAAGAGTAGCAGTTTAGCGATTGCTCATTTTTTTATCCTTCAAACCGAACGATTGTTCCCTCCCAATAAGCTGAACTCTATTTTTCAATATTTTTTTTAAGTAAATGCAGTATGACAGACACCATCATTAGATTTCGTCAATCATTAAAAAATTTTTGTTGAAAAATAAAAACTGCAAGAAGTGTGCTGTCATAATTACCTGCGTTTGCGTTTTTAGTCTCGGTCGAGTAATTTTTATTTCAATAAATTAATTTTCAACGCTTGTTGTCCAGAAACCATAATCAGTCTTAGTGCCACGAAAATCGTTTGTTCTGCAGTGGTATAACTTGGCAGTCACGAAGAAAGGGTGAATCTCATCGTGAAAGTTCACGAACCCATTGCACCAACTAGTATCTCTCTAGACGCCTTCGAGTTAGCGTTTGTTCTGTGGGATCATCGCATCTACAATGACTGAGTGGAGCAACAACTGTGCATTAACCCTTTGGCACCCCTATGCGTCTGAAGACCATGTCTAAAACCCAAAACGGCCGAGTACCGTTAATACAAAACGACCAACTATTTCTTTCCCCTTTCTTCTCAAGATCCATGGTAGCCTGCTTTGTAATTGGTAATTTTTAATTCAAACAAAACGGGCTATTGACGACGGTCCGGGATCAATACCTTAAGGGAAAGATCCGAGGACAACACCTCGTAATTTTGAACCACGGTCAGATGACGAAGCAACACCTGAGCTGGCACCCCACTCTCCAAACTTCCACACCAACCCTAATTGAGGACTTTTGGCCACGACAGATTTAAGGTACACCAGTCGCCTCTACACCATAAGCTTACAAACATCCATTCCCGGACCCGGAACCTTTCGATCCAGAGGCTAACACCTTAACCACTATACCGGTTGGTCGGCTGGTATCCTGCTTGGAAGAGTAACGGATCAGTAAACGGTCGTGTACAGAGAGGGCTGGAGCACGTTAAATCTGTCGTGGTAGTTATCTCAAATGACCTCACGTTGAGTTTATAGTGGAGTATCGACTCAGATGTGACCTCGTCATTTGACCGTGCTTCAGAATTGATTGCTCTGATTGAGTTCTCGGACCCTTCCCTTCGGGTATGATCCCAGATCTTGACAAATAGCCCGTTTTGTTTCTCCAGCGCGTCGTTAATTCAAATACCTACCTATTTTATCCTTCTGCGAAGGTGCTGTCATGGACGGACCTGAATGTATTCAATATGGATGTATCCAATATGGCCATTTTTCACCTGGATGTATCCAATATGGCCATTTATTTAAGAAATAGAAGTGTAAAACTATCAAAAATCTTGTATTCATTTTTCAATCGCTTGCAAAATTTTTGTTTATTTAAATATCCTCTTGATTCTAGTTTATTCCTTAGGAACATATATATAATTAATTTTGGTTGCAACATTTTTAAATTGGGTTGAATAGATTTTCATTTAGCACATTTTAAGTTTTTGTCAAATTTCTTTAAAATTTCATACATAATTACCATTTTTACAAAATTTTCAATATATATTTTAAATATTAATAGGCCCCATGTTATTGTTTAATAACACTAAACATAAAAATATCATTAAAAATGTTTCTATACCACATTATTAAAAAGGGTCCCTAATGTGTCGGGACGCCTTAATAGCCTTATTTACTTTTATTAGTATACTCTTGACAGTTTTCATTTATTAATTTACTTAATACTTGTATCATTCGGTATTTTGATTTTGTTGGGTAATTAGGTAAGTAACAAAAAAATCGACGCACCAAGAAGGAGTTGTCCGATAGAGAAAATTATGTACAGAATAGAAAATGATTAAAATTTCAGAATAATTGAATGATTTATTTCAGAGTTACAGTAACGACCTCAATAAGATGTTGACCCACCTCTAGCCTGGATGCAAGCTGCCACACGGCGTGGCATAGACCAATAAAACTCCCAGATGGTCTCCTGCGGTTTTTCTTGCCAAATTTGCTCCAATTGTTGGACTACGTTATGAACATTCCCTACCGGATGCAGTCGCCTTCCCATCATATCCCAGACATGCTCGATGGGAGAGAGATCTAGTGATCTAGCTGGCCAAGGAAGTGTTTGACAAGCTTGAAGACAGTTCATAGAAACACGTGCCGTATGTGGTCTGGCATTGTCTTGCTGAAAAATAAGCCCAGGGTACTGCGAAAGGAACGGTAGCAAAACAGGTCTCAGAATGTCGTCAACGTACCGCTGTGCAGTAAGTGTACCTCTAATGACGACCAAAGGGGTCCGGCTATCAAGGGAAATGGCACACCAGACCATAACTTCTTGTTGAGGGCCCGTGTGGCGTGCAATAGTGAAAGCAGGATCGGCACGCTGCCCTGGGTGTCGCCAGACACGTCTTCGATGATCGTCAGGACACAGTTGGAAGCAGGATTCGTCGCTAAAGACTATACGTCCCCAGTCAGCATCATTCCAGCCTGATCGAGCCAAGCATCACTGTAATCTGGCTCGTCAGTGTGCAGGCGTGAGTGGCAGATGGCGTAACGGTCTGTACGAGCGTAGATTTCGCTCTCTCAGCCATCTGTGAATGGTCATGGTGGACACTCGTGTGTGGGGCGCACGACTGATGGTTGATAGCGATGAATCAGGCGCTGTGACAGCTGATCTGACAATCACTCTGTCCTCGCGATCTGTTGTGGCCCTACGTCGACCGCTACCATCATGACGCTGAAATCTGCCATTGTCCACCCACTCTTGCCAGCATCTTCTAATCGCCGCATCGCTTCGACTTACATGACGAGCGATTCTCCGATTTGCCCAACCTGCCTCTTTCAATCCAATGATACGACCTCTTTCAAACTCTGAAAATTGCTCGTAATGAGCTCGAATCCTGCGGCGAGGCATTTTTTCAGTCGTTGAAAGGGATCCTAAATCGCAATGCAGCAGAAATTTTTAACAACTGTTCAAGAACAACTCCTTATATACATCTGCTGGATGCGCAGTTCCGATGCGCTGGAGATCGCACTATTCATCCATTTGACACCAAATTTTAATCATTTGCATATTTGGTCAAAACATTTTTGCATACGAAATTTCAAAGCAATCATCGGATGATTCCTTCTTGATGCGTCGATTTTTTTGTTATAGAGTGTATATGAATTAACCCTTAACTGCTGTGTCACAAACCGTCTCGTTACTAGTGTGGAGGGGGTCTCTCAGACCTCGCTCACTAAAGTGCGAATAAAGTTGATTAATATAATATATAAATGAAAGATTCTTTAGATAATTATTATTTATACATTTTAAATTTAGATAATTCAATTCTTAACATGAAATATTTTTTACATTACTATATACGATGAGTAGATTCCATGTCTATGTTGTGTTTTGGTGTTCTAACGGCACGATTAGGCTCCCCCCCCCCTCAGACATCCCATTTGAAGTTAATTTTTCCGTAGAAATATTCTTCTTGCGAAGACGCACTTGAAATGTCTTCATCTTCATCTGCATAAATTTCCGAATCCGTTTCGTTTTCGCTTTCAATAATATTATCCGAAATTTCACTGTCCCAGTGCTCTATTTCCGATCAATTACCAACAATATCCTGAATTTCTTTTTGTATAAGATACACAGGTTATTTCTTGTAAAGTTTGTTACCATTTTAGGCTATCTGCCGGAATTCCCTACTCAAACTTAGACAATTTCAAAAAGAACGGTAACGCAAATTCTGTGAAGGGGTCTAAGAGACCACGCGGGAAATACAAATAGTAGTGTGAAATACGAAACAGTTGGGGCAGCCAAAATAGTCTTGGAATGTGGCTTCTGTTGGACATAGTAGGAAGGTACTGAATAGGACAGGGACCAATATTCACTTTATGGGGTGGAAACGACCTGTCAAAAATGACTTGGGGTCTGTGAGACCCATGGCAGCAGTTAAAGGTTAAAGTCGCACTGGAGCAACACAATAGGCTAATGGTGACGGTACAGAATCAATCCCGAAGGTAAAGATCCGAGGACACCTCGTCATTTTGAGCAACAGTCAGATGACGATTTTGTATTTTGGTTCTCTTTGCTTTAGTACGTTTGTCTATTGGTAACTGCTATATATAATAGAAATGAAAAATGTGTTCCATTTGTATGTTTCAAAAACGATATGCAGATACATTGTACTTAAAAATAACTAACCTGAAAGCATAAGTTTAAAATTATTGTTTAGTTTCTTTATTATTCGAGAAATGATATGAAACATATCTCTTTACGTTATTATGCCAATACTTAATTATATGTTAAGTATTCCTGCTTCAATTAAGTGATAAACAAAGAACATGAGTACTTTGTCTAGCAATTTGTCAAGGCAGTGCTCTGATCACTTGCTGTGTTTATACTAATACACACTTAAATTCTCCACTTTACTATTTTCTTTCAGACTTCTTTCGAAATAATTCTCATCAGATGCCATCTATTAAAACAAACTAATTTCCAATACCTGTAAACATCTGCATAATTAGGCATTTTACTGTTGAGTAATTTACTTCTAAGTTCCAATTCCTATGGTAAAAATTAATTTTTTAAAAACTATACTTATAAGGATGCCCTAAAAGCATCTAAAGAAGCAATCAGAGCGAGGCAATTACCAGAGCAATTTTAAGTGCTACAGATTCTTCAGTTATTTATGGTAATTTCCAATCTCTTGCTAATTAGGGAATTTCGGATTAAGAATCTACTCTTCCGCATCACGAGATCTGGTTAACGGAAGCTAAAAAGCAAATTTAATTTAATACATACTGACTAACGAGTTTTTTTAGGATGAATATTCATTAAAAGTTGAGAAGAAGAGGTGATTTTTTCCATTGATACGCTTCATTGAACTTCAGACGAAATGTTAAAATTTTATACAATAAACAGACTCTTTTTAGCATCTTTTTATTTGATCTTGTACTTAAACTGTCGTACCGGTACCTTTTAGACTTCTGGTGCTTTTATCTTCACGTCGGAAACCACCTGTTGTGCCCATTGTGGGTTTTGGGGCAGACTGTAATACCAATTAACATTTTATACAGTAAACAGACGCTTTTTAACATCTTTTTATGCTCTTGTACTTAAACTGTCGTACCGGTACCTTTTAGACATCTGGTGCTTTTATCTTCAAGTCGGAAAACACCTGTTGTGCTCATTGTGGGTTTTGGGGGTACCACTGTAATACCAATTAACATTTTATACAATAAACAGACGCTTTTTAACATCTTTCTATGCTCTTGTACTTAAACTGTCGTACCGGTACCTTTTAGACATCTGGTGCTTTTATCTTCACGTCGTAAACCACCTGTTATGTCCATTGTGGTGTTTTGGGGCACCACAGTAATACCAATGGAGTTGGACTAAGTCGAATCCCTATACAAGTTTTTGTATTACACTTATAAGGCTTGAATTTACAACTGGAACTCTCTACACGCCTATTTGCACAACGCTAATAATGAACTAATGTTCCTGAAGAAACAGTAAGTATCTCTTCTCATAGTTTGTCTTTTCGTTTTCTTCGGGGGTTGACTTCCCCGTAATACTGTCCACAGCTATCTCGTCCAGCACCTCCGTGGTCTTCGCTGGAGTCCTTTGCCTTCTTTATCGGGGCATTGACCTTTCTCCTGTCCCCCGTCGCATCTTTTTCAAATAACACCTTTCACGCTCAAGCGGTGTCAAATCCTCAGACGTGCGAAAGGGTCGCGAAACCGTTAGCCGGCGGTCCGTCAGAAACACCAAGCGTTAGGTGGACATCGGGGTGCACAAGAAACGGACGCCGACTCTGAGTTATTACCACACGTGGATTTCGGCTCCCTTCTCGTGGAAAACGTTTCTTTTTCCAGCCGCCACGATCCCACAGTACTCCTAATTCAAAAACATGTTCCAAACTGCCTTCAGCTTTAGGCGAGAGACAACTTTCTCATACTTGCATCTTCATACCCCTCTGGTAAAATCGGGATGATTTGTCTCGACGAGGTATCGTGTCGTTAGCATAACTAACTAGATCTTAAACGAGATGTCTCTTCGAAACCAATTGAAGCTTTAAAAATGGAGTGGAATTTTCGCTATTCTGAACTTCGAGTTTCGAAAAGAAGTTCATAGTTTCTAAGTAAATTTATAAATTGCAGCTTTCGTCAGCACGAACAGTATTTTTATGGTTTGTATAGTACAGTGGAACTTCGATTAATCGTCACTCTTTTAACCGTCAGTTTGTGTTAACCGTCAGTCCGTTATTATGGAACATTGACTATCAGAAAGCACGAGCCTCGAATAAACAAAAGAAAATAACAGGCTATGTTAAAATTTGAATATGTATGAACGTCTAGAGCATACTTTCATGTAACAATATGTACATACACTACTCTTCAATAATGGACCGGACAGCAAGATGTGATGGTATAAGGGAAATAATACGTGCTTTAATAGGTGATGGTCCCCCACGTGCTGCAATTACACTAGCAATCCTTCTGGGAATACTTTCAACACGGTTTAGAGACACAGCTATGAGTATTTGTGTCCATTTCTGCTGCAAGAATGTCGCCAGCTCAGCTGTAGACTTCGGACGTGGTTTCCTGGTACGTAAGCGTCGCTCTAACTCATCCCACAAAAGTTCAACGCGGCTTAGGTCGGGACCCTGAGCAGGCCAGAGAAGACGTTTTACATCCATATCTTGAAACCACTGCTTGACAGAGGCTGCAACATGACATGGAACATTGTCGTTCTGGAAGTAACATTCGTCCATTCCATAAAATTGCCGGAGTGTATGAAGAACCTGACTGCCCAAAATGTTCATGCAGGCTGCGGCATTTAATTGACCATGAACAGCATGCAAAGGTCCCAGGCCATACCACGAAAAACACCCCCAAACAAATAGTAGGATTTTATGCGAATCCGCTAGCGTACGGTCCATTATTGTAGGGCAGTGTATGTATTATACTGTACTTAATATAAATTGCACATAGTTTGTTTATGTAAAATAGAACACATGTATGTCCCAGTGTGACGTTAATTAAAATACCTACCAATAGATTAAACACAATTGGCACGCGTTGCTAAGGAATTTAAAGATAAGATAATTTACATTAACGTCGTACTAGAGCAGGGGTGGCCAACTTTTTACATACCATGCGCCAATTTTTTTCACGTACGAGTTCAGATGCGCCATAAAACTCAAGCACCTATTCTACCTTCTTACGTTCATGATTGAGGTTCTAAAATAGAGATATGGGTAGGATCTGCTTCATTTAGAGAAAACTAAATTAATTAATGTACGCCAGTTCAAAAGACACGCGTTTATTGGAGCACCAACAAACAACAGTGATATATGATCTTTTGGACGAGAGGGGGATCGCAGTCGTAGAGCCCGCTGATGGTGCTTTTGAGCCTGTTTCGATTTTGCTAAACTTTTAACGTTTGGTGTTGAATTGGTTCCGAGAGCAGCACAGAATTCTACAAATTTGAATATTCGCGAAATCGTTTTGCTTTTAATAAATATTATGAATAAAAATGTTTGTTCATATCTGTATATCGTTCCCAAACAATACATTTTTTTGCAAATATTCTTAGTTCTGTGAACTGTTTATACGGTAATGAACGCAAGAAATTAATCAGGTCAAAAGCATTTAGATCCGAAAAAAAGCTACTGAAATTTCATTTTCAATAATGAATTTGCTTTTAAAAAACTGATAAGTAAGAAGTCTGTATGAATTGTTCTTAGACTCTGGTGTTAAAAATATAAAAATGGATTCAGTTATGGCGCCTATTTTAAAAGATTAAGTAGGCAAAAGGATGCAAATGCGCCACTTGTACTCATCCAATGCGCCACCTTTGGCGCATGCGCCACAGGTTGGCCACCCCTGTACTAGAGCAACACAACAGGCTATTGACGACGGTCCGGGATCAATCTCCTCAGGGAAATATCCGATGACAACACCAAGTAATTTTGAACGATGACGAGGCGACACCTGAACACTCCACTCTCCAAACTAACCAAAATACACCAACCCAACGTGCAGAACTTTCGACCACGACAGATTTAAGGTGCACCAACCGCTTCTACACCATGCGCTTCAAATATCCATGCACTGACCCGGATTCGAACCAGGAACCTTTAAACTTCCAATTCACGCCTACGTGAGGACATTTGAGGCCCCGACAGATTTACCGTGCTGCAGCCCCCTTTGTATACGAGGATCTTTCGTTGGATTCGAACTCGCAAACCTCCGGTTACCAATTCATTACTTTTTCAACCGGGCAACCACGGCTTGCATCATCGTTAAGGAATATATTGAATAAAACTTACAAAGACTTAAAAATAGTTTTTTTTGACACTTAGAAAATTGTTGTTTACATCATTCGTTATACTAATTAATAAATATATGAGTTTTTTAGAATATTATTGGCAGGAGCATTTATTTGGTACGATCATGTACTTCTTTTTTGCACGTGTCAAAAGAATTTTAGGAAAAATATTGAAAAACACTTTTATCTTTAAAACTTGTTTTTCTTGACATGTGTATGTCGAAATACTATTTTTATTTGACATTTCCCATGTCGACATGGGAAAATTTTCCTCGTGTGTGGGCTCTTGTTTCTTTGATCCCTTCGAAATATTTCCCTAAGCAAAATGGCATTTCGCACGAGGATACGTAGATCTGCAAGAGTTGCATTTGACGGATTGTGTTGTTTCTCGCACTAGGAAATAGTTCAGGAATACAAACTCAAGCAAAGTAAACAAGGGAAAGGAAACACATTTTGGTGTTCTTCTGTTTGATTCATTCATACCATACATTATATATTCAGCTATATATACAGTGAATAACAAAAATATTCATTCTCCTTACGTTTCCGACTGTTTTCAGGTATTTTATCCTTGGTTAAACATTTGATTAGGTATATCATCATTAGCACAGAAACATAATTTTTCTGTTATTACCGTGCCAGTAAACTTCGACCCCAATGTGGCGCATTTTTTCTAACTTAATTTTTGCGATTTGTTTCCATAACAGTGCCATTTTAGCTTATTCCTTTGTTAGTGAAATTGATTTTATGATTTGGGATTTGCCAAGAGATGAACAAGAGTCAATGCTATTTTTCCCCAAGAAAGAAATATGCTTCTCAAATAAATATTGTGTTCTAATAACCACTTAATAAAATTAAATTGTGACTCCAAGCCGAAATCGTGCTGTAGCCTTCGTTCATGTTTAGAAGATAAGATGTCGGTACAAAAACGTGGTTTTGTGGATCACGTATTCTTTACGTTACTGATGTACGATTGAATTATTTATGGTGTAGGGAGTTAACGTCTATTGAATTTTGTGAATTACAGCTTCAAAGGAGGATTGAATAATTGTAAACCAGAAGTACGTGCCATTTTTTGTGATCTTGTCCTTATGTTGAAATCTACGGAAATCATAAAAGTGACGAAACCGTACTTACGAAAATAAAATTCACGAAGGTTGTTTGCTTCCACAAACAGTGCCAAGACAAAAGGAAAAATCTGCGGTAATTGGTAATTTTTTGTTTACGTCGTACTAGAGCAACACAACGGGCTATTGACGACGGTCCGGGATCAGTCCCTTAAGGGAAAGTTACGAGGACAACACCTCGTAATTTTGAACCACGGTCAGATGACGAAGCAACACCTGAGCTGGCACCCCACTCTCCAAACTTCCACGCCAACCCAACGTGAGGACTTTCGACCACGACAGATTTTAGGTGCACCAGCCGCCTCTACACCATATGCTCACAAACATCCATGCCCGCACCCGGATTCGAACCAGGAACCTTCCGATCTAGAGGCTAACACCTTAACCACTATACCGGTTGGTCGGCGGAAAAAACTGCGAAATGAGATCAAAGTTTATTGGTATGGCTGAGATGGAAAAGTGCCGCATAAATATTAGTAATTGGTAATTTTTGGTTAACGTCGTACTGGAGCAACACAACGGGCTATTGACGACGGTCCGGGTAATGGTAATTGGTAATGGTAATTTATGTTAACGTCGTACTAGAGCAACACAACGGGCTATTGACGACGGTCCGGGTAATTTTTTTTTTTAGTTAACGTCGTACTAGAGCAACACAACGGGCTATTGACGACGGTCCGGAATCAGTCCCTTAAGGGAAAAATCCCCGAGGACCCTCGAGGACAACACCTCGTAATTTTGAACCACGGTCAGATGACGAAGCAACACCTGAGCTGGCACCCCACTCACCAAGCCCTGCGATGAAAAGGGTTGGTATTTTAACCTTTTGACTACGCCGACCAACCGGTATAGTGGTTAAGGTGTTAGCCTCTAGATCGGAAGGTTCCTGGTTTGAATCCGGGTTCGGGCATGGATGTTTGTAAACGTATGGTGTACAGGCGGCTGGTGCACCTTAAATCTGTCGTGGCCGAAAGTCCTCACGTTGGGTTGGCGTGGAAGTTTGGAGAGTGGGGTGCTAACTCAGGTGTAGCTTCGTCATCTGACCGTGGTTCAAAATTACGAAGTGTTGTCCTCGGATCTTTCCCTTAAGGGACTGATCCCGGACCGTCATCAATAGCCCGTTGTGTTGCTCTAGTACGACGTTAACTAAAATTACCAATTACCTTTTGACTACGGCTGTAGATATAATAAGCGCGATTCTTATAACTTTCAAGTTACAACTGCTGCAACGGCCGTTGTCTAAAGGGTAATCAACATCCTGTTGAAGCAACAACCGGGCTATTGACGACGGTCCGGGATCAATCCCCCAAAGGAAAGATCCGAGACAATGCCACGTAATTTTGAACCGCGGTCAGATGACGAGGCAACACCTCAGCTGACACCCCACTGTCCGAACTTCCATACCACGCCACCGTGAAGATATTTGAGACTACGACAGATTTAACGTGCCCCAACCTCCTATGTAAGCGACGATCTTTGTCTGGATTCGAACTTGCAACCTCCGTTTGCTAATCCGATAAAATTCCAACTATGCTATCACGGCCAGCCGCAAAAACATTAGCATATCTTGATAGGTAATGGTAATGGTAATTTTAGTTTACGTCGTACTAGAGCAACACAACGGGCTATTGACGACGGTCCAGAATCAGTCCCTTAAGGGAAAGATTCGAGGACAACACCTCGTAATTTTAAACCACGGTCAGATGACGAAGCAACACCTGAGCTGGCACCCCACTCTCCAAACTTCCACGCCAACCCAACGTGAGGACTTTCGGCCACGACAGATTTAAGGTGCACCAGCCGCCTCTACACCATACGTTTACAAACATCCATGCCCGGACCCGGATTCAAACCAGGAACCTTCCGATCTAGAGGCTAACACCTTAACCACTATACCGGTTGGTCGGCATATATCTTGATAAAAAATCTATCCCGTCATTAGAAGAATAACATTCATCCTTCAACCAATCCCAAATGACAACGGGCTATTGTCGAAGGTCCAGTATTAGGGATGTGACATCGATGTCGATGTTTTATATAAAACATCGATGCATTTACCATCGATATATTGGAGCCAATGTTTTTTTAACATCGATGTTAACACTTGTTGATGTATTATATATAACATCGATGTATTTACCATCAATATATTGGAGCCGATGTTTTTTAACATCAATGTTTACACCTGTCGATATTTTTTTAACATCGATGTTTACACCTGTCGATGTTTTTTTAACATCGATGTTTACACCTGTCAATGTTTTATTTTTAAATGAAAAAAGTACAATTTTAAAAATTAAAAAAAATAATCAAGTAGCATGATTTTTATGATAAGTAAATAGAACATACTTTTTGACCAAAGTAGACAAAGAAGAAGGCCCTGAAAAGGACGAGGATAAAAAGGGGAGCGGGTGCCCCTAGCAACGAGACAAAAGCGATGCGGCATCGATGTCGATCTTTGAAAGAAAACATCGATTTATTGGACCCGATGTTTGCTTAACATCGATGTTTTACGCTGTCGTTATTATTATTATTTTTTTTGAACCAGTACAAAACCAGTTTTAAAAAATGGGGGGGGGAGTTTAAATACATCGATGTTTAAAAACATGGATGGTTTTGGGGCGATGTATTTTTGATATCGATGTTTTAATATTGAACATCGATGTTTTGTTGTCGATGTCGTAACCCTATCTGGTATCCCAATAACGGGGCTATTGATGACGGTCCGGGATGAATCCAAAAGAAAAAGATCCGAAGACAACACCACATAATCTTGAACCACGGTCAGATGACGAAGCAACACCTGAGCAGGCACCCCATTCTACAAACTTCCAAACCACGCCAATGCCTACCAAGGAAAAATTGCGAGTGAGCGTCTGAACAAATGAATGCGAATCTTGATTCACGGAGTTACACAAAGATACGTAAGTTAAGTTAAGGTATGGTATGGTAGTTTTAATTAACGTCGTACCAGAGTGACACAACGGACTATTGACGACGGTCCGCGATCTATCCCCTAAGGGAAAGATCCTAAGACAACACAACGGACTATTGACGACGGTCCGGGATCTATCCCCTTTGGGAAAGATCCTAGGACAGTACAACAGACTATTGACGACGGTCCGGGATCTATTCCCTAAGGGAAAGATCCTAAGACTATACAACGGACTATTGACGACGGTCCGGGACCTATACCCTAAAGGAAAGATCCGAGGACAACACAACGGACTATTGACGACGGTCCGGGATCTAACCCCCAAAAGGGAAAGATCCAAGGACAACACTACGGACTATTGACGACGGTCCGGGATCTATCCCCTAAGGGAAAGATTCTAGAACAACACAACGGACTATTGACGATGGTCCGGGATCTATCCCCTAAGAGAAAGATTCGAGGAGAACACCACGTAATTTTGAAACCACGGTCACTTGACGAGGAAACACCTGAACTGGCACACCACTCTCCAAACCTCAACACCAACCCAACATGAGGACACAAGTTAGTTGATCCAAAAATATTTAAATTATCTTTCGATACAGTTACTTTTCATCGCAGGGCTTGGTGAGTGGAGTGCCAGCTCAGGTGTTGCTTCGTCATCTGACCGTGGTTCAAAATTACGAGGTGTTGTCCTCGGATCTTTCCTTTAAGGGACTCATCCCGGACCGTTGTCAATAGCCCGTTGTGTTGCTCTAGTACGACGTTAACTAAAATTACCATTACCATCATCGCAGGGACGTAGTAGACCGGTTAGTAGAACATCGTACTAGAAACCTGAGTGTTGCGAGTTCGAATCCAGCCAAAGACCATAGTGTACAAAGGAGGCTCACATTAAATCTGTCGTGGCCTCAAATGTCCTTACATTGAGGTGTTGTGAACGTTCGGAGAGTGGGGTGCCAGCTTAGGTGTTGCCTCGTCACTTGACCTTGGTTGAAAATTGCGTGGTGTTGTCCTCGTATCTTTCCATTCAGGTTTAATCTAGAACCGCCGTCATTAGCCCTTTATGTTGCTCCAGTGCGACGTTAATTAAAAAATACCCTCCTACCTACCACTAAAGTACAGTTTTGTAGTATGCAGAAGCACATATTTAGCCTTGCTGCACATAAAATAAGAAATTCATTTTTTTTTAGTCAAGACTGTATAGCAGCCGGGCTGTGGATGTGTTTGCATAATTACCTACTTTCATTTTCAGACAATTATTTGCCTATTTCATTATCTTGGATGAACAGAGCTTTTTCTTAGTGGTAGTTGTGAGAATGCTCCTGGCTAATCTCAAGACAAAGCAATATTCTCAGAACAGTAAAATAGTCTAATTTTTCCGCAAAACAAATTTCCCGAAGGTTTATGGAAATTTCTTAATACCTTTCTAATTAGTGGGATTTTATATTTAGTCTAGGCAAATTTTCTTCCAACAAAGAGAAAATGAGAAAAAACGTGATTTCCTATTTTATGGCTTACATGTTTTTTTAGAAATATAAATATTCATCAAAGTCGATGAGAAAAAGATGTTTTTTTGAGATTCGTACTGGGGAGGGGGGGGGGGGAAACAAAAATATATTGATCTTAACAAGCGATACTAATAGGACAACAGATTTGAACCTATTTCTAATACATACGTACTAGAAACAGGTTCAAACCTGTTAAATATTGTCCTTCATATTATCCTTAATATGACCCTTCATATTCGACATAAAAGCTTAGCTTTTTATCGCAAGTCCAGAAAAGTAGTTAATATTTACAAGATTTTTTTATGTGAAAAGGTGTAATTAATAAAAAAAGTATTTAAAGAGGGTCATTCCACGTAAAATGGGCAAATATCATGCGGAATAACATGTAGCCGTATGGTACTGGATTTTCGTGAAATTTGGTACAGGGGTTTAGTTTATGCATAAATAACGATATCCAAACATTTTAGATTCAAAATTAAATATTTTCGAAGTTTGAGGCATTTTAAAGACTTCTAACTTTGAAGAGCTGTTTCTCAAAAACTACTTAACGTAAACAAACATGTTATACATTTTTATAATCTGTACAAAATTTAATTTTTTTAATTTTGGCAACAGCAATTGTAAACATCATATTTAATCTAAAATGTAGTTGCAAAATGTGGACAATTGTCATTTTTGACAGAATTAAAAAAATTCTATGAGCTAAACAATTTTTAAGACAACGTTGAAATTTATGCCAGTTACAGTGCTATAGGTATGATAATATTACTGATAGAATTTGGAAGTAGCTTTTTACTTCTTTCATCTTCAAAATAGCTAAAGAAAACAACAAAATCACAATAATTTTCTACTTTAAAATAGGCATAAGAAATCAAATGAAGGACAGCTCTGATAAAACCGACATTTCACAGGAATACAGTTTAATATGTTTATTACTTGTGAAAAAAATTTCGGGATTGTAATCTGAGGCCTAAAGCAAAAATAATGTATTCAAAACCACAGCATTTGCTTCCCATTCTATGCATATTACGAGAACTCCAATGATAACAGTGAAATTAAATACAGATAAAGAAACCCTAAATCAACAAAGAAATACCAAATCATTTTCTCAGAAAAGATCAGTGTAAAAAAATTCATAAAAATTTCAAGTTCATAGACACTATGACTTTTAACTAATTATCTTTTCAAATTCGCTATGTGGTAAAACTCCCACGTTAGATTTTGCATCCTCTGTAATTGAAACGTGTTTTTTTTTATGCTGCCGAATTCTTTTTATAAACTCTTTACTTCTTTTTCTCGTGATTGTTATAAATATGGAACACGAATTTGTGACGTACATTGGGAATAGGAATGTAGTAATGATAGTTAAGCGTTCCCGTAATGGCTGCTGTCACTTCATTAACCCTTTGTTGAAGCTTAGACTCAATTTGAATAACATCATTTGAAGGAACATAAAAGAACTTGATGTTTGAAATGGTTGACGTACAGGAGAATAGTTGTTTTGCATTTAAAATCTGTTTGTCGTATGGTCTCTGTAAACTTGTTCTTGCGGCTAACCGTTTGACTATTCCACCGCTTTTGCAATGACTTCTGGATTGCCTCTACAACATTTGTCGGTGTTCGAAAGCTTTTGGTTCAGCAAAAAATTATCGGTTTAGCAAATCAAGCACATTTATAACCATAATTCATTTAAAAGTGTTTATCTATTCGGTTATATGTCCACGAATGTAACAGCATCTCTTTCAAAGGCGGAAATGAATGTCTAACTGGCGTGTTACCGCCATTTTTGATTCAGCATGCGATAAAATAAAACGATAATTTCCATATAGTTAAAAAAATTTCTGGGACGCAATAAATTACAGTGATGAAACTTTTAGGACGGATAATATACATCTTGACACATCGTACTGAAAATTTGTGATGCCTTCGGAGTTTTCCTTCACAATAAAATGTGTATTTAAATAAATAGTAAAATCGCTGCTTTCAAATACAGTAGAACTCCAATTATCCGAACTTCGACTGTCCGAATCGCTGATTATCCGAATCGCTTTCAGAATTTCAGAAAAAAAATTAAGACGGAAACGTATTGCGATTCGCAAAATAATGATTCTGGGTTTCAAATTCTAAATGATAATGAACTTATTGAAAGTTTGAGAGAATAAAGTGTCGTTGAAGATGACCTTATTGTCGAAGTTGAAGCAGACACTGGACCATCTGCTAGTGAAGCATTTGCCGGCTTTGAAACTGCGTTGAAGTGGATAGAGCGATAGCCCGAGTGTGACCACATACAACTTCTCATTGTCAAGCGGCTGCGCGACTTGGTTGCCCAAAAACGGATGAAGGCAGTCAAACAGCTTACTTTGACCGAGATGTTTAGCAAGCAATAACTTTCATTTACAGCACTTGCAAGTACGCTTAACATGTAAAAGTGTTCCCTTTTCATTTAATTAATTAAAAGCTCTTTTTCTTTAAAAATAGGTTTTTTTCTCCCATTTTCAACATACATACAGTAATTATTTAAAATACGAACAGACCCTTTTTTCGGAAACAATCCAATTATCCGAATTTTTGATTATCCGAATGGGGTCCGGTACCAATTGATTCGGACAATTGGAGTTCTACTGTATTTCACTTTATTTTTATTTCTTTCCTATATAAGGAATATAAACACAATTACTAAATTATACCAAACTTTTAGATAGAAAAAGTGCTTCCGTAAGAATAATTTTTTATACTGCATTTCCCCATTTTTAGAGGTACTAGAGCAATTTGAAATTTGTATTAAATAGGCAAAATCTCTATTTCCACTTATCCCTGAGAATGAGCAGTGACGGATATAAAAGTATATTCTGACATTTCCAAAAATACATTTCACTGTAGAATGTAACAATATAAAAAATTTTAATTTGTGTCAATAGCTTATTAAAATATAGGGTCTCAAACAGGCTATTAGTGCTAAAAATATCTACATTTGTGTGACCTTAGACGTTAAAATTGATTAAAAAAATAAAATATACATTTTGGACATCTAATATTTCGTAGTTTTTCCTTACTATATGTGATCTATTTAAAAACTTATTTTCAGTAAAATTGATGAAGTGTCAGCCACAGCCGATCTGCTCATTTTGCGTGGAATGACCTTAGAATGAAATTACTAGAAACATTTTGAGACACGTTTGCACAAATTCTAGAAACGAAAAAGTAGGACTTTACAATTCTTTTGAAGTATAAAGAGAAAGAAAGAAACGTGTAAGTATATACCTACAAAATATTATAAAGTTTGCTACAGTAAAAATACCTAGTGACAAGTCATGATTGTATAATTTGTTCAAAACAACGAATACAAATAAAACAGTTTACAAAATTTCTGTGCTTATGGAAAACCATTTTCTGCCCTCGACAAAGTTCTATGGGTGTAGGGAGTTTCCCCAAAAGTTGTTCTCCAATAACGAGACGAAAACAACGTTGGAACAAGAGAGTATGACTGATTGCGAAACTGAAGGGTAAAGAGAAGCAATGCTTTTATTTACTAGCTTATAATACTTTTACTAGCTTATAATACTTTTACTAACTTATAATAGTGTTACTAACTTATAATAGTGTTACTAACTTATAATACTTTTACTAATTTATAATACTTTCACTAACTTATAATACTTTTACTAACTTATAATACTTTTATTAGTAAATGTGATTAAAAATTCATAGTACATTAACAGATAATGATAGTAAAGACATACTTATAGATTCTAAGATCTTCTTATAGATTATGAGGTTGGGTGAAGTCGAGTCAAAACACTAGAAACGTATATTGCAACCATGTGTTGTAGATGGTCCTATAGTCCTTGATGGCGGGAAGACAATTTATCAACTGTGCATATAAACTACCTCTGATGTCAGAGTTCGTGTTATTTTCAGTCCAATGGTGAGTTGGTTTTGATCTTCCTTTGAGAGAGATTAAATAATATTTTTTATTTAACATTCAACAGGGTAATGGGGGACTATAATCCACAGTAACTTTTTCCACAAAACTGCTTGTATTCATCCGTTTCTAAGGTACTACTTCTTTCCATAAAACAAAATCCTTTCGAATGATTCTATTCATTATTTACTTGTTGAAATTGCATCGTATGGAAATATACTCTATTGGTCCTTTGAGGAATAGGACAATTTGGAATTATTGAACTATTCTATTCGTCATTTCCTTGCAATAGAAACACATAAGGCATGACAATGCAAAATTTCAAGAAAAGGAAAACCAAAATGCGAAATTAAATACACACGAGTCGGATCTGTGCACATGATTTCGCAGTAATAAAAATTAACATTAGCTCGGAGCTACAATTATAGAATTTATCTCTGCTATTATAAAAGGAGGTGGTTTTTTTTCTGTTTCTCGTTTCCCGAGTCCTGATAAATCTACGGCAATTACAATAATGGGATTTGGCACACAGATAGTCCGATATTTTTGCAATTTTCGGGTCGCGGCGAATTTTAAAGTTCAATATAGAACATTTTAAAATGAATTTAATGGAATTTAATTATTATTGTTTTCTTTGGAATGGCATTAGCATGAAAGATCGCATATTCTAAATTTATTTTGTTCGTTTCCGTTTTCATTTTGCGCGGAGGAACAATTTGTCAGCAGACTAAAAAAACAAATAAACATTTTTAACTGGAGTTATTTAGTTATTTTTTCTTTCTCCTAGACCGTTTAAGACAGAGTAAAAATTTCAACGGATTTGAAATCGGCAGAAAATTTCACATTAGATCGTTACCTAAAAATACGGTTTTCTTTAAATCAATAATTTTTTAATTGAATATATTTTTTATATTTTCGCAAGAGATTGTGACGTCACGTCAACCTTCGCGTTCCAAAAATACAGATTACATTTCCTGCACTCTTACGATTTCAGCAAGGAGCGAGCAGGTGGCGGAGCCCCCTAGTATATAAAAACGTCACCAGGACATCCGGTTCTTCAAAGCTTGAAATATACTCTCATTGGCTAGAAACACTCATGACTTCCAATTCTTAATAACGGCCAAAATCACGTAAAAAAATCGCGGACAGTTCTGAAAATCGAAAAAACATGAAAAGAAACCAAAAAAAGCGGAAATCCACGGAAACGTGGAAGATTCTCAGGCCTGAATCACATGGAAAGATTCTATTGATCCTTTTCTAGTAAATGTCAAAATGGAAAAGAAAAAATTTCTTCTCTCTCACTTATCTTTTATATAGCACCGTTTTCTACATTTGCATTTCTCTATGGTAAAGCGTAGAGGAAGTTCGGATCACCTTTCAATCAACGTTTAATCAATTCAACCGGAGCAACTCTGCGAAATTCTATTTGTAAGCTATGAATAAAGAATAAAGGAACAAAGGATAAATGAATAAAGAATAAAGGTATAAATATATAAAGGATAAAGGAATAAAGGTATAAATAACAAATGAATAAAGAATAAAGGAATAAATAATAAAGGAATAAATAATAAAGGAATAAATAATAAAAGAATAAAGAAAAAGACGAACTAATTGTAAATTTTAAAGGACGGAATTCTGAGTCAAAGATCGGATTCTGAAACTAAACTTTAGAAACTCATAAAGTAACCTCTCATTCTTGTAACTTTATCTTAAAAGGAAAACTTCGAAATGAGCAACAACCAACTCTACAATGAACTGAGAACTTGTTTTATATCGAAGGAGACATAGGAGAACAATTTTGATAAATGCTTTGCGATTACTGTTACTACTAAGTCGTATTTCCCAATTTTAGCAAAAGTCTGTTGCCATGGCGAAGAAGATAAAATCTCAAGGCGAGTTCCTTTTTTTAGTCACATAAAAAGTCGAAGCAGGAATCAAATATAATCTGAAAAGTAATTTATCCCTGTCGAAAAGGGAGCAATCATTTCATAAAGAGTTTTTAAGGCGGAAACATTGCCGACATAAATGTTAGCGTGCTTGGAAAATAGTTTAGAACGAATAAATCTATTTTTAGGTTGAAATGTAATGGTGGCGCAATTATTGGAGCTAGAGGGAGAATTCGAAGTTGTTGTAGTTTTCAGCAAAGAAAACAAATATTTTTAGATTCAGCTTTACATTGAGAACAACCAAATAAAATATCGGAAGACTCAGGCTATTATTATTCCAAAAAGTTTTTACATTTTGCGTAGTGAATTTCCAATCTCGCTCCGAAGTCCTGGATTTGTTAAAGTCGCGGATGAGCAAACGGTGGATTGCGAGTTCGAAACTCAATCCAACCATTGACAGCAGTGTACGTGGGGGCTAGTGAACGTTAAATCTATCGTGGCCTCAAATGTACTCCCGTTGGGCGTGGTGTGGAGGTTCGGACAGTGGAATGCAAGCTCAAGTGTTGACCTCGTCATCTGGTTCAAAATTACGAGGTGTTGACCTTGGTAGGTATATGAATTAACGCTGCACTGGAGCAACGCAACAGGCTATTGGAGACGATCAGACACGAAGCGAAAAATCAGTGGTAATTGGTAATTATTAACGTTTTTTGAGCAACAGTGTACAACGAGCTATTGACGATAGTCCGGGATCAATCACTTAAGGGAAAGATCCGAGGACAACACCTTGTAATTTTGAACCATGGTCAGATGACGAAGCAACGCCTGAGCTGCACTACGCTCTCCAAACATCCACGCCAACCCAACCGAAAAATCAGGGGACCACACCACATAATTTTGAAACACGGTTAGATGACGAGGTCACATCTGATTTGGCACCCCACACTCCAAATTTTCACTATCGGGTGGTAACCACGTCATCTGACGATGGTTTAAATTTACGATATGTTGTGCTCGGATCTTTCCCTTGGGGATTGATCCCAGATATATTCAAAGCGTCACCCATCTGACAAGTGTGACCCTCCTGACCGTGATTCAAAATTACGTGTTATCGACCTCGATCTTTCCCTTCGGGATTGATCTCCGTTGGTCACCAATAGCCCGTTGTGTTGCTGCAGTGCAACGTATATTCAGCTACTGACCAGATATTGTCTCTAGCAGTCCAGTACTGTAAATAATTAGGTAATTTTTTAGTTAACGTCGTACAAGAGCAACACAACGGGCTATTGACGACTGTCCGGGTAATGGTAATGGTAATTTTAGTTAACGTCGTACTAGAGCAACACAACGGGCTATTGACGACGGTCCGGAATCAGTCCCTTAAGGGAAAGATTCGAGGACAACACCTCGTAATTTTGAACCACGGTCAGATGACGAAGCAACACCTGAGCTGGCACCTCACTCTCCAAACTTCCACACCAACCGAACGTGAGGAGTATAAAAGGGGTATGGTGCACGTTAACACTATCTGGACCTCAAGTGTCCCCACGTTGACGTGGTATGAAAGTTTGGTGATTTGGGTGTCAGCTCAGGGGTGATATCATCATCTGACAGTAGTGTTGTTCACGGATTTTTCCCCTCCGTGTTTGATCCGGATCCAATAGACCGTTGTGTTGTTCCAGCGCGACGTTTATAAATGTACCTACCTTGTTGTAATTGGTAATTATTAGTTAACGTCGCACAAGAGCAACACAACGGGCTATTGACGACTGTCCGGGATCAATCCCTTTATTGAAAGATCCGAGGACAACACCTCGTAATTTTGAACCACGGTCAGATGACGAAGCAACATGTGAGCTGGCACCCCACTCTCCAAACTTCCACACCAACCGAACGTGAAAACTTTCGGCCACGACAGAGTTAAGGTACACCAGCCGCCTTTCCATCATACGCTAACAAACATCCATTCCCGGACCTGGATTCGAACCGGGTACTTTCCGATCTAGAGGCTCTCTAGCACCTTAAACACTATACCGCGGTTGGTCGGCCCCTACCTTGTGAGTATCCATCACTTCATGTTGTCTGTCTTGAATTTGGCGCAGGATGTTCATATATGGCCCTTGCGTATAAAACGCATTTCAAAGTACCAAGCTTCATGGGCCTAAAATGCCCCTTTCTGAATCTTTGAAAGGCAATGTGATCAATCATGTTCCTGGAAAATTAGCTACGGAAAGGTATTAAAAGCAGTTGTTTATTGACTCATTTAGGTAATTGGTAATTGGTAATTTTTTAGTTAACGTCGTACTAGAGCAACACAACGGGCTATTGACGACGGTCCGGGATCAGTCCCTTAAGGGAAAGATCCGAGGACAACACCTCGTAATTTTGAACCACGGTCAGATGACGAAGCAACACCTGAGCTGGCACCCCACTCTCCAAACTTCCACGCCAACCCAACGTGAGGACTTTCGGCCACGACAGATTTAAGGTGCACCAGCCGCCTCTACACCATACGTTTACAAACATCCATGCCCGGGCCCGGATTCGAACCAGGAACCTTCCTATCTAGAGGCTAACACCTTAACCACTATACCGGTTGGTCGGCTGACTCATTTAGGATTAAAGGAAAGCTTTGTTTAACTTAGCCTTAAGTAAAGTGCTTTTATACCTAGTAAAGTGCTTTTACACCTAGTAAAGTGCATGTGGCATGATGTTTTTACCACGTACTTTTCTAGATATTGGTTTTTCTAATGGCGGGCACATTTGACCTAAGTCATTGGCCACTACAAGGCCGGAAGTGATGGCCACTTGTGAAGGAGCACCCAGTGGGAGGACTATCAGTGCCCTTAACAATTTATACTTCGTAATTTTGAAACATGTTCAGATGACGAAGTAACACCTGAGCTGGTATACGCTTACAAACATCCATGCCCGAACCCGGATTCGAACCGGGAACCTTCCGATCTAGAGGCTAACACCTTAACCACTATACCGGTTGGTCGGCACTTTTCTAGATATAACCTATTAAAAAAGTACACAAATACTTCTTATTTTTCGCGTCTTTAGGGTCATTCAATCAAACCCCAAAAGTGTCATTTAACTTGGAAATAAAACAGGTAGGTACGTAATCAATTAAATTCGCTCTGGAGAAGCACATCGGGATATTGGCGACTATCGGGTTCGAACCCGAAGGGAAAGATCCGAGTACAACACGTAATTTTGAATCAAGGTCAAATATAACGGTCTCACGAAAGCAGGAACCCCATTCTCAAATCTTAAACACCACGGCAACGTGAAGACATATGAGGCTACGGCAGATTTAACGTGCTTCAATCCCTTTTGTACACGACGGTCTGTGTTTGGATTCGAACTCGGAACCCTCCGGTTGCTAATCTGTTACTCTTCCAACCTGGATACCGGAACCCCTTGAAATAAAGTCAACTGTAAATAAATGCGATTTTTTATATATATTAGGGTCCATCTTCATATTAAACTCTGTGTCAATTAAAGTTTTTAAGGGTAACCAACTTTAAATGACAAGCTCATTCTCCTAGAATCGTACAAAACAATGGTAATTGGTAATTGGTAATTTTTAGTTAACGTCGCACTAGAGCAACACAACGGGCTATTGACGACGGTCCGGGATCAGTCCCTTAAGGGAAAGATCCGAGGACAACACCTCGTAATTTTAAACCACGGTCAGATGACGAAGCAACACCTGAGCTGGCACCCCACTCTCCAAACTTCCACGCCAACCCAACGTGAGGACTTTCGGCCACGACAGATTTAAGGTGCACCAGCCGCCTCTACACCATGCGTTTACAAACATCCATGCCCGGACCCGGATTCGAACCAGGAACCTTCAGATCTAGAGGCTAACACCTTAACCACTATACCGGTTGGTCGGCACAAAACAATGTCATGAAATGTTTTTTTAAAGTAATGTTGTAATTTAAAACATGTAACGATGGGAATATTGTGTAGTATGCTCACAAAATATGTGTAATTAATTAAATAGTAAGAAAAATTTATTTTTCATTAAAAAATGTCTAAAATGTAAACATGTCATATCCATGACCTGCCAAATACCTAGTTTTTACCATTTATTGAGTCTATAAAGTTGGAATAAAATTATTTTTCTCGATAATTTATTTATTTAATTCAATACTTTGTTAAACTAATCCCACATTGAATTTTGAAAAAAAATCTCAAGTAGTTATGGTTTTCATAGTTGGGAAATATCTCAACAGATAGCTGCAGATGAATACTTCCTTGTGAAGAAGAAGCCAGTTAGCCATCTTGGATGTACCAATGAGTTACAAGTTTAATTTGTATCAAAGTACTTAATTTTTTTATTGATCACTGTGAATAATTCTTCAATGTATATATATATATATATATATATATATATTTTTTTTTTCTTAAACAAGAGGAAATTCACAAAATAAAAACCAAAAGGAATTTATTGAAAACGAAAGTGTTGGAGGATCAGGGCGTCATCAGGGAGGAGCCTGATCCGAACAACACAAAATGGTGTTTTCTACGAATATGAGCCGCCAAATGCTAAGAAATTGCTCATATACTCCCCCAAACACCATTAAAAACAAATATACAAAATAAATTGAAAAAAGAAAATTTAAATCAAACCTGCAGCAGCTGTCGGGAGACCGGCAACACAAAGCCAGAAGATCGCATCAAATGCCGCCAACTCACTTAGTTCAACAAACCGCCAACACCAATGACTCAGAGGAAATGACGAAATAGAAACAGTCATCGGTGGCGTAATTGTTGATAATAATAAATCAGCTTCATCTTACTTTATTACTTTTCTTGAAGGATTTATTTGTGAGAAGTGAGTTTTATGGAAATAGCATATTAAAAATATAATAAAAATAACACACTGACAGAGGAGTGCGCAAAAGCTGCAACTACCTCTGAAAGGTAAATATTTATTACAAACACAAAAGTTAATTAAAAAATATAAAAATAAAACACACTGTCAGAGTGCGCAAAAGCTGCAACTATATCTGACTGGTAAATACTTATACCATTCAAATACGTAATTTAATGAAAGATCAAAAAAAAAAAAAAAAAAAAATAATAATAATAATAATAATAATAATAATAATAATAATAATAATAATAATAATAATAATAATAATAATAATAATAATAATAATAATAATAAATATATATATATATATATATATATATATATATATATATATATATATATATATATATATATATATATATATATATATATATATATATATATATATATATATATATATATATATAATTGGAGCTAAGGATTGGAATAAAGGGAAATATACAAATATTTTTTAATTTTTTTAATTTTGAAATAGTATTCAAATTACTATAATTGTAAGAGTAAAGAGTAGTACAGACAAATATTTGGCTAAGAGAAGGGAATCCAAAAAAATTAGCATGAGGAGAGCACGGGAAACAAAATCCCGAAGCATTTTAGGAGGCATAGAGAAAGGCTTGAGAACGGAAGAAAACCCAAAGAAAAAGTATTAAGGAAATGTCAGATCGGGAAAGGAGGAAAATCCGAAACAATTGAAGGTATGTTCAAAATCTTATCGTAAAAAGAAAAAAAGAAGATGGAAATCTTTGTAACCTAGAAAACAATACACCTCCTTTTAGCCCATATTAGTCTCCTTCTTCTCCTGTTCCCCTACCTTCTACCTCAAAGGTAAGAAGTGGAAGTAACAGACGAAGGAGGAATAAGAATTCCATGAAATAGAAATGGAAGCTCAAAATATGAAAATAAAGTTAAGCCGGAAAGTGAATAAGTACCGTCTAACATAAAATCCAAAGGTCAACCAGTGAAATAACACCAAGGAAAAAGTCAAAGCAATGCTAAAGGGACAAACGTGTTCTAACGAAATTCGGAGGCATTTGATTTTTAGTAAAGTCTTTAAGAAAAAGATAAGAAAAAAAATTTAGAGTCGAAACGACTGTATGGCAAATAGTATTTAGCAAGTGTGATCAGTGGTAAAATAATAAAGAAATACAAGTTTGCTTCTAGCTTAGCATCCATTACCTCATGTAGATTTTTAAAATCCACACCAACTGAAAACAGAAAGGAAGTAGTAATAAAAATTTTAAAAGCTCATGAAGCTGTTACGAAACTTTTAGAACAAGATGGAAATAGTAACCAATATGTTGAAAAAAAGAAACTACTACGAGAGATCAGAGCAAAAAATGCAAAAGCGCTTTTTAAATGATTCTTTTAAAGCTTGCACCAAAAGTTCACTTCAATCTGTGACGAATATAAGGAAATGAGTCATGCGTATTTCTGTGTAGGTGGGTGTACACTAAGACAATTCTGAATTTTTGTTCCAAATTGCCGAAATAGGGACACATGCCTCTAAACTTCACGCAAACCATGTAACTTTTGGAAAAAAGTTAATCTTTTTAACTATTATTAATGAGAAAAATACAGATGAAGTTTTAAAAAAAAATGTGATATAACGTGATGAAACTTTAAAAGAAAAATGTTTTAAGAAAAAGTGGGAATGCTGTAAAGACATAGAAATAAAATATAACGAATATGATGATAATGATACTGCAATCTACTATCAGTGGGTAGGTAAAAAATATCATGATATATACAGCTCAGACACTGACACAGACGAACCATCTGAAAACTACCGAAACTGTTGGGGAGAACAATTTTGTTGTCACATTTTCCACTTCCAGAAATAGTGTCAGGCATTACATTGGTCTTGTTCAATCAACTGCTGGAGAAGAATATAGTGTTAAATTTCTAAGGAAGTCTGGAGAAAAATCATTTGTGTGTTTCCTAAGAAGGATGACATTGCTGTTGTTGATAAAGAAGATGTTGTCCTAAGTAAAACATGTAAAAAATTTTCATTAAGTAAAACAAGTTGCAGCAACCTGCTCTTAACAATAGAAGCTATTACTAATTCCGTGAAGATTTGTCTCATTAAAAATATCTGTTTTTATTACTAGCTAGATTAAACATTTTATGCATTAATTCATGTGTCTCAAATTATTAATATTACCTTTTTTTTTACACATTTAAAAACAATACTAACCTTCAATAGCCCGTCGGGTTGCTCCAATGTGATGTTAAATTACCTACCTACTTTCCCGTTAAATTATTCTTGACAATGTGATGGTAGTAAGCAGCGAGTATGCAACTAAACTCCGAACTACGGATCAGAAATTGCGCTTGCTTTCTAAATTAACTAAAAATTAGTGTTGTACAAATGATATTCTTCTGCACCCCAGCGATTTGCTATGTATTATTCTGCTGTAAATATAAATGAATACGTCTGGTAAATTCTCCTTAACAAAATTTGGGATCAGAAGGATTTGTAGCTTCTCCCCTCGTCAGTTTATCCCCAACAGCTCCATTGTTCAATTGTTCATAAATATTTACAGCCCAAAGCACTCGGAATAGTAAATCAATTAATAAATGTCACAACTTAAAAATACATTTCAGTATTGATAATAATCTAATGGAAAAAAAAACAGAGTAATGCAGAACTCAATTAAACTCCTTGCTCAAAAGAAAAACTCAATTAGTAATTCCAAAAGGAACTATTGAAATAAAAATATTACAGCTGATGTCAGATATAGAAAATAAAATATGCATTAGTAATTTAATTATACTATCACACGCATGTTTTCACTCAGTTTCTGCTTGAATAATGCTCCCGTTTTCTATTTAATCACTTTTATTACTCGTTCCCTCACGAGGACAACGATAGCCCGTTTAAGGAAGATTAACGGATTAACAACCGTTGAATGGCGAGTTCGAATCCATCCAAAGACCGACGTTTGCAAAAGAGGCTGGTGCACGTTAAATCTGTCTCAACCTCAAATGTACCCATTTTACCGTGGTGTGCAAGTTAGCAGAGTGGGGTGGCAGTTCGTGTTTGACCGCCGTCATTGTGCCATTGTGTTGCTCATCCTGTGCGACGTAATTAAAATAAATAACGTATATATCTGTCATGATTTAATTTTTCCATTACGTATCCCTTACTAAATTTGGAGGAGTGGTACATCTGCGATGAGGATGCAACTAATCAAATTTTCAAATTAGTTTCAGCATGCTCCAAGCGCAGTGCAGCTCTCAAACACTCCACATACCAGGGCATAAAAGGACATCCAGTAGCGCAGCAAATTCATTTCGAATCATGATGTTGTGTTGGTTACATCGTTTCTCATTGAGATACGACTCGGAAAAAGTTCGCAAGCAATTTAAGCAACTTGGAGACTTTGACAAATGCCGAGTAATTGGCTTCCAAGAAGGTGGATGGTCTAATCGACGGACTACGCAACATATTGGTTGTAATAATGATACTGTTGCACGCTGTTAGCATGGGTGGATACAACAAGGCACATGCCAACGTCAACCAGGCCAAGGAAGGCCTGGAGAAAACGTAACGAGAGAGGATCGACGTGTTATAAGACATGCGAGTACTGATCCAGCAGTCACTGTTGAAGACATCCAGCGGGCATTGGAGACCTCTCTTGGATCATCCAATGATCGTACCATTTGACGACGGCTTCACAACGTGGGACTAAACTCACATAGACCGTTACGGCGACTGAGTTTAACAACATTGCATCAATGTCAAAGACTATAATGGTACCGTGCCAGACTTATATGGGGTGTCGAATGGCATAGAGTGGTTGTCACTGATGAATCCCTCTTCTGTCTGGGTGGAGACGACAATCGAATCCCTGTGTGGAGGCAACGTGAACAACGCTATGATTCAAGGTTTGTTGTGCCGCGTCACACGTCCAGAATACATGATGTCATGGTTTGCGGTACAATTGCGTATGATTCCAAATCTTCGTTGGCATTCGTTACGGGCTCTTTGACAGGCCAGCGTTGCTTACAAGAAACTTTACAGCCAATTACGATTCCATTCCTGAACTCCCAGGTTGACCCGCTTTTTCAACAAGAGAATGATCTACCCCATATTGCTGCTGTCTCTAGAACTTGTCTACGACACAACGATATCTTACATGGCCGGAATACTCACCGGACCCGTCCCCAATCGAGAATGTATGGGATGCCATTGAACGAGATGTCACCACTTCCCCCGAATCACGTAATTCTCTGGAAAGTATCTGTTATGGTTCAAGCTATAGCAGATCATTAAAGTTAAAAACTATCTGTTTTTCTTTCTGCTTATACTTGGAATTGTTTCTTATAGTTAATTTCAGGAGAGAATGAAGAACAGTTAATTTAAGAAATATATATTTTAACGAAATGAATTGACATAGGGCTCCCGACAAGTTAAAGAAAATAGATGTGTAAGTTCTCAATATTTTAGAATTTTGCACTTGAAGATATCACTTGAGCGTCTGCTTTAAGTTTCAGTTCGTATTCATCTCCAAACTCTGCGTACTTATGACGTCATGGATTGCCACGCCAAAGAGAAAACATCAGATCAATGTCGACGGTATAGGATTCAACACCGAGAAGGCTTCAAAGGCTGCAACATCTGCTGCAAAGGTTGCGACATCTGCTCTAAGGGTTGCGACATACTCCCACCTAGAGTTCGTAACCTGGAAGAACTTAACCATTTGTCGTGCCTCACAAGCCGAGTATTTGGACAGGTTTCACTGCTCTACCGCTCCGAGTGACAGTCGATTTGGGAGACTCCTAATGTTCTTTGGCAGGAACAACTTTACCATCAATATTGGTGGCATCTGGATGATCCGTACCTTTCGAAACTTTACATCTGAAGAAAGGACCTGATGTCTCATCTCATAATTCCAAGGAATAAAGACGTTGAACAGGACGTATTATAGTTCCGGATTTAGTTTTTAGTTTCACAACTCTGACGATTCCATTTCTTTCAGAAAGGACTTCAACAGCCCGCCCTATCAGCCATTGTAAACGTTTCAGATTGTATCAACCAATGAGTACTTATGTCACGAACACACAGAGATAAGTTCGAGGTTTCCGAAGGTTTTCTGTTATATTTTCACTAGAATAACTTGAACAGTTGTCCAAGATATTCTAGTCGAAACCTTTTTCGTAAATTCTCGTACTTTTTGAACGTGAGTAGTATTACACTGCTAACAACTGGCTCACTTGAAAAACCTGCTAACAACTGGCTCAGCCAGTTATTAAAATGGGCACATCCACTGGTCCTCAGCCAGATATTCCAGACTGGGTGGTCTAATGTAGACAAGAAAAAATACAAACAGGTATAGAAGATGAAAATATTAGAAATGAAATAAGTTATCCAGACCAATTTTCAAGTTTTCTTTTTGAACAATTAAAACACCAGAGGAAACCATAAACATCCCAGAAATGATTATAAAGAATTCATCCAACTTTGCTTGATTCATTTAGGACGTCTTCCTCAAAAAGACATTACTTCTAGAGTACCTGGTGCTATTCATCACGCCAGATGGATGGCAATTGCCATTTATTCTCTTAAAATGCATATTTTCAGGGATCAATTTTCGTTAACTGATTTAGAGAGAAAAGGTATTGCATATATTTGTTTATTTATAATCAATATTTATGTAAAAGCATGGTTCAATGCCCACAAACCCAATGTGCCCCCAACCTAGACCTACAATTATTAAAATATTTAGTAAAATACAGGAAAATTGATAAAGAGGTTGCAGACAAGGCTCTGTCTAAAATAATAAACCATCTGTGGTATCTGAACTCGGAGCAAGTTGCATTTTCATTTTTCGATGATACTTTAGTAAAAAATGCCAAAACAAGCATGGTTGAAAAATTAATGTCCGAAGTAGAAATTGATGAAGATGATTGTGATGATAGGGATGTAAAACCAATATTCAATCTCCCACAAGTTGTTCAATTATTGGACAAAGAAGTTAATTATCTTGTTTCTGCTTGAATTCTAAATTTTTTAAAGAGATTTTAAATCGATACAGAGATTGTTTAAATACTGATCCCGATATAAGTATGAAAATAAACATTATTTAAAAGCTAAAAAAATAGTAAACGGTTTAAGGGTTGTTAATGATACTGCTGAGAGAGAAGTAAAATTAATTAAAGACTTTAATTCCTCTTTGACGAAAGACGAAGAATAACGGCAGTTCCTTTTACAAGTAGTATCTAAATGTAGACACATTTTTCTGGACTCTTCAAAACTACAGTATCTAAGACATTACCACCTTAATTTGTAATTACCACTTAATTTGTATATTTAAATAATAATAGTATAATTATGTAAAATTCAATTATTTAATTAATAAAATACATTTGAACACTATTTGTTGTCATTTTTACTCCTTGCTTCGTCTTCTTTACCCCTAATTCCTTCATTTTGAATTTGAATGTTGTTTGATTTATTTTTAAAAATACCTCTAACTAAAGCTTTTTTAATGTACAAAATGAAAAATACACAAGCAAAATCTGGAAAGCAAATGTAATTGAATATTGTAATGATTTTAGGGGCTTTGCATAAAAATTCAATTTTGAGGATATCCACTACGACCTTACCTGTAAAATGCTAAATACCATTCTGTCCGTTTTAGGAAAAAAAGCGGATGATATCAAACTTCAAGTCAGTAAAATTTCCTATGAAATTAGACAAGAACCAGGTTTCTAGGACGAATAGTTTCGATTTTAAAGCGTAAAAACTACGATTTTTTGCCCAAAATCGCTGTTTTTCTTAACTTTAACCTCAATGAGGCACGAGTTAATATTATCAGGTTGAGCTGAAACTTTGACAATCACATTTTCTAGCCTATTGGCAAATTTTAGGGGGGGGGTGCCTTGGAAGATTGGGCGGAAAAAACTTTTCCCCATATACCTTGTGACCACCCTAATGGACATCCGAACATTCTGGAATACTCCAGGCATATCTCGAATTTCTCCGGCAGCTACTGCAATTCTTGCAACCAGCTCCTCAACATTGTCAACAGGGGTGTCATAAACTAGCGATTTCAGATGACCCCAGAAATAAAAATCAAGACATGATAGGTCGGGTGACCGAGCAGGCCAACGCACGGGACCACCACGTCCGATCCACTGCTGACCAAATGTGACATCCAGGTAGTTACGAACATCTCCGCTATAATGGGCAGGGGCTCCATCGTGTTGGAACCACATTGTCTGTTGCGTCGATGCAGAAATCTGTTCATCTCTCAAAAGTTGTGGCAATACTTGCTGCAGAAAGAGCAAGTAGTTAGGTCCGGTTAGACGAGACGGTAACAGGTAAGGTCCGATGAGGTGATCTCCCATAATACCGGCCCATACATTGACCGAAAATCGAATCTGTGCTGCCCGACGTCGTATTGCATGCAGGTTCTCGACCGCCCAGATATGGTCGTTATGTGTGTTGAAAATTCCTTCAATTGTGAAGGATGCCTCATCGGAAAACAACTATTCAGCAGGAAAAAGGGGATTTGTAGCACATTTTCCAAGGTACCACTGTGCGAAAGCAATACGAGGTGCATAATCCTCCGGTTGCTGTGTCTGGACACGCTGCACGTGAAACGGATGCATGTCTTCTTCTCGGAGTATCCTCCAGACGCTGCAATGGGAAACCCCGACTGCGTTTGCTACACTTCGTGTACTCGTTCTTGGATTCCCCTGTACATGCTGCAGCACATTCTGATCGACGTCTGCAGTCCGTGCTGTTCTTACCCTGTCCTTGTCAGCTCTTTCTAATGAACCTGTCTCAGCTAACCTCTGGTGCAGTCTTGCAAAGAAATTATGACTGGGGATACGCCTCGTCGGATATCGTTCCGCGTACAAACGCTGTGCGGCTGGCCCACTACAATTTGCAGCCCCATACGCCAAATGCATATCGGCTAACTCTGCGATCGTGTAATCATCCATCCTACTAACTTGGCGTTCTTGTGCGAAATGAAGATTCCCTACACGAAAGCTCGGGATTTTCGCACAACGCCATCTACCGCGTCAGGAAAGCATTTCTGACTGCCCATTGGAAAATGATTTTGGTTCGTCAGGATGTACCCTACCCCTCTTAGAAGTTCTGAAACGGTTCACTGATATCTATATCAAACACCCTGTATATCTATATCTTATATATCTCTCTCTTTATATATATATATATATATATATATATATATATATATATATATATATATATATACATATATATATACATATATATATACATATATATATACATATATATATATACATATATACATATATATATATACATATATACATATATATATATATATATATATATATATATATATATATATATATATAATATATCATTCAAATACGTAATTTAATGAAAGATCAAAATAAAAATAAAAATCATGTTTTAAACCAGAAAACGAAAGTTAGAAGAAAAGTTAAAACTAACCATGCAAGCGCGCTGAAAGCTGCAGACATAGCATGGCAAGGAATATATTTTTCTTAAACAAGAGGAAATTCACAAAATAAAAACCAAAAGGAATTTATTGAAAACGAAAGTGTTGGTGGATCAGGGCGTCGTCAGGGAGGAGCCTGATCCATACAACATTTGATGCGATCTTCTGGCTTTGTGTAGCCGGTCTCCCGACTGCTGCTGCAGGTTTGATTTAAATTTTATTATTCGAAATTTTTTTTCGTATTTTTGTTTTTAATGGTGTTTGGGGGAGTATATGACCAATTTCTTAGCATTTTGCGGCTCGTATTCGTAGAAAACACCATTTTGTGTTGTATGGATCAGGCTCCTCCCTGATGACGCCCTGATCCACCAACACTTTCGTTTTCAATAAATTCCTTTTGGTTTTTATTTTGTGAATTTCCTCTTGTTTAAGGGGGGGGGGGAATATATATATATATATATATAGTTAGGATTTCAGTTTCGCACAACACTGTATTTAGTTCTTTGTAATTTAACAAAACCTGCCCTAATATTCTGCGTAAAACTTGTTTGACGATACCAATCAATCTCTCGCACCATGGTACAGTTGGAGGAATGAATTTCCAAGTTATCTTCTTCATCATAAATTCAGACTTTATTTTTAGCCAGTCTGTTTTGAAAAGTTCGCTGTGAGCTTTAACGAAATTACTGCCATTATCACAATAAATAATAGTGGGTCTCCTTCCACGAGCTATAAATCGCCTTAGTGACTGCAGGAAGGTTACCGCTGTCAAGGATGTTATTAATTCCATGTGCACTGCGCGATATACTGCACAAGTGAACAGAACTATCCAGGATTTTGTCCCATCTCTCAAATACAGCAGTCGGGCAAGATTAACACCCAAGACATCAAATATCTTTACATTCCTTACTCTGTCTTCAGGTAAGGGAGAGGCTCTTGGTTCTGGATGGGTCACAATGAGTCGTTTGAATCGGATACATTCTAAGATTACTTGTCTACTCGTTTTTCTGCTACGCAATATCCAATAACTTTCTCTTAGTTGGTTCATTAATATTTGGACTCCAGGACGTCATAGTTCTTTTTGCTTACTGTCTATAAGCATATGCACTATTCTATGTTTTGATGGTAAGATTATGTGTAATCTAAAGTTCTTTTTGTCTCTTCGGTTAAAAATGCGCGTTTTTACTTTCAATGACCCGTTTTCGTCGAGTACAGGATGAAGAGGCTTCGTTTGTTGATCATTTACACCAACAGGAAATGCTTCGCGTTGGATAATTTTTAACAAATCTAGTTGTGCTTGATTTGTTTCTTTCAAAGTTAGATCCCCAAGGTAACGCGATGTTTTCAATTTTGCATTAGAGAAAAATCTACAATTCCAAGCAACTCTACTCTCACAAGTTTGACATATGAAGATATTTTATGAATGATTTCCTCTGATTCTAGATTTATATGTGTGTTAGCTGCAGCACCTTTTCTTATTTCTTGAATGTTTTCCTGATTATATACCAATGTTGGTGTAGGCCATTCACCTTCAGTTTTCTTTAACCATGTGGGTGTCTCGCACCAATTAACTGAAAAAAGGTGTTTGGCAGACATCCTCTGGATGGAAGGTCAGCAGGATTATCTGTTCCTGATACATAACTCCATGCATTCGGGTTTGTTAATTTCCTGATTTCTCGAACTCAGTTCAACACAAAAACAGTCCAGATTTCTTCGTTTTGGATCCAGGTCAAAGCAGTGGTTGAATCAGTACAAAAATATAATTCAACATTTTGCCATTCAAACCTTCTAAAACTGAGGAGCTTAGTCTCTCTCCCACCCTTGCAGCTATCAACTCAAGACGTGGAATCGTGATACATTTCACCTGAGCTACTCTGGACGTAGAGGCTAATAAATGAACTTCAACTCAATAAGGAGTCTGAATTCTCACGAACACCCCAGCAGCATATGCATTATTACTGGCATCGCAGAAGGTGTGAATGCTACATGTTTGTTATCTCTGTTAGTGGGTATCCATCGGGGTATAGAAATTTCTTTTAAGAGATTCAGATCTCTGAACCGACTTAGAAACATTTCCTTCGTAATTTCATCAACTTAAATATCTCAATAAATTCCAATTTTTCATAAGCTTTGCAACAGTATCTTAAGAAGCAGTAGAACAGGGCTTACAATACCAATCGGGTCATATACTTAGTGTGCTATAGCCAAGATAGTCCTCTTAGTTACTTCCATCAATTTGTAGCCTTCTGACCAATTGTGGTTCACATTAAAAAAAATCTTTCTGGTAATCTCATAATAGGTCTAATTATACTGGTGAATCAACTGTTTGTAAGTCTTTCCCAGTACTTAACCAACCTCGGAGATTAAACTTCCCTACAAACATTATTTTTTGAGATTCTCCAATAAACAATGTAATTTCATGCTCATCGTCAAAACTGGTAACAAGATTATCTACATAAAAAGAGTGGATAGGCTTATGCAACATAATTTTATCATAATGAGAATTTTTCATATATTTCTGCAAATGAAGTTCTATTTCAGATGCTAAAAGAAAAGGGCTACTTTTCACACCAAACACTACTGTAGTATGATAAAATATTTTTAATTCCTTTTTATTCACATTTTTCCACCAAAAGAATCTAAGAAAATCACGATTCATCGGGTTTTACGCTAATCTTTTAAAATGCCTTTTCGATATCTGCTATGGTTACAAATTTACCCTCCCGAAATCTAAGAATGGAAGATATTAGCTCTATTAAATTAAGACCACATTCTAAGTCATAAGTACTGATTTAAAGACGGAGAATGCTTCACTCTCGCAGAAGCGTCAATACCGGTCTTATTGGTGTAGAGCCATTTTCCTTTATAACTGGTCAGTGTGGCAAATAGTGTCCATCATCAATGATCTCACTATGTTTGACTTCTTCGATTATACCTTGATCGAGCCAACTGTTGGAAATCTCCTCGTACGATATGAACAGATTTTGTGCGCAAAGTTTCTGGGTTGAAGATTACAAACGCTTCACAGCTAAATCCCTATTGTTGGGTAGCGGTAAATGATCTTCAGACCAGGGCAAAACAACTTCATAGCGACCTTCACTGTCAAGTGAAATGGAATTTTGAAATTGCAACTTTGTTTGTAAATCTCTTTCTTCTCTTTTGCGTGGCCGGGTCAATTATTTCAATTGTTTCAAGGTTCCAGAGTTTGTTGACAGTTACATCCCAAACAAATATATTTGTAACTGCCATCGTAGAATTGTCATCAGAAGTTTCATATGGCAACTTTCCTATCAAAGTCCAACCTAAATATGTTCGTATAGCAACAAGTCCACGCGGCAGATGAATAATCTTTCCATTGAAGAGTTTACCCACAACATCAGCTACGATTAAAAGATCAATTTCTAGCGATTCTTCTTGTTCAGAGATTAATTTGTCAGTTACATAAATGTTATGATAACCAAGCTCCTCTGCACATGGTTTTAATATTAGAATGAGTATATCTGAAGCAAATTGTTTGCTGGTCAAGGACCTCAAAGTTACAATTATAATCACCTTTCAAATGCTAATGAATACTCTGTATCGAAAATGTTTCTCGCGATGTTCTCTGCCCCCAAATATATATATAAAGTGCACGAACTACGTATTTCCCCCTCATTTGTAGCACCTCGAAAACGTACATACAATGTTTTGTAAAAGAACTGTACAACAAGTGCTTTTGGTTAAAGCAGCATCATTGATTACATTTTGACTATTACTTTCAACTGTTTTCGTTTTCGATTTAGGATCTTTAAATTTATCTTCAACACATAACAGCATAATGTATGCTCCTACATTTTTCACAGTTGATCTTGCATCTGCAATCTAGAGCTTTACGACCGATTTTTAGGCATAGAATACAACAAACCTTTCTTGATAAGACTTTTCTTTTAACATCCCAACTCATTTTTAACACGATTCTGCAAGCTTGTGAATCATGCATTATCTCACAAAATGAGCACAGTGCTTGTTTATTACGAGTCTCAGCATTATCAAAAATTCCCGTTACAGTTGGAAATTGTTAACCATTATTAGATGTAGGGATGCGACATCGATGTCGATGTTTTCAAAACATTGTCGTTTTAAAAATACATCGATGTATTGGAGCCGATGTCGCATCAATAGTTGCTAAACCAGTTTTAAGAAATGGGCAAAAAAGTTTAAATACACTGAATTTAAAAAACATCGATGTTTTAGGGGAGATTTATTATCAACATCGATGTTTTAATTTTTAACATCGATGTCTCAAAACATCGATGTTTTGCTGTCGATGTCGCATCCCTAATTAGATGTCGAATAGGAATATTTGCCTTTAAGTTTTTCATCTAAACCAAACCCATCTTTTGCAATTGATATCATTTCTTCCCCCTCAACTTTTGATTTAAGGAAACTTATAAGAAAGATCAGTTTATTTGGCATTTTCCTGGTTTCATTTGTTAAACTAATATTTCTTTCCCATGCTCGAAATATGTATTCTGGAAAACAGCTTCCAACTAGGGGATACAGCATAGAAGCATACTAATCAGAAGTTACACCTAATGTTTTAGAGGCACGGATGTGTGCTTCAATTTTATCATACAACTAGCAAAATACCCGACCTTACTCGGTTTGAATTGGTTTACTCTAGATTGAAGAGATGATGAAAATATGTAATGACTTACGTTTTTCGTAGAATGAAATAATATTTTAAAACCTTTCGCCATCTTTAAAATTTCTACAACTTACTTTGGACACAAATCCTACACATGCATATCTATTCATCTAATACATTTCACATAAATCGCACAATTGCTGAATGACAAAGCTACAAAATTATGAAAGGTGATATTAAGGTTACTACGATAAAAGACGATTTTGAGAGAGATTTGTAATTCCCTTTCAAAAGTTCTTTTCATGTTCAACTCAATTAATTAAAATTACGATTTACGGCGAGTGCTCTCGCACTCATAGTCAGCGAAACAATATTTTTTTACCTGTGTCACTCTTGCTACCGGTATGCGACATTGTGAAATTTTGAAATCTTCTCCTGTCATTATGACAACGAATTTTTTAATGTTGGAAAAAGTTCTAGTTCGGATTTTTAAACATTATTATTCTTTCAATAAAGGCATTATTCTTTAAATAACGACATTATTCTTTAAATAACGGCATTATTCTTTAAATAACGGCATTATTCTTTCAATAATGGCATAACTACACTTAAAATTTACTGAAAATTTATACTGACTTACCTAACATTTTTAAGTCTAATAATTAGTGGTGCTGTTGCGTGTGATGAGAAGGAAAACACATTTATTAAAATAGTAAATATTTAAAACAGAAAACAGTGAAATAGAACAAAATAAAAGATGTCTACAAAATTGTTCTAAAGATATTAATTTGTGATTAATTTTTATCTCTTGATCTCGCACAGTTGCCACAATTTACAACTAAAAGTGCACAAAATTTAAAAATGTGAAATTAATTCAGAGCGAAAGAAGCAGAAAATATCACTGCTCACGCGATCTTGTTCATTCTCGTTTCGTTGAAAAATATCGTCTGTCTCAAATATTCCGAAATTGTTTTCATTGCGCAAAGAACCAAAATAAGACTCGAAATAAATGAAGTATCAGAGCTGAAGTTCCATTAAAAAATATAATTTTTTGAAGAATAATTACTTTTTCAGCAGTACTGGTAAAGCAATCGAAGTAATCGTAATATTCAATAGACATTCCAATTTTTCCAAAACTACCAAATTATGGTTGATTTAAGTATACTTACTCAGGTGTTTTAGCATGAAACGCATCTAAATATAACAATAAAGAAATGTTTAATATTGCATTTACTAAACTAATCGATAATGTATAAATTAAAATACACTGCAATCAAATATCTGGAATACAATTCATGTGATACTTACACAAACACACAAACACAAAATCGAGCATAGAGCAGAAAGACAGACAGACAGACTTTCGCAACCAATTCCACTCACTAAATGAAGATAAGTTCTCACTATATGCAAATTTACATGAAAATATCTTAAACCGCGTGGACGTGTATAGGGCACAACATACATACAGACAGACACCAAACGAGAAAAAGGCGGATTCGGCATCAGAAGGGTCCAAAACGGATAGAAAACTTGAAATGGGTCGAAAATATTGAATGTACAAAAAAACACTCCATTCTTATTTATATAGATTTTGCGAGACGTGTAACTTAAGCTTGAAGCAAAGAATTGTTCAAAATTAAGTTTAACAATTCTCTCACATACTATGAGTAAATCTTCTCTTCCGAATCTAGTTTTTAGACACTCAACTTCTTGCTCATACTTCTCAGCAGATGCGAGAAAGTAATTTACAATATATCTCGCACGTGATTCCTATGCAGTGGACTGTGACAAATAATGTAATTTATCCTCTGGTGCGATCTCGAAGTCTTCGTGAATGTTCCTAAACGGACCCCAGAAACCAAGCCATTCCTTAACATATCCATTGAACTTTTAAAGTTCAATTTTAGGAAGTTGTAACTTTCGCTTCGATACTGTTCCACTAAGTACGCTTTTAGTATCGTCCTAAATACTTTTAACATCGTACCCTTAATATTTTTCTTCAGTTTAGTTTAAATCGTATATATCTTTCCTTATACTCTTCAAAAACTTCGTAAGCCTGATTAAAGTTTTCTTGAGAACAACCATCTTCAACTGATAACAAACTAATAATTTATTTTTCTTTCAATTCAAGTTCTAACCATTTTTCGTCTAACAGGGCCATTAAAATTTTTATTTCATCGATATCAAGTTCCTCCTCTTCTAGACGTTCATATAAAGCATTAGAGATTCTAGTCAAACCATTTCTTAGAAGAGTACGCAACTTCTTTAAGCTCTCTATCATAAGATAGAAGTAAATGACTACCTTTTTGATAAAAGTTAAAAACTACCATTTTTTTTTCTGCTTATACTTGTAATTGTTTCTTATAGTTAATTTCAGGAGAGAATGGAGAACAGTTAATTTAACAAATATATTTTAATGAAACGAACTTACATAGGGCTCCTGACAAGTTAGAGAAAATGTATGTGTAAAGTCCTAAATATTTTAGAGTTCTTCACTTGAAGAGATCACATTAGCGTCTGCTTTAAGTTTCAGTTCGTCTTCATTTCCAATCTCTGCGTACTTATGACGCGTACTTATTGCCACGCCAAAGAGAAAACATCACATCACCGGCGACAGTATAGGATTCAACACCAAGAAGGCTCCAAAGGTTGCGACATCGGTTCCAAAAGTTGCGATACAAGCAGCATAGGATGGACTGTAGCAAGACTTCATAAAGAGCCTGTATGACTCACTACCAAGGCGCTTGACATACAGCATTAAGACTAATGGCGGTCATACGCCATACTGAATGATACCTCCTTTTTGAATTTTTCTCATTAAAATTTGCATATTTCAGTTCCAAATTCTATTCATTTGCTCATACATAAGCATTTTACCAACCTTTTAACTTTCGTTGCATTCTGACAATTCCTTCTAGGTCCTATGTTTTTGTATTAGAGTGTACCTAACCTCTGAAACAAAGACGATATTTTAATGTATTATTTTTACGAGGGAGTATCAATAAGTGACGCACATAATTTAAAAAATAATAATGATAAAAGATTAATGACAATATGAAACAGAAATGATAGCATTACCCATTTATTACTTTTCCACATAATTTCCATGCATGTTGAGGCATTTTTTCCAACGATGGATCAGTTTGAAGATCCCGGTCTCATAGAACTCTGTCGGCTGCGAGAAGAGACACCTTCTCACGGCCCGTTTGAGTGCCGTCGACAGAGTCAAACTTCTTACCGTCAAAGAACTTCATGGGTCCAAACAAATGGAAATTGGAGGGTGCCAGGTTCAGGCTGTATGGACGGTGCTCCAAAGCTTCCAAACCGAAACCATGCACTTTTGCACGAACTAGGCGAGACACATGCGGACGAGCGATGTCGTGCAGCAGTCGAATGTGTTGATTTGTCACACTGCGCTTTGGACCCATAAAGAAGTTCCTTGACAGTAAGAAGTTTGACTCTAACTATGGCACTCAAACGTGCCGTGCGAAGGTGGCTCTTCTCGCAGCCGACGGAGTTCTATGAGATCGGGATTTTCAAACTGATCCATCGTTGGGAAAAATGCCTCAACATGCATGGAAATGATGTGGAAAAGTAATACATGGGTAATACTTTCATATCTGATTCATATTGTCATTAATTGCTTTTATTATTTTTTTTTTACATTATGTGCGTTATTTATTTATACTACCTCGTATCTTAATAGAGAATCGTTAATGATTAATAAAAAAAGGCCAAAATATTGCTTCTTTTTGCTTAACCCGTTTGATTCTTGAGACTCAACAGCCTTTGCTATTTTTAATGAGAAATAATCAGATTAAGTCCTGTTTTGGAACATAGAGGAAATCTAAAAGTGAGTGAGAGCAATGGTAACCTTTTTATGTCACCAGGATCATGTGACTAAAACTAGTAGGAACATGACACTAAGACTACTTTCGTCTACCGGGAGGAAACACGAGCATCCGTAATCGAATTCAACCACTGGATGGGAAAAAACAAATCATCCATTTAGTCAACATCTGGTTGATCAGCGCGACATAGTAGTAGACTGACGATTTCATCACTTTTGACACCCTCTACACTACAGAAATGCGCAATATCACCTGTCGTGAAATGTTAATATTGCCTTTTTATTGGGACCATCCAATTGGATTATTAACCGCAGGATTGCGTGAAACAAATACCGTTGTATACAAAGAAAGCTGGTACATGCTAAATCTGTCGAGTCCTCAAATGTCCTCATGCTGGCGTGATTTGGAAGTTTAAAGAGTAGGGTGCCAGCTCAGATATTGACCTCTTCGTTTGACCATGGTTCAAAAATATGTGGTGGTGTCATCAGATTTTTCACTTCGTGATGGATCCTGGACTGTCGCCAATAGTTCGCTGTGTTGCTACAGTGTGACGTTAAAAAAATTCCTCCCCACAAATGCAAATACTCTACCAAGACCCAGAACACGAATGTATGCAATTACGATCCAAATTTCACGGATTGTGCAGCTTTTACTTTACAACAGAACTTTTCATTGATTGATGAAATTTACTACTGCTAACTGGTGTCTGTTGTTTACTGCATTTCCTTGAGCAATATTGTTCAACACAGTTCAACTCATCGGGACTGAACTAATGTCAATATTAAACGATACAAAATGAACGGTGGGGGTATTTGAGTTAACTTTGGAGATCGGAACAGCCCAAAGGGCCATGTTTGTAAGCGTAGGTGTAGAGGCGGGAGATTCACCTTAAATCTGTCGTGGCAGAAAGTCCTCACATTGGGTTGTTGTGGAAGTTTGGAGAGTGGAGTGCCAGCTCAGGTGTTGCTTCGTAATCTAACCGTGGTTCAAAATTAAGAAGTGTTGTCCTCGGACCGGTATAGTGGTTAAGGTGTTAGCCTCTAGATCGGAAGGTTCCTGGTTCGAATCCGGGTCCGGGCATGGATGTTTGTTAGCGTATGGTGTACAGGCGGCTAGTGCACCTTAAATCTGTCGCGGCCGAAAGTCCTCACGTTGGGTTGGTGTGGAAGTTTGGAGAGTGGGGTGCCAGCTCAGGTGTTGCTTCGTCATCTGACCGTGGTTCAAAATTACGAGGTGTTGTCCTCGCATCTTTCCCTCAAGGGACTGATCCCGGACCGTCGTCAATAGCCCGTTGTGTTGCACTAGTACGACATTAACCAAAATTACCATTACCATTACCATTTATCTTAGTGATTTCAGGATTTAAAAATTCATTTTAGATTAATAGAATATTTTATTCCATGTAAAAAATTATCCACTTTCTTTCATTGCACTTTTAAAATATGATTGCAATTGTAAATTTTAATAAACGTCGTACTAGAGCAGCACAACGGGCTATTGACGACGGTCCGGGATCAATCCCAAAAGGGAAAGAAACGAGGACAACACCACCTCATTTTGAGCCACGGTCATATGACGAGGCAACACCTGAGCTGGCACCCCACTCTCCAAACGTCCACATCAACCCATTGTGAAGACTTTCGGCCACGACATATTTAAGGTGCACCATCCGCCTCTGCACCGTACGCTCACAAACATCCATGCATTGACCTGGATTCGAAGCAGAACCTTCCGATTTAGGTAATTTTAGTGAACGTCATACTAGAGCAACACAACGGGCTATTGACGAGGGTCTGGGATCAGTTCCTTAAGGGAAAGATCCGAGTACATCACCTCGTAATTTTGAACCACGGTCAGATGACGAAGCAACACCTGAGCTGGCACCCCACTCTCCAAACTTCCGATTTAGAGACTAACACCTTAACCACCAGACCGGTTGATCGGACTTTAAATGTGAATCACAGAAATGTTGTGACTAATGATAATTTTTAAATGGTAATGGTAATTTTTAGTTAACGTCATACTAGAGCAACACAACGGGCTATTGACGACGGTCCGGGATCAGTCCCTTGAGGGAAAGATCCGAGGATAACGCATCGTAATTTTGAACCACGGTCAGATGAACACCTGAGCTGGCACCCCACTCTCCAAACTTCCACGCCAACCCAACGTGAATTTTTAAATGGTGTCGTACTTGAACAACATAATGGGCTATTGACGACGGTTCGATATCATTCCTCCAAAGGAAAGATCCGAGGACGACATCATGTAATTTTGAACCACGGTCAGATGATGAGGCGACACCTGAGCTGGCACCCAAACTTCCACACCAACCCAACGTGAGGGCTTTTGGCCACGACATATTTAAGATGCACCATCCGCCTTTTCAGATATGCTTACAAACATCCATACATTGACCCGGATTCGAACCAGGAACCTTCCGATCTAGAAGCGAACATCATGACCACCAGACCGGATGGTCGGCTTATAAATGGGAATCAAGGAAAGGTGGTGAACCAAAGTTTTGTGGTAAAAATGGCGTTTGAGTTGTCGCGCAAACTACACCGGTTGCCAGAACTTGTTTCAATTTTATCCATCTACGAAAAATAAAAACATTCTTAAAACGTGAGTGTCTTAGTGTCTAAGAAAATAGACACAGCATCTTTCGTTTCAAGAGATGAAGCTTCAAATAAAAGGTCGAGCTGCTGTAACAAAAGTTTTCAAACTCATTACGCGATCTTTTACTTTGGATGGATCAAATGGCAATTAGTGTAACGACTACTGAAGCATTTGTCCTCCAAACGGACATAAGAAACCATGAGAACAAATTCCTAATTTCTTTGGGATAACTCTTATTTCAAAGTCGTATGACTCAACTTCAGCAGAATAATCCAAAATGGATGTGTACAACGAAGCAAATTCTGAAAAGAAAGCTTTCATTCATGACATAAACGTCCAAAGAAAATTAAAATTGAAATAGTTTATTCGTGAGGTAGTTGAATTTGCGTCACACTGGCGCAAAACAATGAATTATTAGCGAACTATTGGCGATTGCTAAAGTGCAAGATCGAAGACCATACAGGAAATATATGAGGAGTGTGACCAACTGTAACCTTTTTATGTGCACAGAAATCATTTGACCAAAACAAGTACCAACGTGAACAAAACTTTTAGAAACCCAAAGGGTACGTCCATAGTGCACCGCTTTCAGCTTCCCGCTTTATCGCGACAGAAAGATGGAGGAAAAATTTTTATACACTGAGGTTTAAAACATCGATGGTTTTGGGCGATGTATTATCAAAAACGATGCTTTAATTTTGAACATCAATGTTTTGCTGTTGATGTCGCATCCCTATTACGTGATAGCTTCATGCTGCAAACTGACAGGCGGTCCTAGCCGACCAACCGGTATAGTGGTTAAGGTGTTAGCCTCTAGATAGGAAGGTTCCTGGTTCGAATCCGGGTCCGCGTATGGATGTTTGTAAACGTATGGTGTAGAGGCGGCTGGTGCACCTTAAATCTGTCGTGGCCGAAAGTCCTCACGTTGGGTTGGTGTGGAAGTTTGGAGAGTGGGGTGCCAGCTCAGGTGTTGCTTCGTCATCTGACCGTGGTTCAAAATTACGAGGTGTTGTCCTCGAATCTTTCCCTTAAGGGACTGATTCCGGACCGTCGTCAATAGCCCGTTGTGTTGCTCTAGTACGACGTTAACTAAAATTACCATTACCATTACAGGCGGTCCTACGCGTGTTGCCCTATAATCACCGCTTGCTAAAATCGTGTGGTTTTACAACGCTGTTTGCAACTGCCGTGGTTTAATAGTTAAAGCAGGAAGCTGGAAGCGGTGCACTATTGACGTACCCTTAGACTGCTTTCAACTGCTGAGTGGAACTTAATATTCATCATCTGTTTGGCCCACGCGACGGGAGAAGTTACCCATCCATTGATTGATCAACTGATTGGTACATTGATTGATAATCTGATTGGTACATTGATTGCTAATCTGATTGATCATCTGATTGGTACATTGATTGCTAATCTGATTGATCATCTGATTGGTACATTGATTGCTAATCTGATTGATAATCTGATTGGTACATTGATTGATTATCTGAAAGTAGTATACTTTTGCAATTTCACCTCTTTTGTCGCCACTCTACAGAAATGCACGTTCACGAACATTCCCTGTCATAACATGTTCTTACATCGCCAAACGAGAACATAAGTTACCAAATCAGTCAACCCAGTTCATTTTTCACACAGCTGTCACATGACAACTAGTCGACATTTTAGTCATAATTATCACCATAATTTTGAGCCACGGTTAAACAATGGAACAACATCTGAACTGTTACCCACTCCAAACTTCCACACTTAAGGACATTGATGGCCACGACATATTTTAAGTGTACCAAGCCCCACGCACACGATCGTCTGATTGGATCGAGTTTCGAACTCACAATTCCCCTCTAGGTAATAATACGCTGCAATTCCAACCAGGCTTCAGCGGCACTATAGATAAATATTCCAGAGTAAAGGCACCACTTACTTTTAATTACAAGCAACTGTTTGACCGTTATACAATTTAGGAATCATTTGGAGATTTTTTTCATGTACACTTGACAGATTCAGCTATTCCCATACATTAATTCGTCAGCTGACCATAGTTGAAAATAACGAGGTGATGTCCTCGAATCTTTCCCACGTTATTGATCCCGGCACGTCGTCAATAGCCCGTTGTGTTGCTCTAGTACGACATTAATTAAAATGATCTTCACTTCCCTTACCCATACATTAACATCTTCTGGAATTAAAATTATTCTAGAAGCCCCCGTACCCCAGTTGGAAGAGATACGGATTAGCTACAGGAAGGTTGCTTACCAACCCCAAACAGTCTCGTACGAGGGTGCTGGTGCACTTTAAATCTGTCTTGCCCCCAAATATTATCACCTTGGCATAGTATGGAAGAAGGGTGTCAGCTCAGGTGTAGTCTCGTCATCTGACTATGATTCAAAGTTACTTGGTGTTACTCTCGGATCTTTCCCTACGGGATTTATCCTAGACCATCGTAAATAGCCCGTTTTGTTGCTTCAGTGCAACGTTAATTAAAATACCTCAATACTAAAAACTTTGTTGCAAGTTATACGTTGATATGTTAAAAAAGACTTAAACTAATGGCATACAATATTGTGCAAAATTACAACTAGTCTTTGCTGTCTACTCATAATTCGACATTTTCTACAACCGGGGGAAGAAATCTGTCAGAGGTTGACCTAGTCAACTCTGGATCGTGCTTCAAAACTACGTGGTATTGTCCTCGGATCTTTCCCTCCGGGATTAATCCCGAACTGTTTCCCATATCTCGTTGTGTTGCTCCAATGCGACGTTAATTCAACTACCCCTACCTTATTTCCCATAAATTATAATTTGATTGTAATTCACTTTAGGAATCATATGCAATTTCCTTCATCTGCTACTGACATTTTTCAGGTCTTCAATAGCCCGTTGTGTTGCTCCAGCATGATGTTAATTTAAATACCTATCGACCTGACAAACTCAGCGAGCCATTAACATATTCCGAAAATTAAAAATATTCTGATTGTAAGGTAATTGGTAATTTTAGTTAACGTCATACTAGAGCAACACAAAGGGCTATTGACGATGGCCCGGGATCAGTCCCTTAAGGAAAAGATGCATTCTGATAGTTAGAATAAGAGAGAAGTGAAAAAATAACCGAATTTTCATTCTCTCTCTCCAATCGTTCTAGCCAAGTAAGCGAAAAATTGGCATGATAATTCGTTTTATGAAATTCGTAATCGGATTATTATTGGATGCAGAGAGAGCATGGGTTTCAACTCTCTACAAGTCTGAAAATTAGCATAGTTTGACAGGTTTATAAATAGAAGCGTGTTTCCAGCTAAGTAACACCAAACTCTGCAATGGCTCGGCGTTTCTCTTGACGTGTCTGATGCAAATCTAATTACAAGTTCCACGGCTGAGGAAGTATTTTGAAAGAGATGATTCGAGAAGTTATGTAGAGCATAAAAACGAGTGCTTAAGAATGAGAGTAATGCGATGTTTGATGCATCACAGACATCCGAGGTATTAGATGAGATTACGTGTGCTTAAAATGAATGAAATGTTCATTAACACCACGTTAAGGAAATTATATGTATGAGTGAGTTTTTAATTGTTTGTCATCAAAGTCGTAATTTATGATAAGACATAATGACGAGTTAATTTATTAAGGTATTTTCTGGGTTCTTATCTCCGATCTCGAAATATTTACAATTCTTTGTACAGAGCATAAAATTATTTTTTTGTAATTTTTTAATTAAAATCGAATTAGTCAACACAACGGGTTATTTACAACTGTCCGGGCAACACCTGAGCTGGCACCCCACTCTCCAAACTTCTGAATCATGGCCAGATAGGTAATAGTAATTTTAGTTAACGTCGTACTAAAGTAACACAAAGGGCTATTGACGACGGTCCGAGATCAGTCCCTTAAGGTAATTTGGTAATTTTTAGTTAACGTCGTACTAGAGCAACACAACGGGCTATTGACGACGGTCCGAGATCAGTCCCTTAAGGTAAATATCCGAAGACACCACCACGTAATTTTGAACCACAGTCAGAAGACGAGGCAACACCTGAGCTGGCACCCCACTCTCCAAACATCCACGGCACGCCAGCGTGAGGAAATTTGAGGCCACGACAAATTTAATTTGGATCCGAACTCAAAACACTCAGATTGTTTACCCGTTTGTCTTCCAACTGCGCTAATAGACCATTGTGTTTCTAAAGTGCGATGTTAATTAAAAATACCAAATCCAACAAGTTTACGGCGGCCCCAAAAGTCTGGATTGCTGACAGAAATAAAATATGAATACAGGCGAATTTCTCCTAATATATAGCGCCGACCAATCGGTATAGTGGTTAAGGTGTTAGCATCTAGATCGGAAGGTTCCTGGATCGAATCCGGGTCCGGGCATGGATGTTTGTAAACGTATGGTGTAGAGGCGGCTGGTGCACCTTAAATCTGTCGTGGCCGAAAGTCCTCACGTTGGGTTGGCGTGGAAGTTTGGAGAGTGGGGTGCCAGCTCAGGTGTTGCTTCGTCATCTGACCGTGGTTCAAAATTACGAGGTGTTGTCCTCGGATCTTTCCTTTAAGGGACTGATCCCGGACCGTCGTCAATAGCCCGTTGTGTTGCTCTAGTACGACGTTAACTAAAATTACCATTACCATTACCTAATATATAGCTGTTAAGCAGTCAGATGTCATAATATTCTATCTATATATATAATTGCCGACCAACCGGTACAGTGGTTAAGGTGTTAGCCTCCAGATCGGAAGATTCCTGGCTAGAATCCGGGTCCGGGCATGGATGTTTGTAAGCGTATGGTGTAGAATCGGCTGGTGCACCTTAAATCTATCGTGGCCGAAAGTCCTCACTTTGGGTTGGTGTGCAAGTTTGGAGAGTGGGGTGCCAGTTCAGGTGTTGCTTCGTCATCTGACAGTGGTTCAAAATTACGAGGTTTTGTCCTTGGATCTTTACCTTAATGGACTGTGATCCCGGACCGTCGTCAATAGCCCGTTGTGTTGCTCTAGTACGACGTTAACTAAAATTACCGTTACCATTACCATTACAGACTCAGGTCGTGAATAGCCCGTTGTGTTGCGCCAGCACGATGTTAATTAAAATACCTACGTACCTGAAAAATTCAGCGACCTATAAGCATAGTCGGAAAATTAAAATTGTTCTGATTGTGAGAATAAGAGACGAGTGAAAAAATTAACCAAATGTTCATTCTCTCTCCATTCTTTCTCGCCATGTAAGCGAAACATTGGCATAAAAATTCGTTTTTGTGAAATTCGTTATCGGATTATAATTGGATGCTGAGAGATCATGGGTTTCATCTTTAGAACTCTTAAAATTAGCATATTTTGACAGATTTGTAAATAGATGCGTGTTTCCAGCCAAGCCCAAACTCTACAATGGCTCGAGTTCGTAAAAATAGGCGTTTCTCTTGACGTGTCTGATGCAAATCCAATTAAAAATTCCACGTCTGAGGAATTATTTTGAATGAGCTGATTCGTGAAGTTATGAAGAGAATAAAAACAAGTGTTTAAGAAATAGAGTAATGCGATGTTCAATGCATCACAGACATTCGACGAGAATACGAGTGCTTAAAAAGAATGAAATGCTCATTAACGCACACCACATTAAGGAAATTAAATCTATGAGTGAGTTTTTAATTATATTTATCATCAAATTCCTTTTTTATGCTAAGACGTCATTATGATTGAATTTATTAAGGTATTGTCAGGGTTCTTATCTTCGAACATCAAAAATTTTTATTATATGTAGAGCCTGTAATTATTTTTTGGTAAATTGGTAAGTTTTAATTAACGTCGTACGAGATTAACACAACGGGCTATTGATGATAGTTTGGGATCAATCCCTTAAGGAAAATATCTGAAGACAACACCATGTAATTTCAATACGCGGTCAGATTACGAGGCAACACCTGAGCTGACACTCCATTCTCGAAACTTCTACACCAACCCAATGTGCTGACTTGATAATTTAAGGTGACAGATCATGTCAGGTAATGACAGATTTAAGGTGCACCAGCCACCTCTGCACTATACGCTTACAAACACCCATGCACTGACCCGGATACAAACCAAGAACCCTCCGATCTAGAGGCTAACCACCAGATCGGTTGGTTGGCAGTGACGCTCCTTGATGAATCACTGAAGGAGTTCCAAGGACAACGGCTTGTTATTTTGAAGATTTGATCATGGACCTTCAACAATTATGTTCTGCTGTTCAAGTGCTACGTTAACTTGTACAGTAATTGGTCACGTTGGGTTGGCGTGGAAGTTTGGAGAGTGGGGTGCCAGCTCAGGTGTTGCTTCATCATCTGACCGTGGTTCAAAATTACGAGGTGTTGTCCTCGGATCTTTCCCTTAAGGGACTGATCCCGAACCGTCGTCAATAGCCCGTTGTGTTGCTCTAGTACGACGTTAACTAAAATTACCATTACCATTACGGTAATTGGTAATTACTAGTTAACGTCGTACAAGAGCTACACAACGGGCTATTGACGACGGCCCGGGACAATCCCTTAAGGGAAAGACCCGAGGACAACAACTCGTAATTTTGAACCACGGTCAGATGACGAAGCAACACCTGAGCTGGCACCCCACTCTCCAAACTTCCACACCAACCCGACGTGAGGACTTCCGGCCACTACAGATTTAAGGTGCACCAGCCGCCTCACACCACACGCTTACAAACATCCATGCCCGGACCCGTGCTAGGAACCTTCCGATCTAGAAGCCACTCAGAAATGCACTAAAAGGTCACCAAAGGTCAGTAGGTAGTCCATTCATTTGTTATCGCAATGGAAAAACACAACGGGCTATTGTGGACGTCGGGAATAAATTTCGAAGGAAGTGATTGGAGGACACCTCGGTATTCTGAAAAATATGACGAGGCCAGCACTGGAGATGGCACCCCACTTTAAAAACCACTACACCATGCTAACGTGAGGACATTTGAGGAAGCGACAGGTTTAACGTTAACCAGATCCTAATCTGCACGATCCAGTTTCCAATTCGCACCAACGATTTAACATGAATGTTATCATCGATGCCGATCTTTCAAACTACGTCCTTATTACTTCTCCCACTTTTCCTAGTCTGAGCTGGACCATGTCCAAAAGGCCGTTTCCCCTCGATTTCATTCATAGTCAACACGACTTTTTAAAAATACTCCCTAGTGAATCTAATACAGGTACTCAAGAGGAGCCGAAGCGACCGTGCTCTTGGTGTAAAGTGGGAAACTGTTTACTCCTACAAACTTTATAGGCTCGCTTCTGAATCTTGAAAAGGTGGTTTCATCCGCCTTGTCCCCAGAGATCTCGAAGGTTGATACCAGTCACGTGCAAGAATCTCATCTAAGTTAGTGGTTCTCAACCTCTGTGAGTCCGTGAATTCCTTTTTATGGCTCGAAGGCTTGGTTCCAACAAATTTATTCCCGCCAGAAAATTCTCCAATCGTTTAAGGTTTAAAGGGGAAAATTGATGAAGAGCAAAGTTAAGTCAATTTTGCCATAGGAGCAACTGTCCGAATTATTTTCAAACCTCTTCAATTTGGATAGAAATAGGCCATCTCCAGCATGGATCGAACAAATTTATTTCTCTAAATGCTTCTCCAATCTTTTAAGGATTAAAGGGGAAAATGATCTATAGAGCGCAAAGTTGAGTCAATTTCGCTATAGAACCAAATGTCGGAATTATTTTTAAACCTTTTAACTTGGATAGAAACTTGGATAGCCATATTCTGCATGGTTCCAACAAATTGGTTTCGATAAAAAACTCTAATTTTTTAAAGTAGAAAGGGTAGACTGATATATAGAGCATAGTTCAGTCAATATCGCTATAGGAGCAATTGTCTGAATTATTTTCAAACTTCTTCATAGAATTCGAGAGACACTAACCATATCCTGTGAAGAACCCATTCTATACAAAGGATGTTTCAAAGCTTCCTGTACAAAATTTAACGGTAGGTAGGTAAATTAGCGTCGCACTGGAGCAACACAGCGGGCTATTGGCAACGGTCCGGGATACAATTGAAAGGGAAATTTCCGACGGCAACGACTGATAATTTTGAACCACGGGCAGATGACGAGGCAACACCTGAGCTGACACCCCACTCTTCAAACTTCCACACTGCTCCAACGCGAGAACATTTGATACCACGACTAATTTACCGTGCACCAGCCCCCTTTGTATAGGATAGTCTTTGGTTGGATTCGAACAAAGTGTATTAATACATTTAAGAATACGAGTGGTGCCATGTTATAAAATGTAAAATTACATTTGTAGTATTCATCAGTCGATGGATTAATGAAATTTTATAGTGTAGCTTCTCTCGTGATGATACCGAATTTGGATCACCACAAATTTATATCTGTTGCGTCACATACGTGGCCAATATGAGATATCTGAATGTTATTACCTTCAAAAGTTCTTGTCACTTTGATTTCGTAATGAGCGACGACAGGAAGGGAAACTTTTGAAGGAATAGTTTTGAGTATTAGATTTGAGAAAATATATACAAGACTGCTTCGATCTTCAATTTCAGAGGAAAAGCTACGCTTCTTTATACTTCCTTGTTGATTGGTCACTGATATTTGCTAGACGGATGTCATTTCGGAATTCCGGGTTTGAGCTTCTTGAAACATTCGAATATTATTTGCCTCGGAATATATAGTGGTGTCGTCGACCCAAAACGGTAATGTGAAAACTGTACAAATCGTAGAAGAACAGAGAAGACATTCAACATCTAAGACATTTAAGTTCATATTATTCCAAGAACAGTTTTCTTATTATATTCCAAGAAGAAGAAAAATATAGAATATTTACATCACAAGTGAATATACAGTATTAACAAACAGTATTACATAGTAAAACAAATGAATATACAGTATTTACAAGCAGTATTACATAGTAAAACAAATGAATATAAATAATTTAGAAACAGTATTACAAAGTTGTTGTTGTTGCACATCCCCCTGGAATAGGAAACCTACACCAGGTCCAGAAGGCTCCCGTCGTGCCAGATCCCCATATACTTGCAAAAAGTCCTGATCAACCAACAGCTGCTTATACGAAGCGCCAAGACAGAGAAGAAGGTGATCAGGACTGGCAGGTAGGGAACAGGAACAAGGAGGGAAAATTCTCTCCCCTTCTGAAATTTTATACTTTTAAGATGGCCACTTCGAAATCTGGCCATGGCCGATTGGAAAGGCCGAGGGCCACAGCATGCGATTGATAGTCCAGGGCGATTGCCAGCATACCAATGGTGGGATGGCGTACGGCACCACACGGAAAACAAACGCTGTTTTCCCAGGGAGTGGACTTCAGTGGGAGTGAGACGATTCAAACAGTCTATAGGGAGATCACAGCCATTCTTGGCGAGTACATCGGCTGTCTCGTTGCCATACACCCCGATATGCGATGGAATCCATTGGAGGCTTATTGGTGTTTTCAGGCCAATCTCGCAGAGAAGCTTCAGAATATTCTGGTCTGGGATATCAAATATTTTGGGCCAATTTTTGAAATACTGTATAGCACTCCTACTATCAGTCAAAATCCAAGTACAATTTTTATCAGTGTACTGTGCATAATTAAGGGCTGCACCAATTGCTATGATCTCCGATCTAAAGACGGAACAATGGTCAGGGTTTCGAGTACAAAATTACAAAGTAAAACAAATGAATTGCAAATGAAACAATTTGTATTACAAAGTAAAACAAATGAATATACAGTATTTACAAGCAGTATTACACAGTAAAACAAATGAATATACAGCATTTACAAACAGTATTACAAAGTAAAACAAATGAATATACATTATTTACAAACAGAATTACATTGTAAAACAAATGAATATACAGCATTTACAAACAGTATTACAAAGTAAAACAAATGAATATACAGCATTTACAAACAGTATAACAAAGTAATACAAATATACAGTATTTACATCATAACAATATCATCATCATCAACATCAACATCAGTACACCAATACCTAAAAGTATGTATCATCACAGTACAGCACAGTGACCAAGCGTCACCATCTCATCTGGCTCTCTAACGTGCTCTGCCCACGGTCCAAAATGAACGGCAATGGTAAAAGAGGAAAAACAATCAGTGATCATCCGGACGAACACCACCTGAAGATGGCGTTCTATTTCACCTCTTCTTCCAGAACCCCACTTCTTCCAGAACCTTCGTGATCCTCTTCCAGGGACAAATCAACTCTCTTCTCCAGAGCGAATCTCGATCATTCTGATTTCGGAACATTCAAATTCCGATGACACAATGGAGTGAGCACCTGCCCTGCGAGTGACTCTTCCTAAAGGTCAAGCACAACGGAGTATCTCACGACTTCACAATATCCACTACAGCATATTTGTTAATGCGAAATGCTTCTAAAACTAAGGTAATGGTAATTTTTAATTAACGTCTAACTAGAGAAACACAATGGGCTATTGACGACGGTCCTGGATCAATCCCCCAAGGGACAGATCCGAGGACAATACCACGTAATTTTGAACCACGGTCAGATGTCGAAGAAAATTAAAGTGGGCCGCTTTAGCCCGGTTGGAAGAGTAACAGATTAGCAACCCTAGGGTTACGAGTTCGAATCCAGCCAAACACCGTAGTGTACAAAGGAGGCTGGTGAACGTTAAATGTGTCGTGGTCTCGAATGTCATCACACTGGGGTGGTGTAAAAGTTTCGAGTAAGATACCAACTGAGGCGTTATGCCGGGCTCGATCAACTTAGAACGGCTCTGACTGGGGACGTATAGACTTTAGTAACTAGTCCTGTTTCCAACTGTGTTCTGACGACAACCGCAGACGTTTCAGGAGACGTCCAGGGCAGCGTGGGTATCCTGCACTTACTATCGCACGCCACACAAGCCCACAACAGGGCGTTTTGGTTTGGGATGCCATTCCCTTTGATAGCCGGACCTCTTTGGTGGTTAATTTTGGCACACGTACAGCACAGCGGTACGTAGAGGACATTTATTAGACAGTCTTTTCATTAAACAGTCACCAACTCAATTTAAAAAAAGTATCTCATTGTAGGTTAATATCCTCTCCATACACAGCCCAGTCACATTAATGTGACCACCACCTACTTTCGACGTCAACGTGAAATAACCGACCACAAAAGGCAGGTGGCAGCACATTACAGTGGAGTGTATATAAAGGATGTCCTACGGCATCGGAAAGCATTTCAATCGTTGGCGTAATGCAGAAACGTAGCTATTTATCCGACGTCCAAAACGGCATGATTATTGGCTTTCGGGCCAAGGGTGGAAGCATTTCGGAAACGGCTAGTTTTGTGAACTGTTCGCGTGCCGCCGTGGGAAAAGTATACCGTGCATGGCAAAATGGCACTATCCAAAATCAGCGGCACATGTGGTGCACCACGGGCTATATGTGACAAAGGCGAACGAAGGCTACGGAGACGCATCCGGGCGAATAGACGTGCAACTGTTGAGCAACTGACCTCCCAGATGAACCAAGGGGCTACCAAGAGTGTATCCTCAACAACGGTTCAGCGAACGTTGCTACACATGGGCCTCCGCAGCAGACGCCTGGTTAGTGCACCTATGCTGACTGCTGTTTATCAGCGACGAAGGCTGAAATTTGCACGCCAGTACCGCAACTGGACGCCCACAGAGTGGCGACAGGTGGCTTTTTTCTGATGAATCACGTTTTATGCTCCATCGGACAGATGGACGTTGGCGTATACGGCGTGAAACGTCTGAAAGCAAACACCCTGCAACAATTGCCGGAAGGATCCAGGCTGGAGGAGGGAGGTCATCTAGCGCAGCTGGCCACGGCAATGGAGTCGGCATGACTCAAAATCCCAGTGAACACCTTCAGAAACATAATTGACCTGCTCGTCTTGCAGCGGTCCGCTCTGTCAAAGGTGGTTATTCTGGCTTTTGACAAGATATGTATATACACTCTAAAACAAAAAAAATGCACCTGTAAGGTGTAGACCGGTGTAAATGAAATTTGGAGGAGTGGTACATCTGCGTTGGAGATGCAAATGATAAAATTTCAGAATCCTTTGAGCATGCGCCACGCGCCGGGCAGCTCTCAAACGCACTGCATACAAGGGCATAAAAGGACATCCTGTAGCGCAGCAAATTCATTTCGACTCACGCTGTTGTGTTGGTTACACATTTCTCAGAAAAAAGTTCGCAGACAATTTAAATTACTGGGGAGTTTGACAAAGTTCGAGCAATTGGCCTCCGAGAAAGTGGATGGTCTAATCGACGGACTGCGCAACATATTGGTTGTAGTAATGTTACTGTTGCACGCGCTGTGGGTACAACAAGGCACATGCCAGCGTCAACCAGGTTCAAGAAGGCCTAGAGAAACCGGATCGAGAGCCGATCGACGTGTTGTAAGACATGCGCGTACTGATCCAGCAGCCACTGTTGAAGACATCCAGCGGGCATTGGAGACCTCTCTTGGATCATCCAATGATCGCACCATTTGACGACGGCTTCACGACGTGGGACTAAACTCACAGTTACGTTGACTGCCTTTGCATCGCCATGGAGTAATTGAATAGTGTCATGCCAGATGAACATCGGCGTCGAATGCCATTGCGTGGTTTTTACGGACGAATCCCGTTTCTGTCTGGGTGGAAACGACTATCTAATCCGTGTGTGGAGGCAACGTGATCTGTTTCACGATTCAAGGTTTGTTGTGCAGCGTCACACGTCCAGAAGACCTGGTGTCATGCTGTGGGGTGCAATTGCGTATGACGCCAAATCACCTTTCGTATTCGTTACGGGCTCTTTGACAGGCCAGTGTTACGTACAAGAAATTTCACAGCCACTTACTTTACCATTCCTGAACTCCCAGGTTCCCCCGCTTTTTCATCAAGACAATGCTCGACCCCATATTGCTGCCGTCTGTAGCGATTGTCTAAGCTATAACGATATCTTAACGTGGCCGGCATACTCACCGGACCTGTCCCCGATCAAGAACGTATGGGATGCCGTTGGACGATATGTCGCCACTCCACCTGTACCACGTATTCTGCTGCAACTACGTGACAGGGTTCAAGTAGCATGGGATGGACTGTAGTAGGACTTCATAAAGAGCCTGTATGGCTCACTACCAAGGTGTTTGGCATGCCGCATTAGGAGTAATGGCGGTCATGTCCCAACTGAATGATACCACTGTTTTCAATTTTTCTCAATAAAGTTCACATATTTCAGTCTCAAAGTTTAATAATTTACTTATTCATTAGCACTTTACCAACCTTGTAAATTTCTTTGCATTCTGACTTCATCTGACCGTGTTTCAAAATTAGGAGGTGTTGTCCTCTGATCTTTTCATTAAGGGACTGATCCTGGACCGTCGTCAATAGCCCGTTGTGTTCCTCTAGTACGACGTTAACTAAAATTACTATTACCTATCTGACCGTGATTCAAATTTACGTGTCTAGATCGAAAGGTTGTTGGTTCGAATCCGGGTCCGGGCATGGATGTTTGTAAGCTTATGGTGTAGAGGCGGCTGGTGCACCTTAAATCTGCCGTGGCCGAAAGTCCTCACGTTGGTTTGGCGTGGAAGTTTTGAGAGTGGGGTGCCAGCTCAGGTGTTACTTCGTCATCTGACCGTGGTTCAAAATTACGAGGTGTTGTCCTCGGAAATTTCCCTTAAGGGACTGTATTCAGCTTCTTAGCCCGTTGTGTTGCTCTAGTACGACGTTAACTAAAATTACCATTACCATTACCGAATCGAATCGAATCGAGCTCTTCGCAAATAATAATCAGCTCTGTAATAATATTTATGATAATGTGTCGATCGATGCCAATTACGTTAAACGTGAAAATTAAATTATACCAAAATTTCGTATAGTTTGTGTCTTTCTTTTGAAACTTCCAGAGAAAGCTTTTAATAACTATTCAAAACTCAGTTTAAATCCATTTAATAAGGGTAAAATGTGAAAGATTTAACCCTTCGTTGAGTTTGGAGCCTTGTTTGCTTTGTCTTTCAATCGGACTTACCATTTCTAAATTATCTAAGTGAACTGAGTTGTTTTGTAACTTAAAGCGAGATACGTTTTCGTTCAATTTTTAATTGAGGAAAGCTATTTATCAGATTACGTTTAATCCTCGAAAGAACTTAAGAGGGTTTTCATTTCTCAATGGTCTTAAATAAATGACGCAAAGCAATTTCGAGTTTCTGAAGTACCTTATAAGGAATTCTAAGATAAATAATTTCTGAAACGCTATTCTTAGGTCTCTGCTGATGTTCACTCGTATCTTGAGTGATCCAAACGCTGTCCCTCTATGGAAGGAATTTAGAGGCAAGTTAAATATAGGTGACGGTTGTGTTTATGTGGCGAAACGCGTTTCCTGTACACATTCCAAACTCGGTGTCAAATAGGTCCGGTGCACACATCCGATTTTTCAACGTGCGGCGCCGCTGCTGCACACATAACCGCGAAATGACGCAAGTACTCATTTCGCGCCATTTGCGATGCATATTCTATCGAAGAAAGCGTGTTTATTTCGCTTACTTGGTGTACAAAGAGTATATTTTGAAACAAAATAGAACGTTACTGGATACAACCATAAATTAATTATTATTTATGTTCCATTTATTTATGAAAACAAGGTACTTCAGACCGCAGACTCATGTACAGCGAGCTGCGGCGCCGTGGGGAACTGCGGTACAAATTGCACGCTAGTGGGACGTGCGTCACCGCAACATCGCCGGACGCATGAGTGCACTGCTCCATTCGATCTAAGACCCGGTGCATACATCCAGTTTTTCAACGTGCGACGCCGCTGCCAAAACGCAAGTGCGGTCTGAGATACATTAGATCCAATGGAGCAGTGCACATATGCCTCCAGCGCCGCTTGGGCGACGCACGTCCAACTTGCGTGTAATTTGTACCACAGTTCCCCACGGCGCCGCACATGCGTCTCCGTTCTGAAGTACCTTGTTTTCATAAACAAATGGAATATAAATAATAATTAATAAATGGTTGCATCCAGTAACGTCTATTTTGTTTCAAAATATACTTTTTTTACACCAAGTAGGCGAAAAAAACACGTTTTCTTCGATAGAATATCTATCGCAAATGGCGCGAAATGAGTTCGTGCGTCATTTCACGGTTATGTGTGCATAGTTGGGCTTCGGTGCAGCAATGGCGCCTCCGCGCATTAAAAAACCGGATCTATGCACCGGGCCTAATGTATCTCAGACCGCACTTGCGTTGTCGCAGCGGCGCCGCACTTTGAAAAACCGGATATGTGCACAGGGCCTTATTCTTCGAGCTCTACGAATAAAAATTCGAAAGAATGCGTTCCTATTTGTCATTTGTAATAATTTATCGCTCAAGACTATGAAGCTGAAATTTCAAACGTCTCCAAACCGGTGATTAATTAATATTAAGTTTATCTTAATTAATGTGGTATCATGAGCGAGCGTTTGGATAACGATGTTAAATTTTCACTTTCCTACTGGTTTGTTAATTATCGTTAGAAACTTGAAGGCAGATATTTAATTAACGTCTCACTGGAGCAACACAACGGGCTAATGAAAATTCCGAAGTTATTCAGAATACGAATTAAGGTTTTTATGTAATGCTGTATGCTATATTTGAAATCCATATTTTAAGGTAGGTAGGAATTTTAATTAATGTCGCACTGGAACAACACAATGGGCTGTTGGCTTCGGTTCGGACCAAACCCGAAGGGGAAGATCCGAGAACAATACCACTTTATTTTCAACCAATATCAGGTGACGAGGTCACAACTGATCTAACACCCCTTTCCAAACTCCCACACCATGCCACCGTGAGGACATTCGATGCCACGGTAGATTTAGCGTGCACCAGCCCTTTATGTGCACGACGGTTTTATGTTTTATTCAAACTCGCAACGCCCCGTTGCTAAACCCCAACTGGGATACCGCAATCCCCATATTTTAAAGACCTGAGAGAAGGGTTCATCTTTACAACTGTGTGAACTCCAGCTCAGTTCTATCGTATCTAATTTAAATGAGTTAATACGAGTTTCACATACTGTTTGCCCCAGGTGCAGAATTATAATCAGTGTTCTGCAACACAACTCTAATCAATTCCAATTATTCTGCAGGCATTTTGTACGAATTTAGGAAACTACATTAAAATCAAAAACAGACGTAAAACTCAATTATCGACTAAATACCTAATGCATATTTTTATAAAACATCAAAATTAATTCATTTTATTCAAAACCAATGCATACTTTCGTAATTTGCAATTCTGTCGATAACTTTTGAAGTTCAATATTTTGTCCTTGACATAGAAGATGTGTTATTTATAAAGTGTGGTAATTTGGGGTAGGGTATGGAGGTTATTCCGTAGCTAGAGAAGAAACAAAGGTGTGGCAAGGAACGCGAAGAACATCGTAACTTATGATAGAAAAAAAACGGCCAAAATTGTGATAAAATTAAGGAAAAATTGTTCGGCAGACTTTGTTCTGCGACGTACGTCACAGTTTTAAGCACTTTCTGCTCCCGGGCTGTTTACGAACATTGCGTTACATTGTATTAGAGAGAGACTCTTCTGTCCTACTATATATAGGTTGCTAATACCTATCTAAAATGGCGTTGTTTTTCGGTTGTTGTGTGCATGTTGCCGAAGCGTATTCCGATGGTGACGTCGACTTGTTTTTCGAATACGATTTCACCACGTTGCGATTTAAAATCTCAAAGAATAAATTCATTATTGTTACACCATATGTACAAAAGTAGGTACAGCTACACTCTACGTTTATGAGTGATGGCAACGGCTTGGCGATTTTTTGGCGCACTTCAAGTAGGGAGTTAGAATAAATTAAGGCAACCCATCTTTCGTTACGGTTGTTCTGGTTTTCATGGCAACCTCGGAAAACGGAAACTTTCAAATTTCATTTTGAATATTCTAGAAAGTCTTCCAAAATCCGTTAAAGTCGTTTGATCTCATTGATTCGTTTGAAATTTTTTCTTTCCTCCCATTGGTTATTTTTTTTAATATCCTTTCATTGCATTGGTCCTTTTAAATCGTTTTCTGTGATACCATTGGTCCATTTATTTGTATTTTAACAACTGTGTAATTTATATTTTATTATAATAGTTTTCAAGAAAAGACCATTTTCGTTTTCAATATTTTTTTACGAAAGAATTTAGACATTATCAGGTTGTATTGTTTCTTCCTTTTTTTTATTCTTTTGTAAATCTTTTTCTTTTTCAACATGCCCACTGTATTTAGTGTAATTGATAAGTTTAAGGTATTCTTACCCAACATTCGTAGCTTAGTTTCTCTGCTGGTTCACGAATGTGTTTTGATATGTGCTTAAGCTTACTACTTTTGTGAAAGTTTTTAAAAAATGTACTTTTTATAACGTTCTGAAATGTGCTTAAAAAGTATGTAGTAAAAAGAAAAACATTTATGACAGAAAAAGAGTTAAAAAATAATTCTTTCCTTGGCAACTTTAAAAGCGCGCCAAAAAAATCACCAAGGCCGTTGCCATTGCTCATAAACGTAGAGTGTAGCTGTTCCCAAAAGTATTTGCACACTTCATGTTCTTCAGAAAACGTGCATTATTATTATATTTAGTAACAGTGGGCCCTCCTCTTGAATGTAGTACAGCTGCAACACTTCGAGGCATACTTTCCACGTTTTCTCTATAAGTCTGGAGAGGAATAGCTCGCCAAGCGTCTTTCAAGGCTCTGTGTATAGATTGTTTTTAAGAGGGGAGTGAGTGGAGGTGTACTCGTTGCTCCAGTTTGTTCCACAAGTGCTTGACAGGATTGAGATCGGGACTCTGAACAGGCCAGTCAAGCAAATTCAACTGATTTTCATGAAACTAGTCCAGTACACGGATTGCAGTATGACACGGAACTCGATCCTGTTAGAAGAAACAACCATAATCGCCGTAGTATTGTCACAGTATTGGTGTCACTTACAATGATAAGTATTTGGTAGGAAAATTAATATAAATGTCCTACCTCATTCGAAATCCCTGTTGAGTGGTGAATGGGTCCGGTCTTTGTTCACTACTCTATGAAGACACTCCAGTTCGTGAAATTAGACCAACGCAAAGAAGACAGGAACAGCGATTAAAAGTTAAATCGGAATATAGTTGAAAGTATTAATGGTACAGCTACACTCTACATTTATGAGTGATGGCAACGGTTTGGCGATTTTTTTGGCGCACTTCTAGTAGCGAGTTACGATAAATTAAGGCAACCCATCTTTCGTTTCGGTTGTTGTGGTTTTCATGGCAACCTCGGAAACTTTTAATTTTCATTTTGAATATTCTAGAAAGCTCTTCCAAAATCCGTTAAAATCGTTTGATTTCATTGATTTGTTTGAAATTTTTCTTTCCTCCCATTGGTTATTTTGTTTTTAAAATATCCTTTGATTGCATTGGTCCTTTTAAATCGTTTTCTGTGATACCATTGGTCCATTTATTTGTATTTTGACAGTTGTGGGATTTTTTTTTTATTATAACAGTTTTCACAAAAGGATTAAGAGTTTTGTTTTTTTGTCCATTTTCGTTTTCATTATTTCTTACGAAAGAATTCTGACGTTATCAGGTTGTATTACTTCTTGCTTTTTATTCTTTTGTAAATCTTTTTCTTTTTTAACATGAGCACTGTATTTAGTGTAATTGATAAGTTTCAGGGTATTCTTACCCAACATTCGTAGCTTAGTTTCTCTGCTGGTTCACAAATGTGTTTTGATATGTGCTTAAATTTACTACTTTTTGTGAAAGATTTAAAAAAATATACTTCACAAAATGTTCTGAAATGTGTTTAAAAAGTGTGTTGTAAAAAAAAAATTTTTCACGGAAAAAGAGTTAGGAAATAAGTCTTTCTTTTATTGGCAAAGTTCGCAAAAAAAAATAATCGCCAAGGCCGTTGCTATCGCTCATAAACGTAGAATGTAGCTGTTCCGTATTAATATATATATACAAAATTTAGAAGTACAGAATGACAGAAAAAAGAAGGGAATTCAACTACTCGCATCAATAAGTCATCATAATTATATTTTTAGAATCTGCCTCTAACATTGCAACAGCGTTGCCATTCAAAGTTGCGCAGTAATTTAGTCAGACTAGTACTCGAATTACTAGCTCGTTTTCAACAGTTGGCAAGGCCGAATTATCCAGAACGTCCAAGTACACGTCATCGTTCATGATAATAGGCACATAAAGCACTGTGCCAAGTTCTAACCAGTAAGAACAACCCTACACTAAAATGGATCCTGCTCCAAATTTCTCCTGTGTCCAAATACTTTTGTCCAAATGGTATATCGATACCATCACGGCAAAGACACATATCTACCAAAACGGGTTCAATATTTGGATACTTCGGGAAAAGTCGAGTTACGACTCCAAGGTTTTCTCACGATAATGTTTTTTCCACTCAGAATCAAAATGATTCGTGGCTTTGTTGCGGTGCAATTCCTATAACACGTCTGACGCCGAGCACTGTTACAATGGGATGTTATTGCGAGCCAATTACATCATTCCTCAACCGATTTTTACAGGTAATACATCACATTAAAGAAAACAAACTGTTCTTTAAAATAAGCTATAAAACATGAAAATCTGTTAAGTAATGAAAATGCTGTAGTATGTTAAAGTCGGGACGATTATGGAATTGTTTTCCACAATGCGTCTGCTACGGAAGCGCGAACTATGCGCCAGCCGTAAAGCAATAGACGCGCTAGGTCAGGTCAGCCGCACTGCAATAGTCGCATTGCGTCAGCCGCATGTATCAGACGCGCTACAGGAATTACACCTTCTCTAATATTATGAAAGGAAGTGTTTGTCTGTCTGTTTGTTTGTTTCTTTGTTTCTTGCTCGCAAAGTCCTGACGAATCTATGGCACTTACAGTAATGGGATTTGGCACACAGGCAGTTAAAATCTTTTGCAATTTTAGGGTCGAGGCGAATTTTAAAATTGAATCTAGAACATTTTTAAAGGAATTTAATGAAATTTAAGCATTATTGAATGCAACAGCATAGAAGAGATCACAGATTCTAAATTTCGTTTTGATTTTGCGCGGAGGAATGATTTTCCACCCAGACGATAAAAACAAATCATTTTTAACTGGAATCACCTAGTTCTTTTTCTTCTATCTCCTAGACCGTTAAAGATAGAGTAAAAATTTTAACGAATTTGAAATCTGCGGAAAATTTCACTTTTGATCGATGCCTAAAAATATGATTTTCTTTAAATAAATAATTTTTAAATTGAATATATCTTTTATATTTTCGCAAGAGATTGTGACGTCATGTGAACTTCGCTTTCCGAAAATAAACAGATTGCATCTACTGCCCTCCGCGTCAAAAAAAAAAAAAACAGATTAAATTCCTGCCCTATTCCATTTGATCGAATGAGAGCAAAACAAAATAAAAAAAACCTCTTGACTCGGATTGTTAAGTTCTTTTTCGTAAAATCGGAATCGTTAAAGATAGATTAAAAATTTCAACGGATTTTAAATCTGCGGAAAATTTTACACCAGATTAATACCTCACATCACGGCGTTGCCCTTGGTGTTGAGGCTCGAGCAACGCCGGTACGTTATAAACGTACATTATAAGAACGGAAATGGTGACTGGAAAAATACAGTTAGGTGAAAATTGCTAAAATGCAGATTGGTGCCTTTGGTGAGATAGTAACGACGGTCAGCGCCAATTCCGAACGTCGCCAAGTTGGATATAAACTACAAAAAAAGCAACAAAATATTTTTCCTACGAGAGTAATTGGTAATTTGTAATTAACGTCGTACTATAGAAACACAACGGGCTATTGACGACGGTCCGGGATCAATCCCTTAAGGGAAATATCCGATTCCCACGAGCATTTGTTAAGAAAAAGGAAAATCTTCGTAAAATGTCCGATTTGATTTTAATGAAAATTCCTCTTGAGTATCTTCTAACCGCGGAAATAAGTTTGAAAACGATGTGAGAAAGAACGATTGATTAGCGATATATTGTTGAGTTGGTTACCTAGAAACACACTCATTGCCCATCCCACCAGCTAACCCCTTTCTTTTAATGGAGTGGTCCATTTGATATCAAACAGGGACTATCTCTTACTATTGTAAAAGGAAGTGTTTGCCCCCCACTACGTAATAATGTCCTGACGAATCTTTCGTACTTGCAATAATGAAATTTGGCACACAGGCAATCCGAATTTTTTGCAATTTTTGTGTCCAGACGGAATTTTAAAATTTAATCTAGAACATTTTTGAATGAATTTAATTATTATTTTTTTCTTTGGAATGGCAACAGCATAAATAGATGTCAGATGCTAAATTTATTTTTTCTGTTTGCATTTTGCGGAGGAAAATTTGTCAGCAGTCTAAAAAAATAAAATAAAGTTTTAACTTTAGTTATGTAGTTCTTTTTTCTATCTCCTAGACCGCTAAAGATAGAGTAAAAATTTCAACGGATTTGAAATCTGCGGAAAATTTCACATTGGATCGATATACCTAAAAAGGATTTTCTTTAAATAGTTCTGAAATTAAAACCTTTATATTTTACCAATACGATCGCCACTACAAAGAATTACCTCCGTTTGATTCGAGATTAGAGAAATCACAGATTTCATTTCCTTTGCTCAAACCATTCCACAGCGAAGAAAAGCAAACCAAACAAAAAAACATTTTGACTGGCATTGTTTAGTTCTTTTTTTGTATAATCGGGATCGTTAAAGATTGTGTTAGGTGTAGGTTTTTTACATAATAAGAAACTCTCTTTAGATAAAAACCTTCACTTTACTTACAAAAAGGCTCAACCCGACTTGGTTTTTACCAAAACATATCAATTATATAGCAAACTGTCTATATCAGAAATTGAAAATTAGAGAGAAAAAAAAAACATACGGCACATTTGCCGATGCACATTGGGATAAATAGCCACTGATCCAACAGTCGGCTCCATCAGTTGCTATCAAAATAACAATCAGATCCTTTATGGAAAATTTTATTTAAGGCATCTTGAAAATTATCTATATATATAAAATTCAAATACCACTCACTCACTCACTGATTCATCACTGTATCTCAAGAACTACAGATCCTAGTAAGCTGAAATTTTGCTGGGTGATTCTTCTTATACCGTAGTGGTGCACTAAGAAAGGATTTTGAAAAATTCGAATCCTAAGCGGCCTAAAATTGACCTAAGGCCTAGGCCAAAATCAATTTGAAATCGCCATAGAAATAACATTGAGTATAAAACGATTGCTATACGCATCTCAGATTGCTTTACCAGTGTTGATCGAAAAACAATTTCCTTAAAATAAATTAAATTATAATATTCATGTTTGAACTGAATTTTTACTTCTTTCCCTGATGAAAATAATATTTATAAATATTTGATTGATGACGAAAGAATATTTAGAACATTTAATTTTATATTTAATTAAATTTTATAATGGAGCACGAAAAGCCCAAACGATCAACTCATATATATATATATATATATATATATAATTCTCTTACGTGGCACGCAAAAAAGACGTTATTTGTAATCGCGTTTTGGCAACACTGTACGATTGTTTGTTTATCGCGAAGTCTCGCGCATCGATTGAATTTATAGCGTTATCGGATGAAATTTTATTGAAAAAAAAAAGGAAATTTTAATGAGCTGTTGCAGTTAGTTTATAATAGAAATCAAAGAAAGCGGAAGATCTTTTCAGGGCCATTTAAAAAACGGTCCTTTTCAGGGCCAACAATTATAGTTCAACAAGACGCTTGCACTACAACTTTCGGGAACAAACTCAATGAAAAAGTGTGGGTCGTTTGAGTGCTGGGAAAATGTACACACAAACAACATGCTGGGTATTCAATTTCCAAAGCAACGCTCACATTTCGAGTCAAAATTTGCACAAAGTTTTCATTTGAATTCTGATTTTAGAGATAATGTATATATTTTTTCTGTAATACAGCAAATTTAGATTTGAAAAACATTTTTTTGGTAACATATTTTGTAAACAATCTCTTCTGCTAGGACACATGTCTTCATTGAGGCGAGCGAAGCGAGCATAGGTTCGCGCAGCGAAGCAATCCTCCGGGGGTTGGCGAGCGTCAGCGAGCAGGGGGCAGGCCCCCTTGTTAATCATAAAAGCGTAATTTTGCTACTGGGTATTTGGCAACCTCAGAATTAATGTTTAATTTTTTAATTTGATTTATAATTCCTTTTTTGGGTATTTGAGTTGAAAACGAGATGGTTGCGGTCACATTTGGGGATTCCCAAGTATTATAAATATGTGTTCTTTTTGCTTATAAATCATTGTCTTTACCAATATTGTTCAAGTTTTTTGTCGAATTGTTTTACTTCAGAATACATTCAGGAAGTGAATTTTTTTTTCTTCAGAATTCTGCCTTTTTTAAGTATCGGAATTCTGTTTCTGTTTGCTTATGTGTTTCGGTATATTACCTATTCCAGAAATATTATTTAGGAGTTTGATTTTATTTATTTATTTCCTGCAAAATATCACTAGACATGGGTAATTTCATGGTGGTATATGTATATTGCCACCAACTTTCTTTAAATCTTTGGTTAAATACGTAATAGTGTGTATCAAAAAATAAATAAAATTTACAAATCAAAATACTTTTAAGTGTGAATTTATTATTTTAAAATGACATGAAAAATTTCAAAAATAACTTTAAAATAAGATGGGTTACGTTAATTTAAAACTGGTAGTCATACTTTGTAGTTCAAAATATATTTAAAATTTTTTATATATAGCTTTTCATTAAAAGACGATTGAATAAACTAAATTTCATTTGTTTTTTGAGTTTCATGGGTGTTATCGAAAGCTTACGCCATAGTCAAGTAACTACATGTCTTAAGAGATAGAAAGTCGAGGTTGATTACTCTATTTATTGAAGCTGTTTTTACACAACTTAGATGCATGTGAATCGTTCGTTGAAAATGATTTTCTTTTTGTAAAAGCGCTGTAAAATCAACCTTCTGTTTATTATTCAACCAAAAAAAATTATTATCGATTGGGTTTAATTTGTCTACTCTGATGACATGTATTTCAAACAAAATCTCTTTTTCCACATGTCACTAAATGGAATTTTCTGGAAAAGTGCATTTGCTTCAAATTAAATTAGTAACGAATGCTGTAATAATTTAATTTACTATCTTCTCATATTGATGATGAAATTCGAAAATATCGCTTACTAGATGAAAGAATGTCACAATGAAAACATATTCATAGGAAAACTAAAATCAAGACAATTCACCGAAAATTCGTCATTTTTACTGAAATTGAATGCACGGGAATATGCACGGGAACTCGAAAACTTAAAATCAATTTCAGCAGAAGTGTGAAGAATATGAAATAGATTATATGGTTGAATACAACATATATGCATATTTGCGTCCGAAGTAAACTGTAGAAGCGACGGAGAAGTTAAATTGTTAATAAATGTTTTTCCCCGTACACTTAAATGATACTAACATTCTTTTATGAAAAATAATTGAAGACTTTTCAATCAACATATTATTAATTCAACCCGAGCAAAGCTGGATATTTCTGCTAGTTTATTAATAAAGGTTTAGTTAAACAATCCGCTCGATTGTTGTTAGTTCCAATATGAATTATTTTAACAGAATTATCATCTACTAAATCCCGAATAAATTTATAACAAACATCCCCAATATGCTTAGTTTTAAAATTTTCCACTGTTTTCTTAGCAAAACATATGGCTGCTTGAGTATCACAAATATGATTTGGTACGATGGAATTGGGAATAAGATTAAGTTAATTTATTACTCTGGAAAACCAGATTGATTCTTTAAGGCTCTCACAGAGCCACAAATTCAGTTTCCATGGATGATAGAGCAATACACTTCTGCTTGCTTGATCTCCATGCAAACGCTAGGTTACCAAAATAGAATATATAACCGCTCGTCGAGTGACGGTACGTTAAATATGATCCCCAATTAGCATCCGAGTAACAATCCAATTCAGATCCTGAAACATTAGAAAGATTGATTCAGTAATTTTGGGTCATGAAAACATAGTTTACAACAGGCCTTGAAAGAGATATTTTAATACAGGTGCATCTTGTGCACCTAAGTTTTTGAATTACGTGCACAGGTTATAGTTTAGGATCACATTAAAAAAAAGTATTATAAGAGCATTAATGTAATGTAAATTACTGTATTAGTTGGGTATGTTTAGATAGGTTAGTAGTAGATAGTAAATAAAAATATTTAAACATCTAAATTCTCCCTTCTCTGGCGCAAAGTTGTCGTGACAGTCGCTTCAACAGAGCCATCTGGAAAATGTTTCGATCATCGGAAAGTTCTGGTGACAGTAGCACAAGTAAACCTTCCTTCTGTATAAACTTTAAACCCGTTATGGCCCAGCAAAATTGTTTTCGCATAGTGTGTATTTTGTAATTTTAATTACGTTCCTTTAGAGCAGGGATTCCCAACCGGTGGTACGCGGCGACATTTCAGGTGGTACGCAAGGATGATACGAGCGACCCAAATATTCTACGAAGTTTGTTTGATTTTTTAGAATGCACAACCACACGTTATAGGAAAAATGAGATTATATGAAATCAATTTTGTGATTGACGTTTTTATTACATTGTAATAAATGACGCTAACAGTAGCACATTATTTAACGAGAAACTTTGTAGCTGATTATCTATTTGTATTCAATGGCTGTCTCGGCGAAATTAAGTTGATATCTCTCCCTGTCTTGTGCCATTTGTTACTAGTTACTTGTGTGAGAGTGGTTTTTCTGAACTTTGGTACGTAAAAAATAAATAGAGAAACAGAGTACGTGCTTAAGATGACTTAAGGGGGTCCGGGACACAAAAATCGTCAAATTTTCGAATTTTTTTTATAATTTTTTAAGAAATTCTCTGTGTTTTTCTGCTTAAAATGACGTCTAAATCATGTTTCTATCTTAATTAGAGCTAGATATATAATAATATTGTGGTGCGTTGTTTTGAAAATCTAACACTCTTGACAGTTGTTGTCATGGCAACAACATCTGTCTTTAAAACTTTAAATGCGTTTTTCTCCATGATACATTTTTTCAAGATTTCCTGTATTCAAATTGCTATAAGTCGAAAACCAATAAAGTTTAAGGGTTGAAATTTGGAATATATCTTTTTCAAACATTATACTTTCATTTTGATTCAGCAAATTTGAAACAAATAATTATTTTTAAAAATATGACTTTAAAAAAAAAAGTACCTCAAAATTTTCATTTAAATATTTTTTATTTTTTATTAAATTAATATTTTTTAAATTGCTGAATCAGAATTAAAGTTTATAAATTTGTGAATAATTTGCTGCAAGAATTTTGAAAATTGATCAAAAATATTTTGAGTTTTAGCAATTTAAAACGACCCTTCTTTTTTTCAAAAAATTTTAATTAAAAATTAAAAAAAAACTTTTTGAAAATTTTGTGATGTGATTTCGCTTGTTAGTTAGATGGGTAATCAGTACAAAAAAATTCAAAATTCTAAATTAATTAATAAAAAAAATTTTCAATGTGTCCCGGACCCCCTTAAGAGTGAAGTTAAGCTCCATTGCTCCCGATATTAATATTTCAATAAAAGAAAAACAATTCTCACTAAAAATTGATTTTTGATTATGTTAATCTTTGTTTGCACTAGTTATTTAAAATTATTTGTTTTTAAACCTGTAAGTAAAAAATAAAACTGTAATTTTCAATAATCGTTTTATTTTTTCCCTTATTAAAGCATCATTAATACGAAATGCAAGTGCATTAATCATAAAATATGAAGCTTTCTTAGTGTTTTAATTAAAATAAAACAAGCCACTGGACACTTTTCTGACATTACATATATGTTTCTAAAAAATATAAGACTGGTGGTATGACAAAAATTTCTAAAAATTTCAAGTGGTACGCAGTTACTGAAAGGTTAGGAACCCCTGCTTTAGAGCAAGAGAGGTTGATACTAATATTTTGTTTAAACATCAAAAAATAACATAAACAACGTTCCCCCTCTTTTTTTTTAACGTTAGGCACACTGCTTGCACCCAGCGGGAAAAAGTTAGGTGCACAATTGTATTTTCATGTGCACAGTGCACCCGGGTATTTCGAGCCCTGGTTTACAATATCAGTAACAGTTTTCCAGTGTTGAAAAGTATATCCGTTACAGAATTCAGGCATTAAATTTACAGAATATCAAATGTCAGGTCTGCTACGATAGGGCTCGTAATACCCGGGTGCACTGTGCACATGAAAATACAGTTGTGCACCTAATTTTTTTTTCCGCTGGGTGCAGGCAGTGCGCCTAACGCTAAAAAAAGAGGGGGGAACGTTGTTTATGTTATTTTGATGTTTGAACAAAATATTAGTATATAGATATTAGTTAATTAGTACAGGGCTCGAAATACCTGGGAGCACAGGTGCACTGTGCACATAAAAATAAAATTGTTTCATGCTATGTGCACACAGTGCACCTAACGTTAAAAAAAGAGGGGGAACCTATTTTATATTATTTTGATGTTTGAACAAAATATTAGTATCGATATCTTTTGCTCTAAAGGAACTTAATTAACATTCCGCAATACACACTAAGCGAAAACAAAATCGCTGGGCCGTAACGGATTTATACAGGAGGAAGGTTTACTTGTTTCACTGCCACCAGAACTTTCCGATATTCGAAACATTTTCCAGATGGCTCTGTTGAAGCTACTGTCGCGACAGCCGTGTGCCGTAGAATTTCGATATGTTTTTATTTACTATCTACTACGAACCTATATAAACATACCCAACTAATACAGTAGTTTACATTATATTAATACTCTTATATTACGTTTATTTTTAATGTGCACCCAGCATATAACCTGTGCACCTAATTTAAAAACTTAGGTGCACAGAGTGCACCTGCATTTTAAGATCTATTTCGAGGCCTGAATTAGTAAATTAGTTATTAGTAAATAGACATCGCTTTCTCTCGCTCTAGTGCAGTGTCGGCAAACTCATTTGTCAAAAAATCCAAAGATCAGCACTATAACGACTAAGATTTCTTTTGATAGCTAAATTTCTTTTCAAGAATCATGTTTTTAATAGACGGTTTAAACTGGCTACCAACATTAAATAAAACCAGATATCCTACTAATCTTATTTATTGACAAAAAATATTTGACATTAGAATAAAAATATGACAAAGCACGCATTTAATGTGAATAATGACCTTGCTTTTCCTTGGAAAGTTGGGATAAGCCAGGCTTGTATGTCATTGTTTTTAATTTTAAGAAGGATTCCAGGTTCTCATCAATAAGACGGTTTCTCAATTTATCTTTGATACGGTTCATGCTTGAAAAAGATTGTTCGCATGAAGATGTAGAACCAGAGTGAAAGAACTGCAAATGTTAGTTTTTTTAACATATCATAATGAGAGTTAGGAACACTAGTCCAGGTTTTGAAAATTATCATCTTCCTTCTCCGGATTTTTCAGAGTACTTGTTTCTGTGAACTAAGATAACATTTATTTTTCTCCAATTTTTCAATGTCAGTATTAAGGCGTTCAAATTTGGAGGTCCATAATTCTTTGTTTTTTAACTCCAGCAATTACGTCAATGTCAATATTAAAGAGAGAAAAATTAAAATTTGTTGCGTCAGCACTGAGAGGTTTTTTTTAACAAAGGCTAACGTTGCAATGCTATTTCTGAATTCCTGAAACCTTCGTATAAGAGCTTTCCTCATACTTAAAATTGTTGTTATGAAATAGTAAATGTCAATTACCGAGTTATTTTCTTGGCGATGTTTCAGCAGGCTTGGAAAATGAATTAATGCTTCTTTCAAATTCTTGAGCAAAAAGGAATAATTTGTTCTAGAATGAAATGACTTCTTCCAACATAAAAAAAAGTGCACTTCCTTTCCTTCTGTAGTTTACGATTAAATTATTTAAATAAGACGTAACGTCTACCATGAAATAAAATTTTTAGATCCATTGATAGACTGTTAATTTAGGATAGTCAACACCCTTCTCAAGGAGAAATGCTTTAATTTCAAATAAGGAAGCGGAACATTTTAAAACATTTCCTCTTGAAAGCCAACGTACCTCATTACACAGAGAAGGTCTGCGCATTCCCCACTCGCCATATCAACTAAAAATTCTTTAAATTTGTAATGATAAAGAGCTTGAGCTACAATTGCGTTGACAATCTTAATCACCGATTCCATAACATTGCAAATATCTTCTGGAAATGTCTGCGCACAAAGCGCTTTTTGATGATTGATACAATGGTAAACAAGTATCTCGTGATTAATTTTTTCCTTCAAAATAGAAACAAAACATTTTTTCACTACGGTCATACTTTTTGCCCAGCTGTTGAAATTGAAACAATTTTATCGAGTGGAATATGATGTTTCTCCATGCATTCAATGACAGCATTCGCAATATCCTCGCCACGTGTTTGACCTATCAGAGGCAATAATCCTACAAGTTTTTTTTAGGACCCGAAGACGAAATAAATTTTACAAAATGAAGATTCGTGGCAGAGCCGCACTCAAGTGGCTTAAGAGCCGCACTCGAGTGGCTTAAGAGCCGCACTCGAGTGGCTTAAGAGCCGCACTCGAGTGGCTTAAGAGCCGCACTCGAGTGGCTTAAGAGCCGCACTCGAGTGGCTTAAGAGCCGCACTAAACTCTCCCCTCACCCGCTTTTAGCCAATATTGTTGCTATATATTTTTATTAGTTGGGGGTGTTTGGGTAGAAATAGGGTAATCTAAAAGCTAAAATACGTAGAAAATTGAAAAAATTGCGAAAAAAACGATCATTTGTGATGATTTTTTTTACAATTTAAGGGGACAAATCCTCTCCAAATCTCCCTCCTTGTTACAAATTTTCATGTTTTAGAGCTTTTCACCTCTCTAGCTTCTCAGAAGAAATTTAATGGCTGAAATATTCCTTTTCCCTACTACAAATCAAATTTATGTCCATAAAATTATATCAAAAAGCGATAAACATAGGGGGTGCGTCCCCAGAAAACGGTGGATGATGGGGGATAACGGGAGTCATATTCGGATTCAGGAGGTCATTTTACATCAGAATCAACTGGAATGGTGTCGGGGCTGATTTTAATGCAGAACAGTGTTATTACAGCAATAGAAGGTGGATCAACCAGATCCCAAACCTTTCGATCCTTCATAATTTGAAGTTCATCGACCATTGCAGAATCTCACTTAGCCTTGTTCTGACTTTGCTGCGTTTCATGAAATGTTTTTGACATTTCAATGCTATAACATTTCGTGAAAAATGTCTTCCAATTGATCATTTAAATAATCCTTTTTACCTTGAAAATAAGACACGTTAGTAGGATCTTCATCATTTTTAGTATTTACTTTACAATCAGGTTTAAAGCAAAATTTATCAGGATTCAAATCTATTTTATTTTTATTACAATATTTTCTAAAATCATTCACGGATATTAATCTAACGCTACAATTTGGTGGATAGTAATATACATCAATTTTCTATTGCTCATTGTGTGCGAGGTTTTTCTATTCTTTCCCACTCACTAATATTTAAAGCACTTAAAATATGAGTCTCAGCAGTTTGATCTTTTTCGATCTGATTTGAGTCGTCATCGGAAGTTGTTTCATAAAAATCAGCATTCAAGTCAATCTAGCATAATCGGAATTTTATCTTTACCCCAAACACACAATTAACCCCTTTCTTAGTTTCATCAATTTTGACATGAACCGTTTTTATAACTTTACGCGTTCCTTAAGGATAAAAATCTATCAACCTTTTATTTTTTGTCGCATATCCCACCAAAATTACAGGCTTTGCTCGCGGTTGAAGTTTATTCCTGTGAATTTTTGGAATATATACGAAAGCGAGAGATCTGAATATTTTGAAATCTTTCACAGAGGGTTTGTGATCACTCCATATTTCTATAGTATTCAACTCATTTGTTAGTTTGTGTACACACCGGTTTCTGATGAGGACAAATGCCATAAGGTCTTCCTACCAAAAGCGTGGTTTCAATCCACTGTCTTGGAGCATGGCATGGCACGTACTCCGTCCCCCATGGCGGTCCTTTAAATTTTTCAACGACCCATTTTGTTCACGTGTGTAAGTAGATGTACGCTCATGTTTAATTCCTAATTCACCTAGGAATTTCTCAAACTCTTTGTGCACGAAGTCGAGAGCATTGTCAGTTGTCACACACTTCAACTTGCAATTTGTTTCCCTTTCTACTTTAGCCAAATAAGTTTTAAAACAGTTAAAAACTTCAGTTTTACTTTTGATTACGTAAACCTCAACTTGACGTGAATATTCATCTATGATTTACAGAAAATACTTTACCCCCACCCAAAGAATTCACTGGAGAAGGACCTCACAAATCCATATAAACTCTTTGTAGGATATTAGTAAGTCGTTTGTACTCATTTGTTTTTAAAGACGCTAGTGGATTTAGCAATTCTGCAAACATCATAATTTTTGTCCTTAGCTTTAAAACATAAATTTTTAATTCCTTTTATGGAATTATTTCTACTCATATGCTCTATCAGGGGAGCATTAACATGACCAAATCTCCGGTGCAGAGTACTAATATTTAAAGATACGTTAACAGATTCTTTATATACTAGTCGGGCTGCGCCAGCTAGCGCTCGGCGGTGTGTAATAGTGCTTTTTAAACTTTTTTACACACCGTAATTAAACATGTTTTGATTGGTATATTTTATTTATTTTTATGAAACAATTCTTCAAATCATTGCATATTCAATCAAATATTTAAGCAAAGATGGTCGAAATGTACATATACCGCTACAAAATTTCCCATGTCTAGAGATATTTTGCAGGAAATAGACATATCATTAAAATCTAACTCCTAAATAATATTTCTGCAACATGTAATATACCGGAACACATAATGCAAACAAAAATAAAATTCCAATCCTTGAAAAAACACGTACGTATCTATTCAAACGTGTTGAATTTCGACTTCCTGATTATATTTATTGTGAAATAGAATAATGCGACAAAAGACTTTTCAACGATATTGACACAGACAATAATGATTTATTAACAAAAATAACACGTATTTATAATACTTGGGAATCCTCAAATATATCCGCAACATCTCGCAGTCAACTCAAATACCCAAACACGGAATTCTAAATCAAATTAAAAAAGTAAACATTAATTCTGACGCGTGGCCAGATACCGGGTAGTAAAATTACGTTTAAATTACTTTTACATCAAAGCAAGAAATAAAAAGTAAGTTCAAACATAAATATTACAATTTAATTCCTTATTTTTCATAGAAATTGACCTCGGCTATTTGAAAACAGCAAGAATTCAAAATATCTGGGTTATTTTATATATGTTGATTGCTGCCATTCGACGATACACAAATAACGTCGATTTCGGGTCCACGTACGTTAGTGTTTTATATATATAGATTTTAGGATATCCACTTACTATATATAATTTACCACTTAAGGGTACAGTAAAGAAATAATTATCATTTTTAGTATATACAATCAACTTATTGTCACCCCAAATAACTTTCATTCCTGTAATATCTATATTCGAACCACCTATGAAGTTTCTGTGCATGTTAGGAGTATACAATATATTTTTCAGTATAATTTTTATATTACCTGAAATATCTTTTACTACAAAGTCGATATCTCCTATTCCATGGACTTTTGATGTACAATCTTGGTCTCCAACGAGAATAGACGCAATTGTGGTCAGCTTGAAGCTATAAAACCAGTCCCTTTGGTTACAGCAAGGCGAAGTAGCAGCCCAATCGACGAGGAACTCCTCAAGATTTTTACTAGGTGAAGTGGTTGCAAGTGCTATGTCAGCAAAAAACGTAGATTTCATCTCTGGCTGACTTCTTGACTAGTCTATTCTTCTTGAAACATCGACTTTCAGTATGTCCTGGTTTGTAACAATACCCACACGGCCCGACACGATAAGCTTAGTCATTTCTGCGTGACTTTTTATCAGGGTCCAGCACACCTCCACTGCGTTCAGATTTATTGGTCCATTTCTTCTGTGCAGCATGTATTGCTCTATTCTTTGAAGCATAGGCGTTTCCAATCACTGTATCGAATTTTCCTTAATCTTTTCTTTTTAAATCAATTCTTCCAGCTTCAGCAAGTAATTGTTTTTAATGTACTCGGGTTGGGCTGGGCCCATAATCCTGTTTAGTGTAGGTTTTTTGCATAGTAAGAAACTATCTTTAAATAAAAACCTATCACTTTATTTACAAGAAGGCTCAACCCGACTGGTTTTTTATACCAGAATAACATATCAGTTATATAGCAAACTGCCTAAATCAGAAATACAAAATTAGAGAAAAACAGACCCCATACGGCACATTTGCCGATGCACATTGGGATAAATAGCCACTGATCCAACAAATAGATTGAAAATTTCAACCGTTTTGAAATCTGCTCAAAATTTGACACCAGATAGCCTTACATTTGATTTTCTTTTAAAAAATTATTTTAAAATTAAATATTTCTATTTTTGCAAGAGATTGTGATGTCACGCCTATTGGATGTCTTCGGAATTCGAATTCGGCCGAGTTTGCGAAGCAAACCATAGTTCATAATATTCATAATTTGGTTTGCGAATCAAACCAAATAGGAATTCGTAAGGAATTCATTCAAATAGGCTGCGAATTTCCATTTGGTTTGCGTAGCAAAACCAACACCACGAGCAAATCCATGATGACTGTTTTATCCAATATGCTACGAATTCCCATATTGTTTGCGAGGCAAACCAAATGGGAATTCGTAAAAATCACTGGGGTTAGCAAGTACTGATCACACCTGACTCCATGAAAATAATTGTCACGGGCAAGGTCGTGCTGGCCACGCAGTGGCTAATTTGTTGATATATGCATACTTTTTTGTGATACACTTTGGTGAATGACCTCTTTCAAGGTCATTCAATTAAGCCTTGCATTCTGAAAATGAAAATTGATATTCAATATTTTAATATGTTAACCTTTAGACTATGACCGGTACGCAGTTGGTTACAACCAACCGGTTGGTATGTTCCAACCGGTACAGCAGTTGTAGCTTGAAAGTTATAGGAATCTCGCGCCAGTTATATCTATATCCGTAATTAAAAGGTTAAATGTGAACTAGTGTATTTGGAAAAGGAAAGTTTCACGTAATAACACAAATGGGTTCATATTCAAAAAATATTCAAACAAATCATGCTAATAATAACCATAAATACCTGTATCTCTAATCTAACTATCCAAATAGGTATCATTTTACACATAAGTAAATAACTTTTCTTATGATATGTATAATATGACCCTGAGCTTAACCTTTTTTCATTTCAAAGTCATTCAGATTGACTTCTGAGCATTATTTGAATTTACTTTTTTATTTATTTACCGAACAATTATTTTGTAGTTTTAATTAACAACCTGTGGGTTGCGAGCTTGAAACTTGTTCCAAACCAAGACCGTCCTGTACCCGGGAGCTGGTGAACGTTAAATCTGTTCTGGCCTCAAATGTTCTTCCGTTTGCGTGGTGTGGAGGTTTGGAGAGTGTTGACCTGGCCATCTGACCGTTGTTCAAAACTGAGTGGTGTTGTCCTCAGATCTTTCTCTTCGGGATTAATCCCGAAACGTCCCCAACAGCCCATTACATTGCTGATGTGAGACGTTAATTTGCTTGCTTCTTATGCCTACACTGGCAGACCAGAGGAGTGCCAGGCCCGTCGAAGACGGCAAGAGGCGAGGGGGGTGCGCCTTCCATGTTATTGAGCCCCATTGGGAGGAAGTCCGACTTTGTTCGACATACATGACACATCCGTTTTACAGGAAGGTCCCTTTCATACATCCATTCACTCACACATATCGTAATTTAGATCCCAATCAGAGGCCGATAACCCCCTGATCAGGTACCCCCAGAGGTATTGATTTGGTATGGGAACATGGGGGGGCATTGTGACCACGACCTATTTAACGTGCCCCAGTCACCATTAGTGAACACGACGGTCTTTAGCCAGGTCGAAGCGCCGATCTCGCAATCATCAGAATTGTAGGCTCCGCCGAGGACAGAACCCACAAACCCTTCTGATGCGAGCCCGACGCTCTACTGACTGAGCTACCGCGGCTCACGTTACTTTATTTCGTACCCTTAACTATGGTTTTGATATTCAATATATTTTATAACAGGCCTCGAAATAGATTTTTTAATACAGGTGCATATTGTGCATCTAAGTTTTTAAATTAGGTGCACAGGTTTATTTTAGGAGCACATTAAAAAAAGAACGTAATAGAAGAGCATTAATGTAATATAAACTACTTTATTAGTTGAGTATTATACATAGGTTAGGTTGGTTAGTATACAGGTTAGTAGTAGATGGTAAATAAAAATATTTAAACATCTAAATTATCACTTCACCGGAGCACGGCTGTCGCGACAGTCGCTTCAACAGAGCCATCTGGAAAATGTTTCGATCATCGGAAACTTCTGGTGGCAGTGACACAAGTAAACCTTCCTCCGGTATAAACCCGTTATGGCCCAGCGATTTTGTTTTCGTATAGTGTGTATTTATGAATTACGTTTCTTTAGAGCGAGAGAGGTCGATACTAATATTTTATTTCAACATCAAAATAACATAAAATACGCTTCCCCCTTTTTTTTCAACGTTAGGTGCACAGCGGGAAAAAATTAAGTGCACAATTTTCTTTTCATGTGCACAGTGCACCTGTGCACCCGGGTATTTTGAGCCCTGTTTTATGAAAACAAAATTTGATAAGATTGTTTCGAAATTCGAGGTCAAAAGTCAAATTGAAATGACATTGTAAGTAAAAATGCTACTCACAAGGTCGAACTATATCAAAGCATATGTCTACAAATTAAGTCGTATTTGAACCTGCTTCTATCATTGGGTCTTAAGGTATAGGCAATTTTGTAAGTCTAGAATAAAAAATAGCCTGTATATTCAAATTTAAAATTATTAATAATAAAAAAACTATTGCAAAAATTTAGATGCTAAATGGTATGAGTGTGTAACAAAAAAGTTATTTTGAATAAAATAGGTTGCCATCATTCTTAGAATTACATTTTACTAATTACACTCTATAACAAAAAAAATCGAAGCACCAAGAAGGAGTTGTCGGATGGAGACAAAAATTGGTGGATAGAAAAATTATGTACAGAATAGAAAATGATTAAAATTTCAGAACAATTGAATGATTAATTTTAGATTTACAGTAACGAGCTCAATAAGGTGTTGACCCGCCACTAGTTTTGATGCAAGCTGCCACACGGCGTGGCATAGACCAATAAAGCTCCCGGATGGTCTCCTGCGGTATTTCTTGCCAAATTTGCTCCAATTGTCGGACTACGTCATCAACATTCCCTACCGGATGCAGTCGCCTTCCCATCATATCCCAGACTTGCTCAATGGGAGAGAGATCTGGTGATCTGGCTGGCCAAGGAAGTGTTTGACAAGCTTGAAGACAGTTCATAGCAACTCGTGCCGTATGTGGTCTGGCATTGTCTTGCTGAAAAATAAGCCCAGGGTACTGCGAAAGGAACGGTAGCAAAACAGGTATAAGAATGTGCAGTAAGTTTACCTCTAATGACGACGAAAGGGGTCCGGCTATCAAAGGAAATGGCACCTCAGACCATAACTCCTTGTTGAGTGCCCGTGTGGCGTGCAATAGTGAAAGCAGGATCGGCATGCTGCCCTGGGCGTGTCTCCAGACAAGTCTTCGATGATCGTCAGGACACAGTTGGAAGCGGGATTCATCGCTAAAGACTTTACGTCCCCAGTCAGCATCATTCCAGCCTGATCGAGCCAAGCACCACTGTAATCTGGCTTGACATTGTGCAGGCGTGAGTGGCAGGTGGCGTAACGGTCGGTACGAGCGTAGATTTCGCTCTCTCAGCCGTCTGTCAATGGTCATGGTGGACACTCGTGTGTGGGTCGCACGACTGATGGTTGATAGCGATGAATCAGGCGTTGTGACAGCTGATATGACAATCACTCTGTCCTCGCGATCAGTTGTGACCCTACGTCGACCGCTACCAATATGGCGCTGAAATCTGCCATTGTCCACCCACTCTTGCCAGCATCTTCTAATCGCCGCATCGCTTCGACTCACATGACGAGCGATTCTCCGATTGGCCCAACCTGCCTCTTTCAATCCAATGATACGACCTCTTTCAAACTCTGAAAGTTGCTCGCAATGAGCTCGAATCCTGCGGCGAGGCATTTTTTCAGTCGTTGAAAGGTATCCTAAATCGCAATGCAGCAGAAATTTTTAATAACAGTTCAAGAACAACTCTTTATATACATCTGCTGGATGCACAGTTCCGATGTGCTGGAGATCGCACTATTCATTCATTGGACACCAAATTTTAATCATTTGCATATTTAGTCAAAACATTTTTGCATACTAAATTTCAAAGCAATCGGATGATTCCTTTTTGGTGCGTCGATTTTTTTGTTGTAGAGTGTATTATATTTGTTTTGACTTGACATAGAATTATCTATTACGTCTCACTTTAAAACCTTTGTCTCGTGCATGTTACGAAATGTCTACATAATTATTTATTACAATCTACATAAATGACTTTCTCTAAAATATTATGCAATGTTTGTTCCGAAAACTGAAATCTATTCTATTGTCAAAATTAATTTTCAATTAACATTCTCAGTTTATGACTAGATACCAAATGAATGTCATACATGAATGACTAATTAAACTCGAATCTAATTAAAAACCTTTTTCAATACCTGAACGAAAAGCATTACTTGACATATATATATAAATAATACAAGAAATATTAATAACTTAATTTTTTAATTAAAAGTCCATTGGAAAATCCTTATTCTCTCGCGACTTAAAATTGAGCTGGGTTATTTAATTATGAATATGTTAGCTTTTAGCGAGTTCAGTTTTTATGCCTTGCGTTGATTAATCATTGAGGTTAGAGCCGGATTGATAGTTATTTTCATTGAAATTCAGGACAATGTCAATAATAAATGAACCTATTACCAATTAAAGAATCAGAAACCTATCGGATTTAGCATGCGTGGTAAGTTTAATTAACGTCGCACAAGAGAAACGCAAAGGGTTATTAGTGTCGTGACATATTTAACATGCACCAGCTCCCACGTAAATTACGTCCTATGGTTGGATCGGATTTGGAACTCGCTGCCATTAGGTTGCTAATCCTTGAGGCTCCAACTGGGCTACTACGAAATCTTCTAGAAAGACTGTGACTGAAGTAGTTTAAAGTACTTGGATGATAAATTTCGAATTGTGAAGAAAAATAATTTAATTTCGTTTTTATATAATTAAGTTTTTACTAATAAGATTACTTTTGATTTTACATAAATTCGGTTTCGAAGTAGCGAAGCCATAAGAACTCTTGAATGGGATGCTTCGAATGTTGTAATTGAATTTGAGAACATCGCTCAAGTTCTCAGACAAATAATGGGAATCTGCAGGTTCAACAGTTTTTGTGAACATTTCATCGGCTTAGAGTAGAAACTCATTAACTGACAGCTGAGAAAAACATTTTTATATTGTCATCTGTCTTAGAACAGTGTTCTTAAACCTTTTAACACCGGCATCCCGGTTAAAATAAGAGAAATATTTCGCGGACAGGTTTCAGCTTGAAATAGAAAACTAATGTAGAGTTTTATTTATTAAATTTAATTTTATAAAAACATAATTTTCATTTGATGCGACACTTGCTGCAGTTTCTTTATAAGCAAATTTAGATACGTGGTTGCAGCGTTGTTTCTGAGAGAAGAAGCGCTACAATAACATCCATTAAATTTCTCTGGTTTTTATTGCTGACATAGATGAGAATGTCTCTTTCCTCACAAATAGAAATTTAGAAAAAAATAACCAATTATATGACAGGTTTATAACTCAGAGATGGAAATTCTTCAGTGAGGGATATCCAAAATTCAGACAACGATTGCATTTTATGCCTGGACACAGAGTGAAATCAGAAGACAACTCGATCGGATTTTCTTTCTCATCAGGATCAAGTGTGCATAATTTTATATCTTCCAGAAAGGGATTATTAATCCAGAAGTTACTTTTACGTGAATCTTCATTTTCAGGGAAACAATCTTTAAAGTTTTCAGCTAACGCTCTTAAACGTTGGCTTATTAATATGACTTAAATACGACTTTCTGTAGTTGATATCAGCAGCATTCAAAAATTATCCCAAAATTGGAAACATCTCTATATTTTCCTTTCGTACACGACTATTCCTAAGAGCCAGTTTCTTTTATAATGCCTCTATTTTATTTCCTAGTGTATAAATATTCGTACAAGACCCCCTGAAGTGAAAAATTAAGTTCGTTCAGAAGGTTAAATAAATCCGTCCTATACGCAAGCTTAGACATCCACTCCTCATTCAACAAAGGATCTACATGGTCTGATTTTCGTTCTCGCAGAAACTGCTTTACTTTTTCCCTCAGTTTGATCAGGCGTGAAAGGATTTCTTCTCAATGGCTACCTCATTTCTGCATGGAATAGGAAACGTTGGGGATGTTAGTCCATATTCTCACACAGTCTTTAGTTCAGTAGAAAGCGTCTTTGCAGCTAGATGCTCCCAGTGTATCATACCTACAGTGAGTGAACAAAACTTCTGAGTGCTAAACTTCTTTTATTTTCGCAACTAAGTTATAACAACGGGCTTGTATAAGTTTTGGCAGGAGTAATATTTTATGAGATCTGAATATTGTATAATTACAAATAGTCTTATGTTTCGTCTTGGTAATTTATGTTTTTACAGTGCTGCTCTGTTAGGCAGTCAATTTCATACAATTCAAAAAAAATATAGCAGAGTCTCCACCGGAGACTTAACTTCCAAAGTTTGTGCCGTCGCTAGCTGACGCCCTCACAATGACCAAACTCTTCTCGAGTCTGTCAGAGAATATTGATCGATAACCCGTCCTTCTCTGCTCCAAACCTTGAAGCCCCCGTCCCATGCGAGAAACCCTTGGGCAGTTTTCCATCGTCCAAAAAACTCCAAAAGGGGAGCTCTCACGCCTTTTCACTTCTATTCCAACATAGGGGCTAGCATTGTCCGACAAAGAACGATTTCAGCCATCCAGGTGACTGGTGAATCAAGATGTCCTCTTTTATCAATTCGTCTCAACGTCCTGAGCGACGATCGGTCATGCTCGCTGGACCGTCCGCACACACACTAACGCATTTGCTCCAGTTCAATTCGTGTGCTTGAAAATACTTTTCAAGAGTATTAAATATATCTAGCGGTCCGTCCAGATAAATCAAGGCAACACAGTTCTTCCCTGAAGGCTTCATCTTCACAATACCTCATAGCAAAGTAGGATAGCATGGTTACCTACGGCAGTTGATTCATCAAGTTGAATCGCGAAACATCTCTCTTTATTTATCCCTCTATAATTTGCTTTTCAAAATCGATGTCCATGTCAATTCGCCTCTGAATAGATGTCCTAAAGTGGTACAGCCTTTAGTTTTTTAAGTGGCTCGAGTAACCAAACTTTCATGTAGGACATCTAATATGCAAGGCCTTACTCACTCCTCACTAATACTAAACGGTATTTTCGGTTCAGCTATTCATCAAGTTGAATCGCGAAACATCTCTCATTATTTATCCCTCTATTACTTGCTTTCCAAAATTGATGTCCATGTCAATTCGCCTCTGAATAGATGTCTTAAAGTGGTATAGCCTCTAGTTTTTTTAGTGGCTTGAGGACCCAAACTTTCTTGTAGGACATCTAATATGCAAGGCCTTACTGACTTCTAACCTAATAGTAAACGGTATTTTCGGTTTAGCTATTTATCAAGTTGAATCGCGAAACATCTATCTTTATTTATTATTTAAATTTTTTTGGTTAACTAAGCACTAGAGCAACACATCGGGTTATTGACGACGGTCCGGGATCAGTCCCTTGAGGGAAAGATCCGAGGACAACACCTGGTAATTTTGAACCACCCCCCCCTTACCTAACTACCTAATATGAGCGATAGAGCCTTGAGTGTCATTTACGACTGACGCTTTCCTTTCATAGTATTGTGTGGCGTATAGTTCGTCTTGAGAGAGATATCACCGGAGCGAACTTCTGTCTTTCCCCCTCTTTACCCCATTCACACCTCACGGTCTACAAGGTAAGGTACTGAACAAATGGAGAAACCCCTCTAGATATTCAGTCGCTGACAGCTCGTAAATAGTGATCGGTGCCAGCGGTCACTTAAAAGGGGTATAACATCCACCGTGCACAGATATATGCCGCTGGTGTTAACGAAATTTTAGTGGTAACAATTGTGTACCTGCCGCTGCGTAAAGGTTGATCAAAATACCTTCGTAATCTCACAACTTTCCGGTCGCCAGTGCGTTATTCTTCCAACTAGGCCCTGCAAGAATACTTTAACAGTTGAAATCCTCGCAGACCGTTCGCTTTATTCGTCCTTACACCGAAAGTCCCTCTCGCACTCATTCTGCACCGTACTCCAGAAAATATATGATAAAATATTCATCGCACAATCTATACATCTCTGTATATTTAAACGGATGAGAGGAAGTTTAGGTCTGACGAAACTTCAGAGAAGATTGGTAATTAGTAATTTGTATTTAACGTCGTACTGGAGCAACCCAACGGGCTATTGACAACGGTCCGGGATTAATACCTTAAGGGAAAGACCCGAGTACAACAACTCGTATTTTTGAACCACGGTCAGAAGACGAAGCAACACCTGAGCTGGCACCCCACTCTCCTAACTTCTACACTAGTCGAACGTTTCGGAGAAGAACATCTAACCTATTTTCGAGCTCGTTTTTCTTTCCGATTTTTTCCTTCCTTCCTGTTGCGCGTCCCGTAAGAACATTTCCATCCGCTTCACCGTCTCGATTAACTTTTTAACTTAACTTTCCTTTTGGAGACGGTCCCGAAGGGAAAGATCCGATGGCAACACCATGTAATTTCGAATCATGTTCACATGACGAGTTCACGTGTGAGCTGGAACCCCACTCACCAAACTTCCACACAATATCGATGTGAGTACATTTGATGCCATGACAGATTTGACGTGCACCAGCCACCTTAGAACACGACCGTCTTCGGTTGGGTTCGAACTCGCAACCGTCCGGCTGCTAATCCGATGTTCTTCGAACCGAATTGCCGCGCCCGGTGACTTAAACGATACGGCTGGAGAAAATAGAGTTTAACGTAGACAAAATGGCAGCACAGCACCACGATCATCCTTATAATAGGTGACTATTTTCAGTTTTATTGATTCGATATTAATAGAGTTCAATCAAATGTTTTGTGTGTAATTATTGTTTTAGTACTGTATTCTTATATATAGCTGTATACTTTCAGTTCCAGCTGCTTGAGGCAGCAATTTTCATTAACGTCCCACTGGAGCAACACAATGGGCTATTGGCGACTTAACTTCGAATATATGGGATCAAAATCCAAAGGAAAGATCCGAGGACAACATCATGTAATTTTGAACCACAGGTCCGATGACGGGGCCACGCCTGTGCTCTTAAAATTCTTAAAGTTGACTAAAAATGGTAATGGTATTTTTAATTAACGTCATACCAGATACGTCGTAGCAACACAACTGGGTATTGACGACGGTCCGGGATCAATCCCTTAAGGGAAACACCCGAGGACAACACCTCGTAATTTTGAACCACGGTCAGATGACGAAGCAACACCTGAGCTGGCACCCCACTCTCCTAACTTCTACACTAGTCCAACGTTTTAGAGAAGAACATCTATCCTATTTTCGAGCTCTTTTTTCTCTTCGAATTTTTTCTTCCTTCCCGTTTTGCGTCCCGTAAGGACATTTCCATCCGTTTCACCGTCTCGATTAACTCCGTACTGGCAGGATCCCCCGCTCTAACAACTGCACTCTAGGAGACTTAGCCTCCCGCCGACATCGGCTTGACAGTGATTCCTCGGCCTTTTGTGCCGCTTTTAGAGACTGGCAGCTATTTCGAGACTCAATTCGCCTTGACGAGCCAGATAATGGAAAAATATTGATCGTTCTCTGCTTGCTGATGACATATCGCTTCCGCCTTTCGCCTAATCTGTACGCGCTCTACATTTACCCAATCCCTGGGTTAGGCTGGTTTTGGTTTGGGAAGCTTCCGTTAGCAACGTCGCGCTAATGGCCGGGGACCGTATGTGGTTAATCTCAATGGAAATCGGGATGCTTTCGCGTTATGGCGATTAGGGTGGTACTTAAGTGTCTTGTCTGAGGCTAGCCCGGTTGGGAGAGTAGCGGATTTGGAGGGCTTCGAGTTCGAATCTCGATCGAATCTAAGACCGTCGTGTTCACTGGTGCACGTTTAATCTGTCATGGACTCAGATGCAATCACATTGGTTTATTGTGGAAGTTTCAAGAGTAGTGTGCCAGCTCAGGTGTTGTTCTTTTGATCTGACCGTGGATCAAAATTACGAGGTGTTGTTCTTGAATCATTCGGATTGATCCTGGACCCATGTCAATAGCCCGTTGAAACTCCTGAGCGACTTTAATTATCTCCATACCAATGTAATTTTCCATGGACATTCAATCAACATTATCAATTGTACTGTCTTATTTTTATACCTTTTTCACATCACCAGCTACAATTTATCCGCTACGTGGCCCCAAATGTCCTCAGGTTGGCATGTTTGGAGATTGTGGTGAAGATTCAGGTGTTGGCCTCGTCATCTGGCCATGGTTTAAAGTTATGAGGTGTTGGTCTTGGATCTCCCTTCTGGACAGATCCCAATCCGCCGCCGCTAGCCAGTTGTATAGCTCCAGTAGAACCTCAATCAAGTACCTATCTCCCTACCAATTACTCTCGCATGATATATACCAGAGTGACATTAAAATGCGACTTATTGTCTCGTAACTTTGACGTTTGGCGTTGAATTGGTGTGGGTGGATCAGTGAACTATCATTTTCAGATTTGGAATTCATTCGCTATAACGTTCCTGTACGAAGTGCTGAAATCTTATTCAAAACACAAGGAAAATGACGTCACGTTCTGAATGCGTGTAGCTGAACAGAATAGTTACGAGTTTTTAAGAGCCTTTTATTGGCTTTGCTGGGATTTGGAGGTATGGCTGATACACCAATCAGACATGCTTCTCTCTCAGTGGGTGGAGTTTGTAGATCAGACACTTTGAAGATTTGCATTTCGATGCTTAACGAGAAGAGATGAAGGAATATAAGTTCGAAACTACAAGAATTTATTATGTCCAATGGAACAGTTATAGCCACAGTGCATAAGCCGCCCGGTCTCACCTCAACCCTAATCAATTGAGAGAGGGACAAAAATGTAACAGTGCTTAAGAGCTATGGGCTGTTGTACCTCAGAAATGTTTATTTCCTGACAGTGAATTTTCCCTTCGATGGATAAGGCGGCCTACGTGGAACTATTGGGTTAGTGCAAAAGTTCGTCCCATTATTTACTAAAATTTACATTTTATCAATATGGTATGTGACGTTCTGTTCAGTGACCTTCTTCCCTCTCTGTAAAATAGCTGCATCATCCCGCACTCATAAGAGTTCCGAGGTTTCTGGCTAAATAACTGATCCAGGTAACGAAACTTTTCGAAACACTTATAAAACGTGGAATCGTCAACTGCACCCTCAACCTATACAACACATACGTATATGTGAAGTAGATAACGCTTCGGGTTTGCGATTCAAAGCTTTCTAGCGCCAACGGTGGCACTAACTTTAGCAACAACCCAATGGGTATACTGTCTCAGAAAAGGGATGAATGAGATAAATGAACTCTTCTAACCTGGCGCGTACATTTTTCTAAATATACTAGTCGTTCACCACAAAACTAACTATTGTTGGTGTAGAACAATCAAGGAAACCCATACATGTACTCAGTCATATTTATTTTGCGTAGAAGGAGGCATCGATGGCAGTATCCGTTCCTCCCACTGGCTTTGGCCACTGGATAGCCCTACGACTTGACCCTTTTGGGGAGTTTTTGGGCGAATAGACCTTTTTGTCAGCTTAAATTACACCCTAATTAGTAAAAGTAATATTTTCGTGAAATATATCGTACCATTGAGATCAAGAGGCATTTGTCCACCCCTTCCAAGCGACGAGCCCGAGGATTCCGCTCACAACTTTCTGTACAGAAATCTACAGACCAAAATTCAAGCTTACGTGTCAACACCTAGAATTTACAATCGGCCTCTTTTCTATCCCCTCGAACACCTGTGTCCTCTAATGAGGAGGTAGTATCTGGAGACGGACAATCCCGAAAAAGCACTTCCTCAATTTATTGCCTTTGGTGTGTTATGTTGAGTATCATAGAGTTAATTTATCTTAATTGTTACTCTGAAGCGGATTTGTTGGTTGCAGGCAACGTACGAATGATAAATGAAGGAGATTTGGCTGTTGTTAAACTTCCCTCTAATGGACCTTAACCTGTAAAACTTCGTGCAAAGCTAAATACGATCCAGAACTTCTCGGTAAAGAATTTGAATTTTAAACACCTTATACAAACACAGTTAATCTTCCAGCGGTCACATCCCACACACCAACGTGAAAGGTCGCGGGTATTTCTTAGATACATTATTTTTAAATGTAAAATTAAATGTAAAGGGTTTTCAAATTTTAAGTGTAAAGGGTGTATTTATTAAAATTATGCTTTAAATAATATCAATACAGGTTATTTAAAAGAAATGCTATTCCAATTTCTATATTATTTCTTTATTTAATATATAATAGAAATAATTTAAATATAAAGCATTAAAACAATTTAAAATGCCCAAAGAATTATATAAATGAGGTGGAAATTAAAGAAATGAAATTGTCTATATAGTTAATGAATTATTTACATTTAAGCAATGTAATAAAGTAATAAATAACATAATAAAGATTTCTTGTAGTTAAAAAAAAAAGGTATAATAAAAACTTATCTTAACGATCGCGCGTATCTGTTAAATACAAATGACGGATCTGCAGGAGACCTATTAACACCTCAAAATTCAAATTGTGATTGAAAGTAATTCTAAGTGAGCGGGTAATGGTAATTTTAGTTAACATCGTACTAGATCAACACAAAGGGCTATTGACGACGGTCCGGAATCAGTCCATTAAGGGAAAGATTCGAGGACAACACCTCGTAATTTTGAACCACGGTCAGATGACGAAGCAACACCTGAGCTGGCACCCCACTCTCCAAACTTCCACGCCAACCCAACGTGAGGACTTTCGGCCACGACAGATTTAAGGTGCACCAGCCGCCTCTACACCATACGTTTACAAACATCCATGCCCGGGCCCGGATTCGAACCAGGAACCTTCCGATCTAGAGGCTAACACCTTAACCACTATACCGGTTGGTCGGCCTAAGTGAGCGGGAGGAATAGCCAAGAGCGAGTATTTGTAGCGCTATTTGGTCTAAAAATATATAATTAAATTCAACTCGAATTTATCTCCCACATACGCGTAACCTCTGGAAGGTTAAATCATGGGCGTGGTGTGAAAGTTCAGAGAGGGTGGGGTTTCAGCTCAGGTGTTAACTTTGTTTTGAGGGGAAAAATCCAACACATAATTTTGAACCACTGTCGGATGACGAGGTCACACCATAGTTTGGCCCCTATTTTCCGAACTTCCAGACCACACCCGTGTAAGGACATTTGAGGCTGCCACAAATTTATCCCACACCAACTACCTCCTACACGAGTCTTTACTGGATCAAGTTTCGAATTCGCTTTCCTCCGGTTGCTAAACCGTTACTCTGCCAACTAGACCACCGAGGTTCGAATTAATCCAAGTAAAACATCATTACGATCTCAAAGCTTTTCATTTAACTGCTGTCATGGGTCTCACAGACCCCGAGTCATTTTTGGCAGGCCGTTTCCATCCCTTAAAGTGAATATTGGTCTCTGTCCTATTCAGTACCTTCGTACTACGTCCAATAGAAGCCACATTCCAAGACTGTTTTAGCTGCCCCAACTATTTCGTATCGTACACTATTTGCATTTCCCACGTGGTCTCTTAGACCCCTTCCCAGCATTTGCGTTACCGTTCTTGTTGAAGGAAACCGTCTAAGTTTGAGTAGGAAATTTCGGTAGAGAACCTAAAATGGCAACAAACTTTACTAAAAAACGACCTGTGTATCTTATACAAAAAGAAATTCAGAATACTGTTGATAGTTGGTCGGAAATGAGTACTGGGACAGTGAACTTTCGGATAATATTATTGAAAGCGAATGCGAAACGGATTCGGAAATTTATGCAGATAAAGATTTTTCATTTTAAAAAATGAAAAAATTTGCAAAAGACATTTTAAGTGCGTCTTCACGAGAAGAATATTTCTACAGAAAAAACAATAACCTAATCGTGCCGTTAGAACATCAAAACACAACATAGTTTTACAGTTTCCACTGTTGAAACGTCCTGCAAAATAAGATCCGAAAGCTGAGCCTGAAGAGACATGGAATCTACCTAACTTATATAGTAATATAAAATATATTTCATGTTAAAAATTGAATTATCTAAATTTAAAATGTATAAATAATTATTATCTAAAGAACCTTTCATTAATATATTATATTAATCAACTTTATACGCACTTTAGTGAGCGAGGTCTGAGAGACCCCTCCACACTAGTTACGAGACGGTTTGTGACACAGCAGTTAAGGGTTACGTGGTATATTCACTTGTTAATAGATTAAATTACATCATATTTTTTAAAACGCCTTCCAATTGTTTCAAAAGTTTCAGTACCAACATATTTATTCCTATTCTACTGCTTGCTATCAAGCTCGTCTTAATAAAATAAAAGATATCGGTTCTTCCCTTTTAGAGTTTAGAAGACATCTAAATAGCCTACAAATGCTTTAAACTATTCACAAAAGCTTAAAACGGTCTGAAAATAGCAACTGGAATTATCTACCATGTAAGGCCGCTATCAAAGTCTTCCTCTTCCACTCTTCAATGCATTAATAATGCACATTAGAGCTCTGAGAGAGCATACATCAGAGAGCGAACCCCCTTTTAAGAACACAATTCTTCTCAAGTTGGCCTCGTCGAGATATGCCTTTGCGCCAGTGCGCTCAGTCAGTCTTTGAAGTGGATCGTCAAGAAGTCTTAGAAGTACCATCTGCTGGGAATCGAATTTTGGAGAGCATAAATTCCAGGGGTGTAGCTTGGAACTGCGATCCTTTCGAAAATGTGTGGCTATTCCCGTGACTCCGTATTCCTGGTTTGGATTGACTTAGGTCTGATTTACGCATAATCTAACTGTGAAAGAAGAACTTGGTTAGGTTTCACCTCAGTATTTTAAAGTGAAAATCAGTGCCCTTATCGTTAGGAATACAAGGTAATTTGGTGATTTTTAGTTAACGTCGTACTAGAGCAACACAACGGGCTATTGACGACGATCCGGGTAATGGTAATGGTAATTTTAGTTAACGTCGTACTACAGCAACACAGCGGGCTATTGACGACGGTCCGGGATCAGTCCCTTAAGGGAAAGATCAGAGGACAACACCTCGTAATTTTGAACTACGGTCAGATGACAAAGCAACACCCGAGCTAGCATCCCACTCTCCAAACTTCCACACCAACCCAACAAGAGGACTTTCGGCCACGACAGATTTAAGTTGCACCAGCCACTTCTACACCATACGCTCACAAACATCCATGCCCGGATCCGGATTCGAACCAGGAACCTTCCGATCTAGAGGCTAACACCTTAACCACTATACCGGTTGGTTGGCTAGGAATACAAGGAAGTGAACTCAATGTAATTTGATTTAAGTTAGGAGGGGAGAGTGGGGTGCCAGTTCAGGTGTTGCTTCGTCATCTGACCGTGGTTCAAAATTACGAGGTGTCCTCGGATCTTTCCCTTATGGGACTGATCCCGGACCGTCGTCCAGAACCCGTTGTGTTGCTCTAGTACGAAGTTAACTAAAATTACCATTACCATTAAGTTAGGAGGGAATTTGTCAGAAAAATAAACTGTGGTGGTTGTGTTCTAATGTTACGAATAGAATCTGAGTGATGTTAGATTTCACTCGCATGTTAGTACATAAGTTATGTCTGACTCCCTCCACATCTGCCGAACGGGACTCAGTACCAGGTTAGATGACGGGGCACAAAACTAGAATTATGCTCTCTTGTATCAGTTAGAGTTTACAGGCGTCAGCACACATTTAGATGACGGCCACCAATACCAATTGGATGATGGATTCTGTACGAAATAAGCTGCACTCCCCGTTTGCCAGTTATATTATACTAGCCACTGCGTGGCTAGCCCGGCGTTGCCCGTGCCCATGGTGTTGCACGGGCAACGCCGTGATGTAAGGTATTAATATGATGTAACATTTTCCGATGATTTAAAATTCGTTGAAGATATATTGAATAAAAAAAAAATTTATTAATAGAAAATAATATTTTTAGGTAATTAAAACTGAAATTTTCCGCAGATTTAAAATCCATTGAAATTTTTACTCCATCTTTAACGGTGTAGGAGATAGAAAAAAGAACTGACTCCAGTTAAAAGATTTATGGTGTGAATGGAAATTTATTTGCACAAAATAATCGGCGTTATGCGGATGGGCATGTCTGCAAACCCTGACTGCAACGTAACGTGGGTAGAAAAAGTTCTACGCGTTTGGTAAAGCGATGAAGGATAAAACAATTGAATAAATTAAAAAATTTTATTGATTTAATTTAAAAAAATAAGAAAAAAATGTAATAACAAATGATACAATGGATATAATAAATATTGCTGAAATTGAGAAATGATTAGTACAAACCAAAAAAACCTTGAAATTATAAAAATGTTTTAAAATAATTATTGCTAAAAGATTAATAAAAAAAAATACTAATTATAAAAGAAACAGTTTGTTGGTAGCAATAAGGCTCGAAGGTGTTGGCTTTGAAGTTTGGTGGAAATATTGATGGTTTATTGCAACAGCCATTGGATTTAGAACCAGACATAAAACGGGTGGTTTGGAAAGATTTGACAGTGGCAGTAACATTGCATGTAAAATGTTGATGGTGACTTAAAAGAAATACCGGATTTAGTATTGTTTATTTTGATGATGGCATATTTACCTTTAAACATGACAGTGGTGGCTTTGCACAGATTTGACTTTTGCTGTATGGATGAACAGATTGGTGGTGTCAATAAGCCTTAAAAATTTTTGTTGATGTGTTTAAAGAGAAGCAAAATTGAACACCCAACCAAACCTATACCAGACATGACAGATGTGGCTTTGTACATATTAAAATAGATAGGAAATAAATATTACTGAAATTAAAAAATTATAAAAACTAAACAAAATAAGAGTGGTATAAAAAACACATTATAAACAGCAAAAGATGAATTGAAAAAAAATATGAATAGAAAAAAAAAATGAGGGAAAAAAAAAATAATAATAAAAGATAAAATGGATAGAAAAAAACATATTGCTGAAATTGAGAAATGATTAATAGAAACCAAAAAAACCTGAATTTATAAAAATGTTTTAAAAATAATTATTGCTAAAAGATTAATATAGAAAAAAAAATGTACTATTAATATAAAACACAGTTTGGTGGTGGCAATAACTTTGAAGAATATGGATGGTGTGTTTGAAACAAAACCAAAATTAACGATCAGACATTACATGGTTGGGTTTGTACACATTTAAATAGATAAAAAAGAAATAATCCTGAAAATAAAAAAATATTAATAGAAGACAAAATAATAAGAGTGGTTTAAAAACACATTATAAACAACAAAAGAATAAGTGAAATTAAAAAAATATTAATACAACACAACCAATAGGAAAAAAAGTAAGAAAAATAGATAATGGATACAAAAGATATATTAGTGAAATAATTAATACAAACCTAAATAAGCCTTGAACAGTATTGTTGATGCTATTGAACGGAAACAAAATGTACCAACAGATATGACACATGTGTTTGGACAGATTTATGTAGATAAAAAATAAATATTGGACTGTGACTTTAAATGATGGCAAATTGACCACCCAACATGACACTGGTTGCTTTGTACAGATTTTAAGTACGGTGGTGTGAATAAAGGCGTTGGCTTCGAAGTTTGGTGAGTATACATGTAAAAAATAAGGACCCGTTTTAAAACAACATTATAGAGCCATGTAATCTCCTTTAACACGACATTACACAGGCAGCCTTGCAGAGATGTGATGGTGTCTTTACGGATGGACAGTATGTTGTTCGCAATGAGTATTGAAGGCATTGTGTTTGAAGTTTGGTAAAAATCTTGATGGTTGCTTGAAAGAGATATTGGATTTAGAACACGAATTGACACGGGTGGTTTGGAGAGATTTGACAGTGGCAATAACATTGCATGTAAAATGCTGATAGTGGGTTTAAACACATTGGATTGTGTTGTTTATTTGTTTCGATGATGGCAAATTAACCACTTAACAGACACTGGTGGTTTTGCATAGATTTGGAGTTTGGTGGTGTGAATAAGCCTGAAACAGTATTGTGTATTTGAAGAGAACCTAAATGTAAAAAATGAGGCCCTATTTTCAAACGACATGACACGGGCATGTCACCACCTGCACCCGACATGACACGGGTAGCCTTGGACAGATTTGATGGTGGCTTTATGGATGGGCAGTTTGCTGGTGGCAATAATTGTTGAAGGCTTTGAAGTTTGTTGAGTATAGATTGTGTTTGAACAGAACCAAAATGTAAAAAATAAGGACCCGTTTTCAAACAACATTATACAGGCATGTAACATCCTTAACACAACATTACAGAGGTAGCCTTGCAGAGATTTGATGGAATCTTTACGGATGGTCAGTTTGTTGTTGGCAATGAGCCTTGAAAGCGTTGTGTTTGAAGTTTGTTAAAAATCTTGATGGTGGCTTGAAAGATATATTGGATTTAGAACCCGACTCGACACGGGTGGTTTGGAGAGATTTGACAGTTGCAATAAAATTGCATGTAAAATGCTGATAGTGGGTTAAAACACAATAGATTTATGTTTTTTTTTTTTTTCTCAATGATGGTAAATTTACCACCCAACATTCACTGGTGGCTTTGCACAGACTTGAAGTTTGGTGGTGTGAAGAATCGTAGAACATAAATTTTGTGTTTAAACAGAACCTAAATGTAAAAAATTAGGTACTTTTTTCACAGTACATGACACGGGCATGTAACCACCTGCAACCTACATCACACGGGTAGGCTGGGACACATTTGATGTTGGATTTAGGGAAGGGGAGTTTGTTGGTAGCAATAAGCCTTGAAGGCATTGAAGTTTGGTGGAAATATTGACGGTATTTTGCAACAGATATTGTATTTAGAACCCAACATAACACGGGCGGTTTTGAAATATTTGACAGAGGCAATAACATTTTATGTAAAATGTTGATGGTGACTTGAAACACATATTGAATTCAGTGTTGCTTTTTTATTTTGGTGATGGCAAATGGACCACCCAACATGAGAATGGTGGCTTTGCACAGATTTTACTTTTGCTTTATGGATGAACAGATTGGTGGTGGTAATAAGCCTTGAACATTATTGTTGTATTTGAACAGAAGAATAATGTAACATCCAACACAACCTAAATTTACCACCAGACATGACACAGGTGGCTTTGTAGAGATTAAAATAGAAGAAAAAAAAATTATCCTGAAAAAAAAATTACTAAAACACTAAATAACAGTGGTTTAAAAAACATTACAAACAAAAATTAACTGAAATTCGAAAAACATTAATAGAACACAACAATAAAAAATAAATGATAAAATGGATACAAAAGAAATATTGCTGAAACGAAGTATTATTGATGCGTTTGAAGCAAAGCAAAATTTACCACCACACATCACACTGGTGGGTTTGGAGATATTTGACGTTGTCAATACGATTGCATGTAAAATGTTGAAGGTGGATTTAAACCGATATGGGATTGAGGTTTTACTGTAGTTGCCACATTGCACCTGTGTGAGAGAAAAACAGAAATATAAAAAATGAGGCTGACTTTGACATGACATAACATGTGTGGCTTTTGACAAATTTAATGGTGGTTCTATGGATGGTTAATTTGGTGGTGCCAATAAGTGTGAAACAGTATGATGGCGTTTTTTAACATTACATACATTTACAACCTGTGATGACACCTGTGGCTTTGGACAACATTGGATGGAAAATTTTGATGGTGGTTTGGAAGTGATATTTTATATATACAGAGCTTCATTATACACTATGTTTAATGTCCTTCCATTTGGAGCTAGGATGTAAAGATTACTGGCTTTTCCAACTCTCGAACACCCCACATACAGTTGACCGTGTGAGAAACACGGTTTAATGAGGTTGAGTCCTACAACTTTCAACGATTGTCCCTGTGCCTTGTTGATGCTCATAGCGAAACTTAAACGAACCGGGAACTGAAGTCTTTTAAATTGAAATGGGATATCAGAAGGGATGATTGGTATTCTCGGAATGAAAACGTCTTCGCCTGTGGCATGTCCAGTCATGATGGTGGCTTGAATAATATTTGGCATGAGTTTCTTGACAGACAGTCTTGTGCCATTACAGAGTGAAGGTGGATTGAGATTTCTTAGAAGCATGATCGGTGCCCCAATCTTTAGTTCCAATATGTGAAAGGGTACTCCAGATGGTTTTAGTGAGTTTAAAAACTCCATAGTGTAGTTTACGGCCTCATCTGTGTTACACGTAGTGTCGATAGATTTGTAAATTTGAACACTACCAGGCAATTGTTGCAACAGTTGCTTGTTAATAACATTTACATCTTCGTTTCTTGGAGCAAGAATTGCCCTTTGGCATAGCCATGTGTGATTAGTAAAGTGTAGTGCGACATTTGGGTACACTGCGTCTTTGAGCTCTTGTTGTGTTTTAACAATATTTGCAATGCTTTGCATTGGTATACTTCCATCTGTTTTATCAGAAACAATGGCACCATTTCCCACTTTAAGTAGATTATGTGCAAAAATGTGGGCAGAGGGATCACCTGTTACATGAGCTCGCATGTTTGTCGAGAGTCGAAGTATGTGGATGCCATTCCAAATGTGAGATGATCTCAAGCAGGCTTGCATTTCATCCGCTCTGGTTCCGCGGGGAATAACCGGAAGTGTCTGGCGAAAGTCGGCAGCTAACACCAGTGACGCCTCCCATTATCTCATTGGTATGTCTGAGGTCTTTCAACGTGACATCAAGTGCTTCGAATGCGGCTTTGTGGGACATAGTACATTCATCCCAGACAATGAGCTTGCAATGCTGTAAAACCTTTGCCTTTGTCGAATTTCTTGAAATGTTACACGTAGGACTTTCTACGTTTGCCAAATGTAACGGTAACTTGAAAGCCGAGTGAGCAGTCCTGCCTCCCGTCAATAGTGTTGCAGCAATGCCCGATGAAGCAACAGCCAGGGCAATGTCGTTTCTCTGTCGTACTTTAGCCAAGAGAAGATTGATGAGAAAGGTCTTACCCGTACCGCCAGGAGCATCCAAAAAGAATATGCCACTCTGCCTATCAAAAACTGCTTTTGTAATGTTGTCAAATGCTTCCCTTTGATCTTGTACCATTTTTGGCTCATTCTCCTCTATGTATGCTGTTATTACATTTGCATCATAGGTTGTTTCAGCGAGTTCCTCACTCGGTAGTACTGAATCGCAGTTTCGATTGGGTTGTGGTAGTCCAAAACTTTTGAGGTCAGATCCACCCAACAATGCGACCTTATTCTCGATGTAGATTAGAGCTTTGTTGAATATGTCATCAGTGTAGTCCAAATCCATATTGTGTTGCTGTATGCGTGCTTGGTGCAGTAAGTCTTCAGAAAGGTTCTCCTTGTGGTTTATCCATAAGTGATGGGGAGAAGACATTGCGCATGTTTGTAGCATAACGGCAAAAAGATTGCGTAAAGTCTTTGGTGATCGAGCTGCAGCTGCTTCTTCCAATGCTTTGTTCCAGTGGTCGTCGTTTTCCAGAAGTCCTCTGAGCTGGCAAGCCTCTTTGTAGGTTGTACAGATTCTTCCTTCAAATGTTTTCAAATCTGCAAATGACACAGGCCCTCGTACTTCATGCAGCAAGAGTCGAAGGTGAAAGCATTCCGAGTTGGTTGGATGGACGGTGCAAACACGGCCTAGTGCGTCGCTGAACCTTATTCCCGCTTGTTCGGGCACAACTTGTCCTTGCTTTCGACGGTTCCATGTCTTGTTTCTGGTGTTCCAAGTGTAGTAATTTGGTACTTGGTTGTACAAAAGGGTGTGCGCAAAGTCATCTTAGGTGCAAAGTCAGAAGAAAGCCGTGAGTGTTGTTTGTTGAGGTGATTGGGCACGTTCTGCAGCATTTTCGGTTGTGAAGTAGACTCTCTGGCCATTCTCAAGGTGGATGCTTAAATGAACGACTGTGGGATGGCGTTCATGAATTGGAAAGTTCAGTTAGGATTACAAACTGACAATAAGAAACAAATAATATTATGCTTTAAAAAATTCGCTGAAACAAACCAAAATTAGAAACCGTTAATATATAACTTTAAAAACGATAGTTAGGATTACAAAATGACAGTAAGAAACAAACAAATAATATTATGGTTTTAAAAAATCGCTGAAACAAACCAAAATTAGAAACCGTTAATATATAACTTTAAAAACGATAGTTAGGATTACAAAATGACAATAACAAACAAAGAAAACTTTAACAACGATAGTTACGATTACAAACTGACAAAAGAAACAAATAATATTATGCTTTTAAAAAATCGCTGAAACAAACCAAAATTAGAAACCGTTAATATATAACTTTAAAAACGATAGTTACGATTACAAACTGACAATAAGAAACAAACAAATAATATTATGCTTTTAAAAAATCGCTGAAACAAACCAAAATTAGAAACCGTTAATATATAACTTTAAAAACGATAGTTAGGATTACAAAATGACAGTAAGAAACAAACAAATAATATTATGGTTTTAAAAAATCGCTGAAACAAACCAAAATTAGAAACCGTTAATATATAACTTTAAAAACGATAGTTAGGATTACAAAATGACAATAACAAACAAAGAAAACTTTAACAACGATAGTTACGATTACAAACTGACAAAAGAAACAAATAATATTATGCTTTTAAAAAATCGCTGAAACAAACCAAAATTAGAAACCGTTAATATATAACTTTAAAAACGATAGTTAGGATTACAAAATTACAGTAAGAAATAATATTATGGTTTTAAAAAATCGCTGAAACAAACCAAAATTAGAAACCGTTAATATATAACTTTAAAAACGATAGTTACGATTACAAACTGACAATAAGAAACAAACAAATAATATTATGCTTTTAAAAAATCGCTGAAACAAACCAAAATTAGAAACCGTTAATATATAACTTTAAAAACGATAGTTAGGATTACAAAATGACAGTAAGAAACAAACAAATAATATTATGGTTTTAAAAAAACGCTGAAACAAACCAAAATTAGAAACCGTTGATATATATAACTTTAAAAACGATAGTTAGGATTACAAAATGACAATAATAAACAAAGATATGCCTTAAAAATATGAAGAAAAACACAAAAACAATAAGAAACAAAGGAAAAAGATATATATAAGAATAAACCGTTAATAAAAAATTAGTTACGATTTCAAATTACAATAAGAAACAAAGGAAAAATGTTATTTTGCTTTTATGAAAAAAGCTATAAAACACACATTAACAATAACAAACAAAGAAAAATTAAAATTATGCTTTTAGAAAAGCAATAAAAACAATAGAAATTTAATAAAATTGTTTACCGTTTTACTGGCGTCAGCAGTGCGAATAGACGCACACTTAACAGTCACAATTTGAATCAGAGGCAAGACCGATTCAAGAGTGTTGCCATTCAGAGGAAAACAAATAATAATTCAATATCGTATTAATTATTTAATAATTAATAAAATTTTAATAAAATTTTCTAGATGAAATTTTAAAAATCGGGCTGGTATATAAAATTGCAAAAAATTCGTACTACATGTGTGCCTAATTTCATTAGTGTGAATGCCATAAATTCGTCAGGGCACCCCATATATACCACACACACATAAACACAGAAACTTCATTTTATAATAGTAGAGATGATGATCGTTGAACCATTTGATATGATGTGCACCAATACCAATTAAATGGTGGATACTTTACTAATTTAGATTACGCTCTCTAGTTCCAGTTAGATGACTGATGTTGTAACAGATCAGATGATGTGCACCAATACCATTTAGATGACGAGTCCCGATAGCAAAGTGAAGTCTCTTATAAATAAATGGATGAAAAGCGTCTGTACATGTTTGATAGACTCATGTACCAGTAAGATTTTTGGCGCTATATCAAATTATATTAAGTTATCATGTACCAGTTAGAAGACGAGCGTTTGTGCCAGTTCAGATGACAGGCACACTAGCAGCTAAGATGGTGAGTACACGTGTTCCTCAATAATCCAAAAACGCTTGCATCGAGCACCAATGTTTATATTTTTTTCTACGACTTTTAAGTTTTACTTTGAATTGTATAATGAAAATTTCGAACTGAAAAACAGATTTCACATCACATTACTTAAATAAACAATTGCAAACTACTAAGCAATTTTGATCTTCATTAATAAAATGTTTTCAAAAGATCATATTCCACAGAATGGACTAGTAGAATCTTTCTAAAGGATTCTATTCTACAGAACGGGCCAATAGAATATTTAAAAAGACTACTTTTCAGAATGGGCCAACAGAATCTTTCTAAAAGATTCTATTCCTCAGAATGGGCAAGTAAAATCTATCTAGAGGATTCTATTAGAGGACTATTACACAAAATAGGCCAACATAATCTTTCCAGAGGTTTCTATTCCATAGAATGGGACAACAGAATCTTTACAAAATATTTTATTCCTCAGAATGAGTACTAAGAATATTTCCAAAGTATTATATTGAACAGATTGGGTCAACATAATCTTTCCGAAAGATTCTATTCTACAGAATGAACGAACAAAATCTTTCTAAAAGATTCTATTCTATAGAATATTTCCATATGATTCTATTCCTCAGAATGGGCACATAAAATCTATCTAGAGGATTCTATTACACAAAATGGGCCAACATAATATTTCCAAAGGATTCTATTCCACAGAATGGGCCAACAGAATCTTTCCAAACGATTTTATTATTCAGAACGAGCTTCGAATCTTTCCAAAGTATAATATTGAACACATTGGGCCAATAGAATCTTTCTAAAGGATTCTATTCTACAGAACAGGCCAATAGAATGTTTAAAAGGATTCTATTCTATAGAATCTTTCCAAGGGATTCTATTCCTCAGAATGAGAATATAAAATCTATCTAGAGGATTCTATTACACAAAATGGGCCAACATAATCTTTCCAAAGAATTCTATTCCACAGAATGGGACAACATAATCTTTCCAAACGATTTTATTCCTCAGAATGAGCAGTAAGAATCTTTACAAAGTATTATATTGAACAGATTGGACCAATAGAATCTTTCTAAAGAATTCTATTCTACATAATGAACCAATATAATACTTCTAAAAAAATTATATTCGACAGAATGGGCCGACATAATCTTTCCAAAGGATTCTATTCCACAGAATGGGACAACATAACCTTTCCAAACAATTTTATTCCTCAGAATGAGCAGTAAGAATCTTTACAAAGTATTATATTGAACAGATTGGGCCAATAGAATCTTTATAAAGAATTCTATTCTACATAATTAACCAATATAATGCTTCTAAAAAATTCTTTTCTACAGAATGGGCCGACATAATCTCTCCAAAGGATTATATTCTACAGAATGGACGATAAAACCTTTATAATGAATCCTATTCCAAGAAAAGGACCAAACGTATCGTAATTTATGATTCTATGCAAATGGGATAACAAATACAACCTTCCCAAAAGTTTCAAAAATCAATGGATTCTTTCAGTCAATAGATGTGGTTCGATAGTCATTAAGCGAGCTGTGAGGAAAAGGCAATACCACGGTGTTCGCAAATCAGACGTTCAGAGGATTCACACTCCGAGTTATTTCGATTTGATGTCTTTTCCATCACGATCCGACCAATTCCGCTACTGACGACATACCACATCATCAAGATATTGCCTATTCATTGATCATGACGAGACCAATACCTGGTCAGTTTTCTTCTACTGATGACATACACTACCATACAATAACGGACCGGACGCCAGCAGATTTGCATAAAATCCGACTGCTTGTTTGGGGGTGTTTTTCGTGATATGGCCTGAGACCTTTGCATGTTGTTCCTAGTAAATCGAACGTCGACGCACACATGAACATTTGGACAATCAGGTTCTTCCTACGCTCTGGCAATTTTATGGAATGGACGAATGTTACTTACAGGACGATAACGCTTCATGTCACGTTGCAGCCTCTGTCAATCAGTGGTATCAAGAAATGGACGTAAAACGTCTTCACTGGCCTGCTCAGACACCCGACCTAAACCCCATAGAACATTTGTGGGACGCTTTAGAGCGAAGCTTAAGGGCTAGGGAACCACGTTCGAAATCTACAGCTGAGCTGGTGACATTCTTGCAGCAGGAATGGACACAAATACCCATAGCTGTGCATCGAAACCTTGTTGAAAGTATGCCCAGAAGGGTTGCTAGTGTTATTGCAGTACTCGGGGGACCATCTCCCTATTAAAGCAGGTATTATTTCCCTTACACCATCACATCTTGCGGGTATCCATTGCTTGCACATTCATTATTATAGGGTAGTGTATATCATCCATCACGATTTGGTCAGCATTTTCCTGTAGACATCGTGTCAAGACCACCACAAGGAAGGTTGAACTTGAACAATACTTTTTATCTATCTTTCATAAATTACTCGATTTAATATTGAAGCCCTATGAAATGTACGGGGACAGCGGTAAACCGGTAGGAAGTGTAATGGATTAGTAACCGCAGGGTTGCGGGTTCGATTCCTATCGAAGACCATCGTGCACAAAGGGGGCTGGTACAAGTTAAATCTGGCTTCAGATGTTCTCATGTTGGGGTGGTGTGGAAGTTCGGAGAGTGGGGTGCCATCTCAGGTCTGACTTCGTCATCTGACCGTGTTTCAAATTTACGTAGTGTTGCCCTTGCATATTTCTCTTCGGATCTGATCCCGAACCATCTTCAATGGCGGCTGTGTTGCTCTGCTCCAGTGCAACGTTGATTATAAAACCTATCTACCCATAAAATGTACCTTTTGCATTATTTATACATTTTCTGGTGCTAAGTCAAAATATACTAATTCGTCTAGAGTAGAGAAATGTATTATAATTTAAAAGAGTATGTTTTTTATTTATAAGATTATATTGAAAGCATTTTATTATAATTGTATGCATTTTATTATAATTGTATGCATTTTGTTATAGTTGTATGTATTTTGTTATAGTTGTATGTATTTTGTTATAATTTTATGCATTTTATTATAATTGTATGCATTTCATTATAATTGTATGTATTTTGTTATAGTTGTATGCATTTTATTATAATACTTTTTGCAACAAATGCAACCTTTTTTCACTAAGTACTAAAACCAAAATTCCTCCTTCATGGGGTGTATTGTAAGCGAGTTATAACCGCAACATTCTGCATAAATGCAACTTTTTGCAACCACCTGCAACTTTTTAAAATTTAGCTTAAAATAAATTAATATGAAATTACTATTTTCTTTTTGTCCTCTGAACCAACCCTTTGATCACGTGTATCTCATCTTGCGAATGCCGAAGTATGGTGGATAAAACAAGAAGTTCACGGAAGAAGGTGTTCGTCCTAACAGACGAAAGTGAAATAAATGTCAAGAAGTACTTTTAACACATTGGTTGGCACTCTTGAAAATCCAGAGGAAACTTGCTTAATCGACTGCAGAGTTTGCGAGGTGAGTGTCGATCATCAATATATTGTTCGCCTGGTAGATGACGTTTTAAAATCTCTGAATGTTGAGCGAAAGGATTTTGCGCTTCTGCTATCCAATACAGCACATTATATGACTGCGGCTGGCGCAGTTTTTCAATGTTATAGAAATTACTGGCCAAAGATAGGCCATTCAACGTTCTTCTGTATTTCAGTATGTATTATAACACTGTTGTACACGACTAAAATTGTCAATATATTTTGAATTTTTTCATTCTTTATGGATAATTTATTTTAGAACTTAGTGTACCAAAAATAAATGCAAATTTATTTCCATAAATGCATTCCATATTTCTATAAATGCAACTTTTTCCCTTTTTACTGCAACAAAAATGTTGCCCTACTTATAATTTAAAAGATGTCATACTTTCATAGGGTCTGTTAAAATTAGAATGGAATATTTTATAAGGTTTCAGACCTACTAACAAATGCAGATACCTTTGATTCGACAATAAATATCGTCCTTTTGCTAACGATAACAGGCAAATATTTAATTTCGTCGTCATTGTTGTGTGTTAAAAACACACACAATCCATTTTTAAAATATTTTTTATTTCTGTTAAATTAAGTTCTTGGGGATGCGTTGATACTGTAAGATTTTATAATAGTTAAATCCTCAGTCGGTGCCAGAGTCGAAGCAAACAAAATGAATATGAACACACAAAGCAATAACCGAAAATAATTATTCACACTGAATTTGTAGCAGAGAAATAAAATTCCATTTTCTGCACTGTTCAGTTTATATCTGTTGAGTCTCGTGTTGTAATGCAAGCTGTAAAAATATCAAGAACGTATTTATGAAGCCAACAAAAAAGCGTGTCTAGACATTGTGTTGAATCTTCCACTTTTTGAAGCTTATTTTTAGTTCATACCTATCTTTATATAACAAAAGGCGTAATTATAAAACGGAATTTATAAATCACTCCTTAAATTGTTAAGAAATCAATACGTTTTAACTCATTTAGTTTCCTTTTCTCCTTTGAATTTGTAATCAAAAGAATTCATTAAGAAAGTCATTTGAAATGCGTTTAAATTTAGATATTCCTAAATAAATTATTCTAGTCTGGTGAATGAATAGGCTGTTTGAGAAAAATTACATTAAATGTAATGAAATAGATTTGTAACTTCGTTTAAAGGTAAAGAAAATGTGTGGAAATGATAACAAAATCAATTTTGAAAATCTAAAAAAAATATAAGATGGTGTCAACAACTTTAAATGAAATATAAAAGGAAATTATTTTCGAAATATATTTTTCATTTTGATTTATCTTTTGAAAATATTTTTAAGCTGAATTTTTATACTTGTGGAGGGTTCTTTTTGTACGTTATATCATTAGTAGGGCAACTTTTTGCAACAAATGCAACTTTTTTTCACACGTTCTACGCTGCATGTTAAGTACTAAAACCAAAATTCCTCCTTCATGGGGTGAATAGGAAGTGAGTTATAACCGCAACATAATTGCCACTTTCTGCATACATGTAACCACCTGCAACTTTTTAAAAAATATAACTTAAAATTAATTAATATCAAATTACTATTTCATTTTTTGCTCTCTGAATCAATTCTTCGATCACGTGTGTCTGATCTTGCGAACGCCGAAGTTTTGCGGATCAAAAAAGTTCATGGTAAGAAGGTGTTCGTCCTAAGACGAAAGTGAAATAAATGGCAAGAATTACTTTAACATATTGGTTGGCACTCTTGATAATTCTGAGGAAACTTGCGTAATCGACTGCAGAGTTTGTGAGGTGAGTGTCGATCATCAATATGTTGTTCGCCTGGTGGATGACGTTTTAAAATCTCTGAATGTTGAACGAAAGGAGTTTGCGCTTTTGCTATCCTATACAGCATATTATATGATTGCGGCCGACTCAGTTCTGTAATGTTAAAGACATTACTGACGGTCATGAAGATCGGCCATTCAACGTTCTTCTGTATTTAATGATGTTTTATAATACTGTTGTACACGACTCTAAAATTGTCAGTATATTTTGAATATTTTTCATTTTTTTCAAATAATTTATTTTAGAATTTAGTGCATCAAAAATAAATGCAACTTTATTTCCATAAATGCAACTTTAGGGAATGATAAATGCAACTTTTCCCATTTTTACTGCAACAAAAAAGTTTCCCTAATCATTAGTCATACATGCAAAGGTTTGTTGTTTTACTGAGCAATTATCCTTTGAATAAAAGGTTTTTGGTAAATTGAAGGATTATAAAAATGTTATGCACCTACTTGCTGCTGATGGTCGCAACTTGAAGCTCCTAGTCGAAACTACAAGTGCGCAAATATTGTCAAGCTGTGTATTTAAGGCTTTTTAAAAGCTCTTTACTCACTGCATGATCGGAATTTTGAACACGAACAGACAAACTTGTGAAACTGCAAGTACATAAATATTGTCAAAATATAAATTTTAAACTGTTTAGCTATTTAAATACTGTGCACATAAAGGGTGGCCCAACGGGAAATGTTTGAAAAAAATATAATAGGTGGCGCTGGCTGCGAGCAAGTGAGGCCAAACTTGGTGCGCATGATCATTGGAGTGGGCACTTTCTTGTGTGGTGTGCAATATCCTCCCATGGAATGACCCAGTTTTCACAGACGGCAAATTAAACGTTGCAAAATACAGGTAGTTTACGGACGGGGAGTTCATCAATCTTCTTCACGGTATTGACTTGGTCTGTGGTCATTGGTTTAAGCAAGATGGTGCAAGACAAAATTGTGCGGCGGATGTTTTCGAAGTGCTCACTGGGTATTTTCACGATAGAATCAATGGGTTGGATTACTCATCACACTTCCAAAGTGGTATTGAAAAGTCGCCCTATTTCCCGGATTCTAACCCTTGCGACTTCTTGTTGTGTGTTTTGAAAAGCAAAGTGTGTGCAGACCAGTCCTAAGACCCTTCCTGAACTGAAAACTGCCGTTACAACTGCAGTCGACACGATTAACATCGAAGTCTGCTCACGCGTGATGGATAGATTCCTGAACTGCCTCACTGCTGTCCTTGTTAGAAAAGGCGGTTACTTCGAACCTCTTTATCATTAATTGCCTACTATGTAATTGCAATAAAATGTTATTAAAATCTTTTCATCACTCTTATGTGTTTTTAAATTTCGATTTGTTTCAAACACTACCCGTTGGGCCAATCTATACTTGCTGCTTTCATTTCTTCACCTCTGGGTAACATCTAATGGCATACATCCCTGTGTGAATACGGATGAATACGGCATCGAGTTAATCACCAGGAGGTGGTTAAAGTATGTACTGGAAGCTTTATAGCATCCAGTGTTCATACATTATATGTATATCCAAACTGTAAGATGCATAAATAGATGATAAATGTGGACAACCACCAGGACGATTTAACCCTTCTTTGCATAGTGGTGGAAATTTCCATCATAACATTGAATGCCCAAAAATTATATAAAAGAACAAGTTCACTTTAAGGTGATTGTGTTTGGATACCTTTTTAATGTCCATTGCATAAAAAAAACATAGCTGTCAAAAATAAGCAAGTGTCACTATCAGTGAAACGAGCTTGAAGTTGTCATTCCGCTGTTTGATGTAGTTGCAATAAACGTATGATTTCGTTTTTATTTTTTTTAAATATTATATTTGAGTTTCTATTGCTAAAAAAGTGAAAATGAGTGGAAGAAAGGTTTGTAACATGTGTTTCTGTTATTTTTATAGCAATTTCTGAAAAAGTTTACGTTTAATTTAAAAATTACCACATGATACCATCCTATTGTTTTTTGCTAAATTTATACTATAAATATACGCTAAGATTTTTTTAACCATTTTTCCTTTAATTTTGAACATGAATTATATCACCTTGATTTATTTCACCAATAAAGAAAAAATCCTGCAAAGAAGGGTTAAGTACACTGGAAGGTTTTAAACACCTTGTGTTAAACATATATATGGTTACAATTAAAATTTCATGTAATTCTAACCAACCATTACAGAGAAATCTTGTGCGCAAGTGATAAAATCACAGTATTGAGATATCGTCGTTTAAAAACAATTCGCTTGTGAAATTCTTTCGCAGTAAAAGAAGGAAACAAATGAAACTGAAAGTAGAAGTAAAGTACCTTGTTCCCAGATAAAAAATAAAATTAATAAAACAGTGTACATGGAGATGGCTTTAGCAGCATAGAGCGTAGTCAAAATACATTTTTGTGATCGCTGATATCGACGAAGTGCAAAATGTAAACAAACCATCTGGCTCTAAATGTTTGATTAAGGGCTTCACTCTGTTAACCATAACTTTCGTCCTAGAGTGAAATTTTACACCAGGTTTGTTTTTAAACGTTGCTAAGAAACAAATAATTAAAATTAAATCATAATAATAACTTGATTTTTTTGAAAATTTAAACATTTTTTGCATGATTTTTTCTTTATTGGTGAAATAAATCAAGATGATATAATTCATGTTCAAAATTAAAGGAAAAATGGTTAAAGAAATCTTAGTATATATTTATAGTATAAATTTAGCAAAAAACAATAGGATGGTATCATGTGGTATTTTTTTAATTAAACGCAAACTTTCAGAAATTGCTCTAAAAATAACAGAAACACATGTTACAAACCTTTCTTCCACTCATTTTCACTTTTTTAGCAATAGAAACTCAAATATAATAAAACAAAATTAAAAACGAAATCATACATTTATTGCAACTACAACAAACAGCGGAATGACAACTTCAAGCTCGTTTTACTGATAGTGACACTTGCTTATTTTTGACAGCTATGTTTTTTTTATGCAATGGACATTAAAAAAGGTATCCAGACACGATCAACTTAAAGTGAACTTGTTCTTTTATATAATTTTTGGGCATTCAATGTTATGATGGAAATTTCCACCATTATGCAAAGAAGGGTTAAGAGGTTCCTAACCCCTTAAGGTGTAAGCCTCTAGATCGTAAGGTTCCTGGTTCGAATCCGGGACAGTGCATGGAGGTTTGTAAGCGTATGGTGTAACGGCGACTGGTGTATATAAAATATGTCGTGACTGAAATTCCTTTCGTTGGGTTGCTGTGGAAGTTTGGAGAGTGGGGTGCTAGCTCAGGCGTTGCATTGTCATCTGGCCGTGGATCAAAATTACGTGGTGTTGTCCTTGGATTGATCCCGGAGCGTTGTCAATCGTTGTGCTGCTCTAGTACTAAGTTAAATTAAAAATTACCAATTACCTCTTCTGACCCTCGTTGTCGTTGTATCGACGAGGTATCTGTTCATTAGGTAGATAGCTAAATGACGTCGTACTAGAGCATCACAACGGGCTACTGGTGACGGTCCTGGATCATTCCCCAAGTGAAAGATTCAAGGACCACATCCCGTAATTTTGAACTTTGTCCAGATCACGAGGCAAATCCTGAGATGGAGGGGTTGCTGTTTTGTTGAACAGTTGAGGCCACGACAGATTTAACGTGCGTCACCCTCTGTGTTCATGACGTTCTTTGGACGTTCTTCGAACTCACAACACTCCGGTCTCCCTATTGGTTGATGTATGTATGCTATTTTTAAAATTAACGTCGCCCTGGAGTAACATGACGGGCTATTGACGATCAATCTCTAAAGGTAAGGTATTTTTAATTAACGTCGTACTAGAGCAACACAACGGGCTATTGACGACGGTCCGGGATCAATCCCCTAAGAGAAAGATCCGTGGTCAACACCACGTAATTTTGAACCACGGTCCAATGACGAGGCAACACCAGAGCTGGCACCCCACTCTCCAAACTTCCACACCAATCCAACGTGAGGACTTTTGGCTACGACAGATTCAGAAGCTATAAAAAGAAGGGCTTTCTGATCAAGAAAGAACGAAGCAACGATCTTTTAATAACTTAAAAGAATATTATTTATTCCATTAAAATTTAATCTACAGAAATCAGAAAATATCAAAAAATGAACCTAACCACATTGGCTTCGGAGCAACTCATATAGTCTTCATACGTAACACTTGATTTATTACTCATGATTTTAATTGCCCTAAGGTGGTAATTTCCATTCCTACCCTTCATAAACTACATGAAAGCACCATCTCGATTCATTCCTTTGTTTTTATCCAGTGCAACTCATTAAACGACGGAAAATGGCTCCATTGTAGCATTTCTAAAACGAAACATTCTCATATTGTGAATATCCAATCGATCGTGAAGTTTAGATTAATTTTTTCTCCGTCCGAATCCCGAAGCACACGACAGCCCATCCCCGAACCTCCTCCAACACCCCAACGCTTTCTAATTTTAAAAATTCAAATAAAGCGTCGCGGATTGCTCAGATAAATATTTGAGAGAGCGCCCGTGGCGTCCAGAAGCAGACGCCAAAGCGAGGAACATGACCAGGGGCTCGAACCCCAATATAACACGAGAAAGGCTCCGAAGTAAAAGATCCGATGTAAAACTCTCGCTCTATTCCAGAACAAACACTAAAACAAAGAAGCAAGGGGAAGTCAACTTTACAAATCTGTTTGCAGCAAATGTCGGCTCAAATGAGGCAAAAATAGAATCCACCTTGAAGCAATTTGGTGGAATGATTAGAAGAGAGAACGTCTTTTGTTCTGGGGCAGCTTGCATTTTCTTCCAGCAGAACTGTTTCCTGCATTTTTAAACAAGTTGCTCCGACGATGTAATTACGTAAACAGAACACCGCTGGATGAATTCGTGGAAATATTCACGGACGTGTGTTTAATATTTCGATTGTGAAAGACAAAGGATATGGGAGGATATATTTTGTTGATTTTTAGCTTTGTGAAAGGTGTTTCGAATGGTAATTTTAAATTTTCATTTTCTTTCGATGCTTGAGTGAAGTATCGACTGTGTAATTAAGCGTATGAGCTGATGCTGTGGAGTTTTTAATCCTTATGAAGTCTAAGGAAGGTGTTTCAGAAGGAAATTTAAAATTTCCAATTTGATTGATGGTTGCGTGAAGTGTCGATTCTGTGTAATTAAGCGTATGCGCTGATGCTATGGATATTTTAATCCTTATGACGTCCCCCCCCCATGAAGGATGAAAATTTATAGTTTTCATTTTGTATAGGTGGTCGACTAAATTGTCGGTTCTGTGTAATTAAGTGTAAGAACTGATGCTATGGATATTTTAATCATTATGACGTCCCCCCCTCCCTATGAAGGATGAAAATTTCAAATTTTCATTTTGTTCGGTGGTAGAGGGAAGTGACGACTGTGTAATTAAGCGTATGAGCTGATGCTAAGGATATTTTAATCCTTATGACGTCCCCTCCCCCCTTATGAAGGATGAAAATTTCAAATTTTCATTTTGTTCGGTGATTGAGGGAAGTGACGACTGTGTAATTAAGCGTATGAGCTGATGCTGTGGATATTTTAATCCTTATGAAGTCTAAGTAAGGTGTTTCGGAAGGAAATTTAAAATTTCCAATTTGATCGATGGGGGGTTGCGTGAAGTGTCGATTCTATGTAATTAAGCGTATGCGCTGATGCTATGGATATTTTAATCCTTATGGCATCCCCCCCCCTATGAAGGATGAAAATTTAAAATTTTCATTTTGTTCGGTGGTTGAGGGAAGTCTTGATTCTGTGTAATTAAGCGTATGAGCTCATGCTGTGGATATTTTAATCCCTATGAAGTCTAAGGAAGGTGTTTCAGAAGGAAATTTAAAATTTCCAATTTGGTCGATGGTTGCATGAAGTGTCGATTCTGTGTAATTAAGCGTATGAGCTCATGCTATGGATATTTTAATCCTTATGACTCCCCCCCCCCCCTCCTATGAAGGATGAAAATTTAAAATTTTCATTTTGTTCGGTGGTTGAGAGAAGTGTCGATTTTGTGTAATTAAGTGTAAGAACTGATGCTATGGATATTTTAATCCCTATGATATCTACAAAAAGTGTTTGGGATGGAAATTTAAAATTTCCATTTTGTACAGGTGGTCGAATAAAGTGTCGGTTCTGTGTAATTAAGCACATGAAATGATGCTATTGATATTTTAACTCATATGACATCTATAGAAGATGTTTCAGAGAGAAATTTAAAATTTATATTTCGTTAAATGGTTGTATGAACTGTTGATTTTGTGTAATCAAGTGTATGAGGTGATGTCATGTGTGGATATTTAATCCCTATAAAGTCTATGGAAGGTGTTTGGATGGATACATAAAATTTCCATTTTGTTTAGGTGCTTAAATGAAGTGTCAGTTCTGTGTAATTAACTGTATGAGCAGATGCTATGGATATTTTAATCCCTGTGATGTGTATAAGATGTGTTTGGAGGGAAATTTTAAATTACCATTTATTTCCAGTGGTTGCATGAACTTATTGGAAGTAACCTTGCGATTTCTTCTCGCATGACGCACCCCGGCAAGAAAAGTGACACAAGTAAAAAAATAAAAATTATGATGTTATGTCATTGAAAAATATGTATGAGATGCCCCAGTGTGTTATATTACTGTTCTATAGATTATAATAGAAGTTACCACCACATAAATCTTTCTTAAAATTTAAAAGAAGCTTATACTATTTCATGATAAGTTTTATAGTATCCATTAAGTTGATGTTTCTCAAATACTACAATTTTGAGTTGTGTCACTTTTCTTGCCGGGGTGCGATGTGTATAAAATAATGAAATTACTAATTTTAAACAAAATAATACTACAATTTATTGAGTAAAAACTTGTTTCGCTTTTGAAGCAAATGCAAGAATGCAATCTTTACAAAACAAACCTTTGATAGTTTTATCATTGGAGGATTACGACAGTGTATAGAAAAGTGATTGTAAAAAACGAGTGAAAGAAAAAAAGTGAAATCTACTTTAATCTACGACGTAAATGTGACAAATCATAGAAGTGAAGTGAAATTGGATCTCTCACAGTTCCTTTGACGGTACTTCAAACAACCAAAATCAGTTGACTAATGAATTATTAATGTGTCAATATAATTCAATTAATGGATGTAATCTAACATGCGTTATTTCAATGCTCTCTTTCAAATGTTTACCCACAAATCTAGGTATACATGCCTGAACTATAAGGTATAAAGATTGCACATGGCTACGTGGGTATGTTTTAGAACAGTAATTTCCTAAAAGGGGTCCGTGACAAGGTTTCAGGGGGTCCTCTAAAAAAATTCAATGTCTCATAACCAAAATAGAGAATTACTAAGAAAAAATAAGGTATTAAATTACTTTCTCAGAGCCGATTCATTTGTTCAAAAAATGAGCGCAGTGCTCAAAAAATGTCTGTTCTAAAAATGAGCAATCCGAACTTGCAGCTGTATGTGAGGTAGCGCGCGTATTTCAATAACTAATGCTCGTAATATTTCATTCAGGTTGGAATTCAGTCATAACAAAAAAAAAGACTTTCTACTTTCACAAATAGAAAGACAAAATTCATGCTTTCTATGCTGAAAACTCTACTGGAGTATATAGATGTGACCATTTTGCGATATGCAAAAGCATGAATTTTCAGTCTTTCTAAACACAAAAGTTTATCTATTGTCTATATTGGTACTGGAACCTATTTTCCATCCTGGTACAAGAAACTATTGTCAATCCTTAAACTGGGACCTACTATCTATAGTAGTACAAGTGTCTGATGTCTCTCCTTGTACGTGGGTCTGTTGTTTTCTATAGTTCTGGAAACTAGTGCCCATCCTGGAAGTAGGACTTATTGTACATCCTTGTTTCGGGGTCTATTGTCTATCCTTTTGTACTGGAGCCTGTTGTTTATCATGGTACTGGGAACTATTGAACAGGGACCTATTGTCTCTCTTAGTACTGGAACCTATTGTCTATCTTGGCAGTGTAGCCTATTGCCTATTCTTGGAACTGGGACCTATTGTCTATAGTAATAACCGGATAATATGTCTATCCTTGTACTGGGACTGTTGTTTATCATAGTTCTGGGAATTATTTCCCATCATGGCACTCGGATCTACTGTCTATCTTAGTATAGGAACCTTTTGTCTGTCTAGATACTGCAGCCTATTGCCTATCCTTTGAACTGGGACCTATTGTCTATAATAGTTACAGGGTCTGATGTCTCTCTTTGTACTGGGTTCTGTTGTTTATCAGTTCTGGAAACTATTGCCCATCCTGTAACTGGGATTCATTATATATCCTAGTATCGGGGTCTATTGTTTATCACTTTGTACTTAGGCCTGTTGTTTATGATGGTACTGAGAACTATTGCCCATCCTAGCACTGGAATCTATTATCTCTTAGTACTGGAATCTATTGCCTATCCTTGGAACTGGGACCAATTATGTATAGTTGTATCGTGGTCTGATGTCTATCCTTGTACTGTGAACTCTTGTTTATCATAGTGCTGGGAACTATTGCCCATCTTGGAACTGGGACTTATTATATATCCTAGTATCGGAGTCTATTGTCTATCACTTTGTACTGAGGCCTGTTGTTTATGATGGTACTGAGAACTATTGCCCATCCTGGAACTGGGACCTATTGTACATCCTAGCATTGGCGTGTTTTGTCTTTCTTTTCATTTACGGCGATATTACAGTAGGGATGCAATATGTGTATAATGAATCGATTTTCGTATGGGATACAATCAAGCTTTTTTATTCCAAATGATTTTTTGATAGATCTTTCAACTGACAGTTTATTAAAATTGAACTTCTCTCAAGTACAACTGGTTTTTTCATGATATCTGGATAGAAAATTGGCCCCAGTGACAGGTTTAGGAGGGACCCCTCATGAAATGAAAAATATATATTTCGAGTATTCGATTGATTAACCTGCACAAATGTATCAAATATTCTATTTTCAATTTGTCCTGTTATGATCTTCGATGGCCATTGCTTGATCTTATGTATTGAGGATTGTGATATGATAATCACATCATATATTGTTTTGCCCTAAAAGCAGGGAACACACAACCTGCAAGCTATTTGTTTCAATGTCCAGTCCCCTAACGAATCCCTGAACTTGAGGAAAAACCAAGTTCATCACCTCTCGATTCCGAGAAAATGGAACGGTGCGCTTTCACTCTTCACGCAATGGGGTTGATATCTGAAGTGGCGCAATGTCACTCGGCCAATAGAAGGATTGACCCCCTGGCAAGGTCAGGGCTTAGCACCCTGAATATTGGGGAAGGTCAGACGGGGAAAACGACAGGGAAACACCAACGGTAAAAAAAGAGTCGGAGGTTTTTTTCGGTTGTGACCAGCCATTTTCCAAAAATATGGAAACTCTACAGTACAACGATGTACCATCGACGGATTGAAGGAATGAAAAATAAACGAAGTTACCAAACAGAATACGGCTACCATTAATGTGACGTTCACCATTAATAGAAATCTATAGATTCCAGAAGGAAAGAACCACCTGATTAAAAAGAAGGAACCTACATATCCCGATGCCTTACTTCAACCTGGCGGTCACCATATATAAAGGTATGTCCTTATTTCTATCCGATATCGATTGAGAACACCACTTATTTCCGATCGAACCTGAGGTCAAAACTGGATATTGTTATCCAGATCAAAATTGGTATAATAACCAGTACAGAATTGGTGCCGTTTGACCTATGAAAATAGGTGGATTTTTCAATGCGGTATGCACATCTGGATTGTGTCACGTAAAATTAATTTAAGTCGAAATTGAAATTTATGCGTGTAAGACATTATTTCGGTCTTTCTGCCTTAAATAGTCAGGGTAATTTTGACATATCTCAGATATGCATTTAGTGTTGCAAAGTAGCACAAGAAATTTTTGTCTCATTGTTTATGATTTTTAAAAAAGTGTGAATTTTAATGTGTTTAAATTTTAAGATGTATGATTTTTTAAATGTATGATATTTATCAAAATGTCTCCAACGTTGAGATCACTGTCTAGTAATTCTTCCACCGAAATGTACAACGACAATCACGGTTTAAATAGTAACCAGCTAGTAAATGTAATGGCGGCAGTTCCAACGAACCAATTAACAGACAATGAGCAGGTTGACGCGGTGCCATATAATAACAGTGCCATATTAACTCAAAATGTGGATCTAGCTTTGCCGAGAACCAGCAATGTACCTCAGAAAGGTTTTAATTTTATGATTGAACCCTTTAGTGGAGACCCTAATAAACTTAAATGGTTCATCCACCAAGTATCAGAACTCAAAGAGTTGAATCGATGGCCGGAGGGAACCGCAACCCTGTTCTTTAAATCAAAGCTTTCGGGTGCAGCGGCGGACTTATTTGGAAACTCATCAGCCTGTTTTAAACGGCTTACATTTGCTGAGGTTTGCGATAAGTTGACTGAATTTTTTGAGGGACAATCCACTCCTGGACATAAAGTTAAGGTTTTTCAGGGAATCAAGTTAAAGGAAGGGAAATCAATTAGAAATCTCGCGTATAGAATTGAGGTAGCGGCACAGAGAGCATATGCGTTCGTAAAAGATGACAAGGCCATGGCGTAATTAATGTCATTACAGTTTATGACAGCGATTCTTTCATGTTTAAAGGAAAAATTGCTCGACTGTGACCTCACCAATTTTTCTGCGCTTGTAAAAAAGGCAGCAATGTTTTACATGGATCATGAAACACCACAATTTCAAGTGAATACCCTGAATACACATAATGTGTCGTCTGAAATGGATTCCCTTAAGGCACAATTAGAACAACTCAGTATAGCTGTAGCTCGGTGTCTCACGAGATGCAATTTATGTGGCGGGAACGACCACCCACAATCTCAATGTGAGATTTTTACACAGATCAGTGCTCCACAAAGAGAAAATATCAGATCAACGTGGCGTAATCCTCGTGGATTCTCTAATCAAAATCAAACAGAAATAATTTTAGCACACAAACATGTTCTTTCTGTGGCAAATTGAATTACAGCGCGTCAAATATTCGAATTTTACAAGCACAAACGCCCGAACATAATAGAGCTCCACCAAACCGCTCGTAGAACAGAAATTACCACCGGGGCGGTAGTAACCAATACCAGTCACCTAGAACGCAAAGTCATTTAAACTATCGAAGGAGGGAAGCTTAGACGGCACTCGCCCTCTCTCCTGTTACCAGCCGTCTGTCAGTGTTACGCCTGAATTTAAAAATGATTTTAACTCTAAGATGCAGAATTCAAATGAAAGTGTGTTTGATTATTTGCAGACCTTTTCAAAGCACACTGAAATAAAAGATTATTATGTATTTAATGTATATGAGAATGTTGCGGAATTACCCGTCATTAATGTAAATTTTGGTGGAAATAATTAAGGAATGATGCTAGACTCACACACACAGGGTCTTCAATTTCGTTACTCCCAGCGACAACTCTTGAGACTGTAAAACAAGTCGGTAATGTTAAATATGCTTCAAGAAAGGTGCAGATAAAAACAGTTAATTCAAAACTGGAGTTTTCATTTTTCGCTTAGATTTTTTTCAAAATAGACAAACATCACTTTAAAAATACCTTCTATGTTTCCCAAATTGATAATTTGAACTTTGATGGGATTCTAGGCTTTGACTTTATAGCAAGGCATAATATGATGATTGATTCTAAATTACACGTCGCTAGGTTTGACAATTTTAGTTAAAATCTATTGTAAAATTATGACAATGTTGATTCAGATTTGTTCCGTAATCAGGAAGGCCATGTCACTATTCTGTTAAAAACTTTTCTTCCACCCCGAGAGATTACTAAAGTATCTGTTAAGATTGAAGACGATCAATTTCCATCTGATACATGCTTTCTTTTTATTCCTAATGGTTCAAAAGACTTTGTAATTGACACCTCCATACATGAGAAATGTAATGGTACTTTTCATATTTACATAGAAAATAATAATGATTCTACGATTCATTTAAACAAAGGGTATAAAATGGGAATGATTTACACGTGAATTTGAGTTTGTTCAGGAGAAAAATTTAGTGAGAAAGAAACATCACTTCAATGCAGTTTAATCACGGCATCCGATGAAATTTTGCGATTGCACCAATTGGAATTATCTCCCAACGATTTTCAACTGGATCATCTAAATTGTCAGCAAAAATCGCAATTAAGGACAATTTTGCTTACCGATTTTGCTGCATTCAGTAAATCTTTGAAAACACTAAGGGCCACCGATGCGGTTACACCAGACATTTCATTAAGGAATCCAAACCCTATTAAAACTTTACCGTTTGAAATTCCACAATCTCTCCAGCAGAATGTCAGAGATCAACTTAATGAGTTCATTGAAGCTGGTTTAATTTACAGGAATGTCTCACATTGGGCTTGTCCTGTGCTACTAGTAAAAAAAAAGCTGACCCTTCTCAACCGAATGCGCCTCTCAAGTATAGAATTGCGTTAGATTTACGTCTCCTAAATTCAGTTATTGAGTTTTCATCTTACCCATTACCCATAATATCTTCCTTAATCAATGAAATATCTGTGTATCAGTGGTATACTATCTTAGATTTGAAGTCTGCTTATTGGCAGATAATGCTTCCAGATCATTTAAAAAATATCATGACATTTACCACACCCTTTGGCTCTTTTGCAAACACACGATTGCAATTCGGTCTAAAAAGTGCAAGTTCAACTTTTCAGTCATTGGTTGACAAACTTATTGATGAATTGCGAGAACAACAAATCACGGGTATTTTTGCCTATCAGGATGGCTTCTTGATTGAAGCAAACACTTTTGTGGAAATGACTCAAAAACTCGAAGCTCTATTTCAAATTTTAATTAAATATAATATCTCACCAAGTCCGTAAAAATGTGTCTTCTTTAAACAATCCATTGATTATTTGGGTTTTCATGTGTCACATCAAACCATTACCCCTTTCGAATCCAACCTTGTTAAAATTACAAAATTTGCCACTCCAAAAAATGTCAAACAGGTTAAGAAATTCTTGAGGTTATGCGGATTTTATAGGAACCTCATTCCTAATTATGCTCAATTAACTTCCATTGTAAATCAACTTACCACCAAAAACGGTCGTTTTAAATGGACTGAAATACAAGATCAAGCTTTTCAAGATTTACAGAAAATCTTTTTCTCTACACCATTCTTCAAACTTCCTAATTGGGATAAACCGTTTGTATTGAACACAGATGCCAGTAAAGAGGGTATTTCAGCAGTTCTATTGCAAGAATACAATGGTACATTACATCCCGTATCATATTTCAGCAAATCGATTTAAATTTCCGAAAAAAACTATCCAGCCATTAAGCTTGAACTCTTTGCAATTGATAAAGGAATTGCTGCCTTCAAAACATACCTTTACAGTAGGAAATTCGTAATTCTCAGTGATAGTAAACCTTTGATGCATTACCGGAAAACTAGTTCTCCTGCCGATATCAAAACACGTTGGTTGTTGGCGATTAGTGAATACACATTTGAGTTTGTTCACATTCCTGGCACTTTAAATATTCTGGCCGATTACTCGTCACGAAGTCCTGATCCCAATCTCAGAGAAAATGTCATACCACTGACGAATGATAATCAATTAATTTTACCTTTCCAAGACTTCAATGAAACCAAAGAGATTAACAACATTACACTTGCGAGTGATCCCGCATTAGAAATATATCATGACACATGGATCAGAGAGCAAATGGAAGATGATTATACGAAAAATGTTATTAACCAGGTAAAAGATTCATCGCAGGATAATTATTTTAAGGAAAGAGGTTACTTTTTATCACCGTTAGGGCTGTTGGTATATTCTCCTAATAAACACATTTTACATGCTAACATTGTTGTTCCTAAAACATTAAGGGCCAAAATTTTAAAAATTTGCCATGTTTCACATGCTGGGTTTCAAAAGACTTATGAGTTGGTAAGCAGAACATATTTTTGAACAGGAATGCACACTGACACTCGAAATTATGTTTTGTCATGTGACATATGCATTCGACATAAAAGTTACACTGCCAAAAAGGCTCCATTACAAGACATGTCACTAGTGGAGCGTACTCGATTATTTGTGTCCATGGACATAGTTGGACCCCAAGGAAATGCTGGACATTTTTTAACCTTTATTGATAATTTTTCCAAGCATTTGGCATTATATCCTTTGAAAAGTATCACCCCTGAGGCGGTTACCAAGCATTTATTACATTACATTGCTTATTATGGTAGGATATCTCAAATTCTTACTGATTTGGGAACGCAATTTACGTCCTAGGCTTTTCAACTAATTAATCAGATTTTGGGCCTGAAATTAATTCACAGTTCATCAGGGCACCCTCAATGTAATGGAGTATCGGAGAGAATTAATTCCTCCTTAAAAACTTCCATTAACACCTTAAGAGAAAAAAGATGTAGCTTTGGAAAATGCTCTAATTTTATATATATACACCAGTCATTATACAATGGATCTGTACATGCCACTACAGGTTTTAACTCCAAATCATTTACACTTTGGGCGCAATCTCTCTATCTCTTCTTTGATACAGTTTATAATGATATTACGCCTACTCATTTAGACAAAGGACATTATATTTAAAAAATGCAGCAGGATTTGAACAGGCTTACACATCATTAGAGAGAAATCGCATTCAACAAAACAACAGGCAGCATGCCAGGGCTAAACTAAGAATTGTGAATGTTGGTGATACTGTTTATTTGAGGTCAAAAGATGTGTTTAAACCTAAATACAGAGGGCCTTATTGCATTATTTCAAAACACAATAAAGTGAACTTTAGAATTAGACTTTGGGCGATGAATCTGCCCCTGTTTTTAAGGTGCATATAGATCGCTTACGACTAGCGCCCGCAAGAAAGACTATATTGATTGACAATTGTGATGAAAATCTTCGGGTGTCTACTCCTCGTTATCAATTGCGTAATCGTCTTATCAATTAATATTGTGTTTAATCGATGATGTAATAATGAACTCATGGACGCTATAATGATATGTGGAACATTTGTGAACATTGACACTCTTATGAAGAAAAACATCAGTGATACTTTATTACTTAAAAATGATATTGAGTGTAAATGACTGTATAAACTGCTTAAATTCAAATAACGTTCTTCCAAGTATTTAGATGTCATCTGTACAATCAGGATTTCTCGTTTTGTGCTTATCATTCTCTCTTCACTTCTAGCGATAATTCTTTATCATGCTTTGAGCTCCGTCAAATTGGAGCATTATTAGCCATCTTTGGGGTAATTCTGCTGGCAGAAATTACTCATTTGCGAATCATTCTCATGGGTGATGACGGCTCTGTTATCGGTATTCAAATTATGTGTTATCATGTGTCGTGAACGTTGAGTATTATATATCTAATAATTCTAATTTAGTTAGGTTATAATGTGCTTATTTTCTTTATATATTTTTTTTTCATTTTGTATAATCCTCTACATGTTGTGCATTATTTTTGTGTTCGATAATGTTGTTATAGTGCTGGCTAAGCTGATAAGAGATAAAGTTGGACGCAAACAACCCGATATCAATTGATATTATAATTTATTTATCGCGACAGGGTATTTAAACGTTCTCTACTCACGCATACGGGGTAGTTAAACTTATTAATACAAGTTGCTTTTATATCACATGTGTTGGATTGTGCAATGTTTTTTTTTAAATGTTTGTGCTGATTTGTATCCTATATTGGTGAAATATCGGCATATGCCTTTGGACTCATTGAATTCCTGCAGCTCATCCATAATGCATGTCATCATAATTATTTGTCTGGTTGTATTTTCATGTCATTATCAGTGCTATCATTGTTACCATGCTGTGAGGAAATAGTTCACTGGCCACTACTCAGTTCAGGATAATGCTTCAGGAGTTCAGGATAATGCTTCTATATCAGTTTTAAGCATTCCTCGGAGAGACAATATATTGTTACCCGAAATTTAGAGTGGGTTTTTTTTTTTTTTTGTCTATTGATGGGGTATTATGTGATATGATAATCACATCAAATATTGTTTTGCCCTAAAAGCAGGGAAACACAATCTGCAAGTTATTTGTTTCAATGTCCAGTCACCTAACGAATCCCTGAACTTGAGGAAAAACCAAGTTCATCACCCCTCGATTCCGAAAAATGAAACGGGTGCGCTTTCACCCTTCATGCAATGGGGTTGATATCGGAAGTGGCGCAATGTCACTCGGCCACTAGAAGGATTGACCCCCTGGCAAGGTCAGGGTTTAGCACCCTGAATATTGGGGGAAGGTCAGACGGGGAAAACGACAGGGAAACGCCAACGCTAAAAAAAGAAACGGAGGTTTTTTCGGTTGTGGCCAGCCATTTTCAAAAAATATGGTAACTCTACAGTAAAACGATGTACCATCGACGAATTGAAGGAATGAAAACAAAACCGAAGTTACCAAACAGAATACGGCTGTCTTTAATGTGTCGTTCACCAATGATAGAAATATCTAGATTCCAGAAGGAAAGAACCACGTGATTCCAAAAAAAGGAACCTACATATCCCGATGCCTTACTTCAACCTGGCGGTCACCATATATAAAGGTATGTCCATATTTCTATCCGATACCGATTGAGAACTCCACTTATTTCCGATCGAAGCTGAGGTCAAAACTGGATAGTGGTATCCAGATAAAAATTGGATATAATAACCAGTACAAGGATTTTTGCTGGATTGGCGACAGTCCAGGTGAAAAGAAAATACACTCATTGCCGTAAAAATTTGCGCACCAAGAAATAATTGTGTGATTGTAACGAAACTTGGCATGAATGTACATGTCGGACAGATATGCAAATGATTAGAAATGCACCGTGATTACGCACTGCGTAATGCCACTAGAGGGCGTTGAACTTCGTTCTCCTTGGAGTATAAAACAGGTAAGCAGAGCTTGTTTGAGTGTACTTAATCTTTTGCAAAGGAAACGCTGATGTAGACATGCCGTTACGCCGCCATCGAAGACAATATGAACAGCTGTCAGAGTTCGAGAGGGGAAGAATCATCGGAATGATGGAAGCTGGGTGGTAAGCTCGGCGAGTAGCTCGTCAAGTAGGCCGTTTTGATTTTAGTGTGTTGCAGGTGTTGGGACCAGTTTACAGAAGAGACTTCCTTCACACGGCGACCAGTCTCAGGTCGCCTTCGACAGACCAGCCGTCGAGAAGACCGTCACATCATACGAAACGCACGAAAAGAGTCAACTTGCCTCATTGGCCGCTATCCAGACACAGGCAGCACCTTCACTATGGGCCCCTGTGTCTTCCCTAACCATCACAAGGCGCCTGACTGAAGGACATCTGGTATCGCGGGGCCCATTACGTGTGCTGCCAATGCAATGCCACCCACCAACCGACGCCTCCGTTTGGAGTGGTGTCGCGCACAACGGGATTGGACTGCAACGGAATGGAACCAGGTCGTCTTCAGCGACGAATCAAGATTCAATTTGAGCAGTGATGATAATCGTGTTCGTGTGTGGATGCCCCGTGGTAAACATCTCAATCCTGCCTTCGCTTTACAGCGACACACCGCTCCCACAGCTGGTGTGATGGTACGGGGTGACATTGCTTACGATACACGGTCACCCCTAATATTGATCCATGGCACAATGACAGCCCAGCGGTACGTCCATGACATCCTTCAGCCACATGTGATGCCACTCATGGCAGGGCTCCCAGGGGCCATTTTTCAACAAGACAACACTCGGCCACACACAGCAAGGATGTCACAAGACTGCCTCCGCCACATTACCACCCTTCCCTGGCCTGCTCGATCCCCAGATTTGTCACCAATCGAGCATATCTGGGATCATTTGAGACGGCAAGTTGGACACCCTACGAGTTTGGTCGAACTAGAGGCGCGTTTACAGCAACTGTGGAACGAGATGTCTCAGGACATCATACGGAACTTGTATGCCTCAATGCCCGCTCGTATCGTATCGTGCTTTTGCGCTAGAGGGGGTCCAACAGAATACTAAAACTTCCATTCATTTAAGAAGCACGAGTGACCTGAGCGTCAAGTAGAATACATGCAAAGATCCATCCTCTTGTGAGAATACAACAGGTTCCCGGCGAGTCTTGAGAAACAGAGTTCCATCCATTCATCGTTTAACGAAAAGCTCCATCCTCTTGTCATAGTACAGCGGATCGCCAGATAAAACTGATATACCATAAACTGGACAACCGCCAGTAAACATCAGTAACTGAAAAGTGTTTTGATATAACAGTAGTAACTAATGAAAGTCAGTCACACCACCACATCTTAGACACATGTATGACGTTTAATAAGCCCACTGAAAATACTTTAAACTCTTAGTGCCCATTACAGTATAGAAAGCTTTTAACATTAGCCTGTATGACAATAGGGGCCTTATTTTGATATGACCGGCAATCTTGGAAATGTGGGTGCTATGATGAAAGGAAGCATCCGAAAAGGTTTTACGAGAACAGGGATGATAGGGAACTGAAACGAATGCTTTGAATTGGAACTATCGCCTGTTTCAAATAGCAATAGCAGGTAGGTTGATCATTTTTTCAAAGCTATTAGTAGTATTTCCCCGAACTTCACTTTATTAGTGACAGTACGGGATCCTTCCCGAAGTGAGAGATCCGACGAAAACACCTCATAATTTTGAATCACGGTCAGATAGCAAGGTCAACACCTGATCTGGGACCCCACTCTCCCAACTTCAAAACCACTCCATCGTGAGGTCAGAACAGATTTAACGTGCACCAGCTTTTGTATTTGGACCCAGTTTCCTCCTAATTGTTAACTCCTAACTGTCCGGCTGCTAATCCGCTACTCTTAAAGCCGGACTACCGTGACCTTGAATGGGGAAGTAGGTAGATATTTAATTAATATTACACAGGCGAAACTCAACGGACTATTGGTGATGGTCCAGGATCAACCCCCGAAGGGAAGGGTCCGAGGATAACTCCACGTAATTTTGAACCACGTTCAGATGACGAGGTCACACCTGAGCAGAGAACCAACTCTCCACATTTTCCACACTATACCAACATGAGGACATTTGAGACCTCAACAGATTTAACGGCTTTCAGTACCTTTATACCAGACGGTATTTGGCAGGATTTATTTCACGAATTTGGTTGGATTCACTCCTGTTGCTAGTTCGCTACTCTTCTAACCGGGCTACCTAAATAGAAACGAATGCTTAAAAGTTGAAAAAATCATGTTTCGAATTTCCAACTACACAGCAGAAATGAAGCCATACAAGACGAAGACAAATCCACGATGAATTCCCGAGCAAATGAAACGCACGAGTAAGAGACAGTCCATCACCTGACAGACAGAAGACACGATCACCCGCGTCTAAACAAAGTGATAACTCTTCACCCGTTTCACACTCCAAGGGGGCCCGACCAACCTTGAGAAAAGAGAAGGCACAAAAGATCGGTTTTAGTTACGGGAGGATATGCGAAGGCAGCTGTAAATTTCCCGAGAGCGAGCGCTTGCAGGTGATCATGTGCGAGTTGCCAGTCTGAAGTGCGAAGTCTTTCCTTCTCTTTGTTGCACGATGGAGATTGATGGCCGTCTACCGATGGCTGTGGCGGCGAAGTGAGAGCTCTGTAGGTGTTTTCGGGTCGGTTCCGCTTCCTGGTGTGCGGTCGAAAACAATCGAGCAAGCAATCAATGGATGGAGTCTAAAGCGGCCTTGAAAGAGTGGAGAAACTGCGGTTTGGAAAAGAAGAAAAGCTAATAAAGATATATTTAGAAGATGTGGCAGGCGTCGGATTGCGATGAGAGTTATTTTTACCCTCAGTGGAAAATGGAGAGTCGTTTTGCTATCTTTTAATTGAAAAATATGTTTGAGTGTAGTATAGGATTGGCAACCTGAGAGTTGCGACTTTCAACCAAAGACCGTCATCAACGTGTGGTCCTGTATATGCCTTGATATTGACCTTGACCTAGAGTGGAGACAGACCCCACTGTGTCACCCTGATTTGGGTATATCAGTTTGCTGCCCGTTTGAGCAACTAGGGAGGTTCTCGAAGGGAAAAGGAAAGGAGAACAGACCCGGGACGCTCCGCTCGAAAATCCGCTGACCGCCTTGAGGGCTAAGTAGGGACGTGAACGTGCTCGGTCCAGTGTGGGAGGTTTGTCCGATTTAGGACAGTCAGAAATTGCGTCTGCCGTGTTAGAGTTATTTTCTGACTCGCAACTGCCCTCGCCAAATGAGCTGCAGTGCGCACGCCTTGAAAAGATGTTTGCCTAAAGCTTCGGTTTCCTAAGAAAGCGTCGCCGTGATCTAGCGGCCGTGATGTATCGGTGGGTGACGTCACTAAAACGTTGTTCATACTAACACATGGTGTTGGTTTCCTAGAGAGCGGTGTTTGTGAGCGTAACGAAAATTATCGGAGCCGCCATTTCCATGACTGTCGTCATAGCGGTCTCAAACAGTTGGGGAACGTTTTTTCTCTTGTAGCGGCCACATTTCATTTCCTGCTCCAAGCAATTCGAACGAAGAGAGAAATGAGTAAACATTTTTGACTGCCATTGATTAATTCGTTTTTGTAAAATCGGGATCGTTAAACACAGAATGAAAATTTCAACGGATTTGAAATCTGCGGAAAATTTGACACCAGATCGATACCTTAATTGTGATTTTCTTTAAATAAATAATTAATTATTTAATAAATAATTAAATAATAAAATGGTAAATAATTGAATAATAAAACTGTTTTTTATATCGATCTGGCGTAGAAATTTACGCTGATTTGAAATCTGTTGAAATTTTCACTATACCTTCAACGATCCCGAAGTTAGAAAGTTTAAACTAGAGAATAAAAAACCACTTTGTTTTGTTTCTCGAATAAAATAAACCACGACAGCCGTCTGTGTTGCCCATTCTCCAACGTATTCTGTCCGTCTAAGTTTACACGTCTGGATTTTTGTTTAGACGGCCGTCTAGTTATGCCTGCGGCATCATGACGTATCACGGCTGTTAGATAACGGCTCCACTTTCTTAGGAAACCAAAGCTTAAGCGGCGTGAACGGTACCGTAGTACCGGTGTCCAGGATTGGACGGCCAAAGTTCTTCAATTACGGACTAACCTCCTTGTGTGGGAGTATTTGGCCTGCAGCTGTTATTTCAGCTGGCTCCATCCTAGGGCTGATGGTTTATGCCAATTTGGCAGACACAAAATGCATTTTGCTGCGTATCTCCTACGGGCCTCCAATGAGTGCCTTCTCCAACCAATAGTCAACGCACTTGCCCTACTAACATACATTGTACTCACCAACTTACCACAATAATTTTGAGTTAGCATTTACTGAGATCCTGTATACGCCGTGTGCTTCCATTACTAAGATAGACAATAGGCTCCAATACAAAAATATCCGATTGATCCCAGAACATGGATGGGCAAACATTGCCAGTACCAGGATAAACAACACAGCCCAGTACAAAGATAGACATTAGGCCCCCGATACTAAGTTAAACAATAGGTTCCAGATCCAGGATAGATAATAATTTCCAGTATCAGAAGAGGCAATAGACTCCAGTACCAAGATAGATAACACACTACCCTATAGTAATGGACCGTACGCCAGACCGTACGCCAGATATAAAATCCGACTACTTGTTTGGGGGTGTTTTTTGTGGTTTGGCCTAGGACCGTTGGATGTTTTTCCTAGTCAATTGAACGCCGACGCCTACATGAACATTTTCAATCAGGTTCTTCCTAAGACCTGGCAATTTTATGGAATGGACGAATGTTACTTTCAGGACGACAACGCTCCATGTCATGTTGCAGCCTCTGTCAAGCAGTGGTTATCAATACATGGACGTAAAACGTCTTCCCTGGCTTGCTCAGAGTCTCGAGTTAACCCCATAGAACATTTGTGAAACGAATTAGAGCGACGCTTACGGACCAGGGAACCACATCCGAAATCTAAAGCTGACCTGTCGACATTCTTGCAGCAGGAATGGACACAAATATCCATAGCTGTGTATCAAAGCCTTGTTGAAAGTATGCCCAGAAGGGTTGCTAGTTTAATCGCAGCACGTGGGGGACCATCCTTCTATAAAAGCATATAATCTTTCCCTTATTCCATCACATCTTGCTGTCCGGTTCATTATTGTAGGGTAGTGTAGATACCACTACATGCAGTTGAATCTGACGTCCATATATATGTATCTTTTTTTTTTGTACACATAAATATCCGGTAAAAGAATACCAATGTGAGGACATTTGAGGCCACGTTAGATTAAACGTGCGCCAGTCTCCACATTTTGGTAATTTGGTAATTTTAGTTAACGTCGTACTAGAGCAACGCAACGGGCTATTGACGACGGCCCGGGATGCTTTCGCGGAATCCCTCATGCTTTCAGCACCCCTTGGCGAGTTGGCGAAAGCCGGCTGTATCGCCACTTGCGAGAACTATATCGGGCCACGTGAGACAAGACGACAGTTTCATATACCCTCTTGCTGCCATCTGTTGACTCAGAAAGAAATCTTTTTATTACAAGTTTTTTTCTGTTTTAAATGTTTTCTACTACAAATTTTTTACATCAGCTACAAATATATGTATTAAATACATAAAATAATATATGTTTTTGTGACACACTCTCTAATATCTTAAACAATAAATATATGAAATAAAACAACTTAAAATTTTTTTTTCCATTGAGAATACATGTATAAAAAATTTCTGTCTCCTTAACAGCCCAAATGCAAATGCTATAATTATAGAGGATATGAGTTAGAAAAAACTTTGTTTCGAAAAACGTTATTGAAAACAGTCAAAATAGAAAATATTTTTTCAATTTAAATTTTCTAATCTTGAGCTCAAATGAGTGAAACTAATCAAGAAGTGTATTTGTTTACAAAAAAATACTTTAGTTAAATCTTAATAAACTGCTTTTACTAATATAAAAAATATCTACTACTAGTTGTCTCCCCAAACTGTGGCGGGATTATATTAAGTAGGCGATCAAACAAGAGATTTGATTCATAAGAAACTATATTATGAAAATAAAAACCCTGGGTTTTAAGGCGAATAATTTCCATAATAAACAACGTAATTGATTTATCCGCCTCCCCCCCCCTCGCATCTTAAACAAATACATACTCATCAACTCTTTCTATTTGACGAATTTTAGAGTAAGTGATCATTTTATATTGTAAAAATCATAACAAAACGCAATTGATTGACTAAATTTCAAATAAATGTAAACATATACAATTTATTTACATGGGGTACTTCTTAAACAGCCTGCTTCTTATATCAACCAATATTACGAAGTAGATACAATAGAGATAGATAAAGTAAAACAAAAATAATCATGTTTTATCTTGAATGTCAACATAATATATATAGAATATCCAAAAAAATCAGACCGAAAATCACTCAGTGAGAAAAAAATGGCGATCTTCTAAACAACTTAGTAGGGTTGCCCGAGAAATTGAGAAGGATTGCCAATTTCCCCAACTTTCGGTTCTCAAAGTGCTTTATATCGCCAACTCGCCAAGAAGTGCTCAAAGCGTGAGGGTTTCCACTGTGCGAAGTGGCACCGGAGAAGAACTCTCGTTAGACAGCTGTAAGGTGAAGTTAAACACCGGGGAAAAAACTAACTGTCGAGAAAAGCTTGTTGTAGTTATGAACATTCGTTCACTGACTGTCCACTGTACATATTGCGTACATAATCTTCCTATTGTCAACCGAAACCTTTCAAGTTCAAATAGAAAACTTGTAAAGGTATCAAGCTGAGCCCGACACCAGTTTAATACTGTGGTTCTAAAGGTAATGGTAATTTTAGTTAAAACGTAGTACTAGAGCAACACAACGGGCTATTGACGACGGTCGGGGATCAGTCCCTTAAGGGAAATATCCAAGGAGAACACCTCGTAATTTTGAACCACGGTCAGATGACGAAGCAACACCTGAAATGGCATCCCACTCACCAAACTTCCACGCCAACCCAACTGTGTGGTTCTAAAGAGCCACACTGTCATTACACTGTCTATAAATGACCAAGTGGGTATTCCATGTAGGTAGGTATTTTTTATTTACTGTCGCCCTGGAGCAACACAACGGACTATGGGCGAAGAGCGTCTGGGATCAAACCAGAAGCGAAAGTTTCGAGGTCCACGTCAGATAATTTTGAACCACGGTCAGATCACGAGGTCACATCTGAGCTGGTACCCCACTCTCCAAACTTGAGAATATTTTGGATTTCGGAGCACGACAGATTTAACATGCACCAGCCACCTTTGAATACTAAGGACTTAGGAAGAATTCAGACTCGCAACCCTCCAGTTCTCTTTCAATCGGTAATGGTAATTTTTATTAACGTCGTACTAGAGCAACACAACATCACGTTATGTTGGCGTGGAAGTTTGGAGAGGGGGGTGCCAGCTCATGTGTTGCTTCGTCATCTGACCGTGGTCCTCGTATCTTTTCCTTAAGGGACTGATCCCGGACCGTCGTCAGTAGCCCGTTGTTTTGCTCTAGTACGACGTTAACTAAAAAATTAATAAATTACCATGTAGGTAAGTAGATAGGTATTTAATTAACGTCGTACTGGAGCAGCACAACGGGCTATTGACTACGGTTCAGGATCAATCCATCAAGGGTAATGGTAATTTTAGTTAACGTCGTACTAGAGCAACAGAACGGGCTATTAACAGCGGTCCGGGATCAGTCCCTTATGGGAAAGATCCGAGGACAACCTCTAGTAATTTTGAACCACGGTCCAATCCATCAAGGGAAAGATCAGAAATTTATTACACGTGACAGAACGGAACAAATAAAGAGAGAAATATTTTTATTTTCATCTTACCTTTTATTTAACGCATGCGACAGTTTCGATTACTTTCATTAACTTTTTTGATTAATTTAAATGCCACTCCATTAAAAAATAACAGAAAACAACTTTTAATCAGGAAAATTTCAAGCAATTAGCAAATATGACGGAACAGATTACACGCTAAATGTCAAACTTTCAACAAAAGTCAAGGAAGCTTAATCTCTGCGAAATGAATTAAATGAAAAATCAGATTTTCTTTATACAATACATGAATATAATAACTAATTAAATGAACCGAGAGAATTACATTACTTGAAGAATGCTTTTTTAGACTCAAATGAGCGCGTGATGAAATGGAACATACCATGTGTAAGAATTGGAACATCGCAATATAAAACTAAGAGATGTCAAATTTTGCTTTGTAATACTTTTAATAAAAAAGGATAAAAGCAATCACAAAGCAAAGAAAAAGGAAAGTGATTATTAAACCTTTAGACCACGGCAGGTCCAGAAGTTTTACCTTGAAAATTATAAGAATTGCGCCAGTTATATCTCTATTGCCCGTAGCCAAAATAAACTTTTATTCCTCCAATTGATTTCGACGTGATAGCTCGACTGTCATGATCTGAAAAATTTTGCTAATGACAAGATACTGCATCGTCATTAAGATGTTGCCAATATTTCCAACAAGAAAGATATTGTAATTGCAGATTGATGAGCATCTGAACAGACACCTGACACTACATAATTTCATAGCGTGAGGACAATTGAGGTCATGGCAGATTTGACGTGCGCCAGCCTCCACCTATGGTCTTTATTGGGTCGAGCTTCGAACTCGCAACTGGTAATCTAGGGACACAAAAACCTGATTAATTGCATACACAGTGAAAATTTTTTAATGAAAATAAATAGCTATGTAAATCTTATTTTGGCTGTATCATTGTTGGCACACCACACGGCCCATGTTACATAACAATTTTACTTTAAAGTGCGACAATGTTACTTTATGTCCAATACAATGTTACGTTGAAGTTACAATGTTACGTTGTAGTTACAATGTTACGTTGCAGTTACCATATTACGTTGCAGTTACAATGTTACGTTGCAGTTATCATATTACGTTGCAGTTCGAATTTTACGTTGCAGTTATCATATTACGTTGTAGTTACAATGTTACGTTGCAGTTATCATATTACGTTGTAGTTACAATGTTACGTTGCAGTTATCATATTACGTTGTAGTTACAATGTTACGTTGCATTTACAATATTACGTTGAAGTTATAATGTTAAGTTGCAGTTACAATGTTACGTTGCAGTTACAATTTTACGTTGCAGTTACGATATTACGTTGTAGTTTCAATGTTTTACTTTACAGTTACAATATTACGTTGTACTTACAATGTTAGGTTGGCGTTACATCATACAAATAAAAAGCTCTATGATTTAACAGTCAATAAAATTAAAAAATATTTGTCGCATGATAGGTACCTAAAAATGTTGTTAAATAATAAATTAAAAGCATTGTTCAAAAACAATATTTCTAAATATTATTGTAGCGTCACGCTTTGAGCAAAAGAAAGATGCAAAGCAATTCATAGTTAAAATTCTGTCAGTTTAGAACGATGAATTTGAAGTCTCATTGATATGTAGGTAGGTATTTTAATTAAAGTCAAACTGGAGCAACACAACGGGCTATTGGCGACGTTCCGGGATCCAACGCGAGGAAGATATACGAAAACTACACCACGTAATTTGAACCACGATCAGATGACTCTCATCGATAGGAAAAGTGACAATATGATCTGCTAGTTTCATTTTCAAGTCCTATAATTCAGCCTGGATGCATATCAGGCGGAGATAAAAACCACATTCTCTTGTGACTGCATGCACCTGACTGCAAATAAAAATAATGATACGGAAAAATTTCAAAAATTAGAAGATTTACATTATCTTTTTACTCAACAGTTTAATTTATTTATCGCACTGTTTGTAACATCACTGTGATCCAGAAACGAATAATACGTGGTAACTAGATCTTTCAATATATATTAGAGTTTGATGCTGGACCGTCGCCAATAGACCATTGTGGTGCTCCAGTGCGACATTAATTAAAACACCTACCTACCTCCAATACGTAACCCTTCCGAAATAAATATCTCCATGAGATAGATATCTCCAAATCAACCGATTATTAGACCTCTGTAAACTATTGAAAACTTCGAGACTACCATTGCACACAATTCCTTCCGAACTTAAAATGCATTATTCTGCTTTATTTAACGATATACAACAGTTATTCCCTCCACTTGACGGCTATCAAACGCCTGCATCATTTGAATTTCTAATCACTCTCGGAATCTCGGTGTTATTGTCTAGACTTTCAACAACCGGCACTCAAGGGGCATTTGATATTCGAGCAAGAGCATTGTTTGTAAATCGCATGGCTTCCTAACCGTTGTTTTACTACCGATTAAAGCTTTGTGTTTGAGATTCGGATGGTGATTTCCATTGAAGCTAGCGCGTATAATCTATTTTTTGGGTTGGATAAGCCATTGATTCAGAAAAATAACAGCAGAAATGATCTGGCGCTCTTTTGTTTAAGGTTAGTGGACATTAACGTTTGGTGCCGGTAGCCTCTGACAAAAGATTACGGTCAGAATTATGAAACGATTGAAACTTGTATGTGGAAAATAACATCTATACATTATCTCATTCATACATTACGAAGCTATTAATAGCCAATTGCCATCGAATTATCTATCTTACAGTCTACGTATACAGTTGTTATATGAACACAGGATATTTTAAAACCTTCCAGTAGACTTTAATCGTCCTGGTGGTTGTATCGAGTTGCCAACTATTTATATATCTTGCAGTCTATGTAAGAAAAATGGTAGAAATTTTTTAAAAAATAGTTTACAAAAGATAAAGGTAGTTAAAATCTGCATACAAAATTTCATTTATGTAAATAACTTATTCATGGAGATATTAAGATTCGAAATGCAGTGATTTTTTTTGCATATTTTGACATTTAAAAAAGGTACCTAACCCCTTAACCACCAGACCAATTGGTCGGCAGGGTTAGAATAGAAACTGGTAATTTCGTAATTTTTAATTACCGTCGTACTAGAGCAACACAACGGGCTATTGATGATTTTCCGGGATCAATCCACTGAGGGAAAACTCCGAGGATAGCACCACGTATTTTTTGAACCACGGTCAAACGACAAAGAATAAAAAATAAAGTCTCACTATACTTTCAAAAACCGTAATTTTCGCTTCAGGTTATTTTTTTTTTTCAAACTTTATTTCGCCACCGAAGTTTTATTTTTTATAAGATGTCAAGCCCCACTTGCGCCTACATCCAGTTCACTGCAGCAAACTCGAGTTTCAAACGCGCACATTAAAAGTGAACTCGGTACTCTCTCCCCCGAGTAATTACCCCTAGACTATGAAAGTTTTTTAATTACCCGTCTAACCGAACGGTCAGCGTAGGCAAACGAACGCCGTTCCAAACTCAAAACTTCGCTTGGTACTCATCTCGTTATAGTCGTCGTCAAAGGAGAGCTCATTCGGCTGCTGAAAGTTTAACGAAGGTGAAGAAAGATAATCACCCGGGCTTCGCTCTCCTTCTCTTCGTCGAAGGGAGAGAGAGCAGACTGCAAAAAGAGCACAACGCTCTCGAATCGATTTCCCGGAGATTCAAATGGGAGTTTAAAAATTCACGAATTTACCCGACTAATCGGCTGAGATTAAAGCCCTTCTCGAAACTCGTTATTAGTATCGCCCAAGTTCGTAGCCTCCAGACAAGTAAATTTCTTCGGAATTTCTTGTTGACTCAGGCAGACAAAAGCTCATTCCGTTAATTACCAACTTTTTTATGCTTAAATATTAATGGGAGGAATACGGTAAGTCGCAGATTTGTTCAGTTAAAGAAATGGGTTTAGTAAGGTTCATTAGAGTTGAGTCTGGCGGTCGATACAGCGGAATATTCAACCCTGATTACGTCTATACGAGACTTAGGAGATAATAAAGTCGCAGTTTATATCTTAAAATAGCAATAAAAATACATCAATTACAGTGAAAAAACTGTCATTCTTACGAAGAATATTAGTAATGGAGTAGAATTATCCTTGTTACCTCCTTCATATGTGCTCGGTTGAGCACACCGTGGCCAATTTGCAGTGTCTGAAGGAATTGAGTTCAAGCTCAATTAAGACAGCAACGAAGTAGTTAACTTAAAACTAAGGTTTTTTTATAAGTTCGTTTAAATTTACAGAAATTTTTTTTTAAGAACTGGATAGTTTAAACTTAAATTATTAATTTACAGAAGAACTATTGTCCTAGCAAAATGCCCACGCAAGGCCTCCCCTATTCTGTCACCAAACTTCCTTCTTGGATCTTCGCGACACCCCTCCAAGGGGTCGTATCCAAGTTACCAGCTGTCAATGTTTTAAGGGTGCTTGGAACAGGACTGTACAAATAAATGGCTTATCGTTTATTACCTTATTGAAATTCAGAAAAAATAGTCAATTGGTAATTTTTTTGGTAATTTTTTAGTTAACGTCGTACTAGAGCAACACAACGGCTATTGACGACGGTCCGGGATCAGTCCCTTAAGAAAAAATAGTCAAAAAGGATCTGAGATGAATACAGTAAATCGTATACACTCAAACCTGTTTTTGGGCGATCTTTTTTTGTGCGGTATATGAAAAAAATGTATTCAGTACAATCTACTTACAGTCCTTTCAAAATTTCAATCAAATTAGAACATAATTGACGAAGTTGAATACGTACTTAGATTGTTTTACCAGTACTGCTGAAAAGGCATTTTTTTCCTAAAATTATTTGTTTTTTATGGAATTTCAGCTCTGATACTTCATTTATTTCGAGTCTTATTATTGTTCTTTGCGCAATGTAAACGATTTCCGAATATTTGGATAATGGTAATGGTAATTTTAGTTAATGTCGTACTAGAGCAACACAGCGGTCTATTGACGACGGTCCGGGATCAGTCCCTTGAGGGAAAGATCCGAGGACAACACCTAGTAATTTTGAACCACGGTCAGATGACGAAGCAACACCTGAGCTGGCACCCCACTCTCCAAACTTCCACGCCAACCCAACGTGAGGACTTTCGGCCACGACAGATTTAAGGTGCGCCAGCCGCCTCTACACCATACGCTTACAAACATCCATGCCCGTACCCGGATTCGAACCAGGAACCTTCCGATCTAGAGGCTAACACCTTAACCGCTATACCGGTAGGTCGGCCAGAATATTTGGGACAGACGATATTTTACAAAGAACGAGAATGAAACGAAAACTCGAGTTTCTTTCGCTCTGAATTAATTCCGCATTTCTAAATTTGTTGCACTTTTTAGTTATAACTTGTGGCAAAAGGTTTAACGAGATTCCAAGTAGTTGCCAATCTTCGTGTCTTGATTTCGTTTTAGAAAGCAATTTATAGTTATTTCGTAAGGTTTTGAGTTATTTTCTACGTGAGACTTTTTTATGCGGTCCCTATTCACCGCATAAATTTTTTTTCAAATGTGTTGCGAAAAATATTTTTATAGCTACTTGTAAAGTTTTGGAAGATTTTTTTTATGCGGTCCCTATCCACAGCACAAAAACATGTTTGAGTGTATTAGTGTTTATTCATTCGGCTTAGCTCTCAAAGTTCTATCCTATGGCCTCTTTGTGGCGAGAGGATGAAACGGTTAGCGCAGGCGAAGTACGTCGGTAGTATAATATTCTCCCGACGAATAGTATCTTGGTGGTCCTACAAGGAGTATATTATACTCCTGGTAGGGCCACCAAAGACGTGAAGAATGTATTGCTTTGCCCGGCGACATAGGAAGGTGAATGGGTGGCTAATATGCCCTGCTACAGCGATGGCTCCCAGATCTCATATGATCCATATCAGGCGCATGTCATGGACTTGTGCAAAAAAAACAGTCAGTACGTAAAAAGTAATTGCTCAGATCTTCTCCAGTACCTTTACATCACTGGTACCTCAGTAAAATACCAGGAGATCTGTTTGCCTTAAATTTGGCCCGGACATTTTAAAGAACCCATTTCCCTTTGCCCAAAAGCTTTTCTTGTACAGACTCGACGACTTGATGCATTTCGTTTTACACTGGGATAAGAAGGAAGGTTTGTTTTCAAATCTCAAAGTTTCATTTGAGACGAGTGGAAGAAATTGAGGATTCAGCCCTCATTGCGTCAGTACGTAACTTTAGAGATGATAAAGTCATAGCGTCCTTTCTGTGATAGAAATGAAACTTTTAAAGGACCCATCCATTGCCCATAAGCTTTTTTGTACAGACTCGATGACTTGATGCATTTCGTTTTACACTGGGATAAGAAGGAAGGTTTGTTTTCAAATCTCAAAGTTTCATTTGAGACGAATGGAAGAAATTGAGGATTCAGCCCTCATTGCGTCAGTACGTAACTTTAGAGATGATAAAGTCATAGCGTCCTTTCTGTGATAGAAATGAAACTTTTAAAGGACCCATCCATTGCCCATAAGCTTTTTTGTACAGACTCGATGACTTGATGCATTTCGTTTTACACTGGGATAAGAAGGAAGGTTTGTTTTCAAATCTCAAAGTTTCATTTGAGACGAGTGGAAGAAATTGAGGATTCAGCCCTCATTGCGTCAGTACGTAACTTTAGAGATGATAAAGTCATAGCGTCCTTTCTGTGATAGAAATGAAACTTTTAAAGGACCCATCCATTGCCCATAAGCTTTTTTGTACAGACTCGATGACTTGATGCATTTCGTTTTACACTGGGATAAGAAGGAAGGTTTGTTTTCAAATCTCAAAGTTTCATTTGAGACGAATGGAAGAAATTGAGGATTCAGCCCTCATTGCGTCAGTACGTAACTTTAGAGATGATAAAGTCATAGCGTCCTTTCTGTGATAGAAATGAAACTTTTAAAGGACCCATCCATTGCCCATAAGCTTTTTTGTACAGACTCGATGACTTGATGCATTTCGTTTTACACTGGGATAAGAAGGAAGGTTTGTTTTCAAATCTCAAAGTTTCATTTGAGACGAGTGGAAGAAATTGAGAATTCAGCCCTGATTGCGTCAGTCCGTAACTTTAGAGATGATAAAGTCGAAGCTTCTTTTCTGTGACAGAAATAAAAAACGATGAGACATCTCGTAGTTTGTAAAATTTATCAGATCTTAATGAACGAGATATCTTGTTGAAACCACTTGGATGTTTAATGGACTATGTAGCACCAGACTTCGATTCCTAGAGCTAAGTCCCAAGTAAATCACTAGATGGTGCCATGGGTTAGTGTATCTGATATGAAATTGCATGCTCTGGTGTGGAATGACTGTCTATGTGGAAATAACCACGTTAAATCTTCCATGGCCATAAATGTCCGCACATTGACATGGCGTGGAATTTTGGATAGTGTGGTGCCAGATCATTAGTAGCTGGCCGTAGTTTGATATTACGAGATGTTGTCCTCATATCTTTCCTTTAGCGTTGGATCCCGGGCGTCGCCAATATCCCGTTGTGTTGCTTCAGTGCTACGTGATTTTAACTACCGTCACATTAAATTTGATTCTGGAAAAAAAATATAAGTTCGACTTTCATTTTTGCTAGGGTAAATGCATGGATGTACCTTGCTGATTCATTCTTAAATTCCAAGTATTCTTGCCGACCAACCGGTATAGTGGTTAAGGTGTTAGCCTCTAGATCGTGAGGTTCCTGGTTCGAATCCGGGTCCGGGCATGGATGTTTGTAAGCGTATGGTGTAGAGGCGGCTGGTGCACCTTAAATCTGTCGTGGTCGAAAGTCCTCACGTTGGGTTGGCGTGGAAGTTTGGAGAGTGGGGTGCCAGCTCAGGTGTTACTTCGTCATCTGACCGTGGTTCAAAATTACGAGGTGTTGTCCTCGGATCTTTCCCTTAAGGGACTGATCCTGGACCGTCGTCAATAGCCCGTTGTGTTGCTCTAGTACGACGTAAACTAAAATTACCATTGCCAAGTTTTCTTCTTAGTTAAACTGTTGCTTTGTCTCCTCCTTTTTATACTAAACACAGCTTCAATGTTTTTTTAATTAGAATTGGACTTAATAATTAACCAAATTGTACTTTTGTAATTCTGTAAGTCCAATGAATAGCGAACATTTGGACGATAGATCGTGTTCTTCAGAGGTATTGAGAAAAAAGAAGGCTAATAAATTAATCATCAAACGCACAGCATCTGTAAATAAATAAATTTATTAATATCCATACAATGTGCAAGTCATTCAGATGTTCATTATTTTACATTAAAGTAACACACATGTACTCTGATAATTATACTTTAACGAGATATTAAAAAAGGTATGTTGTCATAAGGTACATATACACTCTATAACAAAAAAAATCGACGCACCAAGAAGGAATCATCCGATTGCTTTGAAATTTCGTATGCAAAAATGTTTTGACCCAATATGCAAATGATTAAAATTTGGTGTCTTATGAATGAATAGTGCGAACTCCAGCGCATCGGAACTGCGCATCCAGCAGATGTATATAAGGAGTTGTTCTTGAACAGTTGCTAAAATTTTCTGCTGCATTGCGATTTAGGATACCTTTCAACAACTGAAAAAATGCCTCGCCGCAGGATTCGAGCTCATTACGAGCAACTTTCAGAGTTTGAAAGAGGTCGTATCATTGCATTGAAAGAGGAAGGTTGGGCAAATCGGAGAATCGCTCGTCATGTGAGTCGAAGCGATGCGGCGATTAGAAGATGCTGTCAAGGGGTGGACAATGGCAGATTTCAGCGTCATGATGGTAGCGGTCGACGTAGGGCCACAACAGATTGCGAGGACAGAGTGATTGTCAAATCAGCTGTCACAGCGCCTGATTCATCGCTATCAACCATCAGTCGTGCGACCCACACACGAGTGTCCACCATGACGAGTGTCCGCTCGTACCGACCGTTACGCCACCTGCCACTCATGCCTGCACACTGTCGAGCCAGATTACAGTGGTACTTGGCTCGATCAGGCTGGAATGATGCTGACTGGGGACGTATAGTCTTTAGCGACGAATCCCGCTTCCAACTGTGTCCTGACGATTATCGAAGACGAGTCTAGAGACGCCCAGGGCAGCGTGCCGATCCTGCTTTCACTATTGCACGCCACACGGGCCCTCAACAAGGAGCTATGGTCTGGGGTACCATTTCCCTTGATAGCCGGACCCATTTGGTCGTCATTAGAGGTACACACTGCACAGCGGTACATTGACGACATTCTGAGACCTGTTTTGCTACCGTTCCTTTCGTAGTACCCTGGGCTTATTTTTCAGCAAGACAATGCCAGATCACATACGGCACGTGTTGCTATGAACTGTCTTCAAGCTTGTCAAACTTTCCTTGGCCAGCCAGATCACCAGATCTCTCTCCCATCGAGCATGTCTGTGATATGATGGGAAGGCGACTGCGTCCGGTAGGGAATGTTGATGACGTAGTCCGACAATTGGAGCAAATTTGGCAAGAAATACCGCAGGAGACCATCCGGGAGCTTTATAGGTCCATTCCACTCCGTGTGGCAGCTTGCATCCAGGCTTGAGGCGGGTCAACACATTATTGAGCTCGTTACTGTAACTCTGAAATAAATCATTCAATTGTTCTGAAATTTTAATCATTTTCTATTCTGTACATAATTTTCCTATCCATCAATTTTTGTCTCCATCGGACAGCTCCTTCTTGGTGCGTCGATTTTTTTGTTATAGAGTGTAGGTAGAGAATAGTAAAACTTGCAACATAAGTGGATGAAACACTCACCACATATTTATGGCACACCAAACACATTTCTGAATTTTCAAATGTTCTAAATGCCGAAGCTACATCTTAATTGCATTAAATATTTCCAAGAAAGTATAAAACACGTCGACATTATTTTGTATAAAAAAGAACTGCATTGCATCAGTATTAGGTTATACAATGGAAATGCTTCTTTTATGTCATAATGACACATTTGAAATGAAATCCAATATAATTTTAGTATACAGTTCGAAAACATTTATTAACATTGAAAATTATTTCTGCTGCGATACCTACTCAACGACGTATTCCGAATTTGACGTCACTTGACCTACTTATCGAATGAATACAAATTCAGCACTTCACTAATAAAAATTCCAAAGAATGAATTTCGAATTCATAAATTATAGTTTGTTCCTCAACAATTACATTAAACTCCAAAATGGAGATTACTGCAGTTTAAGGTAACTCGGATAGGTATCATACAAGAGCATTTTTACAGCTGGAGTCAAATCTTCAAGACTGTTTTGTTCATTTGACACAGAAAATGCCCTTTATACAGAAATATTCATAGAATTCTGCTAATTATAGCTTCTCTTAACGATTCAACAGGAACTATTTTTGTACCAAACAATATTAAAAGATATTAAGCGTAACAATGTCTTCGTTAAAGAAAAATTAAAAAAGAATTGCTAGCGAAACACCTCACAATTTAAAACTGCTGCATTATGCTTCGATGAAATAAATTAAAACACAATTAAAAGGAAAAGGTAGATAAGAGATTTAATCCAACAAAAGAAAGGTTGAATTGGAGAAAATTAGTTCAATTACTTTGCTGGGTTTAAGAGCCTGATTCAAAGCAATCTAATTGAGGAAATTGGCAAATTATATTCTGCTTCAATCATTTATTTTCTGTAGGAAAAATCGCTGCATAAACTCTTTCAAAGTTTAATATATAATTAGTATTTTTGTTGAACGACTGAATGTATTTGCGTCATAGAGTAAATAAGCACTGTCGTTAAAGGGCAATTACTGTGATAGTATGTTTAGTAGTTGTTTTTTCGAATTATATATTTTCTCTCTAATAGACGTTAAGTTCGTCCTTCTATATATAGCTCTTTTTTGTAGGTAGTTATAGTTAACATCCCACAAGAACAACACAACGGGCTAGTTGTGGCGGTGGGGGATCAATCCCAAAAGGAAAGTTCCGAGGACAACGCCTCGTAATTTTGAACCACGGTCACATGACAAGACCACCTGAGCTGGCAACGCACTCTCTAAACTTTCAAGCTAACGTGAGGACATTTGAGGCCACGACAGATTTAACGTCCAACAGCCTTGGTGTACACGACGGTCTTTCGCTGGACCGAGTTTTGAACACAACCCTCCGGTATTTAATCTATTATGGTTCGGTATTCAATCTCTACCGTGGCCCCTGCTACACAAGGATTGGTTAGACTGGAATTTGCAGCTTGAAGATAATAAATGCAGATCTCAGGTGTAATTTATTCAATCAAATGTCACAATTTAAGCTTTAAGTGATGAGTGTTTTATTGATTTGATTATCTCTACATATTCTTTTGTTTGTTTATTTGCATGCTGTGTAACAGATTTCTTCAATTGCGTGACAGCGATAAAGATCAATCGTATAGAACAGATGAAATGACGAACAGATTAAAAGATTTAATAATTAAATGAATTTTAATAATTAAATGAATTTTAATAATTAAATGAATTTTAATAATTAAATGAATTTTAATAAATTAATAAATTGTAACAATTAAATGAATTTTAACAATTAAATTAATTTAATAATTAAATTAATTTAATAATTTACTTAAATTAATAATTTACTTAAATTAATAATTTACTTAAATTAATAATTTACTTAAATTAATAATTAAATTAGTTCAATAATTAAATGACTTTTAATACTTAAATGAATTTTAATATTTAAATTAATTTTAATAATTAAATTACTTTTAATAAGTAAATAAGAATTAATTTTGAATTTTAAGAATATTCACAATGAAAACAAAATAAATTAAAGAAAATCGGATTAACCAAAGTTTAACCTTTTCTCATTTTTATGCTCGTATGATCATTCAATGACAACTTGACAAGAACGTTGGGTTGTATGATAATTCAAGAACAACTTGACAAGAACGTTAGGTTGTATGATTATTCAAGGATAACTTGACAAGAACGTTAGGTTGTATGATCATTCAAGGATAACTTGACAAGAACGTTGGGTTGTATGATCATTCAAGGACAACCTGACAAGAACGTTGGGTTGTATGATCATTGAAGGACAACTTGACAAGAACGTTGGGTTGTATGATCATTGAAGGACAACTTGACAAGAACGTTGGGTCGTATTATCATTGAATGACAACTTAGTGGAAGTCAATGCGTAATCCCGGAGTACCATGGGAGGTACTGCCACGTCACACACCATGAAATGTTGAACTCATTGATTTCTGTAATAAGGCTGCTGAAGAATTTCACACGAATGGTACATAGGCAGGTACTTAATCAACGTCCCACTGAAGCCACGGGATATTTGTGACTTCATAAGAATAGTAAGCGCTCATATGTAGTATTCACAATAATATGCAGCTTAATAGCTATAAATTAAATATATTTAAACCATGGAAGACAGTCCATATCCTTTCCTACCCAGTCATAACCAAGAAATTCCCAGTTTCAGCATTCGTCATCTCTCCGTGGTTCAAAATTACATGTTGTTGTCCTCGGATCTTTCCCTTGGGGTATTGATCCCGGATCGTTATCACTAGCCCGTTGTGTTGCTCTAGTATGACGTTAATGTAAATTTAACAAATTACCAAGTTTAAGCCTTCGTCATCTGCTAGCCCGTTGTGCTGCTCTATTACGATGTTAATTACAAATTACCGAATTACCCAAATCCAGCATTCGTCTTCTAACCGTGGTTCATAATTACGTGGTGTTGTCCTCGAATCTTTCCCTGGGGAATTGATCCCAGATCGTCGTCAATATCTCGTTGCGTTGCTCTAGTATGACTTTGATTAAAATTAACAAATTACCAAGTTTAAGCCTTCGTCATCTGCTAGCTCGTTCTGTTGCTGTAGTAGGGCGTTAATTAAAAATTACCGAATTAACCAGTTCAAGCATTCGTCATCTTATCTTGTTTCAAAATTACTTGGTGTTGTTCTCGTATCTTTCCCTTGGGGTATTGATCCCAGACCGTCGTCAATAGTCCGTTGTGTTGCTCCAGTGTGACGTTAATTAAATAAATATCTACCCTGTTTAAGCCTATCTCGGTCGCTAAGTAGTTAATCAACGTCGCACTGGAGCACAGACAAAGAGCTATTGGCCCGGAATCAATCCCGAAGGGAAAGATCTAAGGACAACTCGTAATTTTGAACTACGGTCAGATGACGAGAACAGCACTTGAGCTGGCACACATCCCACTCTTTAAACTTTCACACCATGCATGCGACCAGTACACGACGGTTCTGGGCTAGACCGAGTTTCGAACTCGCAATCCTTCGGTTGCTAATCCGTTGCTCTTCCAAATGGGCTTCATCTGACCGTGGTTCAAAATTACGAGGCGTTGTCCTCGGATCTTTCCCTTAAGGGACTTATCCCGGACCGTCGTCAATAGCCCGTTGGGTTGCTCAAGTACGAGGCTAACTAAAAATTGCCAATTACCAACTGGGCTACTGCGTACCAAGCGTGTATCGCATAGCTAAATGGTAATGGTAATTTTAGTTAACGTCGTACTAGAGCAACACAACGGGCTATTGACGACGGTCCGAGATCAGTAACTTAAGGGAAAAATCCGAGGACAACACCTCGTAATTTTGAACCACGGTCAGATGACGAAGCAACACCTGAGCTGGCACCCCACTCTCCAAACTTCCACGCCAACCCAACGTGAGGACTTTCGGCCACAACAGATTTAAGGTACACCAGCCGCCTCTACACCATACGTTTACAAACATCCATGCCCGAACCTGGATTCGAACCCGGAACCTTCCGATCTAGAGGCTAACATCTTAACCAATTTACCGTTTGGTCGGCATTGCGGTAATTTTTTAGTTAACATCGTACTAGAGCAACACAACTGGCTATTGACGACGGTCCGGGATCAGTCCCTAAAGGGAAAGATCCGAGGACAACACCTCGTAAATTTGAACCACTGTCAGATGACGAAGATACACCTGAGCTGGCACCCCACTCTCCAAACTTCCACGCCAACCCAACGTGAGGACTTGCGGCCACGACATATTTAAGGTACACCAGCCGCCTCTACACCATACGTTTACAAACATCCATGCCCGAACCTGGATTCGAACCCGGAACCTTCCGATCTAGGGGCTAACACCTTAACCACTTTACCGTTTGGTCGGCATTGCGGATTAAGGAAGAACGAAAAAGCTTAACCATTATTAAATAGGTGGAAAATCAACCAAATAAAATTTTTATTAGCAATATTAAATGCTGCATGGATAGATTTACGAGCAAAATATGACCTCAACTTCCTTATCTTCTGTTAAATCTCTTATCTATCGTTTTTATGCTTGATTTCTAGCTTTTGCGTCATCTTTTCATTCTCAATAATGATTTCAAAAATCAAAAGTCTTTCATTCTTTGTTCAATATGCAGTCAATCTCAGAAAGATTTTCATTTTGCAATATCGTCTTATCACATATATTTTAATAATTTTTTCGTGCGTTAGATACTATTCGGCTTTATCCGAGAGTTTTCGCTGCTTCAAACGAACCGAGGCGTCTGTTTTCTCAGCAGTTTCGCTGTATCATGTTGTCAAAAAGCTTTTTGAGCTGTGTTCGCTTCACAAACTTGTGTTCATTCTTCTTCAAATTGAAGTGCTTTTGACGTTTGTGTTTAATGGTCTCCTTTCACCGTAATGTTCTATAGAATATTTAACTTCAATGGCTCTATGAAAATGGCGTAGAGAGCTAAGAATAGTTGTGTTCACCATAGAAGTTCCAGACACAATAAGCTGAGCAAATTTCACGACGCCATTGCTCATAACTCAAGAACTCTTCATGCTTCAACATAAAAGATTTTCGGTCATTTAATTATGTCTGAGTATGCGGGTATTTTAATTAACGTCGCATTGGAGTAATACAACGGGCTATTGGCGACGGTCTGGGATCTATCCCGAAGGGAATGATCCAAGGACAGCGCCTCATAATTTCGAATCACGGTCAGATAACGATAACACCTGATCACTGTCTAAATTTCCACACCACGCCAGCGTGAGGACATTTCAAGTCACAATAGATTTAACGTGCACCCGAACCTGTGCGCATGACGGTCTGGTTGGATTCGAACTCGCAACCCTCCGTTTGCTAATCTGCTACTCTTCCAACCAGGCTGCCGACCAACGGGTATAGTGGTTAAGGTGTTAGCCTCTAGATCGGAAGGTTCCTGGTTCGAATCCGGGTCCGGGCATGGATGTTTGTAAGCGTATGGTGTAGAGGCGGCTGGTGCACCTTAAATCTGTCGTGGCCGAAAGTCCTCACGTTGGGTTGGCGTGGAAGTTTGGAGAGTGGGGTGCCAGCTCAGGTGTTGCTTCGGCATCTAACCGTGGTTCAAAATTACGAGGTGTTGTCCTCGGATCTTTCCCTTATGGGACTGATCCCGGACTGTCGTCAATAGCCCGTTGTGTTGCTCTAGTACGACGTTAACTAAAATTACCATTACCATTACCATCCAACCAGGCTATTGTTAGTAATGCGTTTAATAGCAAAATTGCGCCTGATATATTTCGCGTAATTTTGAAACGGAAGAAATCAAATAGCTCTTTCCCACTAATGTTTAAAAGACGGTAACTAACAAATTATTTAAAGTATTTCGTAGAATTTATTTTCTTAATAAAAAAAACCGGAAGGATACTTGCGATAATAATAGTCACCAAGCTGTGCCCTATCGGGAACAAAATCCGCATTCCTATGTCTCGCAGCAACAACCTTCGATGCTGTTGCTAAGAGACAGCAGGATGATTCTCTTATAAAATGTGCAGGATATGCTTCTGATAAAATTGAAAATATACCATTAGTGAACGTCTATCAGGTGTTTTTCTTCAATGACCGTACATTTGTTTGTAATATTTTTAATTTTGCATTAGGAATATATGTATTAATTTAGAAATATTTGTGATAAAAAGAAATATACAGGGTGATTAACATGAAAGGTTCTGTTGGTCTTTTCTTCATCTATATTCGTACGAACTTATTTCTAATTAGTAAAAGTGTTTAGGTGAGGTAAATATATGGGAAGTGAATCAATTACTTGATAAACAATCGTTGTAAACACGCTTAAAAATTATTTGTACAATTATGTGTACAAGCAATAAAAATTAAATTTTATTCTGTCCCTCCACAGTTGGTAAATGGTAATGGCAATTTTAGTTAACGTCGTACTAGAGCAACACAACGGGCTATTGACGACGGTCCGGGATCAATCCCTTAAGGGAAAGATCCGAGGACAACACCTCGAAATTTTGAACCACGGTCAGATGACGAAGCAACACCTGAGATGGCACCCCACTCTCCAAACTTCCACACCAACCCAACGTGAGGACTTTCGGCCACGACAGATTTAAGGTGCACCAGCCGCCTCTACACCATACGCTTACAAACATCCATGCCCGGACCCGGATTCGAACCAGGAACCTTCCGATCTAGAGGCTCTAACACCTTAACCACTATACCGGTTGGTCGGCCCCTCCACAGTTGGTAGTTTGGTAATTTTTATTTAACGTCGTACTAGAGCAACACAACGAGCTATTAGCGACGGTCCGGGATCAATCCCCTAAAGGAAAGACTCGATGACAACAGCACGTAATTTTGAATCACGGCTGTCCCTCTGCAAAGATTCGTCATCTGACCGTGGTTCAAAATTACGAGGTGTTGTCCCCGGATCTTTCCCTCAAGGGACTGATCCCGGACCGTCGTCAATAGCCCGTTGTGTTGCTCTAGTACGACGTTAACTAAAATTACCATTACCATTACCCTCTGCAAAGAACCTTCCCAGTAATAATTGAGTCTATCTTCTTTAGACAGATGTCGGTTTTGAATTCTTGCTGTCAAATCTGTTACCTTTTCCAAGTGTATGTTAAATCTGTGGTCGACAAAAGTAACGTTAGCCTGGTGCTGAAATTCGGTAGGTAGGTATTTTAATTAACGTCATGCTGGACCAACACAACGGGCTATTGACAACGGTCGAATACCAATCTCCCTGGGGAAAGATTCAAGGATAACACCTCGTAATTTAGAACCACGGTCAGATGACGAGGCAACACCTGAGTCTCTCACCCCACTCTCCAAACTTCCGCACCACGCAAACGAGAGGACATTTGAGGCCACGACGGTTTTAAAGTGCACCAGCCCAATTTGGGTAGCTATTTTTAGAGAGTGAGGCCAGATCATATGTTGACCTCATAGTCTTACCGCGGTTCGTAATGACGATCTGTTTTCCTCGGATTTTTGGGAACCACGGTAACTCGATTCGAAGAATAACGGACAGCTACAAGAGGGTTGCGAGTTCAAATCCAACCAAATACCGTCGTGCACAAAGGGGGCTGGTACAGGTTAAATCTGTCCTGCATCAAATGTCCTCACGTTGGCATGGTGTGGAAGCTTAGAGAGAGAGGGGTGCTAGCTCAGGTGTTGTTCATGTTATCTGAAGGTAGTTCACAAAATAACGTGCTGTTTTCCTTGGATCTTTCCTTTTGACATTGATCCCGGACCGTCGCCAATAACCCTTTGTGTTGCTCCAGCACGTTAATTAAATACATACCTACCTATTGGAGTTGTTTTTCCGAAGTATAGCACACGACTTTTAATTCTCGAACTTGTTTCGACGAGATATCTCGTCCATCAAGATCAGAACAATTGTGCGAGTGGCGAGATATCTCGTCATTAAGATATTGCCAATATTTTTATCAAGACGAGTTCAAGATGTGTTCATTTTTCTTCTCATGACGAAATATCTCGTCTATCAAGGTCTGCTAATGATCTTGCTAATGACGAGTTACCTCGTCATGCCATTAGGAGAGTTGGTTAACAATAATCTGAAACGCAATTTTAATAGGGAATTATTCCCTACAGTTTAACAGAGGCTCTAGTTTCACTCTTAATTATTGCCTCATTAGATAAGTATTGCGTGCAAATGCGCGCTCATGTTACCCTTTCGAATTCGCATAAATATTTCAGAATAGTTTTATCATGAAATTTCTGGAACATTCCGGAAATTTCAAGTCTATACATGAATTTGGCAGTTACTCTTAAGAGACTGAATGATTTTTTTTAATGAACTAATTTTCAATGCTACAGCATTCTTCAAATGTGTACCAAAATATTTTTCTTTTTGTACCACTTTTGGTATGAGAAATTAAACCTATACGGACATGCGAAAAGGGGAGACGAAAATGTGCCCTTACACATATTATACTGTCAAGCAGTAATAATTAAAAATAATAATAAATGACGAAATGTAAAGTTTCGGAGAAAAGAGAAACACGGTAAATAATGGAAATAGAAATTTAAAAGTGATAAATAAATATTAATCAAGGTTATGTGAAATCGTGAACATTGTTGTTTTAGTATTGGTTTCAAGAAGCTTCTGGAAAGTTCTATGATGCCATTACCAAAAATACAAAATAAATTATTTCAATTAAAATGAAAGAATTGATGAAGAAATATCGTCTGCCATCCAAGTCGATTGACATTTATAAACCTGGAACTATTTCTGTTTTCTTTTATTTATCGTCTGCACAGTTGAGCATGTGGTTTTATATAGATTGTTTAGTTTGATTGTGAAGGAAGTACTAAACAAAAGGAGCCTGATAATTACTTCGCTTGATTTAATTTGTCTGTAGACAACACAAACCTTTGGATGCATTAGGGGATACACCGGGATTCTCAAGTGTGGTATAATGCCACCAACCAAGTGTTAATTCCTTTAATGTACATTAGGAAACGTAGTTGTAACATCTGTGACTTAACTGGTAACGCGGTAGGACAGAAGTAATCGATACGCTAGGTTGTGTATTGCTCTCTTTTTAGAGCTCCCAGTCTATTCTGTGAAAAGCTTTCTTCAAGCATTTCGTTTGTAAGCTGTTTTGGCTCGATGCTTTTTTTTTTTTTGTAAAACTATTTCAACTAGGCTTGCCAACTTTTTCTGAGACAATAAAATATTGATATTGTCACTCAAAGTGCAAAAAGCCGTAGGTCTAAAATCTTCATTATTTAGGAGAGCAAAAAAAAAAACGAATTTTTTACTTATGATGTGATTCTATTTTTTGTAATTTGGGAGTTCTGTTATTAGTTTATTGGATCAGCTCATGACATAAGAGATTTTACCACCTTATGGAAATCACAAAATGGCACATATAACAATAATAAAAGAAAATGTAGAATTTTTTTAGCATACACTAGGGGGCTCCGCCCCCTTTTCGCTCCCGGTTGGCAACCCTAAGCTCAACTGGTAATGAATTCTAAGCTGTGCTTATAACTTTTAACGTTCACCTAATTATTTATATAGCTCTGTGAAATTTAAAAATTTTTTGAAGTAACTTTAGAATTTTAAGTCAATGCCGACCAACCGGTCTAGTGGTTAAGGTGTTACCCTCCAGATCGGAAGGTTCCTGGTTCGAATCCAGGTCAATGCATGGATGTTTGTAAGCGAATGGTGTAGGAGCAGCTGGTGTACCTTAAATCTGCCGTGTCCGAAAGTCCTCACATTGGGTTCGTGTGGACGTTTGGAGGTGGGAGCCAGCTCAGATGTTGCCTCGTCATCTGACCGTGGTTCAAAATTACATGGTCTTGTCCTCGGATCTTTCCCTTAGGGGATTGATCCCGGACCGTCGTCAATAGCCCGTTGTGTAACTCTAGTACGACTTTAATTATAAATTACCATTTTAAGTCAACTTTAAGAATTTTAAGAGCACAAGTGTGAGTGCGTCATCTGACCTGCGGTTCAAAATTACATGATGTTGTCCTCGGATCTTTCCTTTGGGTTTTGATCCCATGTATTCGAAGTTAAGTCGACAATAGCCCATTGTGTTACTCCAGTGGGACGTTAATGAAAATTCCTGCCTGAAGCAGCAGGAACTGAAAGTATACAGCTATATATAAAAATACAGTACTAAAACAATAATTACACACAAAACACTTGAACTCTATTAATATCAATTAACAATAAAACTGAAAATAGTCACCTATAATAAGGATAATCCTGGTGCTGTGCTGCCATTTTGTCTTTGTTGAACTCTATTTTCGTCCGCCGCATCCTTAAGTCACAGGGCCCGGAAATCCGGTTCGAAGAGCAGCGGATTAGCAGCCGGACGGTTGCGAGTTCGTATCCAACCGAAGACCGTCGTGTTCAAAAGTGGCTTGTGCGCTTTAAATCTGTCATGGCCGTAAATGTACTCACGTCGGCATTGTGTGGAAGTTTGGTGAGTGGGTTTCCAGCTCACGTGTGAACTCGTCATGTGACTATGATTCGAAATTACGTGGTGTTGCCCACGGATCTTTCCCTTTGGATCCGTCGCCAAAAGCCCATAGTGTCGCTCCATTCCGAAGTTAGTTAGGTTACCTACCTACCTTAAGTCTCCAGTCAACGATTAGGAGTAGGTTCCTGTTTCTAGTGCCTTGAAAAGCACCTTTTCTAGTGCCTTTCTACTTGCTGTGTACAGGCTTCACGGACACAAGGTAACCAAGTGATATTTTCTTTTCTCATGGGGTTTATTCCTGATTTACTATCTTCAGTATTGTATATTTCCCTTAAGGGACTGATCCCGGACCATCGTCAATAGCCCGTTGTGTTGCTCTAGTACGACATTAACTAAAATTACCATTACCATTATTACCTTTAGTAACTATGGGTATAGCGCTCCCGAAAAGCCTAAGCGATCCTTTTCTGCTTTCATCCCACTAACCTGTTCCCCAACCTTTTTTCCCCTTTCACGACATTTTATACTTGACGTTGTCTTGTGATTGGCGCCATCTTGAACAAATATGTCCGCAAAACTTTAAACATCCATAAAATGAATGTAGTGTCATGTAATGTGGACGAAATATGTCTGCACTTGACATGAACAACGAACCGAGTTCTCTGCCGCACAGAGCGTGGGAATAGGGTACACAATATGTCGAAATTCTACGTTGCTGAGCCAGTATTGGGCCAGTGTAACTTCGGATTGCGCTGAATGAGAACTGCTTTAGCGATGTCATCAAAAAATTCAGGAATTTCATAACAATTGAATGATTTATTTCAGAGTTTGACCGTTTCAAAGGGTGAGACCAGTGGAGTCTACATGGAGTTGGTCCACCTTTGACCTGGATGCAAGCGGTCACCCGTCGTGGCATGGACTGTAAAAGTTCCCGGATGGTGTCCTGCGGAATTTCTTGCCAAATTGTCTCCAACTGTTGGGATAAATGGTCAACTTTCCGGGATGTTTGCAATTGCCTTCCCATAACGTCCCAAATTTGCTCCATGGGGAAAAGATCAGGAGATCTAGCTGACCAAGGAAGTGTTGGGAAAGCTTGAAGACAATTCGTAGCAACACGTGCCGTGTGCGGCCTGGCATTATCTTGTTCAAGATCCACCTCCTCCCGACTCACCTATTAAGGTTTAGAGTCATATGAAGTAAGTCTTGGGTGTCGCATAAGGAACTGTAACACTACCAGTCGTATGAAGTCGTCTATGTACCGCTGCGCTAAAATTATGCCAGAAATGACTACGAAAGGGGTACGGCTATCAAAGGAGATGGCACCCCAGACCATAACGCTCTGTTGTGGGAATGTATGGCGTACGATAGTAACGGCAGGATCACCACGCAGCCCTGGACGTCTCCATACAAGTCTGAGGTTGTAGACAAGACACTGTACCGTCATGTAAGAATTTGACGGACAGCTGATTTAAAATTAAACTATTTATTTACATAAATATTTACAAGATAATTATGGGCACAGCCATCGACAATCGAACCCTGCCTGAAGCCAAAGTAACACAATTGGCAAAACAGAGACGTCTGTCTCTCGTTGAATCTCGAGTCCGAATTCCCTCAAAATCCACGTTCGCTTCGCAGAACCGCCGCTGACAACGAGAGGGGGGGTGAATTCCGAGCCCTCTAGAGATGTTTATGTTCCCTGCCGAAGAGAAACACCCCCACACAGCTGCGAAACCGTCTGTCATGCCGACCGCAAAAACGTGATCCCAGATACGAGACCGGGGAACCGCACGTGCAGAATAAAGTTGTTTTCGCATTCCGAAACATTCCAGCGTTCACGTGTTAGGGAAAAGGGTCGGCAAGTACCATATGGTACAACCGCCCCCACTACTGAAAAAACTTTTCCCAAAGGTGAAAAGTTTTCAACGTACGCATCCACAGACGCACGGATAATCACCCACTGGCAATTCAGAATAACAGATCACTTACCACCACCATATCCTGAAACCGTGACTCAAGAATATGTGTAAGGCAAGTTAAATCCAATCAATTTAAAATTCATATACCGGAGTAACTTTCTACTCCCTTACAGTATGGTCACTCAAGGCTCAAATACCAAATTAAAATAAAAACAAAATAAACACCAAACTTTAAGACTTATACCAAATTCGTTAAAACTAAAACCAAATCACATTAACCACATCACATATAAGAATTTCGTTAAGCGAAACCCAAAATTTCAATACACAATACGAACTATACAAATTCCATTAACCAGACAAAAATACAACAAAGCATATTTCTAAATTCAATATTTTCGCTAAGCGAACCCAGAATAAACAAACCATACGAACTATAATAATACTTTCATTAAACCAACAAAAATACACCAAAACATATATAAAATATCAATCTTGTTAAGCGAAAACCAAATTCCTAAGTTTCACTCAACACACGTCATGAGTTGCAATTTTAAAACTACAAATCTTTGACAGTGGTTTAGAATGACAGAGTGAAAACATCCTAAACACAAAATTAATTTCCACTCTACACAAAACATAATTTAAATTTGCACGTAGCTTTCAGCGAAAAGTACTCGAGTGAAGAACATAGATACAAGAAATCAATTCCGCCATACGCAAAACATAATTTACAACTTTTAACATTTAAAATCCTCAGCAAAAGATACTGATATCATTGAATGAATATTTCATAATTACAAGGCTACCAATTTCACTCCGGGCAAACATGATTCACAATTTTAGCACTTAAAATCTCCAGAAAGAAAAAAAGAAACATTTAAGTGAAATGCCCATAACTACAAAAATCTCCATTTCACTCAACTCAAAACATGATTCGCAATAATATTACACTACACAACACAAATCTTCCTCAATTACATTTTATTTAGCTCTTTGAATTTTCGTGAAAAGCGCGACTCAGACTGTCGGCGTTCAAGTGTTTTTTTCCCGATCGATGGACGATCTCGAAGTTATAGGGCTGGAGTGCCAGTGCCCATCGGGGGTTTGAACTGGCGTTAGTGCGCAACCAGACCAGTGGGTTGTGGTCAGTGACGACAACGAACCTTTTCCCATCTAGATAGTAGTGCAGTTTTTTTATAGCGAAAACAATAGCAGCGCATTCCTTCTCTGAAGTACAGTAAGTGCGCTCGACTTTCGAAAATTTTTTACTCATGTATAAAATGGGGTGTTCTTCCCCCTGAACATTCAACTGCGTGAGTACCACCCCCATCCCAAGATCTGAAGAATCGCACTGTACAATAAACTCGCGTTCAAAATCGGGTGCAAATAACACCGGTTCGCTCGTCAGTTTAGCCTTTAATTCCTGGAATGCCTTTTCGCATTCGTTCGTCCAAACAATTTCTCCCTTTCTTACCTTCCCCTTTAGGGCATCGGTTAACGGTGCTGCGACCACGGAATACATAGGGATGTACCTACTATAGTACCCGGCTAAACCCAGGAAAGCCCGAATGTGTGTTTTTTTCTTTCCCAGATCGGTGTTCGATCGCGGAATTTCCAATTTTTTTGGTCGATGCATTGCCAAAATCATCAACACCCTCCCGATTTCACATTCCTGCCAATCTCGTGACAATTTTATCTGGGGTCCTAACCATTTCTCATACCGCAAGGTGTCTGGGGTTTTTATACTCTTCCCGTGCACCAATTCTGCCGGGGCGTAAACGCTGCTCACGTGTACCGTGGAAAACACTAACGGTGTAAGTTGTGGGTCCCAATCTGATCCGGCTCCGGAACCCAACGCTAAAGGTCTTGGCTTCACCCCTTCACTCACTAGCAACTCTTTTCTTTTCCCCTGTTGGCCCACGTGACCTATTTCAAAAGTTTCCTCCTGAACGGAAACGGACACCTCTAATTCTTCTTCTAACCCTGGGCCACCTTCCGTTATCTTTCCCTTACTGCTATTCGGTATTTCCAGGAAAATCATTCCCGTCGTTTCACTTGCTACCCCCACTGGAAGAACCAACGGTTCTTCCGATCGCACCTTTGCGATCGCGGTCTGGATTACCACCCTCGGAGAGCATAACTTGGCTACTTGGGGACTTACTTTCTCCCCTCCAGAAACATCGTCGTCTCTCTGCCCCTTTAGTTCTTTTTTCTGGTCGTTAGCCTCTGTCATAGGAAGACTAATAGGCTCGCCCGATCTCAACTCCGCGTCGGTCTTATTTATCGCCAACGGGGCCGCAACATTTTCTCCACACTTCTGCAAGCGGGTTTCAACTGTATGACTTTGCTCAGATCTCTTTTGTAGATACGGCATCAGTAATGCATGTTCGGCCTCCCCTCCGAGTCGTCGATTTATCGGTTCTACAAACACCATTTTCCCCAACCTCGGACAATTTGGCCTCAAATGGTCGCTCGCGTTGCACTCAAAACACCGCGGCATAAGTCTCAGGTCAGAAGTGCCAAATTTCCCTCCCGGGGAACTAGGCGGGAAAAAATCGTTCCGCTCTCGAGTGGGGGGGGGGTAATTCTTCTCCCTTTCCTTCGCTGGGAAAAATGTTCTTCCCTGGGCTTTTGGTCGGGATGCCTCAATCCGTAGTTTTTCAAGCTCAAAGTTATACCGTCTTTCTCGTTCCTTATACCTTCTCTCTCGTTCCCTATCCGCTCTCTCTTGTTCCCTATCCGCTATAACCCTTTCTCTATCCTTTCTTTCTTGTATAACCCTTTCTAACGCCACTTTTGTGTATTCCTCATCGTAGGAATCGTGCGAGAGGATTAACTCCTTAAGTTGGGATGTCAGTAATCCCGGAGTAACCGTTCTTTCCAAAAATTCCGCTAGTTCCTCTAGATCTTGTTTCCTACCTTTGCCCAAGTACGCCATTTCGAAAATTCAAAATTGCCAAAAAACCAAAAAATTCAATTCTTTTGCACAACACCCAATTCAATACTTTTTACGACATACCGTAATCTCACAACATACAATAATTTAGCAATTCTAAAATGCACAATACAGATTCAAAAAAAAAAAAAAGATACTTAAGCTAAATCAATTCCCTTTGGAGTGACCACACTAATTGAGATTAACAAAATTTTAGCTATTACACAATTCTTGAAACTTAGTCACAGTGACAAAATAGGGAAATGGCACTAACCTGTATCTGCTGACTTGGATCACTTGGCACCACTGTCCACAGGCTGGACCACGGGTGGAAACACTGCACTGCACTGCACTATCTTCGGCTAAAAAGCCCACAACACACTCTTCGGCTGAAAGCCCACTGGTGTAGGTCGTCTCGACCTCTTCCACAACGCGCACAAATAGCACTGCGCCACTGACGAAAAAACGGTTCGCGATGAACCTATAATAGCCGATCAAGATGATCTCTGGACGAACCGGTGGGGAATCTATTCCCCTGATGAACAGGACTTGTCGAGCTTTCCGTCGATTCCGCTCACGCTCCGTTGAAAAGGGCCGGCAACTCGAAACCAAAACCAGAACTTCTTGCGACGAGTTTCGGTGATGGATGGGGTCGGTGACTCCGGTACCTCCTTCTCGCTTTCTCTAAGACTAGGGAACGGTCTCCAGCGAAAATCCGAACTTCTGGTTTCGAAGTTCTATGGTTTCAGCGAAAGTGACAATCCGACAGCGAAATGACAATCCGAACTTCTGGTTTCGAAGTTCTATCGGCCTTCTCTTTCAGGCAAAACGGCAGGTTCGATTTACTTGTCGAGGCTGTTTTAATCTATCAACCCCGCTGCCACCAATATAATAAGCTGTACCGTCATGTAAGAATTTGACGGACAGCTGATTTAAAATTAAACTATTTATTTACATAAATATTTACAAGATAATTATGGGCACAGCCATCGACAATCGAACCCTGCCTGAAGCCAAAGTAACACAATTGGCAAAACAGAGACGTCTGTCTCGTTGAATCTCGAGTCCGAATTCCCTCAAAATCCACGTTCGCTTCGCAGAACCGCCGCTGACAACGAGAGGGGGGGTGAATTCCGAGCCCTCTAGAGATGTTTATGTTCCCTGCCGAAGAGAAACACCCCCACACAGCTGCGAAACCGTCTGTCATGCCGACCGCAAAAACGTGATCCCAGATACGAGACCGGGGAACCGCACGTGCAGAATAAAGTTGTTTTCGCATTCCGAAACATTCCAGCGTTCACGTGTTAGGGAAAAGGGTCGGCAAGTACCATATGGTACAACACAAATGGAAACGGGACTCGTCACTAAAGACTATAAGTCCCCAGTCAATGCCGTTCTAAGTTAATCGAGCCCAGCATCACTATGGTGCGTCTTTAATTGCCGTTGAATGGTCTTAAAATACATGTTATGGAATTTTTAAAGTCTTTGGGAAAGGTAAACTTTTATCCTCATTAATTTTAATAGGAGAGCAACTTTAGCTCTCAGAGGGTTTCACGCGCCTAATTCTTTTTACACTGTATAACTCTTAATCACTTTTTATATTCTTGACTAATAAAATATTTCCAAATTTTTCTATTGGTCAACATTACTATTCTAAGAAAGGAAGCAACAGAATAGCTGTTCTAAGGAATACGCGCTCAGGACGCTAATCCAGGAATTCTTTCAAATTTTAAAAAGTTCTATTGGGCCTTTCCTTGTAATAGAATCCTTTGTAAAGACTTATTGCTCCTTTCCTTAGAATACAATCCTTTGGAACGATTCTATAGCTCCGTTCCTTATAGTAGTATTGAATAAAGTACCAATATAATCTTTCAGAAATATTCTATTGATACTTTCTGAAGGATTCTATTCTAAAGAATAGAGTAATTTTATTTTCCATTCTAAGGGATATAGAATCACCAATAGAATCTTTTAAAAAGACTTTCTTTTAAGGAATATGACTATTGAATTCGTGGCCCAGTGGATTAACCAACCTTCAAGTTGCTGGCTTCTCAGATCCAATTCCTATCAGGTGCAGTTCTCCCTGAGTGCATTTCTCTCTTCTGTGACAGTATAACTGTCTTTGTGTATGTAGGTTACTTTATATTGTATGTCTTGCGGCTGGTGCAGCATAGCTAAAATACGGCCCTTGCGTCATATATGACCCAAAACAACCAACCAACTATACTAGCCACCACTACAGAAATTAATTTACAATACAAGAGTATAAATATCAGTACAATCCAACTCCACCATCAAGTATTTTTTAGTAAACTAAAGTTGCGCTACTAAAACTGCGTCTTGCTAAAGATGTATGCTTCTTTAATTGTGTGTGTGTGTGTGTACATCACAAACATAAAAATACATCGCGAAACACCAGAGGTTAAGAAAGCTCATTCAAGTTCCTGCAACTTACTTCGAAGCCCTATAAGCAATAATTTACAATACAAGAAATTAATTTACAATACAAGAGTATAAATAGCAGTGCAATCCAACTCCACCATCAAGTACTTTTTAGTAAACTAAAGTTGCGCTACTAAAACTGCGTCTTGCTAAAGATGTATGCTTCTTTAATTGTACATCACAAACACAAAAGTACATCACGAAACACAGATGTTAAGAAAGCTCATTCAAGTTTCTGCAACTTACTTCGAAGCCCTATAAGCAATAATTTACAATACAAGAAATTAATTTACAATGCAAGAGTATAAATAGCAGTGCAATCCAAATACCACCAAGGACGTTTTAATATAGACTAAATTTGAGCTACTAAATCTGCGTCTTGCTAAAGACGTAAGCTTCTTTGATTGTACATCACAAACACAAAAGTACATCGCGAAACACAGAGGTTAAGAAAGCTCATTCAAGTTCCTGCAGCTTCCTTCGAAGCCATTACGCAGTTCGACGGCCTCCGCCCTTCGAAGGAAACTACCTCTACACAATCAAAATTGCATTTCTGTTCAAGCCAGTTTTACATTCCAAACAAACTGTAAGATGGCTTCAGCTACGAGCTTTGGCGGTGTTGTATACAATAAAACGCGAGTCTATGACTGCAGTTTAATGCAGTCGTTCTCGAAGGCATTCGATGACGATATTGGAATCCTCAGCTCGAAGACGGAAAGCAATTATTAGAGCCAAATGCGGTTGCTAAGGATCGCAATATCGGTCTGCAAATGTTCGTTTCTGGGAGCTCGAGTTCGATTAGAGTTTGTATTGCAGCGGGAGTTCGTGAGTTTGCTGCGGTATGCTGATAGGGATGTTGTGTATCTTAGACAATCAGACGAAGATGCGTGGAAGTTTTAGAGGGTCTGTGGATTGAAGTGGAGTTGATATCGGTTTAATATGAACTTTTGATTCCCACACTTAGAACAAGACGAGAGGAACTTTCGTAGACTAAATTTAAACTATTCGGACTGTCCGTAAAATATGACAAAACTCTCGTATTATCATTGGTGACATAGGACTCAAGGTTTAGTTCCAATTAAACTCGATAGATGGAACCTCATAAGTTTTAAGATAAGGTATGCGATTATACTATACGGATGAGATAAGGGAAAGAACAGGAACGACAGTGCAGTTGCTAAGATTCCATTTTTACTATCCGGAATGATCGTTAACTATGCCAGAACACTCATTATCATTGTGGACTTAGGACTAAATATACAGTTCTCATGACCCTCTATATAGATGGAGCCTCATAATTTTCAGTTGACTAATTCCCATTACACATTCATATTATTCCGTCATCTTATTGACATAAGTCACGCTTCCACCAACCAAGTACCTCAAAATAACGGATGATGATGCTAGTAGACATTGATAGAAAATAGAATAATGAGAGTATGACATTCCTAGTGGGGGAATGGGGCAATGTGTACTTCTAATAATGCTAATATTAATCAATATATATATACACTACCTTACAGTAATGGACCGGGCAGCAAGATGTGATGGTACAAGGGAAATAATACATGCCTTAATAGAGGGGTGGTCACCCACGTGCTGCGATTACACTAGCAACCCTTCTAGGCATACTTTCGACAAGGTTTTGATACACAGCTATGGGTATGTGTGTCCATTCCTGCTGCAAGAATCTCGCCAGCTCAGCTGTAGATTTCGAACGCGGTTACCCGGCCCGGAAGCGTCGCTCTAACTCGTGCTACAAATGTTCTATGGGGTTTAGGTCGGGACTCTGAGCAGGCCAGGGAAGACGTTTTACATCCATATCTCCATACCACTGCTTGACAGAGGCTGCAACATGACATGGAGCGATGTCGTCTTGGAAGTAACATTCGTGCATTCCATAAAATTGCAAGACCGTAGGAAGAACTTGATTGTCCACAATGTTCATGTAGGCGTCGGTGTCCAATTGACCAGGAACAACATGCAAAGGTCCCAGGCCATACCAGGAAAAACACCTCCAAGCAAGTAGTCGGACGTTATGCAAATCCACTGGCGTCATGTCCATTATTGTAGGATAGTGTACTTTATAATTTGCGTATAGTCATTGTATGATTTGACTGCATGTTATTTTATCCAGATAGAATTTAAATACCCCAACTAGCTTTGAGCAATTAGATCTATTTGCCATCCATCAATTAACTATTGCATATGAATTTATTCTTCGTAATTTCTATTCGCAACGAGTTGCAATCGAATTCAAAAAACAAGTGAAACATATTCCCGTTGTGACGTCACTTCAGGAGTACGTATAGAAAGCAACGTCACCACAGAATCACTACTACCACATGCGTTTAGCTTGACAAGATAAAACTTCTAATGGCGTTAAACCTCCAAAGAGTTTCGACAAGATATCTCGGCAATGAAATTTGACCAATTTTTGTTAATGAAATGATATCTCGTCATCAGGATATTGTCGATATTTTTGTGATGAGATCAAGATCTGGTCGTTTTCTTTTATTGACGAGATATCTCGTCCATCAAGATACAGATTTCGTCAATGACAAGGTATCTCGTCCATCAAAATTTGGTCAGTTTTTTTAATAACCTCATCAAAACAACTACCAGCAGAGTTAACCTTCCAAATGGTTTTGACGAGAAATTTCGTCCATCAAAATCTGACCAATTTTGCTAATGATGAGATATCTCGTCATCTAGGTATTGCCAGTTTGTTCATGACGACGGGGTCAATATCAGGTCAGTTTTCTGTCTATGATGAGAGACGACATATCTCGTCTATCAAGGTCTCGTGTCAGTTTTGCTAATGACATGTCGCCGAGCCTACCACCAGGTTGGCTAAACCATGAAATTCGACGGTGAAACAGGCAAGAACTCCTGTTGTCAGAAAGAAAAAAAAAATACATTACCAAGGCCATCTTTTGATGGAAATCATTTGGAAGGATTTTGGAAATGAAAGTTCCCAGTAATGCGAAATCAATACTTTGATTAGAGTGTCTAAAAATATTCACCAAATGAGGTTGGTATTAATGGGTTCAGACTTTTTTCACCCGTTCATATTTTCACTGAGCTTGTAAGATAACTTTACTGAGTTGTCAGCTGCAGTTAATTTGCACAAAAGGGGGACGAACTATCTGTAGGCTCATAAATATAAAATATATACGAATCAAGTGAGAAAGAAAATTTTTTGTTCCATGTGTGCATATATATTGTATAACAAAAAATCGACGCGCAAAGAAGGAGTTATCCGATTGCAATAAAAATTGGTGGATGTGAAGAACTTACATAGAAATACACACGATTGAAATTTCAGAACAATTGAATGATTTATTTCAGAGTGTTACCCTTTCAAAAGGAGGAGGTCAATAAGGCGTTGGTCCACCTCTGGCTTGGATGCAAGCTGTCACCAGGCGTGGCATAGACTGAAGAAGTTCAAGAATTCTGTCCTGTGGAATTTCTTCTTGCCATATTGTCTCCTACTGTCCGGCTCAATGGTCAACATTCCGCCTTCCCATAATGTCCTAAATTTGCTCTATGGAAGAGAGATCAGGAGCTGGCCAAGGAAGTGTTGGGAAAGCTTGAAGGCAATTCTGCGTAAGGGCATTCATTATCTTGTCTAAAAGTAAGTCCGGGGTGTCACAAAAGGAACGGTAACACAACCAGTCGTATAATGTCGCCTACGTCCCGCTGCGCTGTAAGTGTGCCAGAAATGACAACCAGAGGGGTTCGGCTATCAAAGTAGATGGCACCCCAGACCATAACGCCAATAATAATTACCACGTGTGCCAGAAATAATTACCAAAAGGGTCCGGCTACCAAATGCGTGGTACTCCAGATCATAACGCCCTGTTGTGGGCATGTGTGGCGTGCGATAGTAAGGGCAGGATACCCACGCTGCCCTGGACGTCTCCAGACACGTCTACATTTGTCGTCAGGATATAGTTGGAAACGAGACTCGTTACTAAAGACTATTGACGAGACTCGTCACTTTAGTCTCCAGTCAGCACCATTCCATGTTGATCTAGCCCAACACCACTGTAATTCTGCCCCTTCTTGGTGCGTCGAAATTTTTTTGTTGTAGAGTGAATATAATTAAAGCGATTCACTTACAACTCCAAAATTTTCTAATTAGAAGCATTTCATTTGTTTAATTCTTGTTTGTTTTTCCAATGATGCTTCTAGCTAAAATAGAGGCATTTTTGTAGAAGAGTCAACAAGAAAATAATTTTCTTCACGTCATTCGCTATTTCAAATTTTATTGAGAAATTAATGAAGTTTGAGAGAGATTATGCATTATTTGGGACTTAAATAGAACGTTCTTTGACATACAGTGTGTTTTTTGTGTACGAGCACCATTTTGTTTTAGAATAACTTCAAAATAAAACATCCTCAATTTAACCTTCCAAGTTGTTTCGACGAGATACCTCGTCCATAAAGATCCAACCAATTTTACTAATGACGATATATCGTCATCAAGACAAAGCTGATTTTTTGTGATGCCGAGATCAAAACGTGTCCATCAACTACTTATGAAAAGCATATTTCTGATGACAAGATATTTTGACCATCGAGGTCTGTTAAATTTTTTCAATGATAAGACAACTACCAGAAGAGTTTAATTCTTAACATGCTATTTACTCAACTAACGACAATTATCAGTATAGAGTGGCGACATTATTGAACCTTTGTTCTTCAGGATCTGAAGAAAATGTGGTGCCTTGAACAGCGCCATCATTTTCAACGGGCTTGCTGGTGAGAATCGCGAAGTACAGTTTCAATTCTCACTCCCCTTAGTTGCACTTCTCACTTCTTAAACCGGTCCTATTGGTTACTTATAGTTTCAGTTCTCTCTTTGTCTCTCTGTCGTTGTAACGTGTATGTGCTGTGATGTTCGTAAAATAAAAACCTTCTGATTATGTCAGCTTCACTGATGACCCGGACGAGATTTGAACACGCAACCTGAGCCTTCTGATTATGTCAGCTTCACTGGTGACCCGGACGTGATTCGAACGCGCAACATAAACCTTCTGATTATGTCAGCTTCACCGTCAACTGTGAGCAATACTGTGCGCTGTTATAAAATTTCTTTCTACCTAAAACGAATCTACAATGCTTGCATACTATGTGGTTTTCATCAAACCGTTACAGATGGATTGAATAATTTTCACCATTCTAGATGGATTATCACCAACGTCTAATGGCATTTTTAAACCTGGAACTATATATGCTTTTTGTCAGTTATTTACAGTCTAAACAGTCCAGCACGTGGCGTTACTCCTTCCTATAAAGAACAGCGTGTCTGTTATGCTACCTTCGCCATCTAATTAGTTTCAACAAGATATCTCGTACGTCAAGAACTGATCAATTTTTGAAAATGACTAGATCTTTCGATTAAGATCTTGCTGATTTAATTATGATCAAGAGATCAAGGTCTGTTCAGTTTTTTTTTATGACGAGATAACACGTCAAGACAACCAACAGGCGGTTTAAATTTAATTCTGAGATGTTGTTGTTACTAATTCTCTTTGGTCTAGATCAACTAGATAAAGTCCAGAAGATCGTACACCCACAAAAGGTCCATAACTTCGACAGGGTTCACTTTTAAATCAGTCTTGACCATCCCCATACAAGCAAGAAGGTGACTGGGGGATGCCGGAGCCAAACTGAATTTTCTACACGGTAAAAAAGTCTTACGTCCCTGGTCATAGTAGAGAGACTTAATGTGGCCACTAATAAGTCTAGTAATGGCAGTCTGCTCTGTCTCCATCATCCTCCAGGGCAGCCCTGGATGGTCTGCATGGTACCAGTCATGTGATGGAGGTGCTTTCCAGTCGTTGTTGAGAGCAATTTTTCTTATGGCAGCTAGCTCTTGGTACGTGAGGACGCCCGAGACGACGCCATTGGTACTTGTTCAATCCTTTGCCAGGATGTCAGCAATTTCGTTTCCGTACATGTCAACATGGAACAACAACTGGAAACTTAATTCTTGCACGTCATTGGTTTAATATAATTGGTATATTCCCCATAGGGATTAACTTTACATAAACTGCTATTTTGGTTGTTCTCAAAAGTCAGTATTCTCTTTTAAGTCTGAATCGAGTTAGTTTCGAACGAAGTATATGAACAGTCCTCTTAGACTTCAATCCCCTCGAAGAAATCCTCTACTTTATCGGACAATCGTATTAAATTTGGATTGGGCTGAAGTACCTTCAGGCGATGCCTTCTGGTTTGATCCCGGACCATCGTCAATAGCCCGTCGCGTTGCTCCAGTACGACGTTAGTTAAGATACCTACCTACATCAATGCAAAAAAATGGTCTCTTTTGGTGTAGCAAAATATAAACCATCAGAAGACAAGTTGTTGTTGTCGTGCGGGCCATATATAGCCCAATTGGGGGTGCCATTGCCCCGGAGGGTTGGACTTCTTCATACATGACACATCCGTTTTACAGGAAGCTCCCGTTCACACATACATTCACTCACACATATCGTAATTTAATCCCAATCAGAGGCCGATAACCCCCTGATCAGGTACCCCCAGAGGTATTGATTTGGTATGGGAACATGGGGGACTTTGTGGCCACGACCTATTTAACGTGCCCCAGCCACCATTAACGAACACGACGGTCTTTAGCCAGATCGAAGCGCCGATCTCGTAACCATCAGAATTGCAGGCTCCGCTGAGGACAGAACCCACAACCCTTCCGATGCGAGCCCGAGGCTTTACTGACTGAGCTACCGCGACTCAAAAGACAAGTGAATCGCAAGAATAAACTCGAGTTTAAATATGCTATTCTAGTATGGTAATGCAATCTCATTTTCTAACTAAGCCTTACTAAGTCGAGTGTAAAGACGAGGGAGCATCAAAATGACTCACTAATGTGTTTGACAACTTAAAAATAAATACGTTTAACTCGAGAACTGACATCTGAAATCGGACCACGTGCTTGTTTTAAATCAAACTTCGCAACAGTGTTGACCATGTCAGAATAGGCGATTAAATCAATAAATGAAATTTTTAAATCGTTATTAAATCGAGGTCTTCCAGTTTTGCTATCGATTTTTATCAACCCTCCGATTAATTCCAACGAGATATCTCGTCCATCAAAATCTGACCACTTTCGCTAATGACAAGGTATTGCCATCATATAGCCGATTTTTTTGCAATGACGACAACAGAATCTGCTCCGTTTCCTTCTAATGACGAGATATATCGTCTCGGTCAGTTTTGACTTAATCTATTTACTGACGAGACCAACCACCAAGAGGATGAAGGTTTTCATCTGTTTATCGTACCATGCATATACCATTACACAGCAATAGCATACCCTGAAAAAGAGGAACATCGTTGAATTGTCACTCTCCATAGCCCACTCTCGCAAAGAAACGTAATCCGAATTGAGTATTCCTGAAGATCAGCAGAAAGGAATCCCATTGTGAACTAAAGAAATTACAGGATCCCTTACGTAACGTGTGCCTGACTCGCACTACAATTGGAGAGTCTTCTCAGCGAATTTGCGTCAACCAACATGACGTCTCCTCCTAATTGACTAACTTCGGGAACAGCATTTCAGAGTATCAACGGGAGGTTTTATTCGGAGCGACTATAGTCGTGACTAATGAACGAACCACCACACAACATAAAAATGTAAGGAAAGGGGTGTTTTTTTTAGTTTATTTCGAGTCTGTGATTAAATTTTCCTCCGATGCATGCTGTGAGGCGAGTAAGAATAATAAGCTCAGTGATTTTGGCATCGATGCAGTTTCGAAGCGTTTTGACTAATTGCTCACAATCTTAAGTGCTTTTTTATAGTTGCTGTAGCGCTTTCCGCCCGATTCTTGTTGTATTGGTTGTGCTTTCGTTTTATTCGGTTTCTGCGAAGATTCGCCCTTCTTTTGCATCGTGTTTGATTCAGATCTTTTTGCTCCGTGATGGTGTCTGATTAAAGTTTAACTTTCTTCGTTTGTTTGGAGTATTTGAGATCTTGTTTAATATTCCATTGGGAACTGATATTAATCTTTAAAATCTCAGTGCTCTGGATGTTATTTGTTGCAGATAACCAAATATTGGTCTATTTTTTTAAATTTAGTCTACTGAGAGGTTCACATTCCTTAACCCTCCAAGTGTTTTGGACTATAGCTCTATCTAGTCCATATATATATATATATATATATATATATATATATATATATATATATATATATATACACTTAAGAGCCAAAACATTATGACCACCTACTCAATAACGCGTTGCGCCTCCTTTGGCCTGCAATACAGCTGCAACTCGCCTGGGCATAGATGCCACACGTTTTTGGTACATGACTGGAGACAGGTTGTACCAAATGTCAAAGCAGCGGTCACGCAAAGTCAAGATATTCGGACATGGTGGTGTTTGAGGTCTGAGCTGCTGCTCCATGACACCCCAAATGTGCTCTATTGTATTAAGATTCGGCGTGATAGGTAGCCAGGACATTGAGTGGAATTCATCACTATGCTCCTCGACCCACTCCAACACAATCCGAGCCTTGTGACATGGGGCGTTGTCCTGCTGGATGATTCCATTTCCAGTTGGGAAGGCAGTCGATATGTAAGGGTGCATCCGCAATGATGATCAGATAGTTCGCAGAGTTCATGGTCTGTTCTACCACAACTACGGGTCCCAGAGTCGACCATGAGAACGTCCCTCAAAGCATAATACCGCCATCACCAGCCTGTGTATGACCTGCTGTACAAGAGGGGAGCAACTGTTCGCCTGGCAGACGGCGTACCCTGACACGAACATCGACGTGATGAATGAGAAATCGGGATTCATCTGACCAGGAAACTCTCTTCCACTCATCCATGGTCCACTCTTGATGTTCCCGGGCATACTGTAGGCGTAGATGACGCTTGGTCAACAGAGGCACACGAGTGGGACATCTGCTGCACAGTCCCATATCCAACTACGTCCGCTGAACTGTGTGTTTCGTAACACTTGCGCTTGGACCTGCATTGTATTGGGCTGCCAGCTGAGTCACTGTCTCGCTCCGATATAGGTTTACCAAGCGACTTGTCTGATATATATATACATATATATATATATATATATATATCAGACAAGTTTTTCTATTGACGACATATCTTGTCCATTGGCTCCAATCTGTTTCCCTAATGACATACCTTTCCGACCACCAGAAGGGTTGGTCCAGCATCGACCTTCTTGACCAGCAGAATGTTTCCTGCGATTCTCTCAACCAAGGGATGTGTTCCTCACGTCGAATCCACCCTGTAATGTCCACACTCTGGTGCAAAAACCTGTTCCAAATTGTCACCAGTCTTGGGACAATTTGTTTATCCAACAGGAATCTTCATTCCTTTGGAGTAATAAGAAGTTTTATCGATAACAGATATCTCTTCACCTTAGCGAAAACGACCAGATCTTGGACGAGATATCTCGCTGAAACACTTGGAGGGATAATTAATAAATGTGGGTTTATTTCTCTAATCTATTTAATCTCATTGTTGAAGTATATTTATTATTAACCGAATATACCAATAGACATGACAATATTCTCGCAATTTATACAGCAACTTCTGATGTTGTAAAAGTAACATCTAATAATAAATCTAGATAAATTTTCTTAACGTCGAGTTCTTGAGCCTATTCATATGCCTTCTTCTAATGGCGTTTTCTATGGATTACAAAATCTCTCAAACGCCAATAAAACTTGCATTGAATCTTCAAATTTTATTCAGATGCTACATCCGGCATACCTTTTACAAAGCTGCCTATCCTGAATTTCGTTGAAGTTCTACATGTTCTCCAATACTGCATTTATTTAACTTTTAACTTGTACGTACATTAACTAAGATTCTTTAACCCACTTTAACTATGGATTAGTATGTCTATGTTAGAAATTACTATCTAGTAACTTTTGATACCCTCATTTAGAATTTCTTTTCAACACTAAAGTATTTTATTGAAGTAGTAAATTTTTCTGAATTCGATGGTCTTTTCACTATACAGGGTGTTTCGAAACTCATGGGCAAAAATGTTAGGGGTGATAGAAAACATCTAAAAAAGCAATTTTCACCGTTCAATGCATGGGCGGAGAGCAAGCGGTGAACCGCTAGGAGATATCCGCCGTTTCTGTCACATGAAAGAACGAAACACCAAACGGATAGAGTAGGAACTAAATAATTTTATTGACACCATGTGTGGCAAAATTACAGAAACTGCTCAAAAGAGCAACCGCCTGCGGTAATGCAGGCGTTACATCTGCATTAGAGAACAGAGCACTTTTTCAAACACACCCGGCATGTCTCGGACGGCACCGGCAGCAACATAAATCCTGGCAACTAGGTCCTCGTCGGAGTCGATGAGGCTTTCGTAGACGAAACTTTTCAAATGTCCCCACAGGAAAAAGTCCAGACATGAGAGATCGAGTGAGCGTGCCGGCCAAGGTGTGGGCCCATCCCAACCAATCCATTGCCCTGGGAATTTAGTGTCTAAAGCGCTCCGCACAGAGAAACTGAAATGGGGTGGTGCTCCGTCATGCTGGAACCACATATGTGCTTGTATGTTGGCTGTAACAGGTTGAAGTAAGTCTGGCAATACCTGTTGTAAAAATGTGAGGTATGTTCTGCAGTCCAGTCGGAATGGCAGAAGGTATGAACCTATCAAATGGTCACTCTCAATTACAGCCCTAATATTTACGCTGAAATGCTTCTGATACGCATAAGGACGTGTGTCGTACGGATTGTTAGATGCCAACGCATGAAGGTTGTGCATATTAGAAATGCCTTCTCGAGTAAAGGTGCATTCATCCGTGAATAACGCGTGCAATAAAATCGTGCTGCGCTGCTAGCTGTTGCAAGAACCAACGTGAAAACTCGACACGTGGCGCATAATCTGTAGGTATCAAGTCTTGCACTTTCAGTACATGGTAGGGGTATAATCCTTAGTCCCGTAGTACTCGCCAAACAATCGAGTGAGGCACATTTACGGCACGGGAAACCTTTCGGGTGCTAATATCCGGACGATCATCCACTCTTTGCAGAGTGTCCTCTACAACTTGTGGCGTCCGCACACTGCTGCCACGCCCTGTATCATGCATGCCGTCGGTGACAAAGGATCCCGTTTCGCACAGGCACCGATGCAATCGCTCGAACATTTTTCGGTCTGGCACGTGTCTTCTCGTGAAACGCTGCCTGTACAGTCTATAGGCTTCCAGAGCATTCCCATTCGCAAGACCATATATAAAATGAACGTCCGCATTCTCCTGATTGCTGTACGTCGCCATGCCTTCTGAAATCCACGGTAGAAATGACGATGTGTGAGAAAACTCGCGCTTTATGCTTTCCATTACAGCGCCGTCTTGCGGTTCACCGCTTGCTCTCCACCCATGCATTGTATGGTAAAAATTGCTTGTTTAGATGTTTCTATCACCTTTTAAATTTTTGCCCATGAGTTTCGAAACACCCTGTATACATTTTAGAATAAACCTCTTGACTAGATGTTGCAAATCCGATAACTGAACTGACATAAGTCATCCAGTGTAGTAAACTATAGGATCCAACGTCTATTATTCAGTGGTAGTTCTTACCTTTGTGAGCATTGTGAACATTAAAGTCATGAGTAAAAAGCAACAGCGCTCTAGTGTTGATATATCAATACGCAATCTTCGGATATCAGTGGATACTAAAATTCAGCGGAAAATGTATTTATCTTTTGTCCTATACTTATTATCTCATACTTATATCTGTACATAGTACCTAACCCCGATTTAATGACTGACATCAAGTCTTGGAAATTTGTCATCAATAAATTCAGTTATTCGTCGCTTGTAAAAGGAATTAAAGCAAATTTTCTAACGTAACGAACATATGTCAGATAAATATACAAAATTGCTGATATGTAATCCCAATGGAAAAAGGTCAAACTTTTGGTGAAATCCGCCAATGCAAAAATTATTTTTATTTAATTAAGAAACTAAAATAGTTGTAATGAATTAATTAATTGTTGAAACAGTCATGAAACAAAATTATACTGTTTTTTACACGTCTCGCTAAGTTGATAACTTGTAGATGTGACGCAAACACACGCACTTTCAGAAAAAAAGTCAAATGGGGTTTCTGAAAATTCCAGATGGCGCTTCTGACAAATTCCAGATATCGCTTGCTTCACTCGGCATGCTCTTTGATGACCAATTTAACTATCAATAGTGTCAATATCTTTCAACAGCTGTTAGAAACCCTTTAATAACAGAGGATGCTTCTATTCCCATCACTGCTTCACTCTTCGTTGCCACGCAGTCTTCTCTTCACACGGCAACACACTCATACACACAAAAGACTGCTAACGGCAATTCATGGTCTCAATCTCATCAATTGCTTAACCAATTATACCGAAGTACAGCGTGATCGTTATACAACCTATCAACTAGTGGTTACACCTATCGAATTCGCCACTTCAAAAACAAACTACACAGTGGAATATACATAGTAGTATAACTCAGCTCCACTACTTTTGAAACAAACTACACTGTTTTTAACGTCTTGATAAAGATTTAAAATATACAACTGCGAAAACTAGACTAAATATGCCATAATTCCACGATCATTCTTTCACAGTCTGGGTATCCTAGTGTGAATAGGGCTACAATCCTAGATTTAAATCGCTATCTGACCCAGATTCAAAATAACGAGGCTTGTCCTTGAATCTTTTTCTAAGGGATTGATCCCGGAACTTTGGTAGCGTAGTTTTGCTTTTACCGCACAATACATTTAATGACTAAATGAATAGGGTAAAAGACTCCATGGATTCTTCCAACCTTTAAAAAGATACTGTATTGGTCCTTTCCTTAGAATATAATCCCTTTGAGATTTGATTTTGGACTTTTCTTTTAAAATGAATCCTTTGTTTGATTTTGGTTTTCCAGATTCAACTGATTCTTTTTTTAAAGTAGATTCTGTTGGAAGGATTCTATTGTTCATGTCATTATAATACTAGAATCCCTTGGAAAGATTATATTGAATCGTTCCTTGGAAGGGGTGAATTCTTTGAAAAGATTAAATTAGTCCTTTCTTTAGAGAATATAATCCTTTTTTTTAAGATTCTACCGGTTCTTTTTTTAAAAGTAGAATTTTTTGGAAGGAATTTCATTGTCCATGTCCTTATAATAGAATCCATTGAAAATATTTATTCTATTGAACCTACCTTCCCTTTGAAGGAATAGAGATAAATCCTTTGAAAATATTTCATTGGTCCTTTTCGCAGAACAGAGAAACTATTGTTCATTTCCTTAGAAAATAGTGCTTGAAATTGTTATATGCTTCTTTCCTTGGAAGTGAATTCTTTGAAAAGATTCTATTGCGATTTTAATCAACCTTCCCTTGGAAATGAATCCTTTGAAAATATTCTATTGCGATTCTAATCAACCTTCCCTTGGAAGTGAATCCTTGGAAAAGAATATATTGCTATTCTAATCAACCTTCCCTTGGAAATGAATCATTTGAAAAGATTCTATTGCGATTCTAATCAACCTTCCTTTGGAAGTGAATCATTTGAAAAGATTCTATTGCGATTCTAATCAACCTTCCCTTGGAAGTGAATCATTTGAAAATATTCTATTGGTTCTTTCCTTAGAATAGAATCCTTTGGAAATATTGCAGTGCTCCTTTCCTTTCGGATTCTATTGGTCAAGAAGGTCAAAACTGTTTAGAAATCACGCAGAGGAGGACTGGAGGCTGCAAGGTGGAATTATGCGTGTGAATTCCTCAGAACGTTAACCACTACCTCGGAGAAGAGAGTTATTAACAAGTTTCGTTCCTTGATGAATTCGGCGACTTACCGAACCCTAAATGAATATTTAATCGAAATCAGGCTTCAAAAACGTACTCGAAGTCCAAAACCTAGTCTGGCTACGCCCATGGATTACAAAATGGTACAAGACAAATTTATAAAAAAAAAATCCTCCAGACACAAAGTACTCTTCCAAGTTTCACACTCCATCAACGTCAAAATCTACTGTCTAGAAATACTCTTAGCGACATTCCTGTTTCGTGTGATTAAGTGCCCTTGAAATACATCTATGAGAAGCAATAAATCCGTCGGCGAATCCCAAAATAGTACCACAAAAAAATGAACACGTCCAAAGCCAATCAAAGAAGTAATGACGTTTATATCCTTTAGTCGATGGTTATAACTACTACGTTTTTAGATAGTGACTGGGTTTTCAGTCATTCGTACCTACCACAGAAAAAAGTGGAGTGTCATTTTGCTCTGTTAACAATATTGGATGGGTGGAATTTTTTAATGGAGGTCAACGGTGGGATTTCGGTTTAAAATATTAGATGGGTGAAAATTTAATGGAGGTCATCGGTGTGTTTTCTGTAACAATATGGGCAGGGGGACTTCTTATTGGAGGTCAAAGGTAGGTCTTCTGTTAGCAAATTTGGGTGGAATTTTATAATGGAGGTCAACGGTGGGTTTTCTGTTAACAATATTGGGTAGGTGGAACTTTTTAATGGATATCAACGGTGGGCTTTGAGACGGTTCCCCGCACATCAGTTAACACCAAGGGCTCTCATTAACCCTTCAAGTGGTTGCGACGAGATATCTCGTCAATCAAGGTCTGACCAATCTTACTTGTGGCGAGATACCTCGTCATCCAGATACAGCTGATTTATTAATTGTTACGCGATCAAGATTTCTAATTACTAGATAGCTCGTTATTCGAGATTTATTAGTTTTAGTCTAATATAATAAAAGACGAGGTACCTCGTCGAGCCTACCACTAGGAGGGTTAACCCTATCAGTGTTTCGACGAGATATCTCGTCCAAGATCTGGTCAATTTTGCTAAGGATTTTTTGTTTTTTTTTCTCATCGAAACAGAACTGCTATATTACTCCTTATTGAATGAAAATCCAAGCAGGATAAATAAATTGTCCCTGGTCCAAAACCGGTGACTGTTTGGAACAGATTTTCGAACAAATGCTGAACCCTGCAGAGTAGTTTTCGGCCCGAAGATAAACCACCAGGAGAATTAAATATAAATACGTGTTTCAAGAACTCATTTTGGACTTGGACAAATGTAACACTTTGCTCTATTGCACAGTTATGGTATATTTATTACTTATTTTGTATCTATTACCCAACCACTGGCATTTTCTACAGCACTACAAGAGGCGAATTCACGGATATTTTTGAGAATTGATTGAAAGATGCAGCAAATCTCGAAAGCTAAAGCTTTAATCTTCAAACATTATAGCCAACACGAATCTGGTTTTTAGATTATTTGATCCTTATAAAGTGCGAATTAAATTATTTAATGGTTACAACTTAAATTAATTTATAGTCGCGTTCCGTATTGGATATTCATGGATCGATGCTAATGCACCATGAGTAATTCTGTATTTTCTAATGCAGTGAATGACGGTCGTTTTTAACTGTTCGAAAATTTGGATGTATGCGTATGCTATCAATGCAAGGTCTGTCACAAGCAAAATATGTTTTACAATACATTACATCGATCATTCTACAACTACTTTCCATTCTCTACTCCAAAATGAAACGCATATTTAGTCATAAACTAGTAGATATTGTGATAAAGGTATTGCTGGTGCTTCAGGAAAACCATTCTGGATGTCATCCAGCTTTGGATTAGTTAGTCAACATAATAAGGTTGAAATGGAATTTGAATGCCGAATACAGTATCCCATTGATTGGAATGACAAATGGTGAATTGAAAATAGACAACTGATTTTGAAGTATGCAAATGATAGGATACAATGCAGTGATGGTATGATACAATTCCTTAATGTGTATAAGTTTGAGTAAGTGCATCGTGAAATGTCATAAAGGGGAAATAAAAGTAGAGAGAGCAATGGTAACATTTTTATGAGCACAGAATCACGTGACTAAAACTAGTAGTCACGTGACTCTTAGAATACTTTCATCTACTGAGTGGAACCTAACGTTCATCGTCTGATTAGTTCATTGATTGATCATTTCATAGTGGCTTTGGCGATTTCCCCACTTTTGTCGCCACTCTATGAAATGCGCATTGACACGAAACGAGAATATAAGATACCGAATCGTTCAACCAAGTTCATTATTCACAGAGCAGTCAACGTAAATGCTAGCCAACATGTTGGTTACACTTTTTGAAGCTCTTCTCAGTAGCAATGTTTGATTACATTTCACGTAAAAGCCAACTTTCTAGCAGTTTTTAAATTGAAAAAAGCCAACACAAATTCACAGTTTTTATTGCGGATGCAACACCATGAATGTGATAAATCGAAACCATATTTAGCCATATATAACCATAACCATATTTGTATAATAAATTTATACAAATAACAAATTGGACAAGAGTGAAATGATTGAAATTGTACCTCCGTTCGACTTACGGAAAGCGAATAAATAATTTTTTTTTGCGTAGCCACCATGGACGGCGAAACTTGCAACTCGTATCGGTTGATAGATTTTGATATTTTAATTCACTTTGCACTGAAACAACACAACGGGTTATTGGTGACGTTCCGGGATCAATCTTGAGGGAAAATATCCGAGGGGAACACTGCGCCATTTTGAGCCACGGTCGGATGACGAGGCCAAACCTGAGCTGGCATCCTTCTCTCTCTCCAAACTTTCACACCACGCCAACGTGAGGAGATTTGCGGCCACGACACATTAAATGAACACCATCCCCTTTTGTATACACGAAGGTCTTTGGTTGAATTTGAACTCGCAACCCTCCGGTTGCTAATATGTTACTCTTCCACAACCGGTCTACAGCGATTGACGATTGTGTTATTTAGTCAAACGTTATTGCAGCAATGAAAGTATTGGAAACTTCCGTTTTACTGCAGATGACGTCAATTGTACTTGCTGACACAGGTTATTCTGCAACTCAACCTAATTCTGCATCTAGGGTTCTTTATTTTGAAGTAAATAATCCGTAATGGCCATACGCACATGAAGTATGTCCTCTTCTTCTATGGTGGGACGAAATTTCGGTGATCGTTCACATAGCTCCAATTTCAAGGAAGGTAGGTAGTTGAATTAACGTCGTACTGGAGCAGCACAACGGTTTACTGACACATATCTGGGATCAATCTGGAAAGGATAATCTGCAGCGTTGAAAGTTCTGTTAAACTCAGGATTTTCGATGAGGCATTGTTTAGCTTCCTAGACACGGGAACAGCGATAAAACACAATTCCATCACTTACACTGGCTCTCTGTTCTCCCTTTTTATATTGGTTGCAGCAGCGTTACTGACTCATATAATTTGCATATACGCTGCAGTGTTAATCATTTGCATATCCTCCTTTATCTACAGCCATTGCAAATTTCACGGCCATTGGATGCTTCCTTCACTCACGGTTCTTTTATTTTAGATGGCCAGCTATGTGTTACTCTCATTTCAAAAGTTATAGTCCCTTCAGTATATTCATTTCTATTTCTTAACTATTTTCACACAATAGTTTAGTTTGATTTTTTTTTCTTAAAATCCCTGTGTCGAAAATTCAAAGACGTTTCGTTGTTTGTGTCACTGACAAGTTGTTCGTTGCGTACGAAATTCAAAGTCACTTTATAGCTCAAGTCATTTCCAATTTGTTGATGCGTTAGAAATTCCACGTCATTTAATTCAACGAAATCGATACGTCAAAAATCCCAAGTCACTTAAGTCATTTCATACTCTAAAATTGTTGTGCCAGAAATTCAAAATCACTTCATAGCTCTTGTCGCTTCTGAGTGCTTACTGTGTAAGAAATTCCATGTCACTTCATAGTTTCAAATCACTTCATTCAACGAAATCGTTGCTTCAAAAATCCCAAGTCACTTTATAATTCAATTAATTTCTTTCATTAGAATTGCTGTGTCAGAAATTTCAAGTCACTTCATAGCTTTTTCCGCTTTCATGTTGTTCGCGGCGTAAGAAACTGCAAGTCACTTCATAGTTCAAATCGTTTCTAATTTGTTCTTCAAATGTTCATTCGTCGAAAATTACTGCGTCGGAAGTTTCAGGTCACGTTATATCTCAACTCATTTCATTCACCAAAATTACTGTGTCCGAAATTCCAAGTCACTTTATTCGTCGAAAATTGATGCATCGGAAATTCCAGGTCACGTTATATCTCAAGACATTTCATTCACCAAAATTACTGTGTCTGAAATTCCAAGTCACTTCATTCGTCAAAAATTCCAGGTCACGTTACATCTCAAGTCATTTTATTCACCAAAATTACTGTGTCAGAAATTCCAAGTCACTTTATTCGTCGAAAATTGATGCATCGGAAATTCCAGGTCACGTTATATCTCAAGACATTTCATTCACCAAAATTACTGTGTCTGAAATTCCAAGTCACTTCATTCGTCGGAAATATCCAAGTCACGTTATATCTCAAGTCATTTCATTCACCAAAATTACTGTGTCCGAAATTACAAGTCACTTCATTCGTCAAAAATTCCAGGTCACGTTACATCTCAAGACATTTCATTCACCAAAATTACTGTGTCAGAAATTCCAAGTCACTTCATAACTCCAGTCTCTTTCAAGTTGTTCGTTGAGTTAGATATTCCAAGTCACTTCATTCACTGAAATCGTTCCTTCTTAAATTCCGAGTCACAGTCCAAGTCCCTTAACTTCATTTAAGTGCTCAAAATTACCAAAAGTGGGTAATTTGAGAGCATTTAATGGCCTTTTTTTTGTTGCGATGAACTTTTCCTAATCTATTTACACAGATTTGAAATTTTAAAAACCCTCCCTTGTTCGTACGGATAGCAGCCCGGGCCATTATTTATTCGACTGCATTGAATACAAGGAAATCCATCTAACCAAATAATCAAACCAAAAACTTCTCCACGAATGAAGAAAGTAGCGTTAGGTAACGTCACTACTAGTTTTGATCACGTTATCCTGAGCACATAGCAAAAGTTTCATTTGTTCACTCTACTTTCGAATTTACTCTATAGATTGAGTGGCCGTGGGGCATCACCTATTTACTGTTAATGTAGTAGATGGGGAATATGATGCTCTCTGCTATTAGATTTAACAACTAACCTGTTGATTTAGATTAGCCACAAGAGGTCTGATATACATTGCTAACTAATGTGGCAAGAAGATTATGCATTTATTTACTATGATAATATGAGTGAGTGCGAACTCTCCGTGGATTTAATTTTATAACGCGCTCAACTATTACTAGTGTATTTGCAAACATTGTTGCATTTTGATATATTTGTTATGCAGCGCACATGACGATACTGTGAATGTATTTTTTAATCATGAAAACTGTAACCATTATATCATTTAAAAATAAGAATTCCGTCTACGCACAAAAAAGTCGCCTGCGCATGTTTGTCTTATACTTTATACTTTAAACAAAGAATCGCTTTACATCGAAACTAGTGTTCTGTCTTTATTTCGTCCACTGATGATAGCTCTTGGGGAACAAGGTGAGTCAACCTTTAATCTTTGTAGTCACCTAATTCGTATAAATTCAATGCTCTAAATCTCATATCCGTAACTCTGTATACTTAAACTTTCATTTGGTCCGTCGAGCCGGAGTTCCGCCGTGGAATTATGGCACCTAAAAATGCGAAAACTACGCAGAATTTTGAAATTCTGTGTAAAGAAATTGACAGAATTGGGGAGAAGATCCAACGATGTCAAATAACTGAGCAAAGTATGGTACAGGCGCTAAAAACTAAAGTCAATTCATTCGATACTCGGCTATCCAATTCATTTTCGGAGTTGTCTTCGAAGGACACAGATGATTATTTGGATACGTATCTTAATTATCAGGACATACTTCTAAATTTATCCGTTGATTTGGAAAATAAAACTGTCAATGATAAACATGAACAAGTCTCAACAGTGGGAAGTGGCAATAATGTTCAAAATTCAGCTAATAAGTCTAAAACAAAACTGCCTAAATTGGAACTTCCACATTTTTCCGGTGAACTGGAACAGTGGATTACCTTTAGGGAGTTATTTCAAACCTCTGTTCTCGACAACACCGAGTTGTCGGACATCGAGAAATTACAATACCTGTTTGCATCTACACGTGGCAATGCTGCAAAATTAATTCGCGGATTTCAAATGCAATCAGGGAATTTGAGGCATTGCTGGGAGATATTATGCGATAGGTATGAAGACCAAATTCAATTGGCATTTGTCCACATAAATAAAATTTTTGGCATGAAAATTAACAAAGCCAATAACACTAAAGCTTTGTTGGATGTTTTAGACAATTGCAACGAAGCAGTTCGAAATCTGCAAACCATGGGGTTAAAAACAGATTCTTTGAGTGAGTTAATCATCATTTCTCACATCTTAACGAAAATCGACGACGCAGTTAAACAGCGATGGCATTTGACCTTGAGGAAGGACATTTATCCCGATCTCGAATCGTTCCGAACCTTTTTGGAGTGTGAAGCTCGTTCTGTTTCTTCTTTTTCTGCGTTGCCTAGCGGGGGGAGTGAAAGGCCAGGGAGAAACGCTAATGTAAACAGGTTCGGGGGGAGTAAAAAACCGGAAAGGAGCAGTTCGTTTGCTAGACCTCTAGTAGCGAGTGCGGTCGCTGTAAATTGGAAAGCTTGCGTTCTTTGTGGGGACAATAACATCCATCCTCTTTATAAGTGTACATGTTTCAATCGCATGTCCGTAACTGATCGGTGGAAAGTTGTAGAAACGAATAAACTCTGTGCAAATTGCCTGCGTGGGCACACTGATCCCTGTCGGATAAAAAGTGGGTGTAAAAATTGTTCTTCGAATGAACATCATACCTTATTGCACATTTATAGAGTAGGAAATTCTGAAGTAAACAACGCGATTGCCCCTCCGGAACATCCATCATCATCCATTTCTACAACTCTCCAATGCCAATCACATATACAAACAAGTAATGTTTTATTATCCACCGCACAAATAAAAATAAAATCAAAAACTGGGGAATTTTTGCAATTTAATGCTTTAATTGATGGAGCTAGCCAAAATTCTCTCTTGACTCGTGAATGTGCGGAGCGCTTACAAGTACCCTTGCGGGAAACTACACATCGATTAATGGGAATTAATGGGGTCACGGTGGAAACATCGTTGCACATCGCCAACGTTGTTTTTTCTCCTCACTTCTCGTCAGATTCTTTTCACATTGAAGTATTAGTAGTAAGCAAAGTGACTCCACCTCTCCCTAACTTCTATATTCAGAAACGTAAATGGACACATTTATATGGACTCATACTAGCCGATCCAGACTATACAAGTCAAAAACCGATAGATATTCTTCTGGGAGCAGACATTTTCCCTCTGCTACTAAACGGCTCTCCAATTGTTGGACAAAGTGGTTCACCAGTTGCTATTCCTACAAAATTAGGACATTTACTCACCGGAAAAATAAACTCTGCCGTACACTCGAACATTTCTATCGGCTGTCTTTCTGTTAATGCCAGTATTGATAGCACACTGCAAAAATTCTGGCAAATTGAATCGATTCCGTGTGAAGAACTGGTAAATAATGAAGAAATTCAGTGTGAAGATTTTTACACAAATTCATTACAACGAAATAGTGAGGGAAGATACATAGTAAAACTCCCTTTTCGTAATGACAGAGACTTAGGTGAAAGTCGATCGAAAGCTCTCAACCGTTTTCTTTCATTAGAGAATAAACTTGCTAAAAAGCCAGATTTAAAACTCAAATATAGTGAGTTCATGAATGAATATCTAGCCCTAGGGCATATGTCACCTCTACCTCCTTCCACCTTGGAGATAGATCAGAACCACTATTATCTTCCTCACCATTGTGTTGAAAATCTTCATTCAACCACAACTGCTCTTCGCGTTGTTTTTGATGGGTCGAGTAAAACATCCAATGGGCATGCAATCAACGACCTTCTACTGAAAGGTCGTAAATTACAAACCGAAATATTTGACAATTTAATTCACTTTAGAAGTTATAAAGTTGCAGTGTCTGCAGACATATGTAAAATGTACCGTCAAATCCTCATTGCGGAAGAAGACCGCGCGTTCCAAAGAATATTTTGGAGACAAAACCCGTCCGATCCATTGATTACCTACGAACTAAACACTATAACTTATGGAATGTCTTCTTCGCCTTTCCTCGCACTTCGTACGTTGCAACAATTGTGCAAAGACAAACAAGACAACTTTCCGAACGCCTCTAAAATTGCTGAAAATCATTTCTACGTTGATGATCTTTTAGCAGGTGCAGACACCGTAGAAGCCGCAAAATCCTTAATTGATGAAATGCTACGTTTCATGAATGCAGGATGCTTACCTCTTCGGAAATGGTCATCTAGTCATGAAGAGGTACTAAGCGAATTGCCTTATTCGTTAAAAGCCAAAAGCCTTAACCAATCGTTCAGTGATGCTGAAGAGTCTTCACAAAAAATCTTGGGACTCGTTTGGAATCTTCCAACCGATTCGCTGCAAGTTCGGAATGTGGAAGAGCCAACCGTCTCCACCAAACGTGAACTGTTATCGGTCATAGCGCGTAGTTTTGATCCTCTGGGACTAATGGCACCTGCCATATTGCTTCTGAAGATTATGCTTCAGGACTTGTGGAAGTCAAAATTGGCTTGGGACGATCCCGTTCCACCAGACATTCTAGAACGGTGGAATAAATTCCAAGCAGAAATGCATCACTTTAAACAAATTAAAGTTCCTCGCTACATACATACTTCAGAGGATTGTATTCTTGAACTTCATGGCTTTTGCGACGCTTCTTTTAAAGCTTATGCTTCAGTAGTTTATTTAAAGGTCATTTCTGAGTCGACACATGTATCCTTACTCACAGCAAAAACAAGAGTTGCGCCTGTTAAACCAGTAACTCTACCCCGGCTGGAGCTTCAGGGTTGTTTACTGCTAGCCGAGCTAATTTCAGCAATTCTAAAAGTAATCCCAGTTCCAAACCCACAAATATTCCTTTGGTGCGACTCAACAATCGCATTGAGTTGGATCACAAACCCTCCGTCTTCAGGAAATCAGTTTGTACAACATCGAGTGGGAAAAATACTTTCCCTGACGTCAGTAACTTCTTGGAACCACATTCCTGGCAAAGAAAACCCAGCAGACTGTGCTAGTCGAGGACTTTATCCTTCACAGTTGTTGGCTCATTTAGAGTGGTTCACTGGTCCAAACTGGATTGTTGTCAACAATAAATACGGAGCTCTCACTTCTTTTGAACTCTCTACTTCTTCAGTACTTATTCGTGACGAGAATAAGGATTTGGTTCCACAAACAGTTAAAGAATCACCTCCAATCTCTCATGCTATCTTGAAGTATTCTTCATACACAACATTATTACGTGTCACTGCCTGGATCTTACGTTTCATTCACAACCTCAAATCTAGAAATAAGCTTAAAGGTACTCTTCAAACTTCTGAACTGACCGGTGCACGAACGGCTATTCTAAAAATTGTACAGCAAGAAGAATTCGCTTCCGACCTTAAGCTTGTAGCAAAAAATAAACCTCTCCCTAAATCCAGCAAACTACTGTCTTTAAATGTCTTTCTTGACGAAGTAGGACTTCTTCGCGTTGGAGGACGTTTATCACATCATCAGACATTAGCATTCGATCATAAATTTCCTATTCTACTTCCTAAGAGACACCCAATTACTGCCTTAGTGATTCGACATTTCCATCTTACAAGTCTTCATTCGGGACCCGAACTTGTCTTATCGTTGATCCGTCAAATCTTCTGGATTCCGGATGGCAAATCCACAGTACGCAGTGTAGTGCGCAGTTGCATCACATGTTTTAAATCATTGGCCAGGCCAGTATACCAAAAGATGGGTGATTTACCTATTGCAAGAATCATGCAGTCGCGCCCCTTCGACAAAGTTGGAATTGATTTCGCTGGTCCAATTAGTACAAAATGCCAGCACCAGCGAAAAGCGACAACATTCAAGACATACATTTGCCTTTTCATATGTATGTGTACCCGTGCCGTACATCTGGAAGCCGTCTCCAGTCTCTCTACTGACTCGTTCTTGGCTGCATTGAGACGATTCGTCGCACGTCGAGGATTTCCCTCGGAAATATTCTCAGACAATGGTACTAATTTCCGCGGTGCGTCTGCCTATCTAAAAGCACTTTTTAAACTCACAAAAGAGCAATCCGTCCAGAACTTCTCATCGGAAAGAAACATTCATTGGCATTTTATTCCACCCTATGCCCCTAACCAAGGTGGGTTATGGGAAGCTTCAATTAAACTTGCTAAGCGGCATCTCACAAAAACTTGTCAAGGCACACTTCTCAATTTCGAGGAATTCTCTACAGTGTTATGTCAAATAGAGGCTTGCATAAACTCAAGGCCTCTGGTACCTTTATCCTCGGCAACTAGTGATCTTCGTGCACTTACCCCTGGACACTTCCTAATCGGAGTTCCCCTTCTGGAACTTCCAGAAAACACTGACAGTTCTACAAACACTAATCGAAAAATTCTAAGTCTCTCTTGCAGATGGAGACTCTTATTGCAGGTTAAGGAATCCTTCTGGCGCCGCTGGACACGAGACCTCCTGCATACACTCCAGCCTCGTCAAAAGTGGAATTCAACGAAACAACCTCTGCAAATTGGAGACATGGTTCTTCTTCAAGAGGCAAATTCTGCTCCTTGTTCCTGGACTCTTGGTCGCGTAACCAACATCTTCCCGGGCAAAGATCAGATCACCAGGGTAGCCAGCGTGCGGACCAGGGATGGAGAAAAGCTTCGTGCTCAGAATCGACTGGTGGTCCTTCCTCTCCCCTCATGCCGGCCCTCGCAGGATGTTGATTTAGATTAGCCACAAGAGGTCTGATATACATTGCTAACTAATGTGGCAAGAAGATTATGCATTTATTTACTATGATAATATGAGTGAGTGCGAACTCTCCGTGGATTTAATTTTATAACGCGCTCAACTATTACTAGTGTATTTGCAAACATTGTTGCATTTTGATATATTTGTTATGCAGCGCACATGACGATACTGTGAATGTATTTTTTAATCATGAAAACTGTAACCATTATATCATTTAAAAATAAGAATTCCGTCTACGCACAAAAAAGTCGCCTGCGCATGTTTGTCTTATACTTTATACTTTAAACAAAGAATCGCTTTACATCGAAACTAGTGTTCTGTCTTTATTTCGTCCACTGATGATAGCTCTTGGGGAACAAGGTGAGTCAACCTTTAATCTTTGTAGTCACCTAATTCGTATAAATTCAATGCTCTAAATCTCATATCCGTAACTCTGTATACTTAAACTTTCATTTGCTAACCTATTGACAAAAAATGTAATACAGTTGGGTGTACCACAGAATTATTGTCTTTAATTTGTGTTCCATCAAACGGAAAACGTTGAAACTCGCAGACATAAACTATGCTAAAAGGATGTTGCTATTAGATTCAACAACTAACCTATCGACAAAAAATATAACACAGTTGGATGTACCATAGATTTATTGTCTTTAATTTGTGTGCCCTCAAACGGAAAACATTGAAAGTCGCAGACATAAACTATGCTAAAAGGATGTTGCTATTAGACTCAACAACTAACCTATCGGCAAAAAATATTACACAGTTGGATGTACCATAGAATTATTGTCTTTAATTTGTGTGCTATCAAACGGAAAACGTTGAAAATCGTAGACATAAACTACACTAAATGATGTTGCTATTAGACTCAGCAACTAACCTATCGGCAAAAAATATAACACAGTTGGATGTACCTCAGAATTATTGTCTTTAATTTGTGTTACATCAAACGGAAAACGTTGAAACTCGCAGACATAAACTATGCTAAAAGGATGTTGCGATTAGACTCAGCAACTAACCTATCGACAAAAAATACAAAACAGTGGACGTACCACAGAATTATTGTCTTTAATTTGTATGCCATAAAACGGAAAACATTGAAACTCGCAGACAAAAACTATGTTAAAAGTATGTTGCTATTAGATTCAACAACTAACCTATCGACAAAAAATATAACACAGTTGGATGTACCATAGATTTATTGTCTTTAATTTGTGCGCCATCAAACGGAAAACATTGAAAATCGTAGACATAAACTATGCTAAAAGGATGTTGCTATTAGATTCAACAACTAACCTATCGGCAAAAAATACAAAACAGTTGGATGTACCTCAGAATTATTGTCGTTAATTTGTGTGCTATCAAACGGAAAACATTGAAAGTCGCAGACATAAACTACACTAAAAGGATGTTGTTATTAGACTCAGCAACTAACTTATCGGCAAAAAATATAACACAGTTGGATGTACCATAGAATTATTGTCTTTAATTTGTGAGCCATCAAACGGAAAACGTAGAAAATCGCAGACATAAACTATGCTAAAAGGATGTTGCTATTAGACTCGGCAACTAACCTATCGGCAAAAAATACAAAACAGTTGGATGTACCTCAGAATTATTGTCGTTAATTTGTGTGCTGTCAAACGGAAAACATTGAAAGTCGCATACATAAACTACACTAAAAGGATGTTGTTATTAGACTCAGCAACTAACTTATCGGCAAAAAATATAACACAGTTGGATGTACCATAGAATTATTGTCTTTAATTTGTGAGCCATCAAACGGAAAACGTTGAAAATCGTATACATAAACTATATTAAAGGATGCTGCTATTAGATTCAACAACTAACTTATCTGCAAAAAAATATAATACATTTGGGTGCGCCACAGAATTGTTGTGTTTAATTTGTATGCCATCAAACGGAAAACGTTGAAAATCGTAGACATAAACTATATTAAAGGATGCTGCTATTAGATTCAACAACTAACTTATCTGCAAAAAATATAACACAGTTGGATGTACCATAGAATTATCGTCTTTAATTTGTGAGCCATCAAACGGAAAACGTTGAAAATCGCAGACATAAACTATGCAACATCCATTTACTCTCCACGGTTAAATGCAGCGCTCAGACTCCATGCGAAAATGCTCCTCGTCGCACCGTTCCCTTAATAATCGAAATACCAATTTTGATCCCGGCTGCTATTAATGAAGAGTTGAGCACTGATGAAGAGAGACGAGTTAAGGTTGGGAGAGAAGTTATTCGCCTGAGCAAACAATGCTGTTTGTTTACAGAGGCTCTGCGTTTTAATATGGTTCAGATATGCGCTTATATGGCGATGTACTTCTGGATCGTCAACATTCGCCCAGTTTACCTCGGTCGCTTGAATTCTAGATGGAATCCGGAGGTACACAGTTCTAAATGTTCTTGATTTGTTTACGGAAGGGATGTATCGACCTTCGGGATGCGGAACTGTTTTCGCAAAAAACGAGGACGGTTTGTGAAGGCTCGTTCACGCTTTGTTTCACCCTCCGAAAGATCCCATTAGGCGTGTGTAACTATCCGTTTTACATTGTAAACATGTCGATTGTCTGTTATTCATACGTCGATGCTTGGTGCTTCGTTCATGGATATTGCGACAATTTATATGTGATATGTATATTGTTAAGTTTCCTTTTGCACGTTAGGTTTATGTAACTAACGTTCTTGGGATTGAGGAAATTTGCTTCAACGATGCACATTGCACATTAGGGTTATGAAACTAGAAGTTTTAAGCTGCAAAAAATGTCTCTTGTCTATTCTGCACTCGTTCTGTTTGGCATCAATGCATGGTGCATTGCAGCATTTTATATGTGAAACGTATCAGGAGTTTCAATATTGCACATTAGGCTTATATAATACATTGCCGTGTAAACATGTCGATTGTCTCTGCTGCACTCATTTGACGTCTACGCTTGGTGCTTCGTTCATGGATATTGCGGCAATTTACGTGTGAAATTTATATTGTGAAGTTGACTTTTGCACGTTAGGTTTATGTAACTAACTTTCATGGGCATTGAGGAAGTTTGCTTCAACGTTAAATGTTAAATGTGCCGTGAATTTGAATATTCCACATTGCATATTGCACATTAGGGTTATGTAACTATAAGTTTTACTACAAATATGTATATTGTTGTTACTGCACTCATTCGGTTTGGCATCAATGCATGGTGCATTGAGCAATTTATATGTGAAATGTATCGTGAGTTTCAATATTGCACCATTACGCTTATGTAATAATTTGGCGTGTAAATATGTCGATTATCTCTGCTGTAGTCGTTCTGTTTTACGCCAATGCTTGCTACTTAGTTCATTGTTATTGCGGCAATTTACATGTGAAATTTGTATTGGCTAATTTATATGTGAAATTTATCATGAATTTGAATGATGCACATTCATTCGAATGTTCCATGACTTAATAAACTAGCTCTAATGGACAACGGAATGATACACAAAAAAAAAGGATTTACGTAAATGTTCTTAAACTCTAAATGTGAAATATATCTTGAATTGCAACATTAGGCTTGAGCAACTAGCTCAATTTCACTGAAAATGACGACTGTGTGAACTTTATCGTTCTGTTTGGCAAGAATGCTCGGGACTTCAGTCATGGACATTGAGGCACTTTGATTTAACTATACATGTAAAATGTATCGTGAATTAGAATATTGCACATTAATCTTCTATAGCTACCCGTTTGACACTGAAAACAAGTCGATTCTCTATACTGCACTTACTCTGTGTGGCGTCAATGCTTAGTGCTTAGTTCATGAATATTGAGGCAATTTATGTGTGAGGAATCAATTTCAATATTTTCCATTAGGCATATATAACTAGCATTCATGGACATTATGGGGAACTTGTGTTTCTTTATACAGTCGAGCCCGCATATAGCGAAATCTCACGAAACACTGAAAATTATTCGTTATATCCGATATTCGTTATATCAGATATAATAAAAATGGATTTACTCGCATGTTCTAAAGCAAAAGAATTATCACATGAATGCTAAAACTTTGTTTCATAGGTGGGAAAAAATCTGTAACTTTATTTTTAACAGTTGAATTTACAATGCAGTTGCATAATTATTTTTCCAGTGCACTAAAATTATCACGGCAGTCAATGTTATGCGATTTGAAGAACGCACGCAAATTTTAAGACTGTTCACGGCAGACTGTGATGTTCCTAAGTGTCTATTTACTTCAATTTCAATGTCTTCCTCTTCGGAATCCTCAGAAGTATTTTGTAATACTGTTGCAAATCATCACAAATCAACACTGTTGATGTCATCGTCTGTTTGTTGTGCTTCGATTTCTACGTTGCAATCGCTAGCAACATAATCAGCAAAAGTGTAACATCACCATCCCAAATTCTTTTTTCCTGTAAATTTTTTCGCCGGGAACAAACTTTCTTCAGGATCAGGCGGCTCAAAAATGAAATCTGAGTCCCCAAGTCCCCCTACAAATCCTGCATGTTTCCAGCAGTTTTGGGTGATTTTCGATTGAAACATTGGCAACCTAAAAATTGGCAAGCAATTGTAATGTCCTCAACAAAATGCAGATCAGTTTCTAGAAAAAAAGGGGGGTTGGGTTCCTTGCCAGAACCCAAAACTTCGCAGTATCCGATATTCACGCTTCAATACTTCGCTATATGCGATTTTTTAAACATTATTTACTATTGCATTTCCAAAGGGACAGAAAAAAAAGTCGTAATAACCGATATTTCTCTGTATCCGAGCTCGCAATAAGTGGGCTCGACTGTATATGCAATGTATCGTGGATGGATTTAGCTGTTCATAATCATTCCCTTCAGGGCTGAATACGAGTTCGAAACTCGATCTAATCAAAGGTCGTAGTGCACGTGTGGGCTTGCGCACGTCAAATCTTGTGGTCTCAAAGGTTCTCACGTTAGTGTGGTGTGGATGTCTGGAGTGGTGAGAAGCCAGCTAGGATGTGACATCGTCTTCTGACCGTGGTTCAAAGTAACGTGGTGTTGTTCTCTAATATTTCTTTTCAGGATTGATCCCAGACCGTCACCTATAGCCTGTTGTGTTGCTCCAGTGTGACGTTAATTAAATTTCTTTCGACTACTTCCTCTGTTTTATTATAAGATCGATGGCAAAACCAGTGCGCTAAGACCATCTCAACAATTTGTCTTGAGCAGCTTTAGTAAGAGAGAAAAAAAGAGCATTGTCATAAAGCGAGAAATTATAGCAGGAAAAAGCATCTAAAAAAGAGAACCCCAATCTCTTTTTAAGTTCCACAAAAGTGTTTGACTGGCGTAAGTTCACCTATTTCATAACGTGTCCTTCGTAAGGGGTGTCAGGAAGCTGTCGCCAACTGGAGCAGTTGGCGAATAACAAGAGCGGCAACCCTGAGAAGGGTTGCCAAGATCACAGGGAGAGGCTTGAAAAAAGACGAGCTGGGAGAGACCGATTGGTTTTTATTCCCGATTGTTAATCTAAGCTACCGTCGTTACGTACTGGACAATGATTTCTGGTTATGTTTTTTCCATGTTATGTATTGTGTCCCTTTTCATGTAATAAATTATCTTGGGACTAAAAACTACTGGCTTGACTTATCGTGTTTTGGAAGCAACAGAAAGAACCCATCTAACAAGGGGATTCAATCAGTATCAAGGATAGTTCAACCAAGAAGATTCCTGACAAAAGCCACGTGGAAAATGAAATGAAAATGCTGATAAAAAAAATGTGTAGGCATTGGAGAAAACAATTATTTTTTATGTAAAATTGAGTTTTAAACTTCACTTGAAATCTCAAAACACTTCGAATCGAATGGACATTGCATAAATATTCGTTTGTATTTCATACCTTTATGTTGAGTCTTATTCACTTTTGGTTAGTGGAAAATGGTCTCTTTTTGTGGTACCAGCATTACACTCCACACCAATGGATCATCCTCTCATCTTGCCTTATACCACTCTTGCTACTCCGTCACGCCTGCAGGCTTACAATTCCTGTTATAAGGTTATTCGGGGTGGTTAAGGTTATTCGGGTTAAGGTGACATAAAGTTATTCGGGGACAGATGCTCCTTTTACGGAAAAGATGTTATAAAATAAATTGTTTATTAACAATAAAAACGAAAATTTGTGGCAATACATAATAGGTAATGTTTATCAATACTGTATAGTTGCTTTGCACTATATTCTAAATTTTCTATACAAAAAAATAAAATTATCACAGCACTACATTTAGCCATCCCTCCCCAAGTTACGGGTTAGATGCGTCACTTACATGGGATAAATGCACTACCTGTAAAAATCAGATATTTTTAAAACATTAAAAGGTTTTAAATGTATATAACATATTAAAAGCCAAGTGATTTTAAGAAAATACTACCTTAGCATTAATTTATAAAATATTCAATTCTTCAACGACCAAAGACAGAACGTAATAAGTTTTTAATAAAACACATTTAAAATAAAACAAACAAAATTTATAGTAAAACACATTAAAACTATTAAAAAAATAAATCAATTAGCTAGAAAATTACAAAAGTTTTAGTTTGAAAAGTATTAAAAGATTATTACGCTATTAAAGTATTACAAAATATTTCGAAAATATTCAATTAAGATATTTCTTTTCGTCCTCTGTAATTTTTGCTTTCCCACAAATATTGTACAGATCCCCGTACACATTGTACAATATATGATTACATGTAAACATTTAGTACACTTAACACATTTTATCCAATCTACCAATTCTTTTGCAGAATAATAGTTTCCCTCACATACGAGGTAGTTGTATGTACGATCACTTTCGTTGTCCATCAGCTTTTTTGATACCTAGTTACGTTTGTTGGCGGATTTTAACTGTTTTTCTTGGACCTGTTCTTAGGATATAAGTATCTTAGCCGACACTGTCTTTCTGGGTTTTTCTTCAAGCCTGAGTACAGGAAGAGATACCTCGGCAACTCTCCGAAGTACAAGACAGCAAAAATGGCGATATACTGCCTAAAGTCGACTGATCAACTCCTGACTACAGGTTTTTTTATGCTTACATAAAAAAATCATTCAAATTACCTAGTGTCAGCCTTACACTACAACATCAATCTTATAACGGGGTAGAAAAACAAGGTTCTTACTTGAAATGTTGTTTTGATATTAGAAAACAAAAGATGATGTAACAAGCACACCAAACAACATCTAACTGAAACATTCATGGAACTAATAGAGCCACATAGCTTAAAGTTTCAAAATTACATCACGTGGGGCTCTCTACCGGTGGGGCGTCTCTCTGCACTCTCTCTCTCTCTCTCTCTCTCTCTCTATATATATATATATATATATATATATATATATATATATATATATATATATAATTCAAATATGCAAGTTAACGAAAGAACAAAATAGAAAGCAGGGATATTCATCCAGAAAACGAAAGTTAAAAACTAACTATATAAGCACACTGAAAGCTGCAGACATAGCATGGAAAGTAATATATAATTACTAAAATAAGAGGAAATTCAAAAATTAAAAACCAAAAGGAATTTATCAAAAATGAAAGTGTTGGTGGATTAGGGTGTCATCAGGGAGGAGTTGGGGGAGTATATGAGCAATTTCTTAGCGTTGTGCGACTCATATGTATGTAGAAAACACCATACTATGTTGTATGGGTCAGGCTCCTCCCTGATGACGCCCTGATCCACCAAACACGTTCATTTTCAATAAATTCCTTTTGGTTTTTATTTTTTGAATTTCCTTTTGTTATATATATATATATATATATATATATATATATATATATATATATATATATATATATATATATATATATACAGGGTGGTCCCGAATTCATGGTACAAACTTTAATGGTAGGTACAGGACATTGTAACAATGATTTATTGTATAGGAATGTATAGTCGCAAGTGACGCGGTGAGGCGTAAACAGGGGAAATAAAAGGAAAGAGAAATGGAGTGATCGGTTGGTATCATTGCCGGTAGAGGGCAGTAGATGTCTAGCCGCTGTTGAACATGATGCATCGCAGTAGGGAAAAGCGCCATTCACAATTGTGCTGCCGTAGACGATGGGTGACTTTACGTATGCAGAAAAAGCAGACATGCATTACATGTACGGCCGTGCAAATGGTAACGGCAGAGCTGCGTTACGAATGTATCGCGCGGAGTATCCTGATCGACGAATGCCGGATCATAGAATTTTTCAACGGTTACATCGTCAACTTTGTGAAACAGGTGCGTTCGACGTCAACAGACATGGCGCTGGTCGAGTAAGAGCTGCACGCACTCCAAGGCTGGAAGAAAGCATATTGAACATTGTGGCTGATAGACCCGAGTCAAGCACAAGAACTGTTGCGCGTGACGTAGGTGTGAGTCATCAGACTGTATGCAGAGTGTTAAACGAAAATCGCTTACACCCCTTCCATTTTCAGAAAGTACAAGCATTGAATCCGGCAGATTATCCTCGCCGCGTGAACTTCTGCCTGTGGGTGATGCAGCAATGTGCGTTGCAGCCGGATTTCGTAGATTATGTGCTATTTACAGATGAAGCGACATTTTCACGCGAGGGTGTCTTTAATGCGCACAATTCCCATGTGTGGGCAACCGATAATCCACATGCAACGCGTCGACATGCGTTTCAACAACGTTTCAGTATTAATGTGTGGGCTGGTATTGTGAACGACTTTTTGATTGGCCCATACTTACTACCCACGCGGCTCACTGGCGGAAGCTATCTTATTTTTCTGAAAGAAGTGTTACCACAACTGCTGCATGATGTTCCGATCGCCATTCGTAACCGCATGTGGTTTCAGCACGATGGGGCGCCAGCACACTTCAGCATTGATGTACGGAATTACCTGAATGCCACGTTTGGTACTCGATGGATTGGGCGTGGTGGACCAGTCCCTTGGCCACCCCGATCTCCCGATTTATCGAGCCTCGATTACTTTTTATGGGGACATCTAAAGCATCTTGTTTATGAGACTCCAGTTGACTCAGATGAGGATCTCGTCGCTCGCTTATCTGTAGCTGCTGCAGGTGTGCGTGAAATACCAGGCATCTTTGAACGTGTACGCCAATCGCTCCACCGACGCTGTCAAGCATGTATCGATACTGGTGGACGCAATTTTGAACAATTACTGTAAACATGACACTTGTCAACAACGCTTTCAATAAAATCTTTGTTTTTCCTTTCGGCCGTTATTTCCCCTGTTTTCGCCTCACCGCGTCACTTGCGACTATACATTCCTATACAATAAATCATTGTTACAATGTCCTGTACCTACCATTAAAGTTTGTACCATGAATTCGGGACCACCCTGTATATATATATATATATATATATATATATATAATATGGTGTAGGAAAACCATTGGCATTCAAACCAGCTTAGTCTTCTCAGAATGGATAAATACAGTTCCTGTATTCTTGCCGAGAGAATATTGTACCATTCTTCTTGCAAAACGGCAAGTTCAGATAAAGATGATGGCAGTGGATACGCACGATCAAGTTAGGCGCAGTAATGGTTATCACGCCCTTTCTTCTCCAATGTAGACCACATAGATTCAATAATATTGAGGTTTGGTGACTGTGGTGAACAGTAGAGATATGACAAATCATCCTCGTGCTCCGAAAACCAGTCCTGGACGATGCGATCTGTGTGAACAGGGACTTTGTATTCTCGGAAGACACCATTACCATTGAGGAACAAAGTTTGTACCATGGGATGGACTTGATCGGGCAAAATGTTGACATAATCCTGGGCCTTAATGTGCCCCTGCAGAGTAATAACGTGGCTCCCAGAAAACCACGATATGGCTGCCCAAACCATCACAGAACCCTCGCCATTTTTCACTCTTGGCAACAAGTAGTCTGTATTATAGGCTTCGGATGGCGTTCGACAGACGTAAACTTGACCGGAAGAGTGTGAACCAAGACTCATCCGAACTAGTATCTTCCATTGCTCCATAGTCCAGTCTTTATGACTTAAACGCCACTTTTTCCTGTTCCAGGCATTAGCATCACTGATGAATGGTTTTTGAATTGCAGCTCGGCCAGAAATACCCTGCTTATGGAACTCCCTTCTTATTGTTTTGGTACATGGTTTGTGAGCACGACATTCATTTCAGCAGTAACTTTTGCAGCTGCAGTCTTCTTATTCTTAGTCACAATCCTCCTTAATGATCGTCTGTGCAGCTGTGCTGTGTGTGCGATCGCTCGTCGCTGATTATGATCGTCAGCTTTGTGATTTAGCGGATGATGTTTTTCCGCTTTTCAAATATGTGGAATAAATCTTAGATGCATTACCTCTTGAAACACCAAACACTTCGGCTACCTTGCTTACGGAAACACCCACCAGACGAGCTCCAACAATTTGCCCACGTTCGAAGTATGTTAGCTCTGACATGATGCAATTACAACTTCACAGAGCAGTGCCCGACAACGACTGACCAGCGCAGCGTATTTACGACGTTGTATATGGTGGCGTCAGTAGGCGAAAGCACCAGCGCCATCTACACATTTCTCTAGAATAAACATTTATTTTCAATATATATATATATATATATATATATATATATATATATATATATATATATATATATATATATATATATATATATATATATATATATATATATATATATATATATATATTATATATATATATATATATATATATGTGTGTGTGTGTGTGTGTGTGTGTGTGTGGTTTTTTTTTCTTAAACAAGAGGAAATTCACAAAATGAAAACCAAAAGGAATTTATTGAAAACGAAAGTGTTGGTGGATCAGGGCGTCATCAGGGAGGAGCCTGATCCTTACAACACAAAATGGTGTTTATTATTTCAATCTTTTTTTTGTATATTTGTTTTTAATGGTGTTTGGGGGAGTATATGAGCAATTTCTTAGCATTTTGCGGCTCATATTCGTAAAAAACACCATTTTGTGTTGTAAGGATCAGGCTCCTCCCTGATGACGCCCTGATCCACCAACACTTTCGTTTTCAATAAATTCCTTTTGGTTTTTATTTTGTGAATTTCCTCTTGTTTAAGAAAAATATATTCCTTGCCATGCTATGTCTGCAGCTTTCAGCGCGCTTGCATGGTTGGTTTTAACTTTTTTTCTAAACTTCGTTTTCACTTTCGTTTTCTGTTTAATACATATGATTTTTATTTTGATCTTTCATTAAATTACGTATTTGAATGATATAAGTTTATATATATATCATAGTTTCAACGATTAAAGTACTGATTGATATTAATATTGAAAGAAAATTGTGTTGATTGAAAGCCTGGGATTATAGCATAGTTTAACCTATGGTATGACAACACAAACGCAGTATTCACTCAGGCTGTCCTCAGTTACACTAACCCAAATCTCGCCCAGAACCGCATAAATTTCGACATATTACGGAACCCCTCACAGTGTTCTATGCACCAGGGTATACTCATTCCCTACGTCATACCAGGTTCAGATATTTTTTTTGTCTATACGACGCTATATTTACCTTTTGGGTGTTTTTTTTTCTGTTTACGAAATCACAAGACAAAGCTATTATAACGGTTTTTGTAACTAAATGGCTAGTTTTCAGAGTCTTAAGCTGAGTATATCTTTCTCTTTTAAGAGAATTCGGAAAGAAGAAGAAGAATGCTATTGAGATATTATCCTCTTCATTCTCCACACACCAGACTCCTCTTTTGTGCCTGGAGACTGGTTTGTCAGCAGTAAGACGTACTCCCTGATGCTCAGGTTTAATGTTCAGTTGTAATTAGTAACTATAAATAAATATGTTTAGTCCTTAACACAGTCTTTCGGTTATTATGTAGACACCCTAGACTCCCGTACTATGATACAAATAGTTGTAAACTCGATTCTTACATTTAGTTTTGATTTTGTGCGTATTTTAATTCTGGAATTAGTGGTGCACTTGAACCCTTTGGACTCACCAGAAGTCAAACAATGTCTTTTGCTTGACGATGAAGATATAACATCTATTCAAGTCAAAAGGTCACCACTGTAAAGTAACAGATGATACCTTACCGTTTCTTGAATTTTACACACCATTGTCGTTTAGTCTTACTGCATAATTATATAAAATAATTTCTTTCTTCTGTATAAGCTAACGAATAGCCGTATAATTATTTTAAGAATAGAACTTCGTAAAAAAGGTTTAATGTTTCTAGTTCTCTTACTGCTATAATTCCGTTGTATGCAAACATTACAAAGATGATAATTATATATATATATATATATATACCGCAAGAAAAGAAATAATCCTTCAAACTTAAGACCTTTAAAAAGAAATAACACAAAAGATTATTTTTATAACGAAACCGGTCGCCAAAATAATTTATTATGTCGCAACTTTCAGGTGTGATGAACAAAACATGTTTTAAGAGCCTTTAAGAAGTAGAAAGAAAAAGTAATTAGGGGGACAGAAAAAATGTGATTGAAAATATCCAAAGGGGATGAGAAAATTTATCTCCCCAAAGGTTCTTTTGTAACAAAGAAAAATGAGGCTGATTTGCGTTAATACCTTTCTTGGGGTAATGCACCTCAAGAGTAAACAAATAACAACTTAAGTTTTATTTCACATTGTTTTGAAAACATGTTCGTTCTTGTGTATTTTATTCGTGAAATTCGATGGAAAACATTTTCAAAATATGCTTGTGAATGTGTACATTCCTATCCTCTTAAACTGTATACCATACCGTGCTTTTTCGGCTCATTTAAGTTATTAATCAGAATGAACGATTCAACAAGGGTAAGTAAAAATCAAAACTTGAATTATATTACTTTAATTGATTTTAAAATTTGTTTTGACGTGAATATGTATTTAAAATCGGAACAGTACTGGCGACATGCATGGAAGGTCGTACGTTAAAGCTGTTGTGTCTTATGATTTCAGAACTTATTAGAAATATCCAGGACAGATCAACAAAGCATGGTGTAGACAAAATATTCCGTACCTGATATGACCAGTAGGAAATAGAGATAGTTATTTCCAAAACCCATCTCATAAGTCTGTTAAATTATTTCTTCTTCTTATTGCACTGTCACTGTCTGCTGTCTGATTTTGCGTGTGATTATTAATCTTTCTCTTGTATTATGCTTGTCGTCACCATAGCGTGACTAGTTGAGAGGTAAACGTCTGTTCACAAAAGAAACAATCACTACGAAACGGAACGATTTACAGCATGGAGAATATAAGGAATTGGGAGGGGTCAAGGAGTCATAGTGATTGAATATGAGATCATGGATTTGGTGGCACAGGTCAGAGCATTGGGTATGAAGCTGGATTGTTAAGGGGAAGAGCAACCGACAAAGAGAATATATGAAAATCTCTCGGGAGGACAGGTATCTGCAGAATGTTGAGTGGAAGACCGCTCTTCGAGAATCTATGTATCCCTGTCCCCATAGGATCGTCCTCATCACAGCGTGCCCTGTATGAGGTACATCCCAGCTCCCAATGCTAAAGACCAGTTGGTGAGTACCACCCACTTTTACTTCCCATCTAGACATATTTAACCCCTCACCATACCTGTCTATAGATATGAAACCACAACAAAGAGCCAGAGCATTGGGTATGTAGATGTATTTCATTGGGAATGGTGCAACAGTAGAGGGACCAACACTGGGGATCTCGCGGGTAGCAACAGACACCTGAAGAGTGATGAGAGTAGATGACGAGAACAAAACGAGCTCCTCCACAAACCGAAGTGAAACCTTAAAAAGATAATCCTGGCCAAGTAGTATTATCCTACTCTCAGAGTGCCCTGCAACGACACCCCAGCACAAATTCCAAAGACCAGTCCTTGAGTACCACCTTCTTTAACGTGCCATCTACACATACTCGGCCCTCACAATACCTGTCTATAACCGTGATAGTAACGCTACAACAATACTAAATATTACATGAAATATTCATAAACTTACTGCTTTTATCAGAGTAGAACTCAAATCAGACTTTTGAATGGCAGAAGATTGTAATCACATTTATTCAATGTAATAATAATCTTTATATATATATATATATATATATATATATATATATATATATATATATATATATATATATATATATATATATATATGTGTGTGTGTGTGTGTGTGTGTGTGTGCATTGTACGCTTAATAACAGTTGTGCCTCAACTATTAGAAAATTTAAAAAACTAAGTCAATTAGCAATTACAAGAGAGCAATTATGAGTGTGTATGAGCAAACCAGTGTTTTTCAAAAACTATTTTGATAATCGTCTGCTCTGCAAATGCGTTTTGGATTACTAAAAGCTTCACCGTTTTGATTGCTTGCGTTTCTTTGTTCTAGACGAAGTGAAGCAATATGTAATTAGACCGAAAACAAATTACTGAGACATTAAATGTGCAATTACTCCGAGTACACAGATGCTTCGGGTAGTTATGAAATTACCTTCTTCTTGTAAAATGGATGCAGACTATTAGACTTCTAGGAAACAGAAATCCTCCCGAAAGGGTTAATTAAGGATATCTTTAGTATTATTGAATTAACCGTCTTTATTAAGATGTTGTTTACTACAATGAAAGTCAATTCAGAGTTTGACAGTGCAAACGGAAACAGGTATATAATCGGCTTAAGGCAGGAACTCATTAGTAGAAACACTTAATGCTTTTATTCCTGATAATGAGAAATGTATTGTAATATGCTTAAAAGATGCATGACACTTTAAAATGCTCATAATTTTAATATTCATCTTAAAAATCAAGTTTTTTTTAAACATCTGTACTGTAAAGAAAATGTTTTGCCAGTAAATGAGTTTTTGCTCTAAACCGACAATATATTCGTTTTGAAAAAAATAATTTTTGGTGTGCACGTAAAATCGATGCAAGAATTTAATTTATATTTGCACGCGTGCAAACGATCCGATAATTTAATATATATTTCGTGCGTGCAAGCGATTCGAAAATTATTACATTATTAAATTTATAACTTAAATTTAAATGATTATATTGTAAATTGTAACCATAATTGAAAAGTGAAAATTGAATTATCATAACCTAGGAAAATTAGGCTAAGATCACCTCGCAGCATGCCGACAATGTTCCTTTATGCAATTGTGTTGAAAATAGGAACAGTAGAAACTGTTCTTTTCATTATAATAATTTATGAGAAACGCATATTAAGATATATAAAACTATTGTAAAACAATTTTTTTAAATAAATTAAAAATATCATATTCATGTTTGAACCAACTTTTTACCTCTTCCATGATATAAATAATTTATAAATATTTGATTGATGAAGAAAAAATATTTAAAACACTTAATTTTATGTAACTTACATTTTGTAATGGAACAAGAAAACGTAAAAGAAAACTCATTGATCATAAAAGCGTAATTTTGCTACTCGGTATCTGGCAACGTCAGAATAAATGTTTATTTTTGAAATTTGATTTAGAATTCTTTTTTTAGGTATTTGAGTTGGCAGCGAGATGTTGAGGTCATATTTGAGGATTCACAAGTATTATAAATATGTGTTCGTTTTGCTAATAAATCATTATTGTCTTTATCAACATTGTTCTATTTGAGAATATATTCAGGAAGTTGAAATCCAACACGGATGAACTTTTTTTTTCTTCAGAATTCTACACTTTTATTAAGGATTGAAATTTTGTTTCTGTTTGCTTGTGTGTTCCAATATATTACCTATTGCAGAAATGTTAATTAGGGGTTCGATTGTAATTTTAATTTTTTCAGAAATTTGCATTTTTTTTCAGGAATGGAATTTTGCTTCCGTTTGCTTTATGTGTTCTGGTATATTACCTATTGCAGAAATAGTATTTAGGGGTTAGAATTAAATGATCTATTTCTTTCCTCAAAATATCACTCAAATGTATTTTTAAAATTTTTATACAGCTTTTCCATTTAAAGACGCTAAAATAAATTACATTTGTACTTGGTTTTCGTGTGTCGTGGGTGTTATTGAAAGCTGTACTCCGTAGTGAAGTGTGTATATATATCATCTGAATAGGTAATCCATTTAGAAACCAAGTCTCTGAATTTAAAAAAAGAACCATAAGGATTCGATGTCTGTTGGAAAAAAGGGAATTTTAGACAATGCTTTGTTGATCTTAGACTAATATCACAGTTAGTAATTTTCAAAAATTGAAGTTTTCTGTCTTAAGTGATAGGATCTTGAGGTTCCTTATTCTACGTATTGAAGTTGTTCTTATGTAACTTAGATACCTGTGAATCGTTCGCTGAAATCAGTGATTTTCTTTTTGTAAAAGCGCTGTAAAATCAACCTTCTGTTTATTAGAAATTGTAATTGATAAAGTTTAATTTGTGTACACCGATGACATTTATTTTTTATACAAGCCCCGTTATTTCATATGCCACTGAATGGAATTTTCAAGCAAAAGTGAGTTTGCTTCACACTAATTTAGTCACGAATGCCGTAAATTTTTAGCTCCCTTGGGGACAAATAGAACGAGGGTTAATATATAGCATATTGTAATATAGCTACGGTTCATATATAGCTAATATATAGGTTAATATGTAGCTAATATAAGTGTACTAAATGTGTGGATTGGTCAGACGGTGTAGAACAGACAAACGCCAACTCTGCTTTATATATCTTCACAGAAGCTCCATTATTCGACGTGCCGTTGAATGGAATTTAAAAAAAATGCCTTTGCTTCAAATTAAATTATTTTTAATACATTTATTCTACTTTTAAATTTTAAGGCCCGGTGCACACAACCGGTTTTTTAACATGCGGCGCCGCTGCCGCAACGCAAGTGCGGTCAGAGATGCATTAAATCCAGTGGAGCAGTGCACACATGCCACCAGCGCAGCTGGGGCGACGCACGTCCAACTTGCGTGCAATTTGTACCGCATTTCCCCACGGCGCCGCACATGCGTCACCGTTCTGAAGTACCTTGTTTTCATAAACAAAAGCAATATAAATAATAATTAATAAATGGTTCTACCCAGTAACGTCTATTTTGTTTCAAAATATACTTTTTTTTACACCAAGTAATCGAAATAAACACGTTTTCTTCGATAGAATATCATCGCAAATGGCGCGAATTGAGTACTACTTGCGTCATTTCACGGTTATGTGTGCATAGTTGGGCTTCGGTGCCGCACTGGCGCCGCACGTTTAAAAACCTGATGTGTGCACCTGACCTTAGTTACGAAAGCCGTAAAATTTTAATTTACCATCCTCTCATATTGATGATGAAATTCAAAACTATCGCATACCAGGTGCAAGAATGCCACAAGTAAAACATAGTCATAGAAAAACAAAGTGCAAGACTATCCACCGAAAATTCGCACCATTCTTACTAAAAATGAATGCACGGGAATATTCGTAGTCACTACAAAACTCAAAATCAACCTTCTGTAAAACTCAACTTGGAAAAAAAAACTTTCAGCAGAACTGCAACGAATGTGAAAGGGATTAGACCCGGTGCACACATCCGGTTTTGCAATGTGCGGCGCTGCTGAGGCACCGAAGCCCAACTATGCACACATAACCGTGAAATGACGCACGAACTCATTTCGCGCCATTTGCGATAAATATTCTTCGAAGAAAACGTGTTTATTTCGCTTACTTGGTGTACAAAAATAGGTATATTTTGAAACAAAATAGACGTTACTGGATACAACCATTTATTAATTATTATTTATATTCCATTTATTTATAAAAACCAGGTACTTCAGAACAGAGAAGCGTGTGCGTCGCCGTGAAGAACTACGGTACAAATAGCACGCAAGTTAGACGTGCGTCGCCGCAACGGCGCCGGAGGAATGTGTGCACTACTCCATTGGATCTAATGTATCTCAGACCGCACTTGCGTTGCCGCGGCGGCGCCGCACGTTTAAAAACCGGATGCTTGCACCGGGCCTTATATGGATGGATGCATCATGTAAGCATATTTGCGTTGTGACGTCTTGAAAAAAAGACGTTTTCGACAACCAGATCATCGTGGGTGTGCCGCAAGATGGAAGCAGATGTCTTTCCCCCCTCCCCCCCCCCAAAAAAAAAATAATAATAAAAAGACCACGTGAGTTATAATTCTGAAATAACTGAAGCCAGAAAGGAAGTAAATATGTCTGAGAGTCAGCTTGTTAATCCGACTTCTTGCACCTGGCAACTGCTCACTTTTTAACGGTTTCAAGATCCAAAGAGGGGCCTCACACGTGCGGAGTTGACATCTCTACGATTGTTGCAGGTGTCATTGGAAAACACCCGATCGACATTCCTAGAGGGAAAACGGCTCCCGGGTGAAAAAAAAAAAGAAGCGAGAGAAGAGTGCCTTTGCGCGTGGTAGCAACGAGAGAGCTCTCGAGACAGCTATACGAGGAGGTTAAACACCGGTAAAAAAGAACTAACTGTGAAGATAAACTTTTGATATTGCATTCACATTCTTTCATCGATTGTGGAATGTACATAATTCTGCAAATATTTTTTCCAAATTGTTATTGAAAACCTTTTAAGGTGAAATAAATAGCTTGAAAAGGTATCCAAGGGAGTGTGACTCTATTGTATTGATGTGGTGACAAAACCCCACAGCGTCCGAGGTAAATTGTAGAAACGATGGACAAGTTAAAATGTTATTAAAAATTATTTTCCATACACTTAAATGACGCTAGCATTCTTTTATGAAAGCGAATTGATTAGTCTGATCACGTTTCAATCTTCGCTTGTTGTTGTTTCTCATGCCTACACTGGCAGACCAGAGGAGTGCCAGGCCCGTCGAAGACGGCAATAGACTTTGTGTTATTGAGCCCCATTGGGAGGAAGTCCGACTTTGCTCGACATACATGACTCATCCGTTTTACAGTAAGGTCCCTTTCATACATCCACTCACACATATCGTAATTTAGATTCCAATCAGATGCCGATAACCCCCTGATCAGGTACCCCCAGAGGTATTGATTTGGTATGGGAACATGGGGGACTTTGTGACCACGACCTATTTAACGTGCCCCAGTCACCATTACTGAACACGAAGGTCTTTAGCCAGGTCGAAGCTCCGATCTCACAATCATCAAAATTGCAGGCTCCGCCGAGGACATAACCCACAACCCTTCGGATGCGAGCCCGACGCTCTACTGACTGAGCTGCCGCGGCTCTATCTTCGCTTGTTAATTCTGCTAGAACAGTTATACATGACTTGAACATTTTTTCCAATTCAAAGTGTTTCTATGAAATTGAAGGTTCAAACAACAACATTGGTCTATGTTTATTTATATTTGTGTGCCAAAAAAGGACATCATTTATATTTGTTGCTTGGCAACTCCTTGATCAAGGATCACATGATTTCGCTAAGGCATTAAATCTGCCGTCGGAAAATATTTGATCGGATTTAAAACAACACAAATGCGATGGCGATTTCAAATTTGTACATTACAATTACACGAATTTTCTGATTTCTTGCACTTGTGTTGAGATAGGAACGGTTAAAAGGCAATGATAATGAGTGTAATGGAATAAAGATATATGTTTGTGCAAGATAGAATAAAGATATGGACGATAATGGAGATGTAGCATAAAATAAAAAAGGAAAACATGCTTTCCTTCATGTGATAATGGGGTAAAAAATGCAACCAGTTTCAGGTCTTTATTATTTTTCAAGAATCTGAATCAAATGGGCGAGAAACTCCTTTTAATCGGATATAAAATAAACTAAATAAGATGAGAGATTTCAAATTCGCCGCAATATTCCTAATGACAAGTATCAGATTAATAACGATCCAAGTAGATCGATTTGATATCATGTAAAGGAAACAAAATTATATTTAGATTGCCTAAACGATTCGATTTAGAGCATTCCTCTACGGCGTGAAAGATTAGAAGACATCTTCGGTTTTTTGTTTTATAGAATTCGAATTATCGAATTTACTTTGGTAGTCTTATAAACTAAGTAAATTCGAAACAAAGAAATGATTAAATGTACTTTCATCGGAAAATAATTATCACGAAACTCTAAAGCAGAAGGCGATTTTTAAATACTAATCAAACTTTTCATTTAGTTAGCCACATTTATGTTTCCAATATGAGCTTCACTATTCATTAACACGAATGATAAATATTTGCCAATATTATTAGATGATCCAGATCTGTAACGCATCATTAAACATACTATTAAGAACGTAATTACACAAGTCTTCACTTCCTGATCGATAAGTTACATTCTTAAAATAAATGTTGTCAAGTGAGTTCTTAAAACGAGCTATAGATAAAATTCTGGAAAAACTCCTATCCTGTGTACTTATGGTCCCTCTATTGATTAATTTATCATTAACTGTAGTAGATAATACTGAGTCTTAAAACTAATCCGGGTTGCATTTCTTTTTAATATAGATTATTGTGTTACACTAAATTTAAAACTCGTGATTAAAGCAGGTATTTTTTAAAACACTATTAGCTAACATAACAAGAGGGAATCAATAAACAAAATACATAATTCCATCCCGATAAATTCGCACTGAATTCTAGGATTCTCGGAATTGAAATTTAGGATTTTGAATCACTGCAAGTAAGAACAACTAGATACGTGGGATATTTTCTGTATTTGATGAATCAATTTTTAAAAATGAAGAAGTAAAGAAACGAAAGAGCAGTGAAAGTGAGGCCCTTAGCAATTGGTACCCTGACATGGTGTTGGTAATATTTAGTTAACCCCTCTTGTTCATGGAGTCCTTGAATAAAACTTTTCCAGTTCCAGTTGTCATGAAAAACTATTTCAGTGGAAAGAACCAATACTTATGAATCTTCTACAACAAACGTTTTTTAACAATCTGAACACCTCAAGCAATCCGCACATAGGTCCATCCGACATTGGTACTGCGACGCTAAATTAATTGAAATGCGCATGCGTATCGACATACTTTCTCACCGAAAGCGGAGCACGCATGCGCGTGTCGTACCTCATGTCGCATGCTGCTCCAGTGTGTGACCGGGCTAAGAAGTGTTCTCCTTTATTTAACTCCAGTTCTACCTCCTTGGGTGTATTTCTCTCTTTCTATGTCAATAAAACTTTTCTTGCACGTTTTGCTAATATAACTAACTTATCTTGCGCGTCATATCTCTATTGCTTTATGTTGGCTGATATTTTGCGATAATATGGCCATATCGCCATAAAATCCGACCAATCAAATCTTACATCCAGGTACAGTAGCGGAAAAAATATGTACCACCTCTTTTACTTCGAGCACTATCGATACTTGAGCAAATTCAAAAGTATCATTTAATATGAAATAACATAATTTTAAAATTCAAATTAAAAAAACTTGCAGAAGGGGACGTCTTTGTATCATATTTTGCTCAAACAACAAAATTTCTAATTGAAACACCGTATTTTGATGCCATAATCAGATTCTGCATATTTAAATTAGTCTAAATATGAAAATTTCAGAACGACGCTACCTTTATACCCCGAGGTATTCAATCATAAGTTTGTGCAAATTTCACGGATCATCTTGAAATAGAAAGTCTCTATTTGTAGATCGAGATTAACTGTAGTTTTATAGCTACCTGAATTTCAAATTTGAACACTATTTCAAATTTATTTTTTAGAGATCATATAATTGCATTTATTACACAAGTGCAAATGATTTGAGTATTCCACAGTCCAGTCACATTAATGTGACCACCTGTCAAAAGCCAGAATAACCACCTTTGGCAGAGCGGACCGCTGCGAGACGTGCAGGAAGAGAGTCAATTAGGTTTCTGAAGGTGTTCACTGGGATGTTGAGCCATGCTGACTACAGTGCCGTGGCCAGCTGCGTTAGATTACCTCCCTCCTCCAGCCTGGATCCTTCCGGCAAATGTTGCAGGGTGTTTGCTTTCAGACATTTCACGCCGTATACGCCAACGTCCATCTGTCCGATGGAGCATAAAACGTGATTCATCGGAAAAAGCCACTCTGTGGACGTCCAGTTGCGGTACTGGCGTGCAAATTCCAGCCTTCGTAGCCGATGAACAGCAGACAGCAGACAGCGAAGGCTGGCTTCGTCGCCCATAAACAGCAGTCAGTATAGGTGCATTAACCAGGCGTTTGCTACGGAGGCCCATGCGCAGCAACGTTCGCTGAACCGTTGTTGAGGATACACTCTTGGTAGCCTCTTGGTTCATCTGGGCGGTCAGTTGCTCAACAGTTGCACGTCTATTCGCCCGAACGCATCTCCGTAGCCTTTGTTCGCCTCTGTCATCTATAGCCCGTGGAGCACCACATGTGCCACGCCGCTGATTTTGGATAGTGCCATTTTGCCATGCACGGTATACTTTTACCACGGCGGCAAGCGAACAGTTCACAAAATTAGCCGTTTCCGAAATGCTTCCACCCTTGGCCCGAAAGCCAATAATCATACCCTTTTGGACGTCGGATAAATCGCTACGTTTCTGCATTACGCCAACGATTGAAATGCTTTCCGATGCCCTAGGACATCCTTTATTTACACTTCACTGCAATATGCTGCCACCTGCATTTTGTGATGTCCACTTGTGAAGGAGCACCCAGTGGGAGGACCATCATTGTCCCTAACAATTTATACTTCGTAATTTCGAATCCTGTTCAGATGACGAAGCAACACCTGAGCTGGTATACGCTTACAAACATCCATGCCCGAACCCGGATTCGAACCGGGGACCTTCCGATCTACGGGCTAACACCTTAACCATTATACCGGTTGGTCGGCACTTTGAAATAGTAAGACCATGAAATTTGGTATCTAAAGGTAAATTTTTATATAGATTCGAAATTGTATGTCGAAATAGGAGTTCCCATTGGATATTATGAAGTTGGTGTTCATGATTAATATGAAGATGGCACCTTATGCAAATTTTATGATTTTGAATTTATAGAGGGCGTTAGTTCCTGTCAAAAGATATATTTGAATTTTCTCTACTTTTAAGAAGAAAAGTGCTTGGTTGCTACCACTACTGTACATACATCTAAAGCCCACTTATATTCCATCGGGAAATTAAAACGCGGTGGCATTTCTGACGGGCATTGTTTGTGAACCTTCCATTATGACGTATTTTCTTTCATTCGGAAAAAAAGCCAATACAAGCAATTTGCGTGCCCTCCGGATTAAAGTGCAACACCAGTTCGTTTTACGAACCCTTCGTTGCTTCTACGGTTGAAGTTGCTATTAAAAATAACGGAAGATTTGTTTCCTCGTTATTTTTAAAACGAAATAGCGCGTGCTGCTAACAAAGATTAATGATGCCGAAGAAGTGACGCATCAGCTATTTTTCGGTTGAGGGAAAATTTTTCGTTTTCGTGAAAGTTCCTGATCGTTTTAGATTTTATTTATGTAAATTTAGAGAGAAATAAAAAAAAAATGAAACACACACTTTGCATCTGAATTTATTTTCCTATTAAAAAAAGGGGTGCAGCACATTAATTTGCATGTTACTATTTATCATCACTCCATTCAATTTCCGGGCCGCGGTAGCCCGGTTGTAATAGTAACGGAGTAGCAACCGGTGGGTTGCGAGTTCGAAATCGAAGACCGTCATGTACAAAAGGGGATGGTGCAGGTTAAATCTACCGTAGCTTCAATTATCCTCCCGTTGATGTGGTGTGCATGTTTGGTCAGTGGGGAGTCAGTTAAAGTGTTACCTCGTCATTTGACCGTGGTACAAAATTACATGCTGTTGTCCTGTGATCTTTCCCTTTCGGGTTTGGTCCCAGACTGTCTGCAATTGCCCGTTGTGTTGCTCCAGTGTTACGTTAGTTAAAATACCAACATACCCAGACCGCCTCCAATAGCTCATTGTGTTGCTCCAGTGCGATGTTAAGTAAAATACCTACATACCCAGACCGCCTCCAAGAGGCCATTTTGTTGCTCCAGTGCGACGTTAATTAAAATACCTGACTATCCAGTCTCCAATAGCCAATTGTGTTGCTCCAGTACAACGTTTATTAAAATGCCTGACTATCCAGTCTCCAATAGCTAATTGTGTTGCTCCAGTACGACGTTAATTAAAATACCTGACTATTCAGTCTCCAATAGCCAATTGTGTTGCTCCAGTACGACGTTAAGTAAAATACCTACCTACCCAGACCGCCTCCAAGAGGCCACTGTGTTGCTCCAGTGTGACGTTAATAAAATACCTTCCTACCCAGACTGTCTCCAATAGCCAATTGTGTTGCTCCAGTACGACGTTAACTAAAATACCAAGATACCCAGACCGCCTCCAATAGCTCATTGTGTTCCTCCAGTGCTATGTTAAGTAAAATACCTACATACCCAGACCGCCTCCAAGAGGTCATTTTGTTGCTCCAGTGCGACGTTAAGTAAAATACCTACATACCCAGACCGCCTCCAAGAGGGCATTGTGTTGCTCCAGTGTGACGATAATTAAAATACCTACATACCCAGACCTCTTCCAATCGCCCATTGTGTTGCTCGAGTGCGACGTTAAGTAAAATATCTACATACCTCAAGTATTTCAAAACTGTTATCACGGAATACGAATTTCCATAGAAAAGTTGGTGAAAACCTTCGAAGGAATCACACCAAAACATAATGTCTCCTTCCAAAATACCGATCGAATAAAGGAACACTCGCGGAACACCGACAAAAATCCAAAAGCCGCTTCTCCCAAAAAGAGCAACGAATTCCTTCCATTCGACTGAGACATTCCCTACCGCTTCCAGATCCGTGACATACACTCCTTGTTCGCGGAAGAACGGCTCCGATTGAATACACTCCTCGCGACACGTAAGTAGCATTTAAAACGGAACGGCTGGCTCCCTTTCCTAATCTCTGGACGGAAGGAACGGCGTAGGAAACTCATCTTTTAAACGTAATCCTTTTACACCCGGACGCGTGGAGACGGCTAAATCGCCAGCATCCCCGTCCCCGTAATCACTTTATTACGCGGAATATTCGAGGGGGATTCTTTTCATTTTCGAACCTTAAAATAACGGACGACGGATTCTTCACTTTTGCGAAAAGGGTGACGTCATCAGCCTATTATGGCGGGAAAAGAAACTCCGGGCGACAGTGGACTGAGTGCGGTTTTATTTCCTTTTCGGCGATTGGAGCCTCTGAATGGTGATGTTTCAGCGGTTCCTGACTTCTCATACAAGCACAAGTGGTACCAACGTCCGTCACGAGATCTGATCAAATTTACTGATGATGCGAAATTTCGTCAGATAGATGTTGCTGATTTTTTTTAATGACAAGATCAAAATCTCTCTCTTTTGGTCAGTTTTCTTGTTAATGAGACAGTATCTCGTTCATATTAAGATCGGGTCAGTTCTGCTACTGACGAGATATCTCGTCATCAGGACATTGCGGATTTTTTGACGGTGATCAGATCACGATAAGGTCGGTTTTCTTGTGAGGATATGTCTCGTTCGTCAAGATCTGTTCACAGTTGCGTCTGCTTAAACCTGAAACACTTATTCCCACCATAAGGGATGTTGTGACCATCAATAAAGGGGCTGGGAGCCTATCAATGTACGATTGACAAATGTGCCCTCGCTTTACCCTGCAAAGGGGTGCCAACGTCTGTTCGATGGCCTACTAAGATCTGGTCACAGTTGCGTCTGCTTAAACCTGAAGAACTTTTTCCCACGATAAAGGATGTTGTGACCATCAATAGAGGGGCTGGGAACCTATCAATGTACGATTGACAAATGGACTCACGGCATTACCCTACAAAGGGGTCCCAGCGTATGTGGATGGCCTACAAATAGCTGGTCACAGTTGCGTCTGCTTTAGCCAGAAGGATTTTTTCCCACTATAAAGGATGCTGTGACCATCAATAGAGGCGCTGGGGACCTATCGATGTACAATTGACAAATGGGCCTACGGCTTTACCCTAGAAAGGGGTCCCAGCGTATGTGAATGGCCTACAAATATCTGGTCACAGTTGCGTCTGTTTTAGCCAGAAGGACTTTTTCCCACTAAAAAGGATGTTGTGACCATCAATAGAAGAGCTGGTGACCTGTCAACGTACGATTCACAAATTGTCCCACGGCTTTTCCATGAAAAGGGGTACAGCGTCTGTGGATGGCCTACTAAGATCTGGTCACAGTTGCGTTTGCTTAAACCTGAAGAACTTTTTCCCACGATAAAGGATGCTGTGACCATCAATAGAGGGGCTGGGGACCTATCAATGTACGATTGACAAATGGGCCCACGGCATTACCCTACAAAGGGGTCCCAGCGTATGTGGATGGCCTACAAATAGCTGGTCACAGTTGCGTCTGCTTTAGCCAGAAGGACTTTTTCCCACTATAAAGGATGCTGTGACCATTAATAGAGAGGCTGGGGACCTATCGATGTACAATTGACAAATGGGCCCACTGCTTTACCCTAGAAAGGGGTCCCAGCGTATGTGGATGGCCTACAAATATCTGGTCACAGTTGCGTCTGCTTTAGCCAGAAGGACTTTTTCCCACTATAAAGGATGTTGTGACCATCAATAGAAGAGCTGGTGACCTGTCAACGAACGATTCACAAATTGTCCCACAGCTTTTCCATGAAAAGGGGTCCCAGCGTCTATGGATGGCCTACAGATTCCTATAGAGGTCTAAAGGCATCATCACTACGAGAAGCGGCTTCGAGAGACGATAAAGGATGGCGCCTCTTTTTTTTTATCTTGCGGTTACCGAGATTTCTTCGGGAGAGAGTTCTCCAACGGGAGATGATAGCAGAACCTTGTGGAAAGAAAAACGATTGCTTTCTAGATCCCATCCTGAGATATTTTTGCGGTAGAACCTCTACCAGCGTTCGCATGTTGAACGAACTTCTCGTATATCCTAACCTGGGATAAGCTTAAAGATGCTTTTGACTAAAGTGTGTTAAAGAGTGTAGTATACAAAGAGCAGAATTGCAAACAGTTAATTTTGGTAAAAGTAAATAAACTTATTTAGTCTAGAGTTTTGGTGAATTCATTTAAAGCCAAACGCTACACCGTATACATCAAGATATGACCATTTCTACTGCTGATAGGATATCTCTTAATCAAGATACGGACGATAGTTTGAAAATGACAAGATCGGGATTGGATCGTTTTTTTTATTATGACGAGATATCTCGTCCATCAAGATCTGGTCTGTTTTTTCTGCTAATTTCGAGATACCTCGTCGAGACAATCAACGGGAGGATTAAGTTCACCATGGTTACATTATCAATACCGTGTTAACTGTCCAGAGCAAAAATCACTTCCATATTCGATACTTTTATGTTACATTCTGGCAAATGAACCAGGTTTTGTGTTACCAGTTTATCTACATTCTCTATTTTCGTCAGCAGCATCATTAAAGCTTCCCGATTAACTACTAGAAGTCGATTTCTCATTTTAATTAGCCTTCTAGCGGTCGCGCCCTTCACACCAACGTGAAAGGTCGCGAGTATTTAGATACATTATTTTAAAATGTAAAATTAAATGTAAAGGGTGTATTTATTGAAATTATGCTTTAAATAAATGCAATGCAATTTATTTAAATAAATTATATTCAAATTTCTATATTATTTCTTTATTTAATATGTAATAGAAATAATGCAAATGTAAGGCAGTAAAACAATTTAAAATGCCCAAGGAACTGTATAAATGAGGTGAAAATTAAAGGAATGAAATTGTCTAGAAATAGTTAACGAATTATTTACATTTAAGTAACATAATAAAGTAATAAATAACATACTAAAAATTTCTTGTAATTATAAAAACAGATATAATAAAAACTTTCCTTAACGGTCGCTCGTATCTGTTAAATACAAATGACGGATCTGCAGGAGACTTATTAACACCTCAAAATTCAAATTATGACTGAAAATAATTCTAGGCGAGCGGGGGGAATAACCAAGAGCTAGTATTCGTAGCGGCTGTTTGGTCTAAAAATATATTACTAAATTCAACTCGAGTGTATCTCCCACATACGCGTGGCAGTTGGAAGGTTAAGGTACTTCGTACCCCACCAATTGCGTATTCAACAAGGGTGTTTGGCTGGACATAGTATCAATTTTCACAACCCCCTGGTTGCTTATCCGATGTTCTTCCAACTGGGCTACCGCGGCTCAAGTGATAGTGAGAATGCAATCAGAAGTTTCTAGACCAAAGAGCACCCATGCTAACATTTGGTAGGTAGTTCTTTCACAAAGGGACGTCAATGTTTTATTCCGCAATAGCCCGGTTGGAAGAGTGGCAATTTAGTAACCGGAGGGTTCCGAGTGCAAATCCGACCAAAAACAATCCTGTACATAGGAGCTGGTGCTTATTAAATCTATCATCACCTCAAATGTCCTCACGTTGGCTCGGCGCGGAAGTTTGGAAAGCGTGGTGTGACCTCGACATCTGACAATTGTTCAAAATTACCAGGCGTTGTCCTCGTGTCTTCTCTACCGGTATTGATCCGGGACCCCCGCCAATTAGTCCAACGTGACGTCGATTCAATTGCATACCTATATTTTTGTTTCGTGTAACATAACTTTATTGTAAGTTTTAAGGAATATGTTGTTCGGTAAACGAAATATGCATTCCATGTACACGAAATGGGTGAGCTTTTTAGGGTGTTTTTAATTCAAGTCGTGTTCGGTATCAAACCCTAAGGAAACGATCCAAGGACAACACCACGTAATTTTGAACCACGGTCAGACGATGAGATCACACCCGATCTGGCACCTCACTCTCCAAACTTCCACGTTATGAGGACATTTGAGGCTACGAATGATTTAGCATGCACCAGCTCCCTTTGTACACGACGCCTTTGATTGGATCTAGCTTTTTATGAGATTCATTTTCTGATGTAAGTGGCGGTAGTGTTTCTTTTTGGTGATATATCGCACCCCGTCAAGAAAAGTGACCCAACTCAAAATTGAAGAATTTGAGAGACATCAACTTAAAGGTTACTATAAAACTTATATTGAGATGGTATAAGCTTCTTTTAAATTTTAGGTAAGTTTTATGGTGGTAACTTCTATTATATTCTATAGAATAGTTATATTCTATAGAATAGTACACGCTGGGGCACTTCTTACATATTTTTCAATGACATAACATCAAACTTTTTATTTTTTGACTTGTGCCATTTATTTTGCCGGGGTGCGATATATGTTTCCTGCACGTATTCCGAACTTTACGGCACCTGTTCCTTTTAGAATACAGTATAACTCAAATTATCCGGATCACTTTGAGAAATAAAGAAATCAGCAAAATCTGCAGCTTAAAGTTTCTCATCGGTGAATGATCAAAACGAAGAGGACGGACGAAGTGTCAGATGAAGGTATAGAAAGCATCGTTGTAGTGAAAGTTTCGGGATGTTCTGAGTACAGTACAGTGGACGTAGTCGAGTGGCTGGTGTCTGATTCTTTAGACCCTGAATTCCAAATTCTCAGTGACGATGAACTCGTTCAAAATGTGAGAGAAGAACTCATTGATGACGGGGAAGAAGACAATGACATTGCTACTCAACCAGACACGGGATCGTCAGCTTGTAAGGCATTTGAGTGCCTTGACAGAACTAAAATGGACGGATCGGCAGCATGAGTGAGACCATCTACATTTACTCACCATCAAACCCATTCGAGACTTCTGCACGGAAACGAGTAAAGACAGTGAAACAACCGACTTCGACCGATATGTTCCAGCAATGATTCATTTTAATACAGTATGCAAGTACAAAATGTAGACAAAATTGTTTTCATAGTCATTAAATTACATTACATACTAAAGCAAAATTTGTTTATTTACTAAGAAAAAACTTTTTGCGTTAATTATCTAATTATCCTGATATTTGATTATCCGGATGGAGTTTGATCCCAATTGATCCCGATAAATGAAGTTCTACTGTACTTGAGTGTTTTTCGAATTCGATTTTCAACATTTCGTCAATAAAATTTCGCAGATTTCTCGTTTCTTTGTTTGCACTGAAATTCCTTCTCATAATATTCCAATTTGAAAACCGTTTTCATATATGCCCGTGAAGCCCAAAATCAAATTGTCCCTATATTGCGATAAGTTGAAAAAAAAGCAAACAATTGGGAATTAAACGATTTACAGCATATTGAGTTGAAAGAGATAAAGCAGACACAGTGATTGAATATGGGAAAGTTGGAAAACAGGTCAAATGGGCATTTACAGAATGTACAATTTGGTTCCTTCATTGACACTGAAAATAATGGCATTTCAAAAAAGCGAAACCAAACAAAAAACTATAAACGCTACGAACATATAAACGATATAAACTTTGCATTCCATCTAAAAAAGAAGTAATGACATTCCAGAAATATGACTTTCTGATGCAAAATAAGCTCATGAAATAGAAGCGCTAGAAATTTTAAATTCTATTACTCTATAAGCAGTTTTCATAAGACTTTCCATTCTAACTTCCCTTTGTGTGATTCTTCCATTTTTTAAAACCATTTTTCGCTTCAAATTGTTTTCACGAGCGCGAATGTTTCTCGCACAAACGATTTCCGATTTAAGGTAATTGTATCCAGCGGAATTCAGAAACTGGAAATAAAGGCCCATTAAATTTTCAGCCCAAAGGCTTTTAAATCCCAACGCACCAGTGTGAGTGAAAATAAAAATGGCGCAGCCGGTGGAAAGTTAACTCCATTCCTGAGATTATTTCAAAATGGTGAGAAATTAAACTGCCTAGTCTTGTGTGTGAGAGAGAAATTGGTATTATATTTATTGTTTTTTTCCTTATTTTCGTCCAATACCTCCTATTAACTTATAATTGGTATATTTATTTTGAATCGTCGTGAATAATTGGTACTCACTTCTTCACATCAGTAAATCAAGAGATTCTTGAAATTTGAATTGAAGGTGAAATATAAAAACACTCATCCCAAAACTGAATATTCACCATGAAGAGATTTTTAAAATCCCAAAACTTATATGTCATAAGGTAGGTAGATATTCAATTAACGTCGCACTGAATCAACAGTACGGGCTATTGGTAACAGTGCGGGATCAATCCCCGAATGTGAAAATCCGAGACCAACACCTCATAATTTGAACCACGGTTAATAGATGATAATTTTAACTTAATTGCATAGGGGGGAGGGTGAAAAGTACACATTTAAAAACAAACTAAGCTTAAAATAATTCTGCATCCGCCATAAACGTTTTATAGATTGACTCAACATTGACAAAATTCTGTGTCACAAAATGAGTAGATACATCAAGCCTATTTCTTTCAGAAACGTAAATGTGTAAAATAAATTTTTATTGCATATATTTTTGCATATAATTTATATAGTTTCATTGCATGTACTTTCATATAGCTTCTAAGCCTAGGGGAACTGAATTGATTCGAATTGAGTTGTTTTACAGAATAGTTTTGTGTTTTCTATCAGTATCGTTCTTATTCATCTTGCTTATTCCTTTCAACAACGTCATGTCTCAAAAAATCGGCGATTTAAAGTTTTGCCTGTTTTTAGAGTGCACTGAAAGAGTAGTATATCCCTGCAAGCGATCGTCATATCTCGCCACTCAATATTTAACCGCTAGAGAGCAGAAGTAATATTTATTGTTAATACATTTTATTCTACTTTTATGCTCTAAGGCCCGGTGCACACATCCGGCTTTTCAACGTGCGGTGCGCTGCCGCAACCCAAGTGCGGTCTGAGATTCATTAGATCCAATAGAGCAGTACACATATGCCTCCATCGCCGCTGGGGCGACGCACGTCCAATTTGCGTGCAATTTGTACAGCAGTTCCCCACGGCGCCGCACATGCGTCTCCGTTCTGAAGTACCTTGTTTTCATAAACAAAAGCAATAGAAATTATAATTAATAAATGGTTGTATCCAGTAACGTCTATTTTGTTTCAAAAAAAAATTTTTTTTTACACCAAGTAAGCGAAATAAACACGTTTTCTTCGATAGAATATTTATCGCAAATAGCGCGGAATGAGTTCGTGCGTCATTTCACGGTTATGTGTGCATAGTTGGGCTTCGGTGCCGCAGTGGCGCCGCACGTTGAAAAACCGGATGTGTGCATCGGGCCTAAAATCACTCTCCTTAAAAATCACTTTTTAGATATGACATTGTTGAAAGGAGTGAGCGATCTGTATTCCAAATATGATGGATTTGTACCACTTTTTCCTACTTGTACCTTGCATTCCTAGGCCTATCAAAGTCATAAGATTGTGGTTAGTTGAATGGGTTTTATGCCCCTAGGACTATATTTTGTCCATGCTAAGCCAAACACAAGACGAACATCATCAAGTAATGGGCATACATACACAAGGAAAAACTTACTAACACAGAAGAAAGAAATACAGCCAAGGAGTGATAGGACATGCGCCGACTACAACTTGCAACCTGAAACTATGGAGAGATCTATAATTGCTTATTAATGTGTTATAGAAACTTTAGTTTAACTGTTTTTTCTATGTGCCTGCTCTTCGGCGTTGTGTGGAAGTTTGTAAAGTGGTATGCCATCTCAGCTGTTGTCTCGTCATCTGACAGTGGTTCAAAATTACGTTGTTTTGTTCTCGGATCTTTGCGTTTGGTATTAATCCAGGACCGTCAGTAATATCCCTATGCGTTGCTTCAGTTAAACGTTAGTCCACTACCCCTTTCACCCTGTGTGTGTGCGTGTTTGTGTGTGTGTGTGTGGACAATATATACGAAACAAATTTACAGTTTGTTCTTTCGAATTGTTTGTTCTTTAATAGAGTTAAGTATTTATCTTTTTTCCCGTGATTTCATCAATAAAACTGAACTTCTAAACTCTTCAGCCAGCATAAAAGTTCAAAAGTTCGTCCCGCTTTTTTAACAAAAGTTGCCGAAAATTGTTTGATTTTCTAAAAATTACTCTTTATCAATATAGTATGTGCCATTCTGTTCGATGGCCTTCCTCCATCTCTCCAGAATAGCTGCATCATCCCGCACTCATAGAAATCCTGAGGTTTCTGCATAAAGAACTGATCCAGGTGACGAAACTTTCCTAACCACTTGTAGCACGTGGGATCGTCAACTGCACCCTCACCCAAAACAACACATACACAGCAAGATGTGATAGTATCAGGGAAAGAATACATACTTTAATAGGGGGATGGTCCCCCACGTGCTGCCATTACACTAGCAACCCTTCTGGGCATACGTTCAACAAGGTTTTGATATACAGCTAAGGGTATCTGAGTCCATTCCTACTGCAAGAATATCGCCAACTCAGCTGTAAATTTTGGATGTGGTTCCCTGGTCCTTAAGCGTCGCTCTAACGCGTCCCACAAATGTACTATGGGGCTTAGACCAGGACTCTTAGCAGGCCAGGGAGGACGCTTTACGTCTTTATCTTGATACCACTGCTTGACAGAGGCTGAAGTAGGGTATGGAGCGTTATCGTCCTAGAAGTAACATTCGTCTTTTCCATAAAATTGCCTGAGCGTAAGAAGAACCTGATGGTCCGAAATGTTCGTGTAGGCGTCGGCGTTCAATTGACCAGGAACAACATGCAAAGGTCAAAGGCCATACCACGAAGAACACCCCCAAACAAACAGTCGGATTTTATGCAAATCCGCTGTCGTGAGATCCATTATTGTAAGGTAGTGTTTATAATTTTGCTTCTGCGAAGCATTCTTGCCAATCGGAAATGAAAAACATGTCGAAAATGCTCCTTAATATCTGCCATTTTTAATGCTTAACAAAAATTTTAAATACACCACCCAATAACATAATGTTTTCACAAGTACTCGCTGAAATATTCCTTCTATCAAGCAACATCAAACCTTTACGCGAATGAAGTAAATAACACTGCGGTTTTGCGATACAATGCCATCAAGCGCCAAAAACGGGACGAACTTTTGCATCAGCCCAATACCAATTTGTGATTTAGGCGTTCATCTGTTTATCTATATTGGGATATAGGGCTTTCATGAATTTGTGCATTGTCCTACCGAAAGCTAAATACGCCGTTCCAAATGGTTGTCACTGTGGGTAGATCTGGATTGTTCGGAATTGTTTCATTGGCATGGGCATTCCAAATTCCAATTACGAAAACCAGTGGACCAAGACTATGTGAAAAACAAGCCACATCCTTCTCCTCTGAACTTAATAGATATCCATTAATAACCCTTCAAGTGGTTTCGACGAGATATCTCGTCCATAAAGATATGACCAATTTTGCAAATGATGAGATATCTCGTAATCAATATATTGCCGATTATTTTATGATGACGAGGTCAAGATCTTGTCAGTTTTTTCTATATAAGCACAAGGTATCTCTTCCATTCTGGGTTAGTATTCTTTTTATGACTTGTATGAGCTCATCGAAACAACCTCCAGGTAGGTTAATGTGTCTATATAGTGTATATGTAAAAAATATTATACACACTAATGTAGAATAGCCATGTATGGGTGTTTCGTTATGATGGATCCAGATCTGGACACGCCGGGCCAAGCATTAGTCATGTATGAAACTGATAGTTTTACAATCCTCTAGAGTTTTACAGTACTCTATCTTCAACGTATGTCTTGAAAACTTAAATTATGATAACAGAAGAAAATCTTTGAAAACATCAACTTCTGATCGGAATTCAGGCGGAAATGAGAAGCTAAAAATCAGAAAGTTCTGCGAAATGTTCATACCAGCTAGGGCAGGTGTGGCCAACCTGTGGCGCATGTGCCAAACGTGGCGCATTGAATGATTACAAGTGGCGCATTGCATCCTTGCACCAACTTATTCTTTTGAAGTAGGGGCCATAACTAAATCTATTTTCATATTTTCAACACCAGAGTGCTCTCAGTTCAATTCATACAGCCTTCTCACTCAGCTCGTCAGAATATTTTCACAGTTTTCAATTGATATTCTATGTGATACGACGTACGTACTTGTGATCTGTTTGTACTTTTTCGACATTTAGACTTTTGTACTTTGCTATGTTTTTTTTACATTCATTTTAACCATCACAGTGCAAAAAGAAATGAGCAAAAGGAACGCAGAAAGTGATAGTAAGTGTGAATTTAATGAACAGTGGGATAATGAGTTGTTATTTACAGCAAGTCCATCAAGAAAACCATTTTGCATTGTTTGTGAAAGTACTATTTAACGTAATAGAAGACATGATCTTAATAGACATAGAAGGATAAAGGAAGCACGTTCTTTGGTATGAGTTACGAAAATAATATGGGATTAAGAAAAAGGAAGAAATCAGAAGACAAAATATTTTTGCTAAAGAAAGTTGTGAGACTTGGCGATGACAGAAGCGCTCTATGAAATTATTTTAGCATTGGCGAAAAAAAGAAACCTTATCTGATGAAGAAGACATTTTTAAGCCTTGTCTCCAAATATTTGCACGCCATCTTGGCAGACTTGCGAGACGTATCGAGGACCTTTCTCAGGATGTATCTTAGCAACTGGAAGACCTTGTCAATTCTTGTACTTCTTTTTCTCTAGCTTAAGAATGAATCAACAGATACATGTGATTTAGCCCAGTTAAGTATTTTTATAAGAGGAGCCGCGGATAAGATTGAGCCGCGGTAGATCAGTCAGTAGAGCGTCGGGCTCGCATCAGAAGGGTTGTGGGTTCTGTCCTCGGCGGAGCCTGCTATTCTGATGATTGCGAGATCGGCGCTTCGACCTGGCTAAAGACCGTCGTATTCACTAATGGTGACTGGGGCACGTTAAATAGGTCGTGGTCACAAAGTCCCCCATGTTCCCATACCAAATCAATACCTCTGGGGGTACCTGATCAGGGGGGTTATCGGCCTCTGATTGGGTTCTAAATTACGTTTTGTGTGATTGAATGGATGTATGAAAGGGACCTTCCTGTAAAACGGATGTGTCATGTATGTCGAGCTAGGTCGAACTTCATTCCAATGGGGCTCAATAACATGGAAGGCGCACCCCCCCCCCCTCCCTCGCCTCTTGCCGTCTTTGACGGTCCTGGCACTCCTCCGGTCTGCCAGTGTAGGCATAAGAAACAAAAACAACAACAAGTATTTTTATAAGAGAAATTTATGATAATTTCAATTTCTTTGAAGAACTCGCCAGTCTGGAGTCATCACATGGTAAAACAAGAGGATCACACATATTTTAAAAAAGTAAAACCTTGCCAAGAAAATCTAAAATTAGATTATAGTAAAGTCATCAGTGTGTATTGACGCAGCGACGTCAATGATTGGTAAAGTCAATGTCACTACAACTTTGCTTGACAATTTTTTAATCGTCCGGTCCTAAAATATTATTGCATTATACACCAAGAGGCACTGAAGGGACAAGCTTTAAAAATGCAGCATGTTGTGTTACAGGCTGTGAAATCTGTTCATACAAAGTAGAGCAAGAGCATTAAACAGATGAGAATTCAGAGAATATTGTGTATTGTTAGATTTGGAATATAGTGAACTTGTCCTTCATTGTGAGGTGCGCTGGCTCACTAGAGTACAGGTTCCGAGTAAATTTTGGAATCCTCAAAATGCTGTTGATAAATTTTTAGAATAGAAAAATGGAACCACCTGAGGAAAAAACCTTATTATTTGATAAGAACTGGTTATTTGATTTGGCATTTTTAATTGATGTTACTAGCCATCTCAAAGATCCGTACTTGACACTACAAGGTAAGAAAAAATTATTTCCTCGCTTAGTAAATATCGTCAATTCATATGTAAAGTGAAATTAAAACTAGTCATCTATCAGTTAGAAAATCAGGATTTAAGTCGATGTCCACATTTGAAAGAGCAGAGTGGTTGTGCTGCGGATATATAGTAGCAATTTGACCAAATATATTGAAAAATCCAAGTTATTGCAAGTGTCATTTGAAAGCGTTTTCATGATTTGGCTAAAGAAGAAAACTGCATGCTCGCATTTATATAGACACATTTTCACTTAGTGAACAAAACGTAATGAAGATGCCTATTAACATACAAATAGAACTTACTGATTTAAAAACAAATTCATTATTAAAAATGACATTTGATTAGCTTTTTATAGATCAAAATGCTTCTGATAGGATTAATTTCTGGCGTTTTGTGAACATTTCCCAGAACTAATAAAACGCAAAATATTATCTATGTCGTTTCGGAATGATATACAGATGTGAACAAGCATTTTTCGTTCATTAAATTTATTAAAAGCAAAACAGCGAATGACTGATTCAAATTTGAATAATTCTCTGATGCTGTCAATAACAAATTTAACGACAAAGATTGAAAGACTAGCGAAATCCAAACAAGCTCAAAAGGTAAGTTTATGTGCTGTAACAGATATTGTTTTATGTGCATTCAATCATTTAAAAATATTAATAATGTATCTTAACATACTTTTATTAAAAAGGTTATTGAGGGTATTCCATGGGACCATGAACGTAGGAAGGTAAAAAAAAAGGTGCTTGAGTTCTATGGCGCATTTGAGCTCGTAAGTGAAAAAAATTGACGCATGATATTTAAAAGGTTGGCCATCCCTGAGCTAGGGTATAGGACATCCAAAATTGACAAAAAGGATTTCCAGTGAGCCTAATGCAAAGAAAATAAGCAGTAGATGGAATCTAAGGCATCAAACTGCATCAGCGCACATGTGAAACTATAAAACAGTTCTAAACTATAAATATAAGATAGTTCTGTGAGCCATTTAGAACCATTCACTTGTAAATTATTATCCTAGATGGAATCTAAAATTCCAACTACACCAGCGCACAGAAAATTCTTGTTGTGGAGTCCTTATTGAGAAATTACATAGCCTACCCTTTACTTACTAGTCGACAGTCACTAGGTTCTTATCTTATTCCGTTTCGGATATTTTCAATGAATTCCATTTTATTGGATAGCAAAAGAGATTGAGGAAACTTCCGAGGGTGAAGCGATTCCCCTGAGTCAGAGTGTTGGGGAACTGCCTGAACCACTAGAAATTCAAATCTTCGACATCATTTTCAATCCAATATCCTTGAATCGACTTGCTTCAGAAGAAAATAGGCAGGCATCTGGTTGGAATGACTTAGGAAATCGAGATCTGGAGGCTTATAACTTACATTTTCTCGTGTAATCTGACCTTTTTACTGTGTAGTGCTGTCTCAGCTTTTTCAACAGGTAAATATCATTACCCACAAGTCGGGACCAGACTTTTTTGGGGGGTTTCTTCAACTCTGACATTTTTGCTTTTAGAAGAAAAAGCAATAAGAGAACATTTGTGTACATTATCAAGCATAATAGAACAAGACCTTAAAATTTGATCTATTTTGAGAAAGGTTCAAAAAGTAACAGTACTGTTGATTAAACTGACCGCTAGAGGAAAAATCTAAAAATAGATATCAAAAAGCTTTTTTGATTCATTGAAAAGATAGCCAAGAATAGCCAAGAATAGCCAAACACGCTGTGAATCCAGACTGTTTTGGGGGTTTCTTCAACTCTGACATTTTTGCTTCTAGAAGAAAAAGCAATAAGAGAACGTTTTTATACATGATCAAGGATAATAGAACAAGACCTTAAAATTTGATATATTTTGAGAGTTGTTCAAGAAGTAACAGGACTATTGATTAAACTAACCGCTTGAGAAAAATCTAAACATAGATATCAAAAAATTATAATTCATTGCAAAGATTAAGCATAGCCAAACACGCTATGAATCCAGTTTATTTTCCTAATCAGAATAACTTACTGTACCACATTATTTTTTTAAACGAGTAAAACTTGTAGAAAGCTCTATTTTTTTAATACCAGATTGGTCTCTCGTCATACAAAACTTGGGTTAGCACGTGTCCTAACAAGTAGTGAAACTGTATGGTTTGGCTGTATTTCGCCAAAAATAATGAAGTATCCCAGATTTCCTGCAAAATCATAAATTCAATCCAAACGTTGGATTGCTTGAATCGACTTGTGTACAAAAATGTGTTAATCGTTAATGGTAGTTCGTGAAAATGTATACGTCTAGTCAGATATTTTTAAATGGTATTTTTTTATAATACTGTTACTTCTTGTTAGTAAAAAGCAATGTTTATTTGCACTGTTTCATTTTGAAAATTTTTATGATTAATTCATAAATTGAGTTTAATTTTCCCTGACTCGCCTTGAACTGTTATGAACTGTCATGTTAAATTACGTTACCCTACACTTAGCACTACTCTAGAAAACAATTTAAGATATTTTTCGAGAGCTATCATTCTCTAAACATCTATTTCTTTTTTCCCATATGTTCTAGTCAGAATAGTTAAATATACCATGTTACATTAATTAATACTAAGAATGACTAGTAAAACTGTAGATAGATTTTTGGTAAGCGTTATGCCGTTTTCGAAATCAAACTGTTTCCAATTAATTCAAATGAATCCTTCGGAACGTCACTCTTAAACATCTATCTATATACATATACAGTAAAACCCCGATTAACTGAGTTTCCGCACTAACCAAGCTATTATTATTTTTTTTTTTGTCCTGCATTTTCCATTTTTAAACCTACCAAAAAAAATTCTGAACTTGATCACATAAGCACTCAGGAAAACGCGAATCCAATAACGCACTAAAAGCTATCGAAAGTGCTATTAAATATATAGAACAAGAAGCAACACCAGCAATCCTGTGAACCTTAAAAAAATTTCGAAACAATAATTTGCTGCAGAAAAACGCCAAAATAACGTACAAAAAAAAAGTAAGGACTTTTTTTAAGTAAGAACTCTAATAATCGTAACAATATAAATTGCATGTAGTGCATCTGTGTAACTTTTGTATTTGTTAAAAAAAATTTAAACCTACCCGATTTATTTCATTTACAATTTTCGCTTCAACCGAGTTTTTCGGTTATCCGAGTTAGTCTTGGTCCACATTAACTCGGATTATCAGAACTCATTTGTATTATTCTCTTATGTGGCACAGAAAAAAGACGTTATCTGTTATTGCGTTTTGGCAACACTACGATTGTTAGTTTACCAGGAAGCCTCGCGTCTCAATTGAATTTATAACGTTATCTGATGAAATTTTACTGAAAAAAATTGATATTAGTCGAGCTGTTGCAGTGTACAAACAATATGCTGGGTATTCGATTTATAAGCAGCGCTCAAATTCGAGTCAAAAGTTGCTCAATGTTCTGGGTATTTTCATTTGAATTCCAAATTGTTCGAGTTGATTCCAGAGGTAATGTATAACTTTTCTGTAGTTCAACAAGTTTATACTTGAAAAATATTTTGGTACAGCTACAGTCTACGTTTATATCGGTGGCAACGGCCTTGGCGAATTTTTTTGGCGTACTTCTAGTAGTGAGTTACGGTACGTTAAGGCAAACCATCAGTATTTACAGCTATTGTGTTTTTATGGCAACCTCGGAAAACGGAAACTTTAAATTTTATATTTTCCTTAGCAACTTTAGAAGTGTGCCAAAAAAAAAATCGCCAAGGCCGTTGCCACCGTTTTAAACGTAGACTGCAGCTGTACAAATATTTTTTTGGAATATCATACTTTGTAAACATTTTTTTCGGCTAGGACACATGTCTTCATACACGCGAGCAGAGCGAGCTAAGTTCCCGCAGCGAACTAATAAGGATTGCAAAGCAATCCTCCGTAGGTTGGCGAGAAACAGCGAGCAGGGGACGGGCCCCCTAGTAAAACAAAAATATTTTTAAATCAGCTATCACTCTCAACTTCTTTTCTTTTTCTCTCAATGTTTTAGTCAGAATAATTAAATTTAACATGCTACATTACTTTTTTACTGTGAATAGCTAATAAAACTATACATATTTTTGATGAGCGCCATTTCGTTTTCAAAATCAGACTTTCAATTTTTTTTTTTTCATTAGTCTGTTGAGATCGGTATATGGTTGCAGAAAGAATGCACTTCGGGAACAGGAACAACAAGAACTTTAATAAACAATAATAGGTTAGTTACATGGTTCGTCTCGCCTTCAGTACGAGTGCGTCTGCTGGTGTTAGTATTCAAAGACCGACTTTATATACAACTCTGCGCTACGGCAGAGTGGAGCGCCATCTACTGGGTGAATACTACAGAGTATCCCTCCAGTGACGAAGGAACGATAAACATAGGTAATAATACAGCACAGATAAGCAAGACAAAATAAGAAAATGAGTACACATACAATTGAAGATATTTACAATTTTAAATAGTAATGTAGCTATTCACAATTCAATGAAGTACACACAATGAGGGAAAAAAATGTTAGTTATTTCTCCATGACAAGTCTATCGGGGAAATGTACACACCGTCCCGATCGTGTAATTACAGGTGTTTTAGATTGTGGCTTAGGTGTGACCGATTTAAGTTTGTCAATGTGGGAAGATAGCTTTGGGGATTCCATGGTATCCGAAAAATAAAAAGCTGGCTTTACTCTGTCGATGGAAACAGTGTTTTTCTTACCATTTAACTCAATGACAAAATTTTTGTCTGTACGGTTAACAACCAGATGTGGTCCAGAATAAGGAGGTGTGAAAGGAGGTCGAACTTTGTCGATTCTTAAAAATATATGGGTGCATGTTTTTAATGATGGGTTTACATAAACTTTAGTATTACCATGATTTGTAGATGCGATAGGATTTAGTTTTCGCATCATTGAAACGAAATTGGACACATAAGTAGGAGTAAGGGATTGGGGTACGGAATCAGTTGTAAAAAGATCAGATGGTAAACGTAAAGTAGTACCATAAACAAGTTGAGAACTGGTCGCATTGATATACTTCTTAAGAGAAGAGCGTAGACCTAATAAAACTATGGGTAAAACTTCCGTCCACTTAGTGTGTTCATGAGCTGTTATGGCTGCTTTGAGGTGCCTGTGAAAGCGTTCAATCATCCCATTTGATTGAGGATAAGCAGAAGAAAGAATTCTATCAGTGCCTAAAGTATTTGTGAGTTCACGAAGAAGATTAGATTTAAAATTTTGTCCCTGATCCGAAGTAATAGTGACTGGTGTACCGAATCTGCAAATCCAACCGTGGAGGAGAGCTCTAGCAGTGGTTTCTGCTGTCATATCCGTGGTGGGAATGGCCTCAGTCCATCGGGTGAATCTATCAATGATGGTTAAGCAATATCGGTAGCCATCGGAAGGTGGATAAGGTCCGATAAAATCAACGTGAATATGCGCAAAACGCGCGTCGGGTAAAGCAAATGTGCTAAGTGGAGCTTTGGTATGCTGAAATACTTTTGCTCTCTGACATTTATTACAACCACGTACTTTGTCTTTGATGAACTTTTTCATACCAGGCCACACAAATCGGCCAGAGATTAAATTAGTTGTAGCTAAAATACCTGGATGGGAGAGATAATGAAGGTTTTCAAAAACAGTAAGTCGCAGAGATTTCGGAACAAATGGGCGAGGGTTTTCAGTGGATTTATCACAATATAAGTGTATATCTTCAAGTGGAAAGTAGTGTTTTTCCAATTTTAGTGATGTTTCTGAGTTGAGTAAGTTTGAAAGTTCCTCATCGTGCAGTTGTTCCTCTGCAAACATTTTATAGTCAAGTGAAGGAGTTTTTGAAATGGCATCAATCTCGATCCGAGATAAAGCATCTGCAGCAATATTGTCTTTACCACTAACATGCCGAATGTCAGTGGAAAACTGCGAAATGAAATCTAAATGTCTTAGCTGGCGTGGTGAACATTTATCTGCTTTCTGTTGAAAAGCAAATATTAGCGGGTTTTGATCGGTATAGATGAAAAAGTCTCTGCCTTCTAGCATATGTCGAAATTTTTTTATTGATGAATAAATTGCTAGAAGTTCACGATCATATGTAGACCACTTTTTCTGACATTTGTTAAGTTTTATGGACATGAATGCTATAGGTTCCCACTTTCCTTTGGTTGATTGCATCAGAGAACTACCAATTACAACGTCCGATGCGTCAGTCCAAAGACTAAGTTGAGCACTGGGAATCGGATATCTAAGTAAAGTTGCTTTGGCAAGTGCCTTTTTTGCATCAGAAAAAGCAGTATCTGCAGCAGTTGTCCAATCAAGTGGATTTTCAGGGGATTTACTAGTTCGAGTAGGTTTTCTTTTGTTCCGATTACCTTCTAAAAGTTGTATCATGGGTGCAAAAATGTGAGAGGCTCTGGGTATGAAACGTCTATAAAAATTATACAGACCTAGAAATCTACGAAGTTGAGTGAGTGTAGTTGGTTTGGGAAAGTTTTGAATTGCTTCTACGCGATCTGGGAGTGGTTCTAATCCTTGCTCTGAAATTTTAAAGCCAAGAAAATTTAGAGACGATACACCGAAAGTACATTTTGATGATTTTAACGTAAGACCATAATGATCAAGACGTTCAAAGAGTGCGCGAAGATGAATCATATGTTCTTCGCTCTAGTATTACTGGCAATTAAAATATCATCTATAAATGCAAAAACACCATCCAGACCACGTGTAACCTCGTCGATAAATCTTTGAAAAGTGCTTGAAGCATTACATAACCCAAACTGCATCCTTGTACTTTCAAATAGTCCAAAAGGGGTGCAAATGGCTGTTTTATGGATGTCCTGGGGTGCAACAGGAATTTGATGGAAAGCTTTGATTAAATCTATTTGCGAAAATATTTTCTTTCCATGCAGCTCATTAGTAAAATCTAATATACTAGGAACTGGATATTTATCTTTGACTGTTTGAGAATTTAAAGCTCGAAAATCACCCACAGGACGCCAATCGTCACATCCTTTTTTCGATACCATGTGTAGAGGTGACGCATAATTACTTTTGGATGGTCGCATATGACCCAAATCAAGCATGTATTGAAATTCGGTTTTCGCTATTTTTAACCGATCGGGAGCAAGACGTCTAGGTTTAGCAAACACTGGCGGGCCATGAGTTTCAATATGATGCAGGACATTGTGTTTTACAGATTGATTTGCACATGGCACTTTAGCAATATTAGGAAAATCGACCAATAATTTAGAAAAATCGTTATCCAATGAAACAACTTTGACAGAAAAAATATCAGCATTATTAACAAGACCGTGAGAATTCAGATTAGTAGTACAATCATTTAAACGCTTATGCCGTAAATCAGGTTTTAAATTGAAATAATGCAAAAAATCTGCACCAAGAATCGCTGTGGTAACATTACAAATATAAAATGGGAAAACAAAATTGCGTCTTAAACCAAAATCTAAAGATAATAGTTTTTGACCATAAACATGAATTGTTGTGCCATTTGCAGCACTAAAGGTTTGAGTTGGATGTTGTTTCCGCTGCGATTTGGTAGCAGGGATAATCGAAACATCTGATCCAGTATCGACCAAAAGGTTTAAATTCGTTTTTTTGTCTCTAACAAATAGGCGACTTGATCGAGTAGGCAAAAAGTATGTCGCTTCTACTCTTGCCTGCTTTCGTTTCCCGTAAACGAGCAGGGCTGCACACATTTGTTGGCCTTGGATTTGTACTTCCCATGGTACCAACAAACAGAGCTTTCAGACGAAGTGCTGTGGCTTCTGCGGGATGAGTTACGATTGCGGGAGAAACTACGTGATCGACGAAGAGTGTTTACTTCTTTACGTAGTTCATGTATTTCTTCCATGAGTTGTTGCAAAGTGTTCTGACCTGCTTCGGCAGTGGAAGATGAAATTGAAATTCCACTTACCTCGGCTGGTGTTACTTCTAATATGCGATCAGCAACTTCAGCGGCCTTCTGCGATGTAGTTGGCATCATGGAGGCTAGAATTGTTTGGACATTGACGGGAAGTTGTGAGATGAATAATTCCAGCATAAGCGAATCTGCAATCTGGTGCGATTCAGCACGTCTTTGCATAACACGGAGGAGTTCGGAAGGTTTACGATCACCGAGCTGTTCTCCAGTTAGAAGTTTCCGTATTTGTTGCGTTCTGGTTTCGCCACAACGAGAAGTAATGTGATCCTTTAAGTGCTGAAAGGGGTTGGTTGGATCCGGGTTTAAGATGACATCTCGCACTGTAGAAGCTGCGCCGGGTGGTAGATGAGCAACAATGTAGTTGTATTTAGTTTTAGGATCCGTGATGGGCTTGGGCGTGGCGAGGGCAAAGGTAGCTTCGCACATACCGAACCAAAGGGTTGGATCCGCGTCGTTGTAAATCGGAATCTTGACGGCGGCAATATTCTCCATGGTGGGAAGTCCAGAAATCAGTGGTGAAGTGGGAAAGTAAGCAGTAAAAACAAACCGATTGGAACAAAGCAATATTCAAGAATAATTTAAATGTTCAGCTCCGGGTCACCATGTTGAGATCGGTATATGGTTGCAGAAAGAATGCACTTCGGGAACAGGAACAACAAGAACTTTAATAAACAATAATAGGTTAGTTACATGGTTCGTCTCGCCTTCAGTACGAGTGCGTCTGCTGGTGTTAGTATTCAAAGACCGACTTTATATACAACTCTGCGCTACGGCAGAGTGGAGCGCCATCTACTGGGTGAATACTACAAGTCAATTGAAAATATACCTCTGAAATTTTGACTGAAATATTCTTACAACTATCACTCTCCAACAAGTCTGTTTTTTTTTTCTTTTCTCTCTCAACGTTTTTGTCAGAATAATTAAATTTACCACATTATATAGTTTTTTTTACTAAAAATAGCAAGTAAAACTTATTCGATTTTTGGTGAGTGCCATTTCGTTTTCCAAATCAGACTCTTTCCAAGTAATTCAAATTCGTCCTTCGAAACGCCACTCTAAAATGTAAACTAAAATATTCGTAAAATAGCTATCACTCTGTTACACTGTTCTTCCCCAATGTTTTAGCCAGAATAGATAAACCATGTTACATTAATTTTTACTAAAAATAACTAGTACGAACTGTAGATAGGATTTTCGTGAGTGCCATTTCGTTTTCGAAATCAGACTCCTTCCAATTAATTTTAATTCGTCTTGGAGATCGCTATTTCCCAGCCCACCGACAGGTTTGTCGCTTTACGCAGGTAAGGGGAAGAGACCCAAAGGGCCCCGAGTTTCAACAGTGAAAAATAATGCATAATCCACCATAAGAGATATATGTGTGGCAACAGTCGCAATGCAAATTTCAAGCACGTTCGCACGATGCTGTCATCTGACAGCTCTGCGCGAAACCAATTATAAAGTCGCATGTGTGCACGTGCTATTATCTCTCTTATACACACCCTCTCAAAAATGTAGCTCCCGTTCTAGATATCTTTCCTCAGTCTGAATTTCCGACCTTTTAAATCTTATTATTTGTCAGTTATGTTGAAATAAATTGCGTTTTGCTGTTGCGGGAATGTTTCCTTTGCACAGTTGATAACATGTTGGAATAGCAGCGAATAAACGATTGCTACTAGCCAGCATTGGAGTTGGTGTCCTTCTGAAAGCCGAGTCGAAACCACCAAAGGTGGCGACCCCAAACATGAAACAAGCTGTGAGACACTATAATCAATGGCCGGACACATACTCCGGTTTATACAGTATTGAAACATCAAATCATTCTCACTAGCACACCAGAAAAATTTCGGTTTATAAAAGGCACAGTGAAGGAGAAAGAACGTTTAAAGCTAGGTTAAGAGAACATTGCTTATAAAAGGCGCCAAAGAAAACAGTCAAGAGACAAACAAATACAAAACACAAAAATCCCAAGACAGGACAAGTAACAAACATCACAAGACAAAGGACAAGTAACAAAGAACAACACAAACAACAGTACACATATTCAAAACATCAAATCACAAAAAAAAGGCTTATAAAAAACCAAGAAAGGCTTACAAACAGAGCCAAACAAAACCGGACAGGCAAGACACATAAAATCACGACGAACAGACACGAAGATAGGAAAGGGGTAAAAAGTAAAAGGTTGAACCGGACCTAGTCCGGACCTAAAGAGCCAGAGGAAAACACCGGGGTATTCAGATCATAAATCTATACTCAGATGGCAAAATGTTATAGGTCACTTTTACCAAAAAATTGACTAAGTCCCATCCTGGAGTGTTTTTTGTTAATGTTTAGAAGTTTGGCAAAATGTCGTAAGTCTTTTTCTTTCAGTTTAATGAACAAACAAAAGTGGAAAATTTGTAATAAATCAAAAACCACAGTAGAATATGGAATCTTAAAATTGCTGTCACGAAAAATTAAAAAAATTGATTTATAACATTTTGCCATTGAGCACAGAAATGTAAGAAGAAATTTAGTTGACGAGGGGGGCAAGACTTCGCCACTTCCCCGGCCGCCAACACGCAGAACTTAATTTGACTTTTAAAAGTTTTATTTTATGTATCTTTTGAAGCCAAATTGTGGTTTATAGGATTCCCGCAGGGCCTTCCGGTATGGCATCTCGCGGTGCGTGGTCAGTCGACGCAGTGGTCAGCGTCTCCCATCAACCCGCAGATAAAAAAGTCCCTATGTTTAATTTTAAATCTGTGGAGGTTGCCGACACACGGCCCATGACCAGGCAGATACCAGGAGAGATGTCGATCGGTGGTTAGGGTTTTGAAGCTGGCTTTGGGCCTAAAAGTTTTGACTCTCAGTCCCATTACGACGCCTGGCTGTTCATCCCTTGCTTCAAAGGAAGATAATACAAATCGTGCGATTTGTGGCCATCAGGGAGTTTGAACTTAAGCAAGCGGTTTAGGTTCACTTTTTAACTACAAGACTTTAATTGCCTCTATAACTTCATAGCTAACTTTTATTAGAGCAGCACCTGCGTGTGCATTTCTTAACTTGTAATTTTTGCTTTGCATACCACCACATTTTTGTTTTCCTTTTCTCATTTGGTCACCTTTACGTTTTGGGAAATTTTGTTTACCGTAAACCCAATCTAAGGGTCGGTATCCCATGAAGTTAAGTTAAGTTAAGTACGTCCCATTACGGATTGCTTATAATGGGCCGGCCAAATTTCAATCGCTAAATCGTTAAGCTTTTTTTCAACACAAGATAATGGGGCAGAGGCAGTCAATCCTCACCGCCGATAGAGGCCAGCTTATGGTCGACAAGCTCGTTCCAGGGAATCCCCAAGTGTGAGTGAATCCGACTCAGGCCAAAAAGGTTAATATGTGGAGCAATGATTTGTTTTATTTTGTCAATGTGCATGTAGACTTATTATTGGTGAAATCTGAGGGCCAGAATAGAGCTCAGACTGTCACTATATATATTAATTATTTTATTCGTTGTTATTGCGAAATCAATAGCCTTGTAGATTACAGATACCTCTGCCTGAAAGACAGAGTTATAATAATTTAACTTGAAAGTTAAGGTTTTATAAGTCTAAAATTTTCAAAAGCCTTGATATTGCAACCAATTTGGAATATAATCCGGATTTGGAATATAAGGTTTAAAATCAATCGATAGTTCATTGGGAGGAATGCAAATGATAAGATCATTTAAATCGATATTGGCAGGTGTCAGACCGAGCTCAAATGCAGCTGAAACAGCTAAAAGCCTTCCTGATATAGTTGAAGGTTTTATACAATGTTCTGAGCAGCTATTTCATTGGTCATTATTTTCTTAACGAGTCCATCGTACTTGGGGTTTCTAGCCTACAGTGCGTAGTTTCAACATAAATTTTAAGTATCTTATCTTTTCCTCGGAAGGAATGTAAATGATAGGTTCATTTAAATCGATATCGGCGTTTGTCAGTCCAAGCTGTAAGTTGGACAACTTTGATAGTATTAAATCTGCAATAAAGAGTCCCGTGGAGAGGAGGAAATTCAAATTAATCTTCGCAACACCACCTTAAAATGTAAACTAAAATATTATTTAAAGAGCTAACACTTTCCCTACTTCAAATAGACCCTGCCTTAAAATGCGCAATGTCACCGTACTCTTCCAATTAGCATCACAGCTCGTTGTAGCGGATACAAAACTCTTTAAGTATGCATAAAATCATTCTAAATTCATGTTTGCTTGTATCTGATTAGATTTCATCGTGCCTGTTTGTGCAGTATTTAATGGGTAATCCGAGTCCGTGTAGCAGCAGCCGAAATATGAAATGTCATCGGAATACCGCGTTAAAATATTACGCAATACGGTAATGGGGTTAGTTATTCACAATGCGATATCTGAGAATATCCTGTTTTGCAAGATGTCGGATACAATTACAGAGACATAGAACAGGTATGGCAAATTCCTGGGAGATAGTGTCATGATAATGGAAAATGAAGTAGTTTTTATGCCAACAAAGCAACCTATTTTCTCTTAGAGGATGTTCCAATGTCGAACAAAGACTATCCCTCCAGATTGTATGTACTTAATGATTAGATTTAAAAAGCAAATGATATTATAATAATAACTAATATGTATAATACCAGAAAACAAATATAAGTAAGTATTTTTTTATAAAATCAAGTCGGTGATACATGTCATGCATATTGCGAACCCACGTATAATATGTGTTATCCACTCCCACAGAGCAAGAAATATATAGGTATGTAGTTGACTTAACATAGCACGGGAGAAACACTACGGACTTTTGGTGACGGTCCTGGATCAATCCCGAATGGAAAGATTCAAGATATCTCACAATTTTGAACCACGGTTCAAATGACGAGATCAGCACTTTAGCTGGAATCCCACTCTTCGAACCTCCGCACCATCCCAACGTGAGAATTCCTGATGCCACTACAGATTAAATGTGCCCCATTCCCCACCTACACGAGTCTGGTTGGACCTAGTTTCGAACTCGCAACCCTCGTTGCTAACATTTCAATATGGAAACCCAGCTTCAAATCAATGCTCTTATCAATTCCAGGAAGTCCACTCCTCATAGTCAATTATTGCGGTTGTTTGACCCCTCCCAATCACTTACAGGCACAATGACGTAAGTCCTCTTTTGCATTGGATCACATGACGCAAGGGATTTTTTCTTTTGCTATTTCGTGTCATCATGGTGGCAGTGCTCAATATTATTGAATCGACTAATTACATGGATTTTTTGGAGTTGGGTGGTGCACAGACAGCATTAACGTATGCACCTTTTTAGATAGATACCACGAAGATCAAATAATTTTAATTCTGTGGTCTTTTGGATGCATTTAATTTCCAAAGCATATGGTATTTTATTTTTAAGTTGTTTTATATCCGAGGTCACGGTTCTCACATACACTGGCGTTGTAAAACTTAAGGATCGCCATAATTTTTAACGATTATAATTTCCAAATTAAACGAAACAGACTATGACAATTTAATTTAATTTCTCTCCCGCTGTACACAGTGCAGTCGCCACTTCAGTTCAAATAGTTTTTTAACTGTTCACCTGACCTTGTTATCGTTTCGTTTTTACTCGGCGGTTCGGTAATTCTCGACGTACCTTTCAAGTCCTTTTTCCACATCTACGTCCCTTCACTACCAAATAACATCTGAAAGCCTTACTGTTCCTTAAATATTTCACGCCAGTATCTTATGATTAGAGCTCGGATTTTGCATATATTTTTTTTAGTCCCTAATGTTGATAGAAATCCATATTGAGTTTATTTAACAATTTGAAACAAAAAAAGACGAATTTATTTTGCATATTTGTGACTATTTTGAATGTTTTGTGCATATTTGGACAATTTTGCTCTATTTTTAAACATTTTTACAAAAAAAAATTCAAAGAACTTTGCTTAGCGCGTTTGGAAGGAAGGTTTTCAGAAGCAATCAAATTAAAATCAACTACAACTCTCAAACAAAAAGTGGAAAAGGCGCTAAAAGATAAGAATATTCAACAGCCTTTCATCGCGTCAAAAGTTGACTCAGTGTCACAATCGTCGAAGAAGAACAAGATGTACCAAGATCAAGACAGTGTTAAAATTCAATATTGCTCGTTACAAGTTGGAGAATGAACATTTTAGAGCCTTCTTGAAGAAGTACACAGGTAAAGAAATTCCTCATGAATCGACACTCAGAAATAACTACATTACGCTAGTGTACGAGAAGGTGATACAAAGAATACAAAATGAGATGGGAGACTCCCCATCTGGATGTCGATGAAACGATTGACCCCTGATGGCGATACCTAATGTATGTAAACAGTTGAAAAAAAAAATCACTCCACTATCGCCAGGACAGTGGGTGAAGCTATTATTAAATAAAATTGTGTATTAATTGAATGAAATTGTGGCTCATTTTCACTTTATCCTCCTCGCTACACTTTTTGTAAGAATAAAAAAAAAAATTTTATGCAATTTCACATATTTTGGGATTTTGTAATGCATATTTCAGGTCACATTTTTGCATAACGATCCTAGCTCTACTTATGACTTATGCGTACTGTTACACGTCTATTTGAACGTCTTTTTGTATTATTGCACACCTTATATGTTTTATACGTATTATTGCACGTCATATGTTTTATACATAACTAGGGGCCCCATGCTCGCTGAAACTGGCCATCCCCCAGAGGATTGCTTTGCAATCCTCATTGATTCGCTGCGCGAACATATACTCACTTCGCTCACATCAATGAATACATGTGTCCTAGCAGAAGAAGGGATTGCTTACAAAATATGTTATTCCAAAAATATATTTTTCAAATCTAAATTTGCTGTATTGCAGAAAATATATATATACAGTACCTCTGGAATCAGAATAAAATTGACCTTACTTCAGATACGTACATTTTAGTACCCTTAAAAAATATCCTATGTCAGGACAAATGAAGTTATCAAAATGTCTACTTCTTAGAATCTTAAGTTGTATACTTGCATATTTTTCACGAGATGTTTTTCTTCTGGATGTTTCTTCTAATTCTGAAATCATGACAAAACAGTTGTAACGCTAGACTTTTCATGCATGCCCGCAGAACTTTTCTGATTATAAAGATGTGTTCACAAAAAAAATTATAGCTAAGTAATTGTTCAAATTTTGTGTAGTTTATACAAATAACAAATAAGACATGTACTAAATTTAAGTTTCCAAGTAACGACAGGGCATAGTGATCAAGTTTTTTACCCGAATATATGATTTTTTACAGTATAAAAACATCCATGATAATAGCCATACCAATCTATTTAATCATCTTCAATATCAATACAGATACTCAACTCACGAGAAATTTTGAAAAATTCTTGCTATTAGCTCTCAGTTTAAAGTGAAGTGAGTTCAAAAAGAAAAATGGTTAGGTTTTTTTTTCCAGTTTTAATGTCTGAAGTTTCGTTCCACATAAACATTATGTTATTTTTCTTGTCGAAAAGAGAAGCTACAACAATTTGATGCTTTCTAGGAGTTCCTATTGCAATTATAAAAATCTGTCCTTTAAAATCTTTTGTTTCTTATTAGTTGATAGCGTTAGACTGCAGTTGGAGTTCCTTTTCGTGAATTCGATACTTCTATCAAGAAAAAATTTTTTGTTCATGTCTTCCTTCGTTTCTGAAACATAAAAAATTATAATGTCAGAGAAGGTACTTTTCTTGGACAATTACGTACTCTACCGTAACCATAAATTCAATTTAACTTTATTAATAAAATACAGTATACTTATAATTTTTACTTAAGCGTTAAAAGCTTACTTTCTTTCCACAAATTTCAAGTAGCATAGTCACTTAAAAATATGAAAATATAAGCAGATAGGGAGTTGAATTAACGTCGCACTGGAGCAACATGAAGGGTAATCTGCATCGAATCCCGAAGGGAAAGAACCAAGGACAACTCTTAATTTTGAATCACGGTCAGATGACGAGTTCAACACCTGAACTGGAATCCCACTCTCGAAATTTCAACGCCCACGTGAGGACATGACAGATTTAAAGTACACCAGCCCCTACGTACTCAACGAATTCAAAGGAATGTGCAATAAATCATTTGCAGTAGATTTTGGGGATTTACTCCAAAACTTTCTAAGTAGTTTATCCTACAATGTGGCAGAACATATATCTCGATAAGTCGAAACCTGAATGGTTTCGAAGCTTTTATAATTTAAAAAATTTAACTTCTGTGATATGAATTTGGGAAAAATATTTTTCCATCTGTTTAATACAATATACAATTATTTCATTGAGAACTAAATATAGCTAAAGGACTGAAAAGATTTTTAATTCTTTCTAGAAAACCAACAAATATTTTGTAGTCTTTACTTAAGTTAGAATAGTTCGTAAAACGATTATGAGCAAACATACGTTGAAGATATTTTTTACTTGATTAATAAGTTTACACAAATAATTATTCTAGGATTATCATAAATGAATTGAATAAAATAAATTAAATATCAAATGGGTTATTAACAATTAAAGTTGCAGTCAAAAAACGATCTATTCATAAAAAAACACAAAAAGCATCTATTTAAAAAACATTCCATTTTTGGAAATGCAGAGACAAAACGTTTTGTTTCAAACATAATAGGAACGAGTTGGCTGATCTGCAGCAATCAAGCTGTGCAAACATAAAGGAAATAATCGGTAACTGACAATCAGTTTTATCCTTCTTCGAAAATCGAATTAGACGTTCATATCTTTAGCCATTGAAAACCACACAAAAAAATAGAAACTCGTTACAGTAATGTCTATTTAAATGCATTGACTCTTAATTTGTTAAGATTGCGCAAAACCACTTTCTTCTTCGAAGAAATGAATCATTTGTGGAAACCATTTACGGATATTGAACTATATATGTTTCATTAATTAGTAACGTAGAGTCAAACGAATCATTTGAATATACTCCATGATTATTAAACATTGAATTTACTATTATTGTACACTTAATTTATGTGTGAAAATGTTTTCAGAAACTTTTATGTAAAAATAGAAATTACGCAGATGAGTTTTGAGCAACCAAAAGTATGAATACAATGAGAAAATATTTGGAATTGTTTCAGACGATTTATTCAACACTGAAGAGAATTATAATTGGAATAGCTTGAATTCCGTTTACGTATGAACAAATACCTCTGTTGTACTTTATAAAGAAATCAAAACTAAAACCCATGTGATCTAACATTTCAAGTCTTAAAAAAATGTATTGTAACTTTCTACAATTTTTGGAATAAGAAATGTTTCAGTGCGATGTAGTTTGGTTTTAGTAGTTGATTAAGTTAACCTAGTTTCGAACTCGCGACACTCTGGTTACTAATTCGTTGCCACCTTCCGACATAAGATTTATTTTGAAGTCAAACGGAAAATAATTTCCTACCATTAATAAAATCTGTCATGACTTTATTAGCGGTATAGCTGCACTATAAAGATACTTTGTGTCACCGCTTTCGGCACTTTTTAATTGTGGTCACAAATAGTGCCAAGTAATAACGTGTTTGAAAAGACGCCTCTTATAGCTTAGTAGTGAGGGAATAAAATAATTGAAGTGAAATTGTCCTCCTACTCCAGATTTAGGCATGGCGAAAACCTAGGCGTTTCTAAACGCCTAGGTTTTCGCCTAATGCAAACATTTCTAAACGTCAAACAATAAATGGCTGAAAGTGAGTATTTTAAAGCAAAAATATTGCATTTCTCGCAGAAAAAAATCTATTTATATGTCAGATTAAATCAACTCCGATTCCATAAGGAAATTTTTTTAAAGTTGCATATCCTCGCACAAATCGATACAAAACAAATGATTAACAACTCCCTTGTTTCCCAAAGTCGCCCTAGAAATCAGAAATACTCAACTACAAACTTTGAGAAAGAACACTCCGAAACTTATCTACAACACGAAATCCAGAAAACATTGCAAACTAAAAAATAAATCAAATTTACAAAAATCATTAGAAGATATTAAAATAAAACCAATAAATGATACAACCTGATGCAACACTGCGTTTAAAATACAAGTTGGAATTTATCCTTATAAAATAATTCAAATTTACAGGAAACAGAAAAAATTCAAAGGGATTAATGAAATAATAGGACAACAAAGCGGAAATAAAAGGAATATTCCTAAAAAGAGCCAAGCTATTTCATTTTAAAAGCTGCAAGATTTTCGTACAAATTGCTAAAAAAAACACACGGGGCTGTATCGGTACACAGTCGCTAGATTTAAGGCTTAGAATACGTCAGTGAGGCATTATGGTGATTGAGAATGAAAGAAATTAGCACTACACTGTTTTAATTTCACACATCCAATGTTCATTGTTCCGCATATACACTATAACAAAAAAATCGACGTTCCAAGAGATGAGATATCCGATGGAGACAAAAATTGGTGGATAAGAAAATTATGTACAGAAAATAAAATTATTAAAATTTTAGAACAATTGAATGATTTATTTCAGAATTACAGTAACGACCTCAATAAGGTGTTGACCCGCCTCTAGCCTGGATGCAAGCTGCCACACGGCGTGGCATAGACCGATAAAGCTCCCGGATGGTCTCCTGCGGTATTTCTTGCCAAATTTGCTCCAATTGTCGGACTACGTCATCAACATTCCCTACCGGATGCAGTCGCCTTCCCATAATATCCCAGACATGCTCGATGGGAGAGAGATCTGGTGATCTGGCGGGCCAAGGAAGTGATTGACAAGCTTGAAGACAGTTCATAGCAACACGTGCCGTATGTGGTCTGGCATTGTCTTGCCGAAAAATAAGCCCATGGTACTGCGAAAGGAACGGTAGCAAAACAGGTCTCAGAATGTCGTCAACGTACCGCTGTGCAGTAAATGTACCTCTAATGACGACCAAAGGGGTCCGGCTATCAAGGGAAATGGCACCCCAGACCATAACTCCTTGTTGAGGGCCCGTGTGGCGTGCAATAGTGAAAGCAGGATCGGCACGCTGCCCTGGGCGTCTCCAGACGCGTCTTCGATGATCGTCAGGACACAGTTGGAAGCGGGATTCGTCGCTAAAGACTATACGTCCCCAGTCAGCATCATTTCAGCCTGACCGAGTCAAGCACCACTGTAATCTGGCTCGACAGTGTGCAGGCGTGAGTGGCAGGTGGCGTAACGGTCGGTACGAGCGTAGATTTCGCTCTCTCAGCCGTCTATGAATGGTCATGGTGGACACTCGTGTGTGGGTCGCAAGACTGATGGTTGATAGCGATGAATCAGGCGCTGTGACAGCTGATCTGACAATCACTCTGTCCTCGCGATCTGTTGTGGCCCTACGTCGACCGCTACCATCACGACGCTGAAATCTGCCACTGTCCACCCACTCTTGCCAGCATCTTCTAATCGCCGCATCGCTTCGACTCACATGACGAGCGATTCTCCGATTTGCCCAACCTGCCTCTTTCAATCTAATGATACGACCTCTTTCAAACTGTGAAAGTTGCTCGTAATGAGCTCGAATCCTGCGGCGAGGCATTTTTTCAGTCGTTGAAAGGTATCCTAAATCGCAATGCAGCAGAAATTTTTAACAACAGTTCAAGAACAACTCCTTATATACATCTGCTGGATGCGCAGTTCCGATGCGCTGGAGATCGCACTATTCATTCATTGGACACCAAATTTTAATCATTTGCATATTTGGTCAAAACATTTTTGCATACGAAATTTCAAAGCAATCGGATGATTCCTTCTTGGTACGTCGATTTTTTTGTTATAGAGTGTATATCACAATTGGTGCACTCGCTGTTGATGTTGAAGGTTGGGACTCATTACCGACTTCTATGGATTGAACTCCATCATTCGATTTATAAATATTATATAATAAAATTTTATACGTTTATGTCATCAGATATGCTATTTTATTCGAATTGAGCGGTGGAGTTACTTGGTGCACTCGTATCAGGCATTTGTTCACCTTAAAGGGGCGACGCCTTTACTTTCAAGAACATCCTCCGAGCCCGTTGACACTCAGCATCTGATATCCGGATCTGCTTGGATTCCTCATCTCTCAATCTTTCTTTCTGTTGACATTTCTGTAATTTTTCTTGCGTTTATTATGCATATATTTGGACATTTTGAAATTTTTGCGAAATTTCCACACTTTGATGTCCAATATCTAAACAAGTATTAAATATTAAAGTTTTATTTCAATTATCTCTACTATTATAAAAGGAAGTGTCTGTTTGTCGCAATATCCTGTCGATTCTATGGCACTTACAGCAATTTGATTTGACACACAGTTAGTCCGAATTATTTGCAAATTTTGGGTCGCGGCGAATTTTAAAATTCAATCTAGAAGATTTTTAAATGAATTTCATAGTTTTATTCTCTATTGGTTTTTTAAACGGGGAGAACTCTTTCTACTCATGCGACCTTGAAGTCAGGGTTTTGAATCATACCAAGTGTTTTTCATCCGCAGGACGCGGAGAAAATTATTTTTTTCGTTTCCGCTTTGATCTTGCGCGATTGATTTCCCAGCCAGACGATAAATCTTTTAAATGAAGTCAAAGTTATTTTTTCTATCTCCTAGTCCGTTAAAGATAGAGTAAAAATTTCAACGCGTTTGAAATCTGCGGAAAATTTCAATTTAGATTAATACCTAAAAATATGATTTTCGATTTTTATTTTTATTTTTTTTAATTGAATATATCTTCAACGGATTTGAAATATACTCAAAATTTTACACCAACTTAATACCTTACACCACGGACACGGGCAACGCCGTGCTAGTTATTTATAAAACACAAAGAGACGAAACAAATGACACCTCAAACGTCATGTTCACACGAAGGAGGGCGGTGGTAGACTAAATTAATGTGTGCGCATTTTTGAAAGTTAACTTTGCCCTACGATTGCATCCGACGATGACGTCAGCGCAAGATTTATCAGCATTTTAACAATATTTCTTTAAAGCTCTTTTGAACGTGATATTGTTCACTTGTGTATCATTTATAGTTTTAAAGTTATTAAATTTTTCGCCCTTACGATTTTTTGTGACACTCAAGAAATAAGCTTGAAACCCCGGTTTCGAAAGGTAAGTCGTCGCAAACGGTCCTGCTACTACTTAAACAACTAACTAATAAAAATAACTACTTTTATATTTCCTCTATGTCACCATAGGGAGGAAATATGAAAGTAGAATTAACAGTGGTAACCTTTTTTAGGGGTCCAGAATCATATGACAAAAACTAGTAGTAATGTGAACCTTAGACTACTTTCGTCTGCTGGGTGAAACCTAACACTTTAGACCGGTTAAAGTTACAGTGGTATAAGTCACTTTTTTTGAAAAAAAGAACTTCCACTGCCATCAATTGGCAGTTGAATGAAGATTGACTTACTCCACATTTTCAGTTGCCAGATTGACTTATCTAGATTTGGTTTCTGTGTCTAACTCTAATTACCTTCAGTTAAATTTGGTCGGATCTTTCCCTTAAGGGATAGATCCCGGACCATCGTCAATAGCCCGTGGTGTTGCTCTAGTACGTCGTTCATTAAAAAATTACCAAATTACCAATCAGTTAAATTTGGTTATATTATATCTGGTTTCTGTTGTCTAAGTCTTTTTTCAAGTGGGAAGAAGACGCTCATTCATTGATTAATCATCTGATAATAGTTGGTAATTGGTAATTTTTAGTAACGTCGTACTAGAGCAACACAACGGGTTATCATCTGATAAAAGTAGACTGGCGATTTCACCATTTCAGTGGATGCTATAGAAAAGCGCATTAAACATATCTACCCAGTTATGCAATGCTATATCGCCGAATGAGGTAATAAGATGCCAAATCGGCCAACCAATTTTCACAAAGCAGTCACGTGACTACAAATTGACATGATGGTCACACTTTTTGTTCTTTCAAGCTCATTTCAATAACAATTATCAGTATATTTATGCATCCCGAATATGGTCGAGGCAACAATCACGTCAAAAAGCCTCACCACAAATTAGTCTTCACATTGCACTCTCTTGTCTCAAACTATCATTTTATTGTAATTAAACTAACTATCGTGTATGTATTCGACCCAAATTCAAACCTACCCAGTCATAAAATGCTACATCGCCAAATGAGGTAATAAGATGCCAAATCGGCCAACCAATTTTCACAAAGCAGTCACGTGACTACAAATTGACATGATGGTCACACTTTTTGTTCTTTCAAGCTCATTTCAATAACAATTCTTAGTATATTTATGCATCCCGCCTATGGTCGAGGCAAAAATCACGTCAAAAACTTCACCACAAATTAGTCTTCACATTGCACTCTCTTGTCTTTTACTATCATTTTATTTGTAATTAAACAACTATCGTGTATGTATTCGACCCAAATTCAAACCTAATCCATCGCTTGAGTTCACGGATCGAAAAATGCGACATACTCCAATTAATTAGCCTCTGGCTTTGAACAAAATGCTCGAAACTTTACACTCTTCAACCTCCGAAAATCGCTTCAATTAAGAATCATTTACTCCGCCACGAAGTTTGTTCGAACAAAGCTCCTTGATTCGAACTCGGGCACGCACTGTTCGAAACAGCCGGGCAACGTAACACACAAAAGCTTCTAATCCCTCATGCATTGAGACGGGATTGCCGGCAGAACGCAGGTTCCTCGTTAATTAGCTTAAAAGGCAACACTTCTACTCAGCGGCCGCGAAACCTTACTTTGCTGAGCGGGAAAACATTTCGGCACGCGCCGCCGATTTGTATCGAATGGGTTCCGAACTTTCCCGAGCGCATTGGAAATTTCGCGAGCTTTAATTCAATGAGCTCTAATCGAGGATGAGAACTGGGCTTCTTGAACCGGTAATTATCGGTAAGGGAAGCGAAGAACCGACTCTGCATAACCAAGGGGTAGATGCGTAAGACCCGGTGCACACATCCTATTTTTCAATGTGCGGCACCGAAGCCCAACTATGCACACATAACCGTGAAACGACGCAAGTACTCTTTTCGCGGCATTTGCGACAAATATTCTATCGAAGAAAACGTGTTTATTTCGCTTACTTGGGGTAAAAAAGGTAGGTTTTGAAACAAAATAGACGTTACTGGATACAACCATTTATTAATTAAGCCACTGCGTGGCTAGCCCGGTGTTACCCGTGCCCGTGGTGTAAGGTATTAATCTGGTGTAAAATTTTCCGTAGATTTCAAATCCGTTGAAGATATATTTAATTAAAAAATTATTTATTTAAAGAAAATCATATTTTATGTATCATTTTAAACTGAAATTTTCCGCAGATTTCAAATTCGCTGAAATTTTTACTCTACCTTTAACGGTCTAGTAGACAGAAAAAAGAACTGACTTCAGTTAAAAGATTTATCGTCTGGCTGGAAATTTATTCGTCAGCGCAAAATCAAAGCGGAAATGAAAAAAATAATTTTCTCCGAAAAAAAATGGAAATGAAAAAAACTTGGCATGATTTCAAACCCTGAGCAAGATCACACGGGAAGAAAAAGTTCTCCGCGTTTGAAAAAGCGATGCAGAATAAAACTATTAAATTCATTTTAAAATCTTCTAGATTGAATTTTAAAATTTCGCCGCGACCCAAAAATTACAAAAAATTTGGACTACCTGTGTGCCAAATCTCATTGCTGTAAGTGTCATAGATCGTCAGGATTTTGCGGCCGCGAAACAAACAAACACTTCCTTTTATAATATTACAGACTATTTATATTCCATTTATTTATGAAAACAGAAACATACTTCAGACAAGAGAAGCGTGTGCGTCGAGCTGCGGCGCCGTGGGGAACTGCGGTAGAAATTGTACGCAAGTTGGACGTGCGTCGACGCAGCGGCGCCGGAAGAATGTGTGCATCACTCCGTTGGATCTAATGTACCTCAGGCAGCCCTTGCATTGCGGCAGCGACGCCGTACGTTGAAAAACCGGATGTGTGCACCAGGCCTGAGAGTTGAACTTTATTAACTGTTGCTTTGCTCTGTTAGGTTTAAACGAAAAGTTCCGGTTTTTTAGGGACTTTCCATTTCAAGGTCGCCGCGGTTGCCCAGTTGGAAGAGTTACGGGCTAACAACTGGAGGGTTGCGAGTTTGAATCCAAGCCAAGACCGTCTTGTACAAAGGGGGGGGGGGGGGGCTGGCACACGTTACATCTCTCGTGACCTCAAATGTCCTCGCGTTGGCGAAGTGTTGAGGATTCAATTATTAGCGCAGAAACCTTTTTTTGGCTTTGTATTTAATTAATTTATTTTCTATTAATTAATTTTAATTTAATTTAATTTAATTTAATTTCATTTATTTAATTAATTTATTCTCTAGTAATTAATTTTAATTTAGTTTAATTTATTTACTTAATTTATTTTCTATTAATTAATTTTAATTTAATTACATTTTTTTAATTTAATTTATTTATTTTCTAATTTTTTTTACAACTATTTAATTTATTTTCTAGAGGTAATATATTTTTCGTAAATAAAGTATGTGTCAAAATTTAAGTTTTAGCACTTCGTGAAAATATTTTCTGCAGAAGAAAACCCTATTGGAAACTCTTTAGTTCTGTAAACAAATTGGGAAGTTTTGTGAATGAAAATATTATGCACTCGCTTCATATGACTCTTGTTTCAACAATGCGCTATAACGACTTAGAAGACCCTGCCAGTCAGGGCCGATCCTAGGGTGTCGGCCGCCCACGTGCAAAGACCTAATGTGCCGCACCTCTAGAGAATATTTCATACTTTGACTAATACTTCACGTTGACGTTAAAAACTCATCTACCTGTATAAGAATAAAAAGTAAAGCATTAATAGAAATGCAAATAAAATTTGAAGTGCAAAACTTTATTTTTTGGCCAGCTAATAGATTATAATAGCGACAAAATACTTTAACAAATTAATTAACAAACAAAAATATAACCTTTGAAATAAAAATAGACATTTTATTATTAGAAATGCAAAACAACAGTATTTACTCAGAAAATATAATCTAATAAAAAAGTACTGTAGCATAAATCTCGTGAAACGAAAATCAGTCCTTCTACAAAGACTACCTAATAATTAACTATAAAATAACTTTTCTGGCTTTCTGAGAAGCAAATTTGTCAATAATTTCGGTGAAATCAACTTTTTCAGAGATTTTGGATTCAATAGAGATGATATCCAAATCTGAAAGCCTTTTTTGTGTTATATTATTTCTCAAGTAATTTTTAATAATTTTTAATTTACTGAAACTTCTTTCACCAAAAGCCACAGAAACAGGTAAGGTTAAATCATTCTTATTGCTAGAGCAAAATTTGGAAAACAGGGAATGAGATCATTTTTGACTATAATTTCTAACAACTCAATTGGCTGTGTTTTACCTGGACAAATATCTTTGAATGAAGTTATTTCATTAAAGAGTTGTATACCGTCTATATCTTTCACAATACTTCCTTCCTCCTGTACCTGTAACTTAATATCTAAGTCCATGCAGGCTTTCATGAGATCATCATTAGAAATGTGAAACTCCTACAGAAAGCATACTATTGAATTGCACTCAGATAATGAGACGAAGAGATCGCGTGATCAAGAATTGCAAAGTAGAAAGCAGTCTTGAATTGCTGGAAGGGATTTGAAACTGGTTCATCACTGCCCTCGTAATCAAATAAACTGACCTTTTTCCTGAGCTTCGAGACGGGAAATTCGGGATCAATACTTAAATCTCTAGGAAGTGTTGTTGCTGAATAGGAAAATATTTTAAAATAATCGTCAGATCTTTGGGAAACTAAATATTTGTAAAGATTATCTGAGTCTTCAATGCATTCCGCGATGTTAAATTTAGAATTTTGAAGCATTTTACTCAATACATCAATTCTTGATAATAAATCATGCCAAATTAAAATTGTACACAAAAGTTTAAATGTTTCAAGACTTTTAATTGATTTAGCACCCATTTTTGTTTTCGTGTCTCTGGTGGTATCTTCAATTTAGGCATTTAATGCGGTAAGAATGTTTTTTAGGTCTTGTTTTAGAGGTCTAATAGCATTGATACGACTTACCCATTTTGTTTCACTTAACGGTTTTAAAGTTAGACTCTTCACGTGTTTTTTTAGTAAATCCCATAGATATGGGGACACAGAAAAGAAATTATATACCTCTTGCACCATATTAAAAAAAAACAGAAACTTCACCACTGGAGATGGCAGCGCAATTAACGACGAGATTTAATGTATTAGCCGCACACGGCACGTATAATGCTCTAGGATTGATATTGAGAATCCTATTCTGAAACCCTATATTTTTTCCTCATGTTCGATCCATTATCTTAGCCCTGACTCCGTATATCTTTAACTTAGAGCTGCATACTAGGTAATAGCTTCTCTAATAGAAAATTGCACAGACCTTCTCCAGTGCTATTAGTTACTGGAAAAAATCCTAGAAAAAATTCTAAAATATCTACCTTACCATCAGTAGAGTTCACACATCTAAATACAAACATTATTTGTTCTGTGTGGCTAATATCTGGTGTAGAGTCGAGAATTACAGTGTAATATTAGGCTTTTTTCACAATGCGTGTTATCTCATAACGAATAGATTCGGCTAAAATATTAATTATTTCATTTTGAAAATGCTGCCCTAAGTAGTGTGGAATACGTGTTTTGTTATCTTTGTATTTACTGACATTATTAAGGTGTTCTGAAATAGCTGGATCAAATTTGGCCAGCATCTCCACTGCCTTTAAAAAATTACCATTATCTCTATGATACAACTTCGTACTAGTTCCTCGAAATGCCAAATTTTGACTGGCTAAAAATTGTACCTCAGCAATCATTCTTTCAATGATGGCGCGCCATCGCTTTTTCTCTCGATTGTAAACATTTTGTTGTTTCGCGTCAATAGTACAATTTTTTTCCATCCTCATCTTTATTTCGCACCACAATCTTATAGAGTTTACGTGTTTTAGAGTATTTTCATGCTTATTAAGGTAATCCGAACAATGACGCCAATCAGAAAAGCCAGTACTTACAAGTTGTGTTGAACTATCTTTACTAAACAATTTACATGCAAAACAAAAAATACGATTTAGTTTTATGGAATAGCAGAGCCACGCGCGATTTATTTTCTCCCCGTTCACTAAAGTTTTGTTATAATATGAACAGCTAAATTCCATGCCACTCTCATCGACTGGAAATGTTAAATTTGAGAAAATATATGTCTGGGTACTTACACTTATCTTGATTGTAGTTAGCACTATTACTGTATGTTAAATCAAAATTGAATGAACATATTGAAATGAGAATGGTTATTCATATTTTCCCTTGTATATACTGGTAAAGTAGCAGAAAAAATGCCGATGCCGCATCGCTTTAACTTTGCCGAAATAATTAAGTTTTAATCTACACAGGAGACAGCTAAAATAAAGTTTCTTTTAAACAAAGATCTGCGAGCCGGTATGGACCGTGGTATACATAAATAAGCCACAACACAGTGGAACGAAACATTCTTAGGCGTCTCAAAAATATGCCCCTTGGTTATTTTTTAGATAGAAATTTAAAATTTGGTATCCTTTTCTATGCCGTTTTGCCTGCTCAGCCACGTATTTTGCTATCAAATGAAAAATGTGTGTAAAGAGTAGACATTAATGGACAGTGGGTCAACATACTCTGTGCACTAACATTCTATCTTTCTTAAACTATGCTATGCTATCGGGAAATCGGGACTTAGTTTGATTTTTCAATAGCTATTTAAAATTCAGCATATTTATTAGACTTATTATAATTTTTTTTTAATGTTTGCTTGATTGATAGAACTATATGCGGCCAGCAGCCGCACCTTGTTTTGGCCGCCCGCGTGCGGTGCACGCGCTGTACACCTGCTAGGATCGGCCCTGCTGCCAGTTAATCAATAGCTCTGATACTATTGTATACTTGACATAACAAAATCGGGAATAAAATTCTTCTTACAGCTATCTTCAGTTGAAGGTGTCTCCTGATTAAGGGTTTTTTGGTGCAATCTGGAAAAGAGAGATTGCATTAGCATTGAGGTGTTTGTTGTATAAACAGCACAATCCGTAAAGGTGAATAACACCAAGAAAACTTAGTTTTTCAAGAATTTTCCCTTTGTGTTTGTTCCAAACGACTTAATTCGATGAACTTCCATAAAAACCAGTAGATGTTTTTCACAATGTTAGCTATATTTTGTGTGCAACTATATTGAGTTCAATGATGATAAAAAAAATGCCGTTCCTCCTCATTTGGCGTAAGTAAATTAATTATCCCATTGACGGCAGCGCTAGCCCAATTGGTAGATTCGTAGATTAGTAACCGAAAGAGGTTGAGAGTTCAAAACTCGAGCCAACCAAAACCAATCGTGAACGGGAGGGGGGGAGGTTGCACTTTAGATCTACGATGGTGTTACAGTTTGATGAGTGGGGGGCCAGCTAAGATGTTGACCTCTTCATCTGACCGTGGTTCTCATTTGCGATGCTTCGAACTCGGATCTTTCCCTTTGATATTGATTCCTGACCGTCGTCAATAGTCCAGTGAGTTGCTCTAATCGATGTACAAATGATATAGACGAAGCATGTGCGCGTAGTTTTATGTTTCTAGGTTTTTTTATAGGTTTGCAAATGTACCACATATTTGTGCGAAAAAGCATGAATCTTAAATTATTGATTAATTAAGATGATTGTGCAACGTGATCCATCCGACTAGTCTGCTTTTGTAGCCAATCACCTTAGTCCGTTCGTAGGCCCTCGTGATTTGCCCTCCAGATATGTTTCGGCAACGATTCTACCCTCATGCCCTGTGTAACCCACCAGCCCATTCCCCTTTTAAAGGTGAATTCAATAGCTATCAATGAAAAATAAGTTTGTACTTACCCTCTCTTCTCCAAATTCTAATCCGGGCTGAGCTTGCCTATGTTTTTCTATCATATCGAAAAATAAATAAAACAATTCAAATTAATCGAAGAATATACCCATAAAGTTAAAATAAATTTAATGAGAATTGAACTGAGTGGATGCATAAGTTCGATTAGTGTGGCGGGTGAAAAGCACGAGTTGAATCTAAAGCACCAACTCAACAAGGTATTGATTGGTGATTTGGTAATTTTTAATTAACGTAGTACCAGAATAACATAACGGGCTATTGACGACCAACAAGTATTAATAAACAAACAAAAAGTGCGATTACATCGCCACAAAGTTAACTAATAAAAGTTCTTAATTTAGGATGCTGTTTTTGACATCCTGTCCATTTCATTGAAAGGTCGAATGTCGTTCCAATGTGACAAAAATTCAACCAACCACAGCTATTAGCCCGTGAGACTTGAGTTCCTTAAACACCAGCTCAGGATGGTGAATGAGCTGACCTTAGGGACTGGATTGAACGTGATCGGGATCATAATTGAAATTAGTGCTCTAAAGGCGGCTACACACTAGGCCAGTAATTTAGTCGAGTAGCGAGTGGTTTAGTAACTAAACGAGTTGGGATAAAACTATTTAGTCGAGCAGTTTAGTAAAACGATTTAGTGGACTCGATCCAGTCAAATGGATAGTAGGCGGTCGAGTAGTGCCTTCCACCCCATTCCACTAACCACTAGCGTGCCACTAGACAGGTGTGAACACGTCTGTTTAGTAGAGTTCATTAGTTATTTGTTTTCATTCCGCGAGGTGTCTTTCTTATGTTTTTTTTTTTGCTTTTTTCGCTGTAATTTAAATTAATTATTTTTTCTTTAGTCAATAAATCTGTTCTGTTTAAATGTGTAACGTTTTTCATTCTCTTAAATAACATTTTTAATGGCAACATGATTCGTTGCAGTGATGATACTACGGTCAAAATTGTTACTGCTTATGTGCAACAGGAGTGCTTATGGAATGCGAAGTCTCCAATGTACAAAAAAAAAAGCATCCAAGGCAGTTGCAATCGATGCGTTAGAAAAAGCGATGGGAATACCGGAGTTTCACGAGAAGAAAATCAAACAAAAAATTAAAAACATAAGAAAAGTATTTTGTATTTAATTTTAAACTAGCAGGGTAAATAATAACCCGTCGTTGCTCGGATTGAATTAATTAAATGTTGACTGAAAAGTGATTAGACTAATGACTTTTTTTTCGTAAAAGAATGCTAGCTTCATTTAAGAGTACGGAAAATAATTTTTAATATCATTTTAAATTTTTCATCGCTTCTAGTTACTTCGGACACAAATGTGTATACATAATACATCCATCTATATACTCTATTTCACATAATCTTTATCATCGCGATTCAGCTTCGCTCTCCGGATCATCTTCAGCAGTTTACACTCGAACACCAACTAAATCGAGTGTGAACAACCACTCTCCTACTTGCCGTTTTCTCGTTTTGTAGAGCTACTAAATCACTCGCTACTCGACTAAATTACTGGCCTAGTGTGTAGCAGCCTTAAGGGAGATGTTTGCAACCCAATTCAATCGTCATCAACTTCAAGTGTCTATTGTAGAACCTAGAACAGCTTGGAGTTGTCTGCAGCCTAATTTATGCAGGAAGTCGCCGGGAATCAATAATTTTCGAAGCTTTTTCGTCATAGGTCCTCATCTGTCGTTAGATTTCCCTCTCTTTGGACAGAAGGTCTGCGATTCCGTCTCCATGCAGACCAGTATGTGAAGGAATCTGTTCAATGTGTATTAGGTTCCTCTGACACGGGCGTCTCATTTGGCTTCGGATGTTTCGGATGGTAATGTCACCATGTTTCCACTATCTCTCTATATTAAAAAAATGTTACCGCCGCCGCAGGATTGAATACTGTGTTGTTTAGCTCGATTCTTAGACGGTTTCCCGAGAAAGTACTAATCGGAAAAAAACAAAATTAACATGGTTTGTTCTTTGTCGTATTCCCTGGACAATTATTAAGATTTTTTTCCGATGCGGCTATTAGTTTAGGGTTTATTAAGTGTCAAAATTGAAGAAGCGAAATTTCTTCCGCGAGTGAGCAAAACACAAACAAATTTTCAGTTTTGAGTCGTGAGTTTTTTTTTAAGAGTACCTCTCAACGTAAATTTTTGCAGCTCGTCGAGGTTTTTTTTTTAATTTCAATTTGGTTCTTGATAATATTTTTTTGAAATTCGGGAAAAATCGGGATATTTTTGTTACTTTTTTTTTAAACTGCCGTATCTATATCTTATTACTATTAGTTTTTAATTTTTAAAATATCGTAGTATACTTCAGAATGTACTCTTTCTTACGGTACTATTATTTTTGAAATCGGTTAATAATTAAATTGGATGCGATCAAAAGTGGGTCATTCAAAATTCGGAATCTTTGGATATTTTCGCTACTTTCTGCTAAAATCGTTATATCTACAGCAAAAAACATTATCTCTCTATATTAAAAAAAAGTTACCGCCGCCGCCGCAGAATTGAAATTTTTGTTGTTTAGCTCCATTCTTAGACGGTTTCCCGAGAAAGTACTGATCGGAAAAATATGAAATTAACATGCTTTGTTCTTCATCGTATTCCTAGGATAATTATTAAGATTTTTTTCCGATGCGGCTATTAGTTTAGGTTTTATTAAGTGTTAAAGTTGAAGAAGTGAAATTTCTTCCGCCAGTGAGCAAAACACATTCAAAATTTCAGTCTTTAGTCGTGAGTTTTTTTTTAAGAGTACCTCTCAACGTAAATTTTTGCAGCCCGTCGAGTTTTTTTTTAAATTTAAATATGGTTCTTGATAATATTTTTTTGAAATTCGGGAAAAATCGGGACATTTTTGTTACTTTTTTTTAAAACTGCCGTATCTATATCTAATTACTATTAGTTTTTAATTTTTAAAATATCGCAGTATACCTCAGAATATACTCTTTCTTACGGTACTATTATTTTTGAAATCGGTTAATAATTAAATTGGATGCAATCAAAAGTTCGTGATACAAAATTCGGAATCTTCGGATATTTTCGCTACGTTTTGTTAAAACCGTTATGTCTACGGCAAAAACCATTATTTTTTAAATTTGAGAACATCACTGAATACACTACATTACACTCTTTCTTATGGTACAATTATTTTTCAAATTGGTTAATAAACAAAATCGATGCAATTAAAAGTAGGTCATACAATATTTTCGGAACTTTCAGATCGTAACTTCCGATACAAAACTAAAATGGTCATATCTATATAGTATTACTGTTAGTTTTTAATTTTAAAAATATTGCAGTATACCTCACAATGTACTCTTTCTTACGGTACAATTATTTTTAAAATTGGTTCATAAATAAATTCGATGCAATCAAAAGTTGGTGACACAAATTTCGTATTTTTCAGTTCGCATAGCTGGTTCCGCAAACAGCAGTGGGTTGCATTTTCTACTATCGGGTTTGCCAGATATCAAATTTATCGTAGCAACAATTGCCATAAAAACGATTTCTTTTTATTTGGCGAGGAAAAAGGCTCGCTTTTTTCCCTCTGTTCTCAAGACAGTTTACCGACAAAGTACAATCGTAAAGTTTTGATATTAACACTGTTTACTTAAAATTGTACAGGGAACAAGATACAGAAGATTTTTTACTGATGCGGCTATTAGTTTAGGGTGCATTAAGTGTTAAAGCAAAAAAAAGTGAAATCAATTGCGAAAGAAGTATTGGTTTGAGAAAGCAAACCAAACGGGATTGCGTAGCAATCCCCGGGGTCGGCGAGCGTAAGCGAGCAGGGCGCGAAGCCCTCGCTGTGACGTCATGTACCGGAAAGTGAAATCAGCATAATACGAATTATTCAGATAGTTTCACTCTGTGAAAGGAATGTTGGTTTGCGAAGCAAACCAAATGACATCTGTGAAAGGAGTGTTGGTTTGCGAAGCAAACCAAATGGGATTGCGCAGCAATCCCCGGGGGTTGGCGAGCGTAAGCGAGCAGGGGGCGGAGCCCCCTAGTGTTTTAAATTTGAGAACATCACTGAATACATTACATTACACTCTTTCTTATGGTACAATTATTTTTCAAATTGGTTAATAAATAAAATCGATGCAATTAAAAGTGGGTCATACAATTTTCGGAACTTTCAGATTGTAATTTCCGATAGAAAACTAAAACTGTCATATCTCTATCGTATTACTATTAGTTTTTAATTTTGAAAATATCGCAGTATACCTCAGAACATACTCTTTAGTACGGTACAATTATTTTTAAAATTGGTTCATAAATAAATTCGATGCAATCAAAAGTTTGTGACACAAATTTCGTATTTTTTATTTCGCGGAGCAAATTTGCGGAGCTGATGAGGGTTGTATTTCTTACTATCGGGTTTGCCAGATATCAAATTTATCGTAGCAACAATTGCCATGAAAACGATTTCTTTTCATTTGGGGAGGAAAAAGGCTCGCTTTTTTAGTTTTAGTTTAATAATTAGTTTTAACGCAAGGCAAGAAATAATACAACCTTATACGTAAGAACTGTACCGTGAAAAAAATTATAATTCAAGAAAATTCCTCAACTGGAGAAAACCATTAAATAAACTAATGAAATCAAAGAAAAAAATTAAAAAGGACCAATGCAATCAAAGGATATTTTAAAATTTAAATACCAATAGAATCAAAGAAAAAATTTCAAACGAACGAATGAAATCAAACGACCTGTAACGAAATTTTTAAAAGAACTTTCTACAATAGTCAAAATGAAGATTTAAATTTTCCGTTAGCCAAGGTTGCCATGAAAACCTCAATAACCGTAAAAACAGATGGGTTGTCTTAACCTACCATAACTCGCTACAAGAAGTGCGCCAAAAAAATCGCCAAGGTCATTGCCACCGCTATAAACGTAGACTGCAGCTGTACCAAATTAATCGCATATGCTCAAGCATTACTCCCAAACGCGCTGTGTTTACTAACGCATCTCAGTCACTAAAATGAATAGCCCGTTGTGTTGCTCCAGTGTAACGTTAATTAAAAATACTAAATACCATTAAAATGATTAAACAAATCCAGTTCCCTTCCAAAAGGTCGGTGGAAGAGCAAAGGATTAGAGATCCCAGGATTGCGAGTTCGAAACACGATTAAATTGAATACCATTATGAACGTGGAATCTGGTGCACGTTAAATCTGTCGTTGCCTCAAATGCCTTCACTTTGAGGTGATGCTGAAGACTGGAGAGTGAGGTGTTGGCCTCTTCATCTGCAACGAGACTTTGCCCTCATTTCTGCCCCTTCGGGATTGGTCTCGGAACGCCACCAATAGCCCGTTGTGTTGATACTGGGTGAACTTTCATTCAACTACACCCCCTAAAACGACAGTTTATATTTTAAAGAAATAGAAGACGAGGTAAATCTATTCCAAGTAATTATCTTGAGAAGCAGGAGAAACAAGTTTGTGTTCGCTTAGAAATTAAGAAAACACAGACCTTATATATATAAAAAAAAACGCCTTACACAGAATCCTCGTCATTTTACGCAATCCCTTGTCGCTAGCAAACTAACGGAATCAAGTGTCTTTTATATGAAAGATCACGATATTCTCTCCGAAAAGGATTTTTCGCGCTTAGTGTGGAGTTCGGAAATCTAATAACAGCATCCTTCGCCATCTGCTGCATTGAAAACAGATAGTCGAGGCCATTTTTCCGAAGGGGTCGTTAACAAATTAAACTATGGAATGAACGTACGAGCAGAGAAGCGATGGCGCCCATCGGTAAAGGGAAAGTGCAGTCTCATGTGATAGGTAGTAGTTAATTAACGTTGTACTGGAGCAGCACAACGGGCTATTGTCGTCGGTCCGGGATCAATCCCGAAAACAAAGATCCGAGACAACGCGTCGTAATTTTGAATCATGGTCAGATGACGAGGTCAACACATGGGCTGGCGCCCCAATCTCCAAACTTAAACATCCCCCCAATCGTGAGTACGTTTGAGTCGACACAGACTTAACGTGCACCCTCCCCGTGTACACGGCGGTCTTTGACTGGACCTAGTCTTGAACTCGCTCTCAACTAGCTGCTGATTCGTTGTCCTCCAACTAGGTCACCGTGACTTCATAACAGGGAGTGACAAATACAGAATAAAATTTGTTTCTATTTTCCCTCTTACATAATGTTGGGTTGGTGTGGAAGTTTGGAGAGTGAGGTGTCAGGTCAGGTGTTGCTTCGTCATCTGACCGTGGTTCAAAATTACGAGGTGTTGTCCTCGAATCTTTCCCTTTCGGGGGTCCGGGACACAAAAATCGTCAAATTTTCGAATTTATTTATTTTTTTATTATTTAAGAAATTCTCTGTATTTTTCTGCTTAAAATGACGTCTAAATCATGTTTCTATCTTAATTAGAACTAGAGATGTAGTAATTTTTGTGGTGCGTTGTTTTGAAATCCAACATTCTAGACAGATGTTGTTGTCATGGCAACAACATCTGTCTTTAAAACTTTAAATGCGTTTTTCTCCATGATACTTTTTTTCAAGATTTCCTGTATTCAAATTGCTTTAAGTCGAAAACCGATAAAGTTTAAGGGTTGAAATTTGGAATACATATTCTTCAGACATTATACTTTAATTTTGATTCAGCAAATTTGAAACAAATATTTAGTTTTAAAAATATGACTTTTTTTAAAAAAGTACCTTTAAATTTTCAAAAATTTTCATTCAAATATTTTTTATTTTTTATTAAATTAATATTTTTTAAATTGCTGAATCAAAATAAAAGTTTATAAATTTGTGAATAATTTACTGCAAGAATTTTGAAAATGGATCAAGAATATTTTGAGTTTTACCAATTTAAAATGACCCCTCTTTTTTTCAAAAAATTTTAATTAAAAATTTTTAAAAAACTTTTGGAAAAATTTTGTGTTGCGATTTTGTTTATTAGTTAAATGGATAATCCGTGCAAAAAAATTCAAAATTCTAAATTAATTAATAAAAAAAAAATTTTAATGTTTCCCGGACCCCCTTAAGGGATTGATCCCGGACCGTCGTCAATAGCCCGTTGTGTTGCTCTAGTACGACGTTAACTAAAAATTACCATTACCCTCTTACTTAAACTTCCTGGTAGAGTATATCGTCATTAAAAGAAAAGTGACCAGATACTAGCAGACGAAGAATATCTTTAATGTAAATAATGAACAGATCGTGATGTAATCATCATCCCAATTTCAGCAATACCTTGCTGACACGTTTTCTAGTCATTAGCAAACTTGTTTTGATTTTGATGGACGACATAAATCCTAGAAAACACTTGGGGGTTTAACCCCATATGGAGAATTACATTCAGTGTTCTACAACACAATTCCAAGCAATTGCAATTGTTCGGCAGCCATTTTGTTCGAATTTTGAAAACTGCAGTCAGATCAAAAACAGTCGTAAAACACAACTAGTAAATGGTAATTTTAGTTACGTCGTACTAGAGCAACACAACGGGCTAGGGACGACGGTCCGGGATCAGTCCCTGAAGGGAAAGATCCGAGGACAACACCTCGTAATTTTGAACCACGGTCAGATTACGAAGCAACACCTGAGCTGGCACCCCACTCTCCAAACTTGCACACCAATCCAACGTGAGGGCTTTCGGCCACGACAGATTTAAGGTGCACCAACCGCCTTTACACGATACGCTTACAAACATCCATGCCCAAACCCGGATTTGAACCAGATACCTTCCAATATAGAGACTAACACCTTAACCACTATACCGGTTGATCGGCTGTTTTAAATAAGGATATGCTCAAAAGTGGAAACGCTACAATTCATGTCACTCGTTGTGTAATGGTAATTTTAGTTAACGTCGTAATATAGCAACACAACGGGCTTTGACGACGGTCCTGGATCAGTCCCTTAAGGAAAAGATCCGAGGACAACACCTCGTAATTTTGAACCCCGGTCAGATGACGAAGCAACACCCGAGTCTCCTAACTTCCACACCAACCCAACGTGAGGACTTTCGGTCACGACAGATTTAAGGTGCACCAGCCGCCTCTACGCCATACGCTTACAAACATCCATGCCCGGACCCGGATTCGAGCCAGGAACCTTCCGATTTAGAAGCTAACACCTTAACCACTATACCGGTTGGTCGGTAATTATATGTGACATCCTGTGTTTAAGAAATACTTTACTTCTCAGTTCCGAATGAATTGAAGTTGATTCTTTTAAAAAAAAAAGGAATGTGCAAAATCGATATGGGGCATTTGAAAGGACAAGTTTATAGAATTTAGCTAAAAGGTATCCCCGGTAATCAATTATTTTCCACTGCATTGTGTGTGTGTGAATAAAATTAATTTTTTTACGAAAAAGAAAAAAAGATCGAAGAGTTTAATGAAATGAGTCAAAGTCCTTTTACGCTGATTTTTTGTGGTTTGAAATGAAAGAAAGAAAAGTTGTTTTGAAAGCACAAAATCGCTTCTAAAGCAAATTCCAATACCACAAAAGATTTACTGAACGGGGAAATATCTTTTTTATCAATCAACCAATCCCCCGAAATTCATTCCAATAACTTTTTTTATATTTCGACTGTCTTAAAAACTGCAAACTGATTTCAGGATTCAATTTCCCGTCACTGCTTTTATGAAAACGACTCCTAAAACTTTTTTCCTGTATTGTACTTCAAAGCTTTATTGTTTTACATTGTGTAGTTAGTTAGCTGCTCAAAACTATAAAAATGTCCCAAAAGTGAAGTACGTATGGTGGTTATAAAGCAGTTTTTTGTAATTAACAACACTAAATTTTTTTTTTGCAAGATGATTTCAAAAATTTTAAGCACTTGAGGATTTGTTTCTATTAGTTTGTTTTTTAGTTCTATTAGTAGGATTTTGTTTCTATTAGTTTGTGCTATTAGTTCTATTAGTAAGATTTTGTTTCTATTAGTTCATTAAACCTTTGATTGTTCTAATATTTGAGGTATAAAAAAGTATTGTCTCTTCTCTCTCTCTCTCTCTCTCTCTCTCCCTCTCCCTCTCTTCTCTTCTTGGATTAATTTCACATACAGTTTCTGTTAGGAAAAGTCACAACTTATAATTAAATTATTTCGTTTTGGATTTTATATTTATTTAAAGCTTGAATTTGCTTAAGATATACATATCCGACAGCTTTGAATGATTTGATTTCCTAAAGCAATCTGATGCTACCACTACAAAGGGAATGTATCCAAATTAACTCGAAAACATTATAAATGTAAAGGATTAAGACATTGTTATCTTTTGGTTATTTATGCTTTTTTTATGTACAACTGTACGAGGTGTCAAAGGAGTGGTACAGAAAAATACTACAAATTATAAAATTAAATCCAATTGTAAAACGAAATAGAGAACCAATACAAATGTTATTGCCAATAAACGACAACACATTTATAAAGTTCAAGAAAAATTGTTGCATAACGCAACGCTACAAAAATTATAGCAAGTCCTACTAACCAAATCTGTGAGATGTAGGTAGCCCTGGTTCGATTCATGTAACTTGCCTGGTTAATATCTCTCTTCCATATCACTTAAAGTTTCCTTGGGTTTGTACGACTGTTACTTCATGATGTCTTGTGTTTGGGACAGCTTCAGAAAATGTGGCCACAAAAAGCGCCAACCGCCAAGATGACCAGACGGCGAAATTAATTAGCTTTAATTAATTTGTATGAAAAAAGATGCTCTCTCTCCCCACCCCTCTTTCTCTGCATCCCCCCTCTCACCCTCCCTCTTTCTCACTAACCGTTGTTTTCAATTTGCAAAAAATGACGTGTTGCGTTGCTACAGTGCGACGGAAATTTGACTACCTACCTCAATTAATAAATTATGTATGAATCTATAGAACCAATGTGTCAAAATGCATTTCTACTGTAATATACAATGCCAGTTTGTCGGCCAAGATTGTTTACGTAGGTATTTTTTGCAAATAGATTGAACGTAGGATCCCATTGTTTACGTTTTGTTTCTTTAGAAGTATATTGAATGGAGAATCCCATAGTTGTTTACGTTTAAATTCTTTGAAAGTAGATTGATCGTAGAATCACATCAGTTGTTTACGTTGGGATTCTTTAGAAGCATATTGAATGTAGAGTCTTGTTGTTGTTTACGTTGGGATACTTTAAAAGTAGATTGAATATGGAATCACATGGTTGTTTACGTAGGAATTCTTCGGAAGTATATTGAACGTTGAATCCTATAGGTTGTTTACGTAGGAATTCCTTAGAAGTAGATTGAACGCACAATCCCATGGTTGTTTAGCAGGAATACTTTAGAAGTAGACTGAACATGAATCCTATAGATTGCTTAAGTAGGAATTCCTTAGAAGTTGTTTGAACGTAGAATCCCCTAATTGTTTACGTAAGGATTCCTTGGAAGTAGATTGAACGTAGAATCCCATAATTATTTACGTAGGCATTCCTTGGAAGTAGATTGGACATTGAATTCCATGGTTGTTTACGTTGGGATTCTTTAAAAGTAGATTGAATATGGAATCACATGGTTTGTTACGTAGAGATTCTTTAGAAGTAGACTGAACATGAATCCTATAGGTTGCTTACGTATGAATTCCTTAGAAGTTGTTTGAACGTAGAATCCCATAATTGTATACGTAAGGATTCTTTGGAAGTAGATTGAACGTAGAATCCCATAATTGTTTACGTAGGGATTCCTTGGAAGCAGATTGGACATTTAATTCCCTGGTTGTTTACGTTGAGATTCTTTAAAAATAGATTGAATATTAAATTCCATGGTTGTTTACGTAGGGATTCTTCAGTAGTGGATTGGATTGGATAGTGCGTTTTCTTAACGTAAGGTCAGATTGAACGTGGAATCCCATGAATGTTCACATAGCGATTCTTCAGAAGAATATTGAACCCATGGAACCTCATTGCTGTCATTTTCTTTATGACTGAAAAAGAAATACTGCGTATATACGGAATTCACCGATGCTTTAATTTCCTCTGGGGACGAAAACAAACTGCCACAGAGTATCAGACTCCCGTCCACTTCCGCGTCATCCAGCCGAGAGCGGGTAAAAAGAAGGTTGACAAACTGCTTATAATTTCGATTAGACGGCGGAATCCAGCTCACGGTGCCTTTTCGGACGCATCGGACGGATGGCGCGGGACGGCAATTAGGCTCCCTAATCCGGTTTCCGAACCGGGTATTATCCGTTTTCAAAGGAAATTCGAAATCCTCTTGATCATTAGACACAGTATCACTGTTTACGGATAGGAACACAACCCGATGCTCTCTCTCTCTGTCCTTCCTCCCCTGTTAAATCCTCTTCAATCTCCACTTATTAATGAGACGTGAGGCAGCCGGCGATACGATGCTGGCTTAAAATAAATAAGGACGACTAAACGAGTGTGTGATGTAGGAGAGATGTGGGTTTGCTTTAAAGTCCGTTTTCATAGTCTTCCTGGTTAACCCCGTCAGCCTGGTGAGTGTGACGCATATGGAAGTCTAAAATTTTAGGGGTTTGGGAACTTTCATCTCTTTATGTCTGCTCTGTTCACCGAAAATCGTCTATTTTTTTCATCTATGTCTATTCTACTCCTACATTTACTATGTACACTACCCTACAATAATGGTTCGGACAGCAAGATTTGATGGTATAAGGGAAATAATACATGCTTTAATACGGGGATGGTCCCCCACGTGCTGCAATTATACTAGCATCCCTTCTGGGCATACTTTCAACAAGGATTTGATACACAGCTATGGGTATTTGTGTCCATTCCTGCTGCAAGAATGTCGCCAGCTCAGCTGTAGATTTCGGACGTGGTTCCCTGGTCCGTAAGCGTCGCTCTAACGCGTCCCACAAATGTTCTATGGGGTTTAGGTCGGGACTCTGGGTAGGCCAGGGAAGACGTTTTACATCTATATCTTGATACCACTGCTTGACAGAGGATGCAACATGACATGAAGCGTTGTCGCCCTGGAAAGTAACATTCGCAACAATTCCCGTTTACACGACGGTCTTTGTTTAGACCTAGTTTCGAACCCGCAACCCTCCGGTTGTTCATCCATTGCTCTTCCAATTTGGCTACCGAGGCCTACGAACCGAGGAAATAGCATGTATAATACATTTGTTTCATTAGAATGTCCATGCTGTATTCACCTGCACCTGTAGTCAGTCAATTTTCAACAGTCCAAGTTGTGTCCACCTTGGGGTATTTCCAAAATTGTCTAGGGCATTTTTCAAAGATATTGGAAGGCAAGAGATTTACTTCAAAGCCTGAAGACTTATTAACTGCTGTTTATATTTTTTCTCGTTTCGATGTTTTGTTCCTTTGTTCTTAGAGTTCATGTTTTTGAACTGAAGGTTTACTGTAGGAAATGAATGTATTTCAAATGCTATATGTTCGGATCTTTCCCTTAAGGGACTGATCCCGGACCGTCGTCAATAGCCCGCTGTGTTGCTCTAGTACGACGTTAACTAAACAATTACGAATTACCAAATGCTATATGCTGAAAATGAAAACATAAATAATAAATATTTGCTCATTATCTGCTACATGCTCGAAATAACATACTTCAGATTTTATACCATTTTGTGGTATGCAAAGTATTTTCTCATTTTATACCGATCCGCCCACCGATAAAGGTCATTTTACAGTGTCGTGCAAGATGTGTTACTATCTGCTATATTCTCTTGCTATCTGCTAGATGCTCGAAATAGCATATTGCAGATATAATGAATCTTTACTACTATAGTAATTTTGTGGTTATCAAACTATCATGTCTTTTTGTGTTCTATTCATCATAAAACGTCAATTTTGATAGCTTCGTTTCAGACGTCTATTTCCCATATTCGCTAGCTATCTGCAATATGCACGTAATTACATATTGTAGTGATATGATTAATCATTGATACTGAGATTTTGTGGTTTTCAAACTTCTTTTTTTTTTCACCGGAAAAGATCCATTTTCACCATTGTATAATAATCGTTACTATCTGCCCTCACCTTTCGTGTAAAAAAAAAAAAAAAAAAATTATTCTTTCATAATTTTCAACTCTTGTCATCTTTGACATTTAACAAATATTACAACAAAAAATATTTTGCTCTTCATATTTGTATGTACACTCTATAAAAAAAGGAGTTGTCCAGGAGCTGTGCCGGGCATGATTAACTAGGAACGGCACTGACTGGGGACGTATAGTCTTTAGTGACAACAGGAGTCCCTTTTCCAATTGTGTCCTGACGACAACCGCACTTGTGTGGAGACATCCAGAGCAGCATGGGGACCCTCCCTTTACTATCGCACTCCTCACATGCCCCACAACAGGGCGTTATGGTCTAGGATGCCTTCTCCTTTGATAGCCGCCCCTCTATGGTAGTCATTTCTGGCACAGTTACAGCATAGCGGTACATAGGCGATATTCTACGACTGGTTGTGTTACCGTTCCTTTTGCGACATCCCGGACTTACTTTTCAACAAGATAATGTCCGGCCGCACACGGCAAGTGTTGCTACGAATTGTCTTCGAGCTTTCTCAACACTTCCTTGGGTAGCTAGGTCTCCTGATCTCTCACCCATAGGGCACATTCGAGACGTTATGTGAAGGCGATTGCAACCATCCCGGAATGTTGGCTATTTAGTCCGGCAGATTGGAGACAATTTGTCAAGAAATTCCGCAGCAACCAACACTTTATTGAGTTCCTCCCTTAGTAACGGACAAACTCTGAAAAAGATCATTCAATTGTTTTAAAATTTTAATCGTTTGTTTTTCTATGTATGTTCTTTAAATCCACCAATTTTTTATCACAATCGGACAACTCCTTAGTGCGTCGATTTTTTTTGTTATGGAATATATAACTGAGTTTTACTAAATAAACAATGAATAATTTCATTTTACCTGTAACCAGGTTTCAATATTCAATATAGTATGAGTTTTCACGCACATGCGTATTCAGAATTTCACACTGCTAGTTTTTTATCGCTAAAAAATAATTTTAAAGTTCTTATCACCAGGTAGAGGTAGAATTGTCTGTAAAATGTTCACGAGTTGTGAAAAAGATTTAAAAAAACATTGAATTCCAAAATAGCAGAGAAGAGAATGACAAATATGGCCCTTGCGTCATAAAACATAATCAACCTTCGACAACTTGTTGATGTGTGTGTGTGTTTTACGCTAAAATCCCTCTCATTCAACAATACTAAATTAGTCGAAAGGGAAATTGTCACACTCAAATAGAAATCTATCTATTGAACAAACGGATAGCCAGAATAAATTTGTCGTGACTTTTGGAAGTTTTTGCTGCCTTTCAACACTGCGATCAACCCCTCGAACGAAAATCTAAATTTAATTTCAGATACCCAACTGAAGTAATTACATGCAAAATACCCCGAACTCCAATTTAGCGTCCGTCGTCTACAACAAATACTGTTCGGTTGCAGCCTCATTAATCTCAAGTAATTTTATTTCATCACGTTAATTACTCCGAGCCTTTTTTGAAAATGTAATTACCTCCGCCCGTTGGTTCAATCATTTAACGACAAAGCACCCTTACAGAGTTCTTGGGCTTTAGAGTAATTTATTAATAAATATTATTGAAAATTTCCAACAAGGGCGCTAGGAAGACTTAGAAATGTTTTTTGTTAACTTTAAATCCAAAATTGCTTTTAGTAAAAGAAGGCTTCCTTTAAGCATCTGGTAATTAAAGTTAAACTCGTTTTGTGAGTATACCGAGAAATACTATTGGGTTCACAGAACTTGGTTTGTGCATACACTAGTGTATGTATACTTAACTTCCAAGTCTTTTAATTAGGGTTACGGTGTATGTATACACTGAAAAATTCACGGAAATCGACCAGAATATCAATATTTTTTTATTAATTCAAAATATTTTCCAATTTCTTAGCTTTCAAACGATGCCAAGATCTTGCACTGTCTTAAAAAGTCAGTAATGTCTTCATGATGAGATATCTTGACACTAGGAATATTGTTCAGATCTTAACGCACGAGATATCTCGTCGAAATCACTTGGAATATTCGAAATAGTGTTTTAGTTACAAGGATTTTCGTTAGGTACTGTCTCCATGAAAAGCCAGCTTCCAAAACTTTAAACTCGATTTTTGAAGAACTGCGTTTTTGCAATAAGTATGCTTTGTTCAAAACGCGATTACTCCACAATGAATTCGCCTATTGTAACTATTTTTGTATCATTATAATCAGTGAATGTTCTGGACCTCAATCATAGTATTTAGTAAGTAAACACATTAGGAGAAAACAAACTTGTTCCCCCTACAACTCGTAGGCAACCCAAACCATTTGGAGTGCTAAATAATTAACTTTCAGTTCCATTGACCTATAAACTTCGTGGGGCTATATTTGCATGAAATTGCCTTACCTTTAAGCAGAAACATTTTGAAGGTCACATCTTGACGTACGATATATCTCGTTATTAGAAAAAACTAACCAGATCTTGACACTGTCTTAAAAAGTCAGTAAGGTCTTCATGATGAGATATCTTGACACTAGGAATATTGTTCAGATCTTAATGGACGAGATATCTCGTCGAAATCACTTGGAAGGTTAAAAACTAGAGATGTTACTAATAGGGATTTCACAGTAACAGTTCCAACTATGACTGCTACCGGAGAATATCTGTGATTTTAAACCGTGATTGTGTTTCTAAACGGTGAATGAATCAATTTTGTTTGGAAGGGAATGCTGTTCTTTGGGATTTCGGAAAATTGTTGCACTCAGTCCTTAACGTCACGACTCACAACCTCTAAAAGATTATAATCGATTAGGCCTACCAAATGACTGATGGGGGGAAAAGTGGGCTAGTGTGAACAATTTTTATAAATTTTGCAAGGCAAGTGTACTATATATCGTTTTTGATTTATCAAATATTTTTTTACAATAATGTGTTCTTTTACGTTTATTTTGGTTGATATTATAAAATATTTAGCAGTAAAGGTTTTTAATAATCTTTTATTTAACAAAGTTGTTTTTGTCCACACTAGCCCCATGTCATGGGGCTAGTGTGGACAAGTTAGAATACTGATTATATAATATAAACTCATGTGAAAGTATGTAAAACCATAATGAAATCACAATTTTAACCTAAACAGTATAATTTCTTATAAATGTTAATCTTAAAGCATATTTAACTAATATTAAGCAAAGTATATCTGTAATTAAGAACTGCACTATATTATAGAATCTACTTCAAAGACAAATCACAACAATATAAAGCTATTTTTAAGTTTTATTTATTAGGAAAATGATTTTAATGTAGAAATGGAATTATCCTTCTATTTTGCAACGTAGTTAGATAAAGCAACATTAAATGTCAACTGAGATGCAGTGCGAATTGTGCTACCAGTGATTCTGGTGACGGTAATTTAGCTACAATTTCATTACTTGATATTTGGATACGTCCTTTACATCTGGGAAAAAGAAAGATTCACTCTGCTTATTATAAGAGTTGCTCTTTGTGCGTAAAAACAATACAATTCCTTGTAAATCAATTTACCATTTCACAAAAATTAACTTTAATTTAATACGTAAAAGTCTAAGAGTAAATAATAGAATTATTTGTGAATAAATTTTTCACATACACAATCTTATTTTTAATATATAAATAGCCTAAAATGTGATATTTAACCCATGTTTTTACAACTGAAAGTTAAATAAAGCTAGTGTTGACATGTCCACAGTAGCCCCATCACCATGTGTCCACACTAGCCTCATGGAGCCATTTGTTTATTTAGGCCAGTGGTTCCCAAACTATTTTGGTCGTGGAACCCCAAAATTTGTTGACAATGATCGCGGAACCCTGAATATTTTTTATAGAACGACTTTTCAAAATTTAATATCTGAAATTAAACGAAACGAGTATTATTTTGGTATGTCGAATTTTATTGAATTTGACAAAACTAAAAAAAAAATTATTATAGAAATAATTAATAAAAATACAAAACATAAACTAAAATGAATGAAAAAGCTTTAATGTGAAGAATGCACCTGTTTCTTTGATTCCATGATTCTCTTAAAATTGGGCGTTATCTTTGATAACTGAACTCGCATATCTGGTGCAGCATCAAGTTTGTTACGATATTTGGTTTTTGTCGCAACATATTTTGAAAACCCAGCTTCACACAAATAAGTGGTTGCAAACGGCAATAGAATTCGAATAGCCTGTTTTGATAAATTTGGATAGTCATCGAATACATCTGACCAGAATATTGTTAACGAAACTGTTCTATATCTGGCTTCTACTTGTGTATCCGAACTCAATTCAATCAATTTTTCATAATCCATGGAATGAAATCCTTTTGGTTTTTCTTTTATTTTGAAAGGATTTTGTACCCAGTAATTATCTTGATTCTCTAGGTTTGGAAAGTAATCACCGAGTGATTGCTGTAAATTGGACAGATGTGTTTTTATACCATCGCGGATTTCCATATCTAAATCCACTTCAGATTCTTCGAGAAAATCCCTAAGCGTCTGGAAACACTCGAAGTTTTTTTTTTCACAGCTGAAATCCAATATTGTATTTTCCTTGAAAAGGCAACCAATTTATCTTTTGTTTGCAATATGTTGACATGTTTTCCTTCCAGAGCCAAACATAATTCGTTCAATTTTCCAAATATATCAGCAAGGTATGCAAGTGTAGATTGCCAAGTCATATTATTTAATCTGTCTGATAATTCAAATTTATTACCAATAAAATACTCCATCAGTTTCTTTCGCAATTCAAATATTCGCACAAGCATTTTACCACGCGATAACCATCTAACTTCCGTATGAAGAAGTAAAGTGGTGTGAAGACTACCCATATCATCGCACATGGCTTTGAAAATACGTGATGCAATGGTTTACTTTTGATAAAATTGATAATCTTCACTGCTTCGTCTAGAACAGGTTTAAATGTCACCGAAATCCTTTTTGTTACTAATGCATATCTGTGAAGAATGCAATGAGTACTGTTACAGTTTTTTTGCAAAATTTTTATTCTGTGCTACAGCACCACTCACTTTTCCTGTCATTGCTTTTGCTCCATCGCTGCATACTTCAATACATTTTCCCCAGTTAATTTCATGCGTTGTCATAAAATTATCAATGCAGTTAAATATATTTTCCCCCGTGGTGTTAATGTTCACACTTTCACATAAAAGCAAATCTTCTTCAATTTTTTTTATTAAACTCACACCGAATGAAAACAAGCAAAATTGCTAATCCAGCAATGTCTGTGGACTCATCTAATTGTAATACATAAGCGTCACACGCCTGTAACCGAGAAATAAGTTCTATTTCAATGTCATCAGCAATATCGTTAATACGCCTTTTTACAGTCCTAGGGGGCTCCGCCCCCTGGCACGCTCGCCAACCCCCGGGGATTGCTACGCAATCCCATTTGGTTTGCTTCGCAAACCAACATTCCTTTCGCACAGTGAAACTATCTGAATAATTTGTATTATCCTAATTTCACTTTCCGGTCCATGACGTCACAGCGAGGGCTTCGCTAGTGATTTCACTTATTTTTACTTTGACTTATTACACTTATGACTACTTACGACACTTAATGCACCCTAAACTAATAGCCGCCTCAGCAAAAAAATCTTCTGCATCTTGTTCCCTGTACAATTTTAAGTAAACCGTGTTAATCTAAAAACTTTAAGATCTGTACTTTGTACTTTCTCGGTAAACCGTCTGAAAACAGAGGGAAAAAAGCGAGCATTTTTCCTCGCCAAATAAAAAGAAATCGTTTTCATGGCAATTGGTGCAACGATAAATTGGATATCTGGCAAACCCGATAGTAAAAAATACAACCCTCCGCGAATGCAATGCTCCGCAAATTTGCTCCGCGAAATAAAAATTACGAAATTTGTGTCACCAACTTTTGATTGCATCCAATTTATTTATGAGCCAATTTTAAAAATAATTGTACTGTAAGAAAGAGAACATTCTGAGGTATACTGCGATATTTTAAAAATTAAAAACTAATAGTAATACGATATAGATATGACAGTTTTAGTTTTGTATCGGAAATTACGATCTGAAAGTTCCGAAAATTGTATGACCCACTTTTAATTGCATCGATTTTATTTATTAACCAATTTTTAAAAAAATTGTACCATAAGAAAGAGTGTAATGTAATGTATTCAGTGATGTTCTCAAATTTAAAAAATAATGTTTTTTTTCTGTAGATATAACTGTTATGACAAAAAGTAGCGAAAATATCCAAATATTTCGAATTTTGTATCACCAACTTTTGATCGCATCCAATTTAATTATTAACCGATTTCAAAAATAATAGTACCGTAAGAAAGAGTACATTCTGAGGTATACTGCGATATTTTAAAAATTAAAAACTAATAGTAATAAGATATAGATACGGCAGTTTTAAAAAAAAAGTAACAAAAATGTTCCGATTTTTCCCGAATTTCAAAAAAATATTATCAAGAACCAAATTGAAATTTAAAAAAAAACTCGACGAGCTGCAAAAATTTACGTTGAGAGGTACTCTTAAAAAAAACTCACGACTGAAGACTGAAAATTTGAATGTGTTTTGCTCACTCGCGGAAGAAATTTCACTTCTTCAACTTTAACACTTAATAAAACCAAAACTAATAGCCGCATCGGAAAAAAATCTTAATAATTATCCAGGAAATACGATGAAGAACAAAGCATGTTAATTTCATTTTTTTCCGATCAGTACTTTCTCGGGAAACCGTCTAAGAATCGAGCTTAACAACACATTTTTCAATCCTGCGGCGGCGGTAACTTTTTTTAATATAGAGATTGTTAGAAACAAACACACTTTCAATTTGTTTACTATACCCTTCGCCCAATACACACGAAACGATATCTTGAACGCAAGGTTTAATAAGTGATTCACCAATAACACATGCCTCACCTGCTAGAGCAATACGGTAAGATACTTTATACGACGCTTCCGTTATCTTTCGATTATTCGTTTTGAATTTTTTTTTATCATAAAACTCTTGCTTTTAGTATGGCTTTCAAGTTTTCTTTTAAAAAAAGTAATATCTTTGCCTTTATCTGTTTGGGTATTTTTTTCCAAATGCCTCAGTAGTTTTGCTGGTGCTAAGGAGCTGTTTGCCAATATTTTGTTGCAAAGCAAACAAACCGCATCTGGAGCCTCCTCGTCACCAGTACTAGTAAATCCAAACGACAGGTAACTAGTATCATATGTACGTCTTTTCGTTGATACCACCTGTTCAAAATTGGAAGATGGCAGAGTTGGAAGATGAGGCTGTAGCTGTACGGAACTGGAAGTTGATGGCATTGTGGGTTCCATAATGCCTGTATCTGTAGATTCCACGATCTCTGCATTATTACTAACAACGTCAGTTTTCTTTAACGACCCATATTTTAACCATTGATCCATTGTAAGGGCAATTTTGTTTATAGAAATAAAAATGATAAAATATTACAGCGCATCTATATATATAATTCTCTTACGTGGCACGCAAAAAAGACGTTATTTGTTATCGCATTTTGGAAACATTGAACGATTGTTTGTATACCACGAGGCCTCGCGCTTCAATTGAATTTATAGCGTTATCGAATGAAATTTTATTGGAAAAAAAATGAATTTTCGTCGAGCTGTTGCAGTTTATAATAAGAAATCGAAGAAAGCGGTGGATCATTTCAGGGCCATTTAAAAACAGTCCTTTTCAGGAGTAACAATTGTATTTCAACAAAACGCTTGCACTATAACTTTCGACAACAAACTCAATGAAAAAGTGTGGGTGAGTCGAGAGTGCTGGAAATGTACACACAAACAACATGCTGGGTATTCAATTTCCAAAGCAACGCTCACATTTCGACTCAAAATTTGCTCAAAGTTTTCATTTGAATTCTGATTCCAGGGTACTGTATATTTACTTTCTGTAATACAGCAAAATTAGATTTGAAAAATATTTTTTGGAACATCCTATTTTGTAAACAATTCTTTCTGCTAGGACACATGTCTTCATTAATGCGAGCGAAGCGAGTATAGGTTCGCGCAGCGAACCTATGAGGATTGCAAAGCAATCCTCCGGGGGTTGGCGAGCTTTAGCGAGCAGGGGGCGGGCCCCCTAGTAATGAATAAATTATAAAAACTATTTATAGTCCTACCTGATTTATGAAAGCACAAGAAAAATAGAAAATACTTCTTTCTGTTCACTTGAAAAAATAGTTATGTTAGCTTGTGAAAGTAACAGCCTAACTCAAGATCAGAGTACGAAAATCCACTGATTGCTACGAGAACCGTTCGCTGTGTGAGTGTAACCAATTCACATAGCGAGAGCGAAACACTATTGTATAGGTTAGCGGCAGTAACATATGTATGTATGTTTTAGATATTACGCTACTTCTTTTGATATTGAAACTTTGTTTACGATCTGAATTTTATGGTCAACCTGTACCTACCCAGCTATAAATGTTCATTAAATGACATTCTTGTTTGAATGACAGTTACCGTTAATAATACAAGGGCACAATAGCATTGGAAGCAAATACACCAATGTTTTGCAGAAAAAAAAATTACATAAATTTTGGTGAAGTTCGAATTGTTACCGATGCTTGTGTTTTCAGTTGCCTTATTTAAAAATTTTAAATTTAATGCGGTGGTCGATTGTAAACTTTCTGAGGAAAATGTGAATACATTAGACGCCATTTTTTTTTTTAAGAAATGAAATTTGTCACGCGGAACCCCTAAATTTTTTCGTGGAACCCTAGGGTTTCGCGGAACCCACTTTGGGAACCACTGATTTAGGCCTACTCCTGGTTAATTTTAACCATGTAGAGCAAAAGTGAATATCAAAATATCTATTGAATATATTAATTTATAACATATTGTCACCTTTTTTAAAAATTTGGTATTAAAATAGTCTAATCTAGTAATTAAAAAACAAATTAAGAACTTACTTTTCCACCATGAAAACCTTGTTTTATAAATTGATACTCAACTATCAAGTGTATTGTCATGCAACTGCACATAGAAGTATAGAAGTATATATCAGTATTGCTCTCTCTATCTCTCTATATTAATTCTGCAAAAACTTGCAGAAAGATTTTGACTGATAAATAGCAAAATTATTCAAGTTGTTCACACTAACCTCATGTCCACTAACCCCATGTCCACACTAGCCCCCTTCTCCCCAACTCAGCAGCAGTTTTCACTGCTTCAGAATTACCAATACCAGTCGCAGTCACTTATCGCAATCATCGATAGAGTAAAATGACATCAGATGATATCACTTAGCCCTCAATCTCTTCTTCCGAATCTCAGTCACAGTATCGGTATCAAACGATATCCCTCAATCACTGCTACCGAATCACAGATATTCTCAATCAATGCTACCAAATCACTGTTATTTCGATAATTCAGTAGCAGGTACGAACTGTGATTCAAAAGTATCAGTGATTGAGTAGCGGTTCCGTGATTCGCCCTTAACATCCCTAGTTAATACAACCACAGATGGTCGTTTCTGTTGCCTGGTCTGTCTATTGGAGAAATCGTGCTACATTATTTTCCAGGCTTGTTTTTAAATGGTTATAAAAAACTTAATTTGCGTCATCTTCAATTAATTGAAAAGATGGTCGGTATTTAATTAACGTCACACTGGAGCAACAATCGGTGACGGTCCGGGATCAAACCCAGAGAAAGAGATCCGATGACAACACCACGTAATTTTGAACCGCGGTCCGATGACGAGGTCACACCTGAGCTGACTCTCCAAACTACCACGTCATGCCAACGTCAGGACATGTGAGGCTACGACAGATTTATTATGCATCAGTCCAAATTGTACACGGCGGTTTTTGGTTAGATTCCAGCTCGAAACACTCCGGTTGTTAATCTGTTACTCTTCCAACTAAGCTACCGTAGTCCCTAATTGGTAAGGTGTCAGCAGATTGAAATCCTCTCCTTTTTGCCAGTTTTACTTCGTTGTAATAGAAAATTAAATAATATTTTCCATCACTTCCAAACATAAATCCTCACCATTCAGCCTTTTTTATTCAACGCTTGTGTTTAGAGCAACTTGGCAAATATAGCCCTTTAGGGCCATACAACCCAAAAACAACCAAACATAAAATATTTCATCACAGATTCACATGGAAATACTTTTGCTTATATTTTCTCCTACATAAACCTAAGCGTCTCATCATTAATTTAATCGAATATCTTAATAAACCTGTGTTTCGTTTAAATCAGGCCAACCTTTTACATATCATGCGTCAATTATTTTCACATACGAGTTCAGATGCGCCATACAACTCAAGCACCTTTTTTACCTTACGTTCATGATCCCCTGGAATATCCTCAATAACCTTTTTAGTAAAAATATGTTCAGATAGACATTAAACATTTTTAAATGAGTCTATTATAGCACAATAACATTACTTACATAACATATACTTACAGCACATAAGCATACCATTAATAAGACTTTTGAGCCTGTTTGGATTTCAAAAGTCTCAATGTTTGGAGTTAAATTGGTTACTGCGAACAGCAGGGAATTCTTCACATTTGAATTCGCGCCCTCTTTTTGCTTACAATAAATTTCATGGATGGAAAAAATGCTTATTCGCATCTGTATGTCCATTCCGAAATGACATATTTTTTTGAAAATTTTATTAATTCTGGGAAATGTTCGCAGGTAATGAACACCAGAAATTAATCCTGTCAGAAGCATTTTGATCTGTAAAAAGCTCATAAAATTTCATTTTCAATAATGAATTTGTTTTTAAATCAACAAGATCTATTTGTATATTACTAGGCATCTTCATTACGTTTTGTTCACAAAGTGAAAATGGGTTTATAAATGCGAGCATGCAGTTTTCTTTTTTAGCCAAATCATGAAAACGACTTTCAAATTACCCTTGCAGCAACTTGGTTTTTTTCAATATATTTGGTCAAATTGTTACTATCCGCAGCACATTCACTCTGCTCTTTCAAGTGTGAAAATTGACTCAAAGTCGGATTTTCTACAGTTTTCTACAGAGATGAACAGTTTTCTTTTCAAGAATACACAGTACAAGACGATTCAAAAAATTTCAAACAAAATTTTAGTGTTATTGACTTTATCTATAATTGACAGCGCTTAGTCAGTACACACTCTGATGAGTTTACTACATTCTAATTTTAGATTTTCTAGGCGTGGTTTTACTTTTTCAAATATATATGATCCTCTTGTTTTACCATGCAATGACTTCAGACTGGCAAATTCTTCTTAAGACATTAAAACTGTCATGCATTACTCTTATAAAAATGCTTAACTGGGCTAAATCACATATATCCGTTGATTCATCCTAACATAGAGTAAAGGAAGAACAAGAATTGACAAGGTCTTCCAGTTGCTAAGATACATCCTGTATGAGGTCCTCGATACGTCTCGCAACTGTCTGCCTTGATATAGCAATTTAATCTGCTTTTATTTGAATACTTTTATTACCAAGATGGCGTGGAAATATTTGGAGACAATGCTTGAAAATTTCTTCTCTGTTAGAAAAGGTTTCTTTTTTTCGCCAATGCTAAAACAATTTCATAGGACGCTTCTGTCATCGCCATGTCTTTACAACTTACTTTAGTAAAAATATTTTGTCTTCTTCTGATTTCTTCCTTTTTCTTAGTCACGTATTCTTTTCATAAATCAGGCTAAAGAACTTTTCTATTAAGACCTTCTTTTATATGAAAGAGTACTTTCACAAACAATGCAAGCGGTTTTCCTAATGGACTCTTCATTAAATTCATACTTACTATCACTTACTGCGCTTCATTTGCTCATTTTCTTTTACACTGTGATGGATAACAAGGATGTAAAAAAAATAGAAAAGAACAAAACTCTTAAAGTCTAAATGTTGAAAAAGAACAAACATATCACAACTACGTACGTCGTATCACACAGAATATCAATTGCAAACTGTCAAAATATTGTGACGAACTGAGTAGTAAGAAGGCTGTATGAATTGAACTGAGAGTATTCTGGTGTAGAAAATATGAAGACGGATTCAGTTATGGCGCCTATTTCAAAAGAATAAGTATGCGCAAGTATGCAATGCACCACTAGTATTCATTCAATGCGCCATGTTTGGCGCATGCGCCACAGGTTGGCCACCCCTGGTTTAAAGCCTCACAAGGGTGTGTTGGATATGTGTCGTTTTATAGTAAAACTTCATTATTTTAATATAAATGGAAAGGGTTGTTTGCGCATCTTGGCCAAATATGGACCATTGCGTCACAAAACACAACCAACCAGTAGAAAAGAGGACTATTTTTAATCGGTACTATGGGCATATTATAAAAAAATGTGATGTTTCATTTATAAATCTATCTTCTCTACTTTTACACTGTTTTTAACTGTCTAATATTTAGTATTGGGTATATAGTAGGATGTTAACTCTCAGAAAATAACCGGGTTTTTTCGTACGGTTATAACTGCCCCGGTTTAATCGAGTCATAAAAAACGGTTTTAAAAATAATCGGAAAAATAACCAATTTTTAAAAACTTCAAGGTGTTTCTATTTAGTTGTGTATAAAAACTGCCAAATGTCGTTAACTGTTTTTATTTATCACATCACAACTGTTATAAAAATTCACATTATTTCTAAAATAAACCAAAACTTAATTGTTCCAAAATGAAAGTACACAAACTAATAAAATAATTAAAACAATAGTTACCTTTTAATATTGTTTTATCTATTGAACCCAATACTTTTTATTTACTCTGCTCATAAGTACTCGCTCAGTTATATGCTGGTTAGTTAATGGACTTCTGTCATCCGAAACTACAGAATTCACAGCAGATACTAACCTTTCAAATAGCACTGAACTTGTCTTTCTTTGACCCCAAAATTCAAGTGGACTACTATCTCTTAACAACAGAGGTTGCTGCAAATATATTTTGAGCTCATTGTGAAAGTAAGCATCTGCACCCTGCAATTTTGGTAAAATGGATTAAGTCAAATTTTTGTCATGTGTTTCCCAAAGAAGGCTTGAGTTTGTTGAATTGGAACTCTAGTATTGCTGAAGGAGGTGAATTTTTTCATAATTGATTCAGGCAGTGCGTTAAATCTTTGCTGACTTGGGAAACTGCTTGACTAGCAATTGTGGAAGACGTATAAAGTTTTTTGAATCTGGGGTCAGAAAGAGACGCTTTGCACTGAAGAGGGTTGGATAAAATATGTTTTGAACGAGAGGCAAAACTTTGCGACAACTTTGCTAATAACATTTTAGAAATATCATGAATGATGATAATTTTTGCCAGTGATGCCTTAATACATGAAATATGAGGGACAACTAGACTACCAGTTGAATACTCACTCCAGAAATTTCTGTAGTTGCTTCCTTAAACTGCCCTAATATGCTTAATACTTCCTATAATAGTTCAATTTCTGACCCATGGAGCATGCGGGGAGCTCTTTTAATATTGGGATTTGCCAACACACGTGCGACGTATGAAGATAAATGGATAAATCTCTCCAACCTGCCATAAGTGTTATTCCACTTTGTTGAGACGGATTGAACAAAAATAGAATATTTCCTTCTCTTAGTTGTTCGTCCCTCAGTATATTCGTAAACAAATTACTGTGCCTAGCAAACTTTATTATTTGCTTTATTTCCCCAATGAGATCTTTTAACTTCGAATTAGCACTATCTTATAATCTTTCCATTATAACTAAAATTATCACATGGGCAAAACAATGTACATTTGGAGGACAAAATAATACTAACACCTGTGAAATAATGGAAAATCTTTATATTAATAGGGGGTTGTTGAACCACCCTTTGACTGAAGTACAGATTTAATGCGACGTGGGATAGATGCATAAAGGTCATGGACGATATTTAAAGGAATATTAAGCCACTAGGGGGCCCTCCCCCTGCTCGTTAACGCTCGCCAACCCCAGGAGGATTGCTTCGCAATCCTCATTGGTTCCTTATGCTCGCTTCGCTCGCATCAATGAAGACATGTGTCCTAGCAGAAGAAATTGTTTACAAAATATGATATTCCACAAAAATATTTTTCAAAGCTAAATTTTTTTGCTCAGAAAAGATATATACAGTACCTATAGAAACAGAATTCAAATGAAAACTTTGAGCAAATTTTGACTCGAAATGTGATCGCTTATTTGGAAATTGAATACCCAGCATGTTGTTTGTGTGTACATTTACCCCTGCACTCGAGCCACCCACGCTTTTTCATTGAGTTTGTTGTCGAAAGTTGTAGTGCAAGCGTCTTGTTGAACTATAATTGTTGGCCTTGAAAAGGACCTTTTTTTTATGGCCCTGAAAAGATCCTCCGCTTTCTTTGATTTCTATTATTAACTGCAACAGCTGAACTAAAATTCATTTTTTTTTCAATAAAATTTCATTTGAAAACGCTATAAATTCAATTGAAGCGCGAGGCTACGTGATAAACAAACAATCGTACAATATTGCCAAAACGTGATAACAAATAACGTCTTTTTTGAGTGCCACGTAAGAGAATTATATATATAGATTCCTCCTGCAGAACAGTCTCTAATTCCGAAAGTCTGGATGGAGGTGGAAATCGGCAACGAAGTTTGGACTCCGAATATTCCCATAATTGTTCAGTAATATACAAGTCCGGAGACTGAGGAGGCCAGGCGAGATGTTCAACTTCATCGTCATGCTCTTCGAGCCATTCTTGAACACACCTAGCAATGTGAATAGGGGCGTTGTCGTCTTGAAAAAGCGGTTGCTCTCCAGGGAATACAGTCTGGACAAAAGGATAGACATGATCACCTAGAATGCTTAGATAGTGATTCGATGTGATCCTCCCATGCAGAATAACAAGTGGCCCAAGACCGCGCCAAGATATCGCATCCCATAATGGAGCCACCCCCATGCTTCACAGTCGGCAAGAGGCATTAAGGATTAAACTCTTCTCTGGGCGTTCTCCAGACATAAACGCGTCCGGTTGTCTGAAATAGGGTGAATGACGATTCATATTACCATATTACCTGTCGCCACTGCTGTGGGGACCAGCTTTTGTGATCTATGCACCATTGGCGTCGCTTGAAAGCATTAGTTGCTGTCACCAAGGGTTTACGAATTGCAACTCTGCCATATATGTTCGCAGCATGAAGTTCCCTTTTGACATTTTTTGTTGAAACGGGGTCCTGGAGATGACTGTTCATTTCGGATGTTATCTCGGATAACGATTGCTTGTGCTTTCGGACTACTATGCGCTTCAAGACCCGTCTATCCCTATCAGCAAGCTTTGACTTTCGGCCACTGTTGTGCTTTGAAGACGTCGTCTTACCCTCTTTCGTGTACGCTGTCATAAAGGCTGATACCGTACTCCTTGCAAACCCCAAAAGGTTTGCTGTTTCCGTAACCGATACTCCACCTGAACGCGCTCCAACAATCATTCCTCTTTGGAACTCTGACAGGTCTGACATTTCAACTTATCACATACAGTTCGATAGACGCATGCAACGCAGGTGATTGCTGTTGAGAAACTGATACCTTCCTCTTCACGCCTCTAGGTGGCAGACTTCTGTTGCAGGTGGCGCGGCTGTACTGCAGGTGTGAAATACGTCATACTTTTTCACAGGTGTTCGTATTATTTTGTCCTCCATCTGTATATTCTTCCCTACACCAAGTACTTTTTTTACTCCTGAAATCAAGTTAGTTCCTCCGTCAGTACATGCAGACACTATTTTAGATTTTTTTTAAAGAGTCCAAAAGGTTGCCGCAAATTCGAGGTTCCTCCTTCACTTTTTATTGGCTTCAGGCAAAAATTACATTGAGCTTCGTTTTTATTTGGTTTAGCAAAATATTTCCAAACATTCGACGAAGGCATAACGGTTAGACTGTGGTATGAAAAGTGTAAAGCTCAATGTCTGTAACTAATAATTACATAAATTGAACGCTATCAGAAGAAGGGAATAAGAAAAATGAATAACTGTATAGACTGTAGCCACTTATAGTCGCATGTATTCTAATGAATAATTGTGATTGCTATCTCGAATACATTTTTAGATCTTATTCGCTTACATTATTGCTCGTTTATCATTTTGTTGATGGATACTTGTCATTTCTGTTTGCGAGAACCAAAATTCAGACCATTTACATTCAAGTACACTTATTAAAAATACGAGGTGTTGCAATACATTTCTCTATTAATCAGATACAAATATATGATAAAAAAGATAACCGAAAGCACTTTCCCAAACATTACTTGCCCCCGATGCAAACTCGGCGCCTGTAAATATTTGTGTTAGGCATCTCCTGTAGAATTTTACGTCGTAATTAAACGTTGTTTGGCATAAATGTACTTTAGATCAGTGCTCCCCAACCTTTTTATCACCGCGGACCGGATCAACGTTTGATAATTTTAACGCGGCCCGCTGGGGGGGGGGGAGAGAGCTGGGAGATACGTTTATTATTTATATTTTAGATTGTTTTGATTTAATAATTTTAATTTAACTGGATTTAAACATGCCTTCAAAATAAAATACAGTTACACCAAAAAATGAATATAATGTGATTTAACATTTTAACTCACTAAAGGCTAAATCAATAAAATAGTTTCCCAACCACAAAAAACACACGAAGCGCTCGAACTCTTTTAAAAGCAAAGACAGGTGATCGTGCACCAACTAGGAGAATGAATGTTTAGGCTCAGTCTCGCCTAAAATCCCCGCTAATGTCTGAAATATGTCCAAAATGCCTCTGTTCACGCGCCGTCCCAACTTCAGTTTGGATTTAAATGCAGCTACTTTGTCTAACAACTTGAAAACAGTTGTCACATTTCTCAAAATTAGAAAATAGAGGCATACAGAATTCAGAAATCATAATTGAAGCTCTAGTAACAGAACACATTTCAAGTTCTGATTTACCGCCTCCTAATTTGAGTGGGCATTTCATAGATAAGAACCGCACAAACCCGAGATAAATACACCAAAGTAAATAAAATGGAAATAATTTAATATTTCTTGGACGGCCCGGTACCATTTGATCCACGGACCGGTACCGGTCCGCGGACCGGGGGTTGGGGACCACTGCTTTAGATCATCGCTCAAGTCAGAAAATGAGAACAATCTATGTCACGGGAGTGGTTGAAAAGGGATATAAACTATGCGGATCTTGAAAAATCAGTTTTGAAAAAAAAAACATTTGCTTCCCATAAACACAGGCCACGAATATAATTTTCTTGAATTTTCGGGGCCAGTTTTTTTTTTTTTTTTTAGGTTGTTAGTTTTTAAAATAACAACCGCGGTTATAACCGTGCCAAGAAAACACCGAAAAAAAATAACGAAAAAAACTGACTTATCGGTTTAACCGGACGGTTATTGACATCCCAGTTTCTAGTAGTTGATGCAAAAATAATGTGGCATGTTATACAAAAATTTCAACTAACATTTAAATCCAATTTTCAAAATATTATAAGCAGTAAAATATACCTTTTAACTAAATTTGTTGTTACAGAAAATTAAAATATATACAGAATTTCTAATTTGAGGGATTTTTTTTAATCTTCCTGTTGAGGTCGCTCACAACAAACAAATCAGCATTTTCTGTGGGAAAAAAAAGAATAAACTTTAAATGGAATTGAAACATTTACGCTGCAAATTTGTGAGGAGTAGTTTTCCATTAAATTATTTAAAATAATATTATTGAATTTGTGAGACTTAAGTCTTGAAAATACAAACTCAAAGTTTCCAGATGAAGCAGTTACGAAAATCATGTTATGTTTAGTTAAGTATAGGTGGTAGGCAGATATTATCAGTTAGTTAACGTCCCACTGGAGAAATACAACGCGACTGTCCGAGCAATCCCTAAGACTAAGATCCAACCAATACTAAAGATAAAATAAAATCAAAGGCTTTCGGTAACAAAACAGAAAAACGATTGATTCCATTGAACAAATAAACAAAACAATTTTTTTTTAATTTAGGTAATCGTCTAACCACCCTATTTCATACAGTGGATCCAATTAAAATCGAAATTATAAAATGTCAACAATAATAAAGTAATTGTTAAATCTCTATATTGTAAAGGGCGCTGTGTGAGCGCGTGGGTGCCATTGAGGCTTGGGAGACGGAGGAGAGATGTACTCTCCTAGAGCTTAAGAAAACGCGGCTTCCTTAGCCCTAATTTGTACTAGGCTTCCTTAGCCTAGATGAGAGTGGTCGATCCAATACGTTGTTAAGTTTACTATTAATAAAAGTTGTTTTTGTTACAACGATTTGCTTACATTATAATACAGTCCACTACTATAGAGCTATCGGACCAATTCAGTAATTATATACAGACAATCAAAAATAATTTGAGGAATTTTTTTTCAACAAAGATTATTTTCTGTTACTTTCTGTGTTGAATAGCTCACAACAAATATCAACATTTAGTGTGACAAAAAAATATTTGAGACGAATAAAAGCATTTAAACTACAATACAAAAAAGAAAGAACTAATTTATTATGAAATTAAAAGAAAACATGCTTACGTCGAATCCACACATCGATGCTGCAGCTTTTGAAGATAAAACCTCATCGAAAGCCTTTCGTTAACAAAATATTAAATGGTTATTTCAATTGGACAATTAAACTATACACGATTTTCTAAGAAGGAGATAATCGTCTAGCAATCCTAGATTCAATTAAAATCAAAACCAAAATGTCAACTTATCAAAGTAATCATATTTTGTAATTTTTTCACACAATGAAAGTCGTCAATTCAGATACTAGCACTTTAGTAATATGCCACCATGCGATAAAACCGAATGAAATCGGAAGAACCGCTTTTTTTATTCCAACTTAATTAAATATCAGGGTTCTCTGTCAGCCTATTCAGAGCACATATCCAAACAAACAGCGAAAGAAATTCTCGAATGCGTGCAAAAGAAATCTCTGTTTTAATTCCTATCTATTCTAATTATAACATATATCTATTGTCGAATTTTTTTTGTGGCACAAGAATAGGGAAATTTAAAATTAAATCATCGTGTTTTTCATCTTTTCAGTGATCGTCTGCTCCTGAGAAGAAAAGAATAACATAAGTTGTGGCAACAGCCAGCCGAAGATAAAAATTAATTTAAAACAGATGGCAGCCTAAGATGTAGGCGAATCTGGATTTATGTATGCATAACTCGTATTCTTCTATTTTATGAAGTTAATTCTGCGCTTTTATTTTTGCCCGTGTAAAGTGATATATATTTATTTATTCGGCTTTTTATTTTTGAGAATATTTTGCTTGAAAGTGAATTACTTTTTGGTGCAGAACCTTTTTATTATTTTTAAATTCTAGAACTCTAAGTAAATGTCTGGGGAAAACCTGATTTCGAGATCAAAGCAAAATTCTCTAGCTTTGCAGTGTGAAAATGGTGATAAAAACATTGATTAAAGAAGACGGTAAAAGAATGCCTGAGGACTGAAAGTGTACTCGGAACATGATATTTTTATTTTTGTTTCAAGAGACAAATTTTGAAAGATGGTTTTTATTTTCCTAAACTGGAAAGGTGGAATCATAATAAAACTACTCCGTGAAACCAAAGCAATCGAAATAGAAGGGATGTGATAAAATATATCTCGATTTTCATGTCATCTTCCAATAATGGAAATATTGCATTACTATACCTGGTAATGGATCCACACTCATAATTACATTTTGAAGCCTGCAGGTTGAAGTATGAACATAATTTCATCTGCAGACTTCTCAAATATTCTTCTCTAACATTCTTCCTATTTTCCCTGCATCATTTCTAACTTTCTTGATCAATAAAATCGTTCCATGTGATTGTATTATTAGAAAAGAGAAAAGCAAATTCTAATTTATTCTGTTCTAAGTAAATGAGAGACCAAGAGAGAAAAATAGGCAAACTTCAAAAGAATTCTTTTATAACGAAAGGACCAATAGGATATTTCCAAACGATTCTACTCTGCAGAATGTGCCAACAAAATCGTTCCAAAGAATTATACTCCCGTGAAAGGACCGATAGAATATTTCTAAAGGGAGAAATATTCGATCAATTCTTTAGAAAGATGTGATTATATATTCCTTATTCGTGTTTATAAAGAATTCTGTACTAAGGAAATGAGCAGTGTAATATTTCAAAATTATTCTTTTGTAAGGAAATTACTAATAGAATATTTCCAAACGATTCCATTTGCACAGTGAGCCAATAGAATCGTTTCAAAGAATTCTACTCCAAGGAAAAGGCAAATAGAATATTTCTGAAGGGTGAAAGAATCCATCGATTCTTCAAAAGGATGTGGTTATTTATTCTTTATGCGTGTTTCCAAATAATTCAATTTCTAAGATAAAGAGAAATTCAACTTTTACAAAGATTCTATTCTAATAAAAGCAGCAATATAATTTTTCAAAACGGTTTTTATGGCAATAAATGAGAGATATTAATAAAATATTTTTAAAGGATTCTATTCTACAGAATTATCCAACATAATTATTGCAAAGAATTCTACTCCAAGAAAATAATCAACAAAAACTTTCTAGGGTTAAAAGTATCCATGGAATCTTTAAAGCAATACATGTGGTTATTTAATCATTAAGCGTGTTCTGGGGTAAAAACAGCAGCAAACTACTCGCAAATCTTGCAATGCTAGGGGGGTAAACTATAATTTTATATGCATATCTAATAATAAAAATACAAGTTAGAAAACGATACGTCTTCTGAAAGCTCTTCAAGATATGTTATGCATGAAATAACTGTCACTATTTTAAATTGTTCGTGATTATAACATTATAGTCATCTTCTCCTGTATAATATGTACATGTGTGCTCTTGTTTTCTTGTCACGGAATAATAACACATCTAGCAGAGATTATCAGAGTGGAAACAAATTTCTCTCTGAAACCTCGATACAGTTTGGAAAGCTCTGATAAAGACCGGAATTTCCCTTTACTGATGACTTCTCGCCAAGTGGTACAACGAATATACTATTAAAGCTTACGCACTTTAATAACATATCGTGTTTCACACCTGGTAACACATAATTTCAGTTAAGTGATAACTCTATTACTTTATTTCCTTATCAAGCACGTTAGTTCAACGAAAATCCAAAATTGCATATTAGAGAGACCCTTTGCAGAGTAGGTAGTTTAATCAACGTCACACATGAGCAGCACAACGGGCTATTGACGGTGATCCGTGATCAATCTCTAAGGGAAAGATCGAGAACAACACCTCGTAATTTTAACCACTAAAATATAAACTCTCTGGTACCCCACTCTTCAAACTTCCACACCATTCCAATGTGAGGATATTTGAATCCCCAAGATATTTAACGTACACCTCCCCCGTACATGACAGTCTTTGTTGGGATCGAGTTTCGAACTCTCAACCATGCGATTACTAATCCTATGCTCTACCAAGCGGGATGCCAGACCCAACTTCCTATGGAAAGTGTTGAATTCTCAAACATTTCTTCGGTCGAACTGTTTGAAGGCTTTAACTAAACTCAAACACTCGTAATGCCTCAGAGGTTTAGTAATTACAGCTCTTGAAAGCATTTCGGAATTCAAAGACGACAAAAATTTGGAATAGCTTCAGTGAGTGTGAGAGTGCTTGATTGAGAGTGATTATCCTATAAGATGGCATAGACAGTCTTTTCTACATGGATAATTCATTTAACGTGAGTTTATTAGAGTGCATATATAGAGATAATTATGTAATCGTTTTTATGCTCAAAAAATCTAGGGGGTGTTTCTATTGCATAGATCCATCCATACAGTGGTGTTGAAAGTGGTGATTAAGCTTGAAAATCCAATACAAATATTTTATGTTCCTGTAAATTGTTGTAGAAAAGTTTTTTTTCGTGGGTAGTCAAGATTGTAATCGGTTTCATGGATATTAACTCAATTCTCGACGAGGTATCTAGTTATCAAAACTGACCATGTCGCGATGGACGAGATATCTCGTCATTAGACATAAAACTGGCCGGATCATGATATTGTTATCATAACAAAATCGGCAATTTCTTCAGAAACCAAAATTAATCAGATCTTGATGGACGAGATATCTCGTCGAAACCACCTAGAGTGTTCCCCATCCACTTCACCAGCTTTTAATATTGATAGCAGTACTTAAATTATCTACTATTGTGTTATTATGCGTAATATAAACAAATTTTAAATTAAAACTCTTTCTTCGTCACAAAACCCTTTAAATTTTGCCAATCCCCAACGTAACAATGATTTTTAAGGAGAGGATAATTTAATTTAAAGCAAACTAAGTAATATCGTAACTCAATAAGTAAGAGTGTAAAATCTTTCCCGAGTTAAGTGACTAACTCATTGTCCTGTTAAATCAACTGAAAGGTTTTTCTAATCTAATGTAGAAACTGTCAAGTGCATGAACTGTTCAAAATTAGATTACGTATACTTATGCGAAATAAATTCATAACCTTTAAACAAAAATAGACGAGTGCAATATCGGGTGAATTTAGAAGTTCTTTGAATAAGAGATACACAGAATTACTAATCATCACATTTGGAATTTACCAACTGCTAACAGACCACAGTCCTGGGAGCCTGTCCACTGTTGTAGGTAGTTAATTAACGTCAACTGGCGCAACACAACGGGCTATTGGCGACGGTTCGTGATTAATACCGAAGGGAAAGATCAAGGACAACGCCTCGTAATTTTGAATCTCGGTCATATGACGCGAACGACACATGCCTGAACAATAGTTTGTACGTTTTTAACTTATCCCGGGAGCAAATATCATAGTGATTTTTCTCTAGTACTTTATTTTTTTTCTTAGATTTCATTGCTGTGTTTATAAAATAAGAAATTATCCCAATGGAACTTTGTTAAATGAGTTTAACCTTTAGACTACGGCCGGTTCAGTAGTTGTACCATGATCGCGTCAAGAAAGAATTTAGACAAGAGTCAAGTACATTCGTTGTACATTGAAAGTTATAAGAATCGCGCCAAGAAAGAATTTAGACTACGGCCGTTACAGAAGTTGTAACTTTAAAGTTATAAAATCACGCCAAGAAAGAATCGCGTTTGTTATATCTATAGCAGTAGTCAAAAGGTTAATATGTGTGCTATTAAATAAAGTCAAGGTTTTTTTTAATATATATTTCATGGTATTGGTATATTTTCAGAGCAGAGGCTCCGCAAACATTTAACTTCTGCTATTGAAATGCTATCCCACGATACATATAGAAGTTAAATTAAAGTGCAGTTTAGTATTTAATCTAATTGGTGTTGACAATTAACTATCATATCGAACCCTGGTAAGAAAAGTGACACAAATTAAAAAATTAAAATTTTGATGTTATGTCATTGAAAAATATGTATGAGATACCCCAGCGTGTTATTTTACTATTCTATAGAATATAATAGAAGTTACCACCATCAATACTTATCTAAAATGTAAAAGAAGCTTATACTATTTCAATATAAGTTTTATAGTATCCTTTAAGTTGATATTTCTCAAATTCTGCAATTTTGAGTTGTGTCACTTTTTTGCCGGTTTGCGATGTATCAAATAGAAATTAGTTTTTTGTAATTTCTATTAGGGGCGACCTGTTGAATTTATATTCGAAAGACAATCCAAGTGACGTCACGTTCAGAGTAGGGATGCGATATCGATGTATTAACCATCATTTATTGGAGCATATGTTTGTTTAACATCGATATTTTAACATTGTCGATGTTTTATTTTTGAAAGAAAAAAGTACCATTGTAAAAATTAAGAAAAATAACCGTGCAGCTAAGTATTTGTCAGTGATCCGTCCCATCACAAAAGTTTTTTCCCTTACTGGTGGGATAGTTTGTGAAAAAAGGAGTCCGCTTAAGGTGGAGAAAGTTAACAAACTGTAAATAACAAATATTGAGGCGTATAATAATTATCGGGCCATTATTTCTTATTTCCAGTAAATAAAAAGTACGGTTGTTATGTTTCCTCCCATAAGTTGATAAATAATTAATAATAACTAACAACAATTATTGTTATGTACCTACGTAATTATGCTTATACACATGGAGGACAAAATAATACGAACCCAGTCTCTTAACAGCAATCACCTGCGTTGCATGCGTCTATCGAACTGTCTGTGAAAAGTTGAAATGTCAGACCTGTCAGAGTTCCAAAGAGGAATGATTGTTGGAGCGCGTTTAAGTGGAGCATCAAATACGGAAACAGCAAACCTTTTGGGGTTTGCAAGGAGTACGGTATCAGCCGTTATGACAGGGTACACAAAAGAGGGTAAGACGACGTCTTCAAAGCACAACAGTGGCCGAAAGTCAAAGCTTGCTGATAGGGATAGACTGGTCTTGAAGCGCATAGTAGCCCGAAAGCACAAACAATCATCCGAGATAACATCCGAAATGAACAGTCATCTCCAGGACCCCGTTTCAACAAAAACTGTCAAAAGGTAACTTCATGCTGCGAACATTTATGGCAGAGTGGCAATTCGTAAACTATTGGTGACAACTAATGCTTTCAAGCGATGCCAATGGTACAGAGTTCACAAAAACTGGTCCCCACGGCAGTGGCGACAGGTAATATGGTCAGATGAATCGTAATTCACCCGATTTCAGACGACCGGACGCGTTTATGTCTGGAGAACGCCCAGAGAAGAGTTTAATCCTGAATGCCTCTTGCCGACTGTGAAGCATGGAGGTGGCTCCATTATGGTATGGGGTGCGGTATCTTGGCACGGTCTTGGGCCACTTGTTATTATGCATGGGAAGATAACATCCAATCACTATATAAGCATTCTAGGGAATCATGTCCATCCTTTTGTCCAGACTGTATTCCCTGAAGAGCGACCGCTTTTTCAAGACGACAACGCCCCTATCCACACTGCTAAGTGTGTTCAAGAATGGTTCGAAGAGCATGACAATGAAGTTGGACATCTCGCCTGGCCCCCTCAATCTCCGGACTTGAATATTATTGAACATTTCTGGGAATATTTGAAGTGCAAAACTTCGTTCCCGATTTCCACCTCCATCCAGACTTTCGGAATTAGAGACCGTTCTGCAGGAGGAATGGCTTAATATACCTTTAAATATTGTCCATGACCTTTATGCATCTATCCCACGTCGCATTAAATCTGTACTTCAGTCAAAGGGTCGTCCAACCCTCTATTAATAAAGATTTTCCATTATTTCACAGGTATTCGTATTATTTTGTCCTCCACCTGTAGTTAGTAGCACCTATTTCAAATTGTTGTAAATATTATTTTCTTTTATATTATTGAATTTATAACTAAGAGATTTGTTAATGGTTCCTATTAATTTTTTTGATTTTGTTTTGACAGTTAAAAAATCTTAGTTGTAAAATAATAAACATAGCAAATGACAAATTAAATCTTCCTCCTCAGGCGACCTTTAATGTTTGAGGTTACTAAACCAGTTTTAAGAAATGGGGGGGGGGAGTTTAAATACACTGATGTTTAAAAACATCAATGGTTTTTGGGCGATGTACCGCCAATTCTATTTTGACACTGAATAACAAAAACAAGCAACTCATACAAAATTGTTACCTTAATTACTACTGTATAGTTATAACACTAAGTTTTGTACTATTGTAACACTCTCCTAACCTTACATCACTCCTAACACCACCTATCGAAGTTATAGATCTTCAATATTATTAGAATTATATCAGTCTAACCCTAGCACTTGAACAATGAACATGTCCAGCTTCGTTAAACCCCACCCCCCAACCCAGAGATTAATATGTTTACCTTGTAAATGTTTCTTTTGTGGTGTTTTGTGACTTTTACGTAATGTTTTGTCTCATTAAATATCAAAATCACCCCGATGATTAGTTATTTGAGTCATGTTGCGCTACACTATAGCAAAAAGTCTGGTGTTTTTGAACACTTTTTCTTAAAAATTTGACACAGTTAATTTTATTTTCGTTTTGTGTCAAATGGAGTTCTTTGGTAAAAGATGCGAACAAGTCGCTGGACATTTCACCATTGCTAATTGCTTCAACGTAATACGTATATATCATACAAGACAGCATCATAAAAAAACGAAATCCGTAACTGTTAATCCTTCCTGCAACTCTACTATCTTCTACACTACTACAATTGAAGCAATGTCGAGCATAAAAGAAGTACACGGATATTCATATAAAATATCTATATACAAAATTATCATACAATCTTTCCCTCGCTACTACTGTTACAAGTGTAGGATAAAAATAATGTTCCAATTACACCTGCCTTGCAACTGGTTGGTTAATCTGACAATAAACTCGTTGTCATTGCGTTGCGGTGGAGTGGACAGATAATTCACACAGAGTCACCAAGCAATCACGAAACAGCTGATATCGTATTTGATATTTATTACTTAAAATACTCTTGTCAAACTAATCACAGCACTTCTAGATTAAATACATATACAATAGCTGCAATGTCCAACAGACATAAACGTGAATACTAGAGACCGGCATATACAATTGTTCTGATAAAGTGTATTACAGTTCGATCCTGAAGTAAATTTGATGGCTATAAAAAAAAGATATAATTCTCATACCTTGGTTAGGGCATATCCGATGCATATCACATGTGCAAGATGTGCACTTGTGGCCACATGACGATTCGTGGTTACGTGTGGCGTTACTTTTTTCGTTGTTGTCGACCGCTTTCTCACTCCGGAGAGGTCTCGTTCGCGGCAAGAAGGGATCTGACCCCTCGTTCGGGGCAAGAAAAGATCTGACCCCTCGAAAAAAATAATTTCTGCTTGCTCTGGTTGTGTCTTGGATAGCCTAACGCAATCTGGTGAGTAGCTAGGGGGATAAAAGTTCTTGTTGCACAAGAGTGTTGTGCGTTCTGCAACAACTACTACTATTATCTACTAATACATACTACAACTAAAGCATTGGTTAGCATAAAAGTAATTCATGCATGTGCATATAAAAGATGCAGCATTAGCTAAACACAATCTTTAATACTACTACAATCTATTTATAGTAACTATCTTCCAATAATTTTCATTTTAAACATACTTTTCTTGATATTTTGGAACAGTTTATTATTATTATCTCCAGTTCAGTTTCTTGGTGAAGATATTAAGTTCTCTTATCCAGACGGAATTATCTAGTCTGGCAATTTCAAAGCTAATTACTTCATCGTAATACATGAATAATTACAAAAGACATCACCATAAAAAAATATACAAAACTGACCATCCTACTACTATCTACTAAAACTACTATAATTGCAGCAGTGCTGAATAAAAAATTTTGGATATTCATACAAAACATCCATCATCATATAAATGTAAACTGTTACTAAATTATCAATTTTACTACTGCAGTCATTTTCTAATACTAATACTACAATTGAAGCAATGTATGCATATTCATACAAAATCTACATCATCATACAATTGCATAGGGGAAGGTGTCGTACTTGGAGACAGTCTGAAATAAATATTTTTCCTGAGGCTATAATGTAGCTGCAGTTTGTTTTTTCCATCAACTATTTACATTGATTAGTTTTGGAAGAATTTGCCAGTTTTTATTTATTTGTACCTCGGATACTAACTGTTTAATAAATTGTTTTGCTAATCTATGCAAATGTCCCGAGGTTCAACATGGTGTTGTACCTTGGGATAAATGTTGTTGTACCTTGGGATACATGTTATTTTACCTTTGGATACATGTTGTTGTACCTTGGGATACATGTTGTTGTACTTTGGGATACTGTTGTTGTACCTTGAGATACATGTTGTACCTTGGAATACAAGTTATTTTACCTTAGGATACATATTGTTGTTCCTTGGGACACATGTTGTTGTTCCTTGGGATACATGTTTTTGTACCTTGGAATACAGTTGTTGTACCTTGGGATACATGTTGTGCCTTGGGAAACATGTTGTACCTAGGAATACATGTTACTTTTAGATTGTTTGAAGTAGACTACAGAATAAATCAATTCTACACATACTAAATTCTGTATTTATAAAAAGACACACCGTTTCAACATTTTATCGCTTGGCAACAATGACGCCCGCTATCTGAATCTTTCTTTTGCTGTGATACACTGTAATGTATTGGGCTGAGTGGTGTGCCTGTCAAGACTAATTTATAAATAATTTGCATTTATTTTTCCAAAAAAAAACTATATATAGACTATATTACAATAGAGATTTGCATCTCTGTCTTGGCCGCTGCAAAGCAGGCAAAAATTCAACGGCCGTGGCTCCATAAACGAGCACTACAAAACAAGCACCTCTGTTCAGCTCGAGCTCTCCACCAAATCTCAGTGTCATCAGCTTTTCAGGGAATTAGTTAAAAATCACCTGCACTTAAAACCAATGGGCGTCTGTCGAAGACCATCTGCCCGGGCCGGGCAGATGAAAGAGGCTTAAAAATTTTAGAAAACATTGACTCCAACGAAGAACTTGTCATAGATACAAAGCAATAAAAAATGTTAGCTTGCTACGAAGATATTCCACGTGAAAAAAAAAGAAGGTATTGTGTTGTCAGACGAATTTGTTAAATTTTATGAAGCCATCGACATCAAAATTACTTTTTTACGTTGCACATTATTTTTTTTTTAATATTTCGTTTTTCAAAAGAATTGCAATTTCATTAAATATTTTTCTTCTAAACTATTGTTTTTGTTAGTCCTTGGTCTCAATTAAACAAAATTTATGTTCCCCAACTTACGCAATTTTCATTCGGTTCCACCTATTGCGTAACTTCAGGGTATTAGTGCATTTGTAAACCCAGACTGATGTATCAAAGGACAAAATAAATAGTTGTACCTTGGGATGTCCCAAGGTACAACTGGTTGCTTTTACAAATAAAACAGTCGATCATTGAGTAGAACATATTTTAAATTAACTTTACCAACCCTAAAAAAATGTAATTATAATCAGTTAAAATGCAAGAATCAAAATTGAAAATCCAAAATATTTGCTTACTAGAGGACGTATTTCAATTAGTTGTTTAGCAAACACAACATACACCTGTGGAGTGCCAATCTTTGTGAGAAGGTTCTCTGGTGGCAAATGGTAAACTACAATACGATATTTTGCTACTTACTCTAAAGGAGGCAGCACCATATAAACTATTTTAAAGTACAACTGTCCCAAGGCACGACACCTTCCCCTATATACACGTGACAAAATTAGAAATCCTTAATACTACTAAAATGTGTACTGATAATACACATTTTAGTAGTACTTCTCTCTTCACTACTTTACACATTAATACACATTTTTACACATTAATTACACATTAATACATATTTTAGTAGTACATTCTCTTCACACTAATAGATTTACTATAGAAAAGGTCTAAATATTTTCTTTATAAACAACTTTTTCTTTCTTGATTTTTTAAACTGTTTCATTCCTTTATGCTTCTTATACCTTTTGTTGGTGAAGATGGTAAATTCTCTGATCGGAACGAGATCATGGAGTTAATTTCATCAGAGAAGACAGCATCAACGTTGGTAGAATGTCTGTCTCATCTCCGTTTCTTTCTTCGATTAATCTCAAACCATAAATACTCATGAAATACATCATCATAAAAAATTCAACTTTCAAAAAAGTCTTAAGATTTTCTTTTCGAACAGTTTTTCTTTGATGCGTTTGAATAGTTTGTTTCTTTTCTGCAGGTTTCCAATTCCTTTTCCTGATCCAGATGGTATGTTCTCTTATCTGAACGGGGTCATCGAATCATTGGCAAGTGTATCAGAGTTAACGGCTTCAACGTTGGAAGAATGCAGCTCTTCATTCCTTTCTTCAATGAATCTCAAACCAGATATGTATTTTATTATTTTCTTCAGATTTCGCCAACTACAGTGATATTGGATGTAAAAGTATAGGTTCTTCAAGAAGAAATCCAGACCAGGTTTTGGTTCCTCGCTCTCAGCGGTCTACAAATGTCTTGATTTTATGCTTCTAGACCGTTCTGGGTCTTTTAATCCACACACAGATGGGCGATTTCTTGATTGAATATGTTTCTCAATCATCCTAGGGGCGCGTACTCACAAATCAAGTTTAATTGGCCAATTATAGTTGATCGATAAAAGTTGAATATGACTTGAATGAGTTTTTGTTCACACATTTCAATAGAAACTGATCAACAGTTTCCGTTTTAAAATGGCGTCGAATGCAGCTTTGAGTGAGGTTTTACAGATAGTAAGTTTTGTCAAAAGAACTAAAAGCAATTTTATTTAACATGAGAAAAATTCGTAAGAAACGTCGTTTTGGGGTAGCCAATGGATTTTAAGAAATTAATTGAGATATTCAGAAACCTTGCTGAACAAACTTGCATTACAGGATAAAGAAAGATATAGAAATCATTTAAGAATCTCTGAAAAAAAGTTGTATTATGAGAAGGTGAAAAAAGCAGGTGATGTTTTTCAAGAGTTCCAGTCGCTTTTGTCTTATTGCAGTTTTAATTTGTTCTTGGAAGATATTGTATCGTAAAGAGCCATCTGTTTTAGCAGGACAGCGACATTTTAAACAAATGTGTCAAATTCATCATCAGTCTCATTTTTATTACTTTGCACTAATTTATCAAGTTTATGAATTGCAACTCTTGAGGAATATTTCAACAAAAATTTGATTAAAACCCACGACAAAATGGGAGAATTACGCAAAACGAGAAACAATGTAACAGTGACCAAAAAGCAGCCTATGTCAAAAACCGGAAGATAGCAAAGATAATTTCTGTCTCTATAATATAAAATTTTCGATACAAATAGTAATAACACTAACTTCAAGATTAAAATATAAATTCTACGAAAATAAGCTCACAGTAAAATAAGTTCAGTAATTCAGGCTAATAAGTTCATTTTCAAAAGACATATCGAGTTCAATTTAACACGACGATGGAAAAATCAATGAAAATTGAAACTTATCTTTCACATTTCGCGTTAAGGAAATCACGTTAAAAAATAACCTCGAATGTTTAAATTTAGCTTTATTTAAAGACATTTGCCACGCATGAAAACTTAAACGAATCGTTGTCGGTATACGTTATCTCAGAAATAAAATTACTTACTATCCCCTTTGTTCTAAACTCTTCAAAACATCGAATATGATTAAATAATCATCCTATTTTTAGTTGTTATTTATATAAAGCAGTAAATTAAGGCAACTAAGTATTCCATTCAAGTTATCTTTTCTGTGAAATTAGATAAATAGATCGTTTTGTGTTCGTAACCAATATCTTCGTCAAATGCGGCTAAACTCGTATTGCGAAAATATAAAAGTTACAGTTGAAAAATTATTTATTTAAAGAAAATCACATTTATAAGCCCTTTTGTTTTGTTTCTCGAATAAAATAAACCACGATAAATCGTATATGTAGAAATAATTTGAAAGCAGATGACGGCTGACTCATCACTTGAACGAAAAAGTTTGAATGGGTCAAACTTTTCTTGATCCACTAAAACGTTGATCAACTCTATTGAAACAAAGGTTCTCACTATAGTTTTCATTCAACTTTTGTTGATCAACTATAATAGGTCAAGTAAACTTGAGTCGTGAGAACGCACCTTTAGTACCCATTTTAGCAAATGGAATCAGAGGATCTCCACTTTCAGAAGGAACAACTCTTTTGGATCTTTTGAAAGTGTCTAATGTAGCTTCATTCTCAATTAACTTCTCAAAAGCATTTAGTGAATCCCCACTGGCACAATTGTCAACTTTTATTTGTTCTTTAAAGGAATCCAAAACCTTGTCACTTTGATCTGAATTCATGATGGTATTCAAGAAATCTCCGCAACTAAAATTTTCTGGCTTGGTTTGCTCTTTGGATTCTATCTCGCCATTTTCTTTTGTAATTGGAAATATGCTTTTGTGGGTGCTATTTTCATTTGGAAGTATTTGATCACAACTCCAATCGATCTGTCTCCTTCCTAGTTGTCCACTTTTAAGGCATCTTTTGCTGAATCTATATTGGTATGCTTCATAATTTTTCTTTCTCCCATTCGCCATTATATGTACGCGGCTGTAATATTTCCTTCTTCAACCAAGTTCGTACTTAACTTATCCGTCATATCTGTTGATAACCATGACCAACATGAAGTATACAGTCAATATTATAATATAAGCTGAATTACTCGGTATAATCAGCTGAAAAAAGTCCCCAAATCCAAAAAATAATAATAATAACCCTGCAATAACCCCAGATTTATCCATATTTAATTCGCTTTAGAATGTTTGTATCATAGAATTAATAACAGTTGCTAGCATAAGAAAAATATTTGCTCGTCTGATAATATTCGTATATTCCCACAGAGTTGAAAATATAAAGCATTATTGAACATAGATATTGTTTTGTCCTGTTATTAAGAGTCAAATTTAAAGACTTACCAACAGAGCAAGTCCCAATCATTTTCATATTTCAGAAACTATGAATTAAAGATAATTGAAATTTGGATTGTTTTAAATTTGGAAAATAAAACGCTCAATTTCACCAAGCTTAAAAATTTCAAAGAATAACACCTTCCACAGTAAATAAACTAAAAATTAAAGCAAATTACTTTGAAAATATTCTGTACATCCCAGTCAAATAAATATTTACTTTAGAATTATTAACTGAAAATATTTTTATTCCATTATCAAGAGTTCAACATAAGAGACATTTCTTTCTCTTACAGTAACATCAATCCGAATTGGGCATTCAAAAGTGCAATTTTATGAACCAAATAATGGTACGCCAGATTACCTTCTGGTTCTAATGTTTAGCCCAATGAAGTTCTGACACTCATATATCCGTTCTGCAATTTCAATCTTCCTCGCATGACCCTCTGAACCAGTGGTTCTTAACCTGGGGTGGGAGAAAGCATTTCCAGGTGTGCGAGAGAAGTTTCTAAATTTTCGATGGAAACTACCACCTCTCAGAAACTAGCAAACGCTTGTCGACTTTTGGGACCCCCACTCCTACCCTCTCTATTCTTGCCTCATCCCCTATGGTATGTAAACTGAAATAGGCGATGCTTCTTCGAAGAAGGTATCAAAATCCACCAGGCTAGAAAAACCCTATGGACTGACAAATATTTTGCTTCAATTTATATTTTAATTTAATTTATAATTTACTTTGATTTATATTTTACTTTGATTTATATTTTACTTTAATTTATAATATACTTTAATTTATATTTTACTTTAATTTACATTTTACTTTGTTGATTTATACTTTCTTTAATTTATATTTTACTTTAACTTATAATTTATTTTAATTTATATTTTACTTTACTTTATTTAAATTTAACTTAAATTTATATTTAACTTTAATTTATATTTAACTTTAATTCATATTTTACTTTAATTTATATTTTACGTTTATTTATATTTCTTTTTAATTTATATTTTACTTCAATTTATATTTTCTTTAATTTATATTTACTTTGATTTATATTTTACTTTAATTTATATTTTACTTTGATTTATATTTTAATTTTATTTATATTTTACCTTATTTTATATTTTACTTTAATTAATATTTTTCTTTAATTTATATTTTACTTAAATTTATATTTTTCTTAAATTTATATTTTACTTTTTTTTATTTTAATTTATTTTGAATAAGTAATCATTATTTTTAGGTTGCATTAATTATTTCTCCCACGATTAAAATTCAAAATTATGCTTCAATAGGATTATCATACGGTGGCATAGGAATTATCATCACAATCAAACTTTCATCGCTTTTACACATAAATACAAAACCAGGAATTTCGCTTAAATGCAAGTGATACGCGTGCCTCATTCAAAAAAGGATCCTTGCTTCAAAAATTACTATGAATAAACAACAACGTAGCCATTAAAAATTGAGATATTGTTAAACATGTATAGTAAATACATGTGTTTATTTTTCAATACATAAATTATCTCGCAATAGATGTAATTTCCTAAATAAAGAAATAGGCAAACATTTTTCAAGGGGGCGCGAGAACTTACTTTTAGATTCAAGGAGGTGCCGATCACTAAAAAGGTTAAATAACCACTGTTCTGTACTAATAGAATCTTTTTCCTTAGATTCTTTCAATCAATTTATATGGTGTATTGTAGGGACGAAGCAAAACTACACTAATAGGATATCTCGTGAGGCTCGTCAGTCGAAAAATAACCCATTTTCGAGTTTTAACTGATCATTGTTATTTTTCCATTTGAATTCCAATTGAATAAAAAGATATCGCGCACTTGGTGTAACTGTAATGTGGAAGACAGTATCAGTTAATTAACCTTGTAACCCCGATTCATTTAGATTTGTCAAGATTTGTCAACTCCACTTTCATATGCTATCAAAAAGTGTCTCACCTATTGTCATTGACATTAATCATGAATTATCTCAGTTTTTGATTTCTTATTAAAATAATGAATTACCGAAATAGGCCGCAGTAGCCCAGTTTGAAGAATAGTGGAAAAGCAAACTTAGGGTTGTGAGTTCGAAACTCTATCCCATCAAAGACTTCGTGGACTGATGCACGTTAAATCTGCCGTGGCATCAAAAGTTCTTACGATAGCGTGGTGTGGAAGTTTGATGAGTGGAGTGGCAGTTCAGATGATGTTCTCGTCATGTGACAGTGGTTCAAAATTATGAGGTGTTGTCCTCGGATCTTTGTTGTCGGCATTGCTACCGAACCGTCGGCGATGGGTTGTGTTGCTCGAGTGAAACTTTAATTGGCTACCTACCTAACTACTGATATCCAAATGCATAAAATTTACATTTTGGAACTGTTTGCTTTATTGAATATTAGAGAACAATTTGGAAGCACTTTACTTTTAAAGATTTTTTTTAAAATTATTTACACATTTTAATTGGAAATTAATTTTTATTTTTGATAAGGCCTTAAAACAGTAACACTTAAAACCAGAATCGCTAGATTTTCGAAGTAGAAACCTTCAAAGTAGTTAAGCCAACTACAGTCCAAATTTAGTGTATACACTCTTCAACAAAAAAATCGATGCACAAAGAAGAAGTTGTCCGATGGAGACGAAAATTGGTGGATAGGAAAATTATGTACAGAATAGAAAATGATTAAAATTTCAGAACAATTGAATGGTTTATTTCAGAGTTACAGTAACGAGCTCAATAAGGTGTTGACCCGCCTCTAGCCTGGATGCAAGCTGCCACACTGCGTGGCATAGACCGATAAAGCTCCCGGATGGTCTCCTGCGGTATTTCTTGCCAAATTTGCTCCAATTGTCGGATTACGTCATCAACATTCCCTACCGGATGCAGTCGACTTCCAACCATATCCCAGACATGCTCGAAGTGAGAGAGATCTGGTGATCTGGCTGGCCAAGGAAGTGTTTGACTAGCTTGAAGACAGTTCATAGCAACACGTGCCGTATGTGGTCTGGCATTGTTTTGCTGAAAAATAAGCCCAGGGTACTGCGAAAGGAACGGTAGCAAAACAGGTCTCAGAATGTCGTCAACGTACCGCTGAGGAGTAAGTGTACCTCAAATGACGACCAAAGGGGTCTGGCTATCAAGAGAAATGGCACCCCAGACCATAAATCCTTGTTGAGGGCCCGTGTGGCGTGCTATAGTGAAAGCAGGATCGGCACGCTGCCCTGAGCGTCTCCAGGCACGTCTTCGATGATCGTCAGGACACAGTTGGAAGCGGGATTCGTCGCTTAAGACTACGTCCCCAGTCAACATCATTCCAGCCTGATCGAGCTAAGCACCACTGTAATCTGGCTCGACAGTGTGCAGTCGTGAGTGGCAGGTGACGTAACCGTCGGTACAAGCGTAGATTTCGCTCTCTCAGCCGTCTGTGAATGGTCATGGTGGACACTCTTGTGTGGGTCGCACGACTGATGGTTGATAGCGATGGATCAGGCGCTGTGACAGCTTATCTGACAATCACTGTCCTCGCGATCTGCTGTGGCCCTACGTCGACACTACCATCATGACGTTGAAACTGCCACTGTCCACCCACTCTTGCCAGCATTTTCTAATCGCCGCATCGCTTCGACTCACATGACGAGCGATTCTCCGATTTGCCCAACCTGCCTCTTTCAATCTAATGATACGACCTCTTTCAAACTCTGAAAGCTGCTCGTAATAAGCTCGAATCCTGCGGCGAGGCATTTTTTCAGTCGTTGAAAGGTTTCCTAAATCGCAATGCAGCCGAAATTTTTAACAACAGTTCAAGAACAACTCCTTATATACATCTGCTGGATGCGCAGTTCCGATGCGCTGGAGATCGCGCTATTCATTCATTGGACACCAAATTTTAATCATTTGCATATTTGGTCAAAACATTTTTGCATACGAAATTTCAAAGCAATCGGAAGATTCCTTCTTGGTGCGTCGATTTTTTTGTTATAGAGTGTATATCACTCACTCCTTTCAACGTCATACATCAAAAAACGTGATTTTTCAGGAGAGTGATTTTAAAGTTTAAAAGTAGAATAAAATGTATTAAAAATAAATATTACTTGTTCTCTCTAGCGGCTAAATATTGAGCGGTGAGATATGACGATCTTACAGGGATATACTACTATTTCAGGGCATTCTGAAAACAGGCATAACTAAAAATCGCCGATATTTGAGATATGACGTTGTTGAAAGGAGTGAGCGATATATTTATCCTAGTTTGAGGAAGGAGAATTCCAATATCTTCTTTTGAAATGAACAGTCAAGATGTGGGGTTCCTTAGATTTCAGCTTCTTACCTATTTGCTCTGATATGTCAAAACTTTTACGTACTACCGTCTAGAACTGATTATAGTAAGTGACAAGTTTCTTAGAGTGCAATTTTCTTTATGGACACATGAAGACTTCTCGGAAATTTTTGCTTTAAATTTTGAAAATGAAGAAGTTTCTGTTAAAAGATGTCCCAGTGAGGCTTCTAATGGCCCAATATATTTTCTAAATTCAATTTTACAAAAGCCTAAAATTGAATTTAGAAAATATTTTTCTCAATCTTGATTTAATTATATATAATTCCAAAAATATTCGATGTAAACTGTTTTGCAAACAGTTTTCGATTTTTATGGGCTATCTCTTTTGAATTTTTATAATTAATATCCGAATCACAATGGACCGTGATAGCCCAGTTGGAGAGTTCCAAACTTGGTTCAGCCGAAGACCGTCGTGTACACTAAGTGGCTGGTGCATGTTAAAACTGTCGTGGTTTCAACTGTCTTCACGTCGGCGTGTTGTAGAAGTTTGGAGAATAGGGTGTCAGCTAAGGTCTTGACCTCCTCTTCTGACCGTGGTTCTAAATTACGAGACGCTGTCCTTGGTAATTGCAATTAATTAACGTCCAACTGGGGCAACAGAACGGTCTATTGTCGACAGTCCGGTGTCAATCCTCAAGAGAGAGATTAGAGGACAACACTACATAGTTTTGAGCCATGGTCAGATGACGAGGTTAACATCTGAGCTGGCACCTCACTCTCCAAACTTCCACACCACGCCAGTAAGAAGATCTGAGGCGACGACAGATGTTTTATATACCATCATGGTCTTTAGGGTGGACTGAGTTTCTAACTCGCAAATCCATCCGGTTTATAATTTCTACTAAGGGTTACAGCGACCCCAAAACTTCAAGGATTTCCGCAGGATTTTTTTTTTTTTCGAAAATACTAATGAATAATTTTTAATATTAGAGTTGAATTATAATTTGTATTTGTCCAATTTCAGTGACCAGCCAATCTTTCTATTTTGGCAAAGCCTGCATCACCTCTTTGTTTACAATAACTGCGTTTGAATGCAAGGCGATTTAGTCATGTATGAGCATCCAGTGTAGCTTTATAAACATAAATCACTCCTATTAACAAAGGACAGTAAAAATGTCGTTTTACACATGGATTAATAGATCGCAACGCAGACGAAGGTCAACTTTCAACGCTGTCTCAACGAAACGAAATAAGCAAGAATTATTGTCTATTAACTATAAATGAATTACGTTTCGTAAAACTTAAATGTGATAGTTGTACGTGCGAAACATGCGTATATTTCAGATACATACAAGGCGTAGATATTTTTAAGGCGTTCCTCAAAAATTGTGTTTATTTAATATTTTATACCTGCTATATTTGGTAACCGAAAATACGAAATGGATTCCGGATTTATTACTATCAAACAGATTTTCTTTAAAATCACGATAAAATACCAACGTTTTTGGTTAAAGAACAATTGAATCCATCCACATTTGCGTGATTGATCGTGTTTCAGAGAAAAATACGAGGATAGTCCCAGAAGTACCCGACCTGACGTATAGATGACGGTTGTTGTTCGAAAAGAATGACTAAAGTAAAAAGTGTCAACCTTATAAAGCTTAAGTTTAAAGTTTGGCGACGTTACGATGGTTAGTACACTGCTGGCCACCGTAAATGCAACACCCTGAAGGAAGCATGCAAATAATATGAAATTAACAACATGCATTAGCGGAGGTGAGATATGCAAATGATTAGAATTTCAGCGCAGACGCACATCACGCCACTTCAAAGTGCTATTTAAGGCTTGGAGATTTCGACGATTTCAAGTATGGCAATTGTGTTTTTCTTGTGGTTTTTTCAAAAAAACGATCAATTATGCCTTGTAGAAAACAGCGATCATCTTTTGATCAAGTATCCGAGTTCGACAGAGGAAGGATAATGGCCTACCGAGATTGTGGATTATCTTTCAGGGAAATCGGTAGTCGTGTTGGACGAAACCAAACAACTGTAATACGGATATGTGATCGCTGGATGCAGGAGGGTACGACGGACCGACGTGTTCGATCGCATCCACTTCAGTGCACCACTTCACGTGATGACAGGTATATTGTGCGTATGGCATTGACGGATCGCTCAGCCACATCACGAACCATAGCACAGCACATTCAGTCTGTAACGTATCATCCAGCGTCTGCGCGTACAATTCGACGCCGTTTACAGCAGAGTGGTCTGTCCGCAAAACGTCCATTGCTTCGTCTACCCTTGACGCAGAACCACAGACGTCTCCGCCGCCAATGGTGCGATGAAAGAAGGATGTGGATGGCAGAATGTAATGAAATTGTCTTAACTGACGAGTCACGCTTCTGTCTGCAACACCACGATGGTCGGATTCGAGTCTGTAAACACCGTGGAGAGAGGATGCTGAACAGCTGCGTTATGCACCGCCACACTGGTCCTGCACCGGGTATTATGGTATGGAGCGGTATTGGATATCACTCTCGCACTCCTCTAGTACGCATTGCTGGCACTTTAAACAGCCAGCGCTACATCTCCGAGGTGTTGGAGACAGTTGTCCTTCCTTACCTTCAGGGCTAGCCCGCAGCCATATTTCAACAGGATAATGCGCGACCACACGTGGTACGCATTGTCCAAGGGTTCTTCGTCAATCGCCAGATTGAATTGCTTCTCTGGCCAGCTCGCTCTTCGGATCTTTCGCCGATAGAAAACACGTGGTCCACGGTTGCTCAACGATTGACCCAGATTACATCCCCAGCTGCCACACAGATCAACTTTGGCAACGTGTGGAAGCTGCTTGGTCTGCTGTACCCCAAGAACACATCCAAAGTCTCTTTGAATCAATGCCGAGGCGTGTGGCAGCGGTGATCTCCAACAATGGCGGCTACTCTAGCTACTGATTTTGGTAGGAACCACACTTCACAGGAGTCTATAAATTTAATCATTTGATACTTGATCAACATGTTATCAACAAAATAAATTTTGTTGTGATATCTCTTGTCTTTCTTGGTGTTTCAATTTGGGTGGCCAGCATTGTATTTGTTTGGCAGTCATCAATAGTGAGCGCTATCAGTGCATTTGAATACATGGAAAAGATTGGTCACCGTTCTGTGATACAATACTATCATTTGAAATACCTCAGTTCAACCAATATCATAGCGTATCTAGATTCTACTCTGGGGAAGACTGCTCCTTCGTGTACAACAGTAAAATATTGAGTGTCAAAGCTTAAACGAGGCCTACAAGTTGCCGAGATGAACATCGTAGTGGTCGACCCAATGAGGTGACCAGGCCCGAAATGGTGAAGAAAATCCAGAAAATGGTATTGGATGACCATCGACTGAAAGTGCGGGAGCTAGCAGATATGGTAGGCATTTTTTTTCAAAAAGTTCTGTACATCGAATATTGACCGGAAATTTGGACATGAGAAGACTGTGCGCAAGATGGGTGCCGCTATTACTCGCAATGGAACAAACACAGCGTCGTGAGGATGCTTCAATCGAGTGTTTGGCGCAGTTTCACAGCAATAACGCCGAGTTTTTGCGTCGATTCACAACCATGGATGAAACATGGGTCCATCACTTCACACCTGAGACAAGGGAACAGTCAAAACAATGGATTGAAAGGGAAGAACCTGCTCCAAAGAAGGCATAGACAGTTCCATCTGCAGGTAAGGTCATTGCGTCAGTTTTTTGGGAAGCGCGTGTGATAATTTTCATTGATAATCTTCATAAAGGAAACACAATCAACGGTGGGTATTGTGCGAACTCATTATAGCATTTGAGTGATGAAATCAAGAAAAAACGGTTGCATATAGCGAAAAAGAAAGTTTGTTTCCTCATAACAATGCACCTGTTCACACATCCATTATCGCGATGGCCAAAATCAATAAATTAAAGTTCGAATTGCTTTCTCACGCACTTTATTCGCCAGATTTAGCCTCCTCAGAATATTTTCTGTTTCCGAACTTGAAAAAATGGCTCGGTGGTAAAAGATTATCCAAAAATGAAGAGGCGGAGTCTGTATTTGATGGCTATTTTGAGGAGCTTAACGACTCTCACTATAAACAGGGTATCGAAGCTATTCGACATCGCTGGGAAAAGTGTATAGAGCTAAAAAGAGACAATGTAGAGAAATAAAGATATTTTTCCCAAAATATTTCGTGTTTTCTTTGTTAGGTCGTGTACTTCTGGGACTACCCTCGTATAATTCTTTCTGAACTTCCATACCTACCAACGTGAGGACATTTGGCCACGACAGATTTAACATTCCTCCACGTTTGGTTGGTTTTTGGTTTTGAGCTCCAAACCCTCCCTTTTACTAATATGATACTCTTCCAAATGGGCTGCAGGATCCCTCACTCCCACTGAATCGCTGATCTCAATTCCAATGATCATCTGACCATGGTGCAAAATTATGAGTTTTCTTTGGATCTTTCCCTTAAGAATTGATCCCGGACAGTTGTCAATAGCCCGTTGTGTTGTTCCAGTACTATGTCAGTTAACTGCAACCGAATAAAATAGAGGGTGTAATAACGAGCGTTGTACAAGCTTAGGCAGGAGGAAATTTTAAGAGCTCGGAATATTGTAATGTAACAAATATTCTTTTATCTTATCTTGGCTGATTATTTGACAGTGATGATCTGTTCTTTACAGTTTTTTTTTTCATGACATTTCAAAATTGTAAAGAGTCTCCACCAGATACTTAACCACTAAAGTCGGGGCCGTCTCTAGCTGACGCACTACCAAACTCTTCTCTAGTATCAGAGAATCTCACGATCGCAGACCCTTTGTCCACTCCAAACTTCGAAACACCAGTCTCGTGGGATAATCCCTCGAGGATTGTTCCATTCTGGAAATTCCAAATAGGGAGCATCCCAGCGTTTGCACTCCTTTTCCAACCGAGGGGCTAGCCATTGTCGGTTGCACCCGGACAGGTGCCTCGTGAATCAAGATCTCCTTTTACCACTTCGCCACAAGGATCGTGTTTGCCGTGCTGGGAGATTAGCGAATTGACAAGCGGAGTGTTGCGAGTTCGAAACTCGATCCTGCCAAAGAACGTCGCAAACGCGGTAACTGGAGAGCGTTAAATCTGTCGTGGCCACAAATGTCCTCAAGTTGGCATGGTGTGGACGTTTGGTGAGTGTTGTGGCCGCTCAGGTGTGACCTCGTCATCTGACCGTTGTAACGTCGTGGGTAGAATTTAAGTGAAGAGTTGTTTGAATACAGTTAATACGACTTTTAAAAATACAGCACATTTAATTAGTTATTTCAGATATACACAAGTTAAGGCTATTTGGAGGTTAATAGATGGTATATACAGATATGGTTTCAGTCCCGCGGTTTCATAAGAGCAGACTAGCCCTGCGACCGTTCACGTTTATGCGTTCCACTATTCTCTTCTCTTCCAGTGCAGACCGCACACGTTCTTGTCGACAAGGCTACAGTTCAAAGACAAGGGCTGCCCACATCCGGTCAAAAATCCGCCAGTTGATCCCATTCGACGGCGAATCCACGTAAAAGAGGAAATCGCGATAAGGGCCTCCATGAAAGCTGTGGTCAGAGAGACCCCCTACGACACTACACTGTGGTTCAAAATGAAGAGGTGTCGTCAGTGAATCTTTCCCTTAGGGATTAAACAAGAGCCGTAGCCGCCGACCAACCTGTCTGGTGGTTAAGGTGTTAGCCTCTAGGGCGGAAGGTTCCTGGTTCGAATCCGGGTCCGGGCATGGATGTTTGTAAGCGTATGGTGTAGAAGCGGCTGATGCGCCTTAAACTGTCGTGGCCGAAAATCCTCACGTTGGGTTGGTGTGAATGTTTGTAGAGTGGGGTGCCAGCTCAGGTGTTGCTTCGTCATCTGACCGTGGTTCAAAATTACGAGGTGTTGTCCTCGGATCTTTCTCTTAATTGATTGATCCCGTACCGTCGTCAATAGCCCGTTGTTTTTGCTGTAGTACGACGTCAATTAAAAATTTCCAAATTATTTTCGCGTCACGGAAACATTAGTTTGTCTTATTTGCATTTTTCCTCGTGCTTCAAATAATGAATGAATTTAAATATTAGAAAAGGATCACACGCTCAAAGAAGTTTTATTCAAGTACACACACCTCATTTCTAGAGGAATGAAAATAACCTTCGTTTATTTCACGGAACTATTAAAATTGAAAAAAATGTGATCCGCGAAATTGATTTTATTCAGGAGTTTCTGACTGAGGTTTTTAATAACACCTTTCAATTGATTTCTGGTTAATTTTCCTTCTGAAAGTGGAATTTAATACGAAGTGAACGAAATGTGTTTCTGACAGCAACGCTTGAAAACGTGTGGTTCGCACATCGAAAAGATAATTGAATTCCTTAATGATCCGTTTTAAAGTCTTAAGTACTCAAATACTCTGGACTAGGGGAGAGGAAGATGTGCAAACAAATTAATTCAATTCCATTAGTTTTAGGGATGTATGTATTTTGAAAGTTACTGTAATTTTCTAAATAAATTACAATAAATTGAATTATTCAGTAGTATATTCCGCTTTATTGTATACAGGGTGTTCCGGAACTTCGTGAACAAACTTGGAGTGGATGTAGAGAACATTATGGGAACGATAATTACATTAGAAAGCATGGGCGTTAACGTCACCCTCAAGTGATAAAGAGACACAATAAGGCCACAACACAGAATATAGAGTAAAACGCTTTATTACACAATAAAAGAGTACAATGCATGATTTACAAGCATCTCAGAAGGTGTTCGAAATTGCTCACATTGCCATGGATTCACGCACGACATCTACGCGACATGGATAGGCTAACATTTTTGAAGATACGTGGCGTTTCGCTGATCGTAGCAGCAGCGACAAAGATTCGTGCCACAAGGTCCATTTCAGAATTTACGGGCGTGTGTCGTATACAATGCTCTTCATGTCACCCCAGATAAAATAATCAAGAGGAGATAAAGCAGGTGATCTGGTAAACCAAGCGACGTGACCGCCACGCCCAATCCAATTGTTAACAAATGTCCGGTTCCAAGATGGTCACGTACACATCTTGCGTAATGAGATGGTGCCCCGTCATGTTGAAAAAACATGTGCGGGGTCATCGTTAAGCAGTAGGATGTACCTCTTGAAGAAAGACGAGATACTTGCGAGCGTCCAGTCGAGGTGGTAAGATGGCCCGACTAATATGTCCGTCACGATTAACGCTCACACATTAACAGTTACCGTTGTTGCGCGGCTCGTGGTCGGGTTCCGTGTGGGTTGCCTAAGGTCCACATGTTCGCGTTGTGCGTATTGAACACCCCTTAAGGTTGCTTCATCACTGAACATAACTGTAAAATTGCGTGTCGACCGCACTTTGGAGAAGAAACCACTGTGCAAACGCGACACGTCGTGGGGGATAATCCGGCTGCAATAACTGAACTCTCTGAAGATTAAAGGGATGTAAGGCTTCGTCCTGCAGTATGCGATGGACATTTGATCGAGACGTTCCGTTGACAAAGGCAAGCCCCCGTACAATGGTACCGCGATTTCGGTCCACAGCATGCAACAGACCTTCTTCGAATATGGGCGTTCATGCAGCTCGCGGCCGCCCAGTATCCTGCATCGTGGCTGTGAAGGATCCACGTTCCGCAAGGTTCTGATGTACCCGAGAGAATATTTGATGATTTGGTTGGTTCCTCGTTGGATATCTTTCCCGATACAACCGACCAGCAGCGAGTCCCTTTCCGTCGGCAAGGCCGTAGATGAAGTGGATGTCCGTCAACTCGGCGTTTGTGAAACGATTCATGTTGATCGCACGCAGTCGGCGTCTACGATGAGGAAGCCACACATGCCGACCTTGAGAGCTCACGAACAGGGCCACCTATCTATTTTCGCCCATGCTTTCCCATGTAGTTATGGTTCCTAACCATGTTCTCTACCTCCCCTCCAAGTTTGTACACAAAGTTCCTGGACACCCTGTATACGCTTAAACAACTGTTTTAATAAACAACTAAAAATTTTCATGATCAATCTCAGTCAAAGAGTTATTTGTTGATAGAAACTACTTTTTTAACCATCTGTGGACATCAAGAAATTAGAGAAGCATAGCATTGCTTCTATCATTAAACCTACTAAATGACTAAATAACTAACTTTTGGTTGAAAGAATCCGTGGATTTTTTCAACCTTTAGAAACACAGAGAGGATAGTATTATTTGACCTTTCTTTAGAATAAAGTCAGTTGGAAAGATATTCTATTGGTCCTTTCCTCGGAATAGAATCATTTGGAAGGATTCTGTTGGTCCTTTCCTCGAAATAGAATCCTTCGGAAGGATTCTGTTGCTTCTTTCTTTGGAATAGAATTCTAGAAAGCGATTCGATTGAATAGAATTCTGTAGAATCGAATACCTTCGAAAGATTTTATTACCCTTACCTTAGAATATATCCTTTTCGTTATATTTGGTAGGATTGTCTTATAATATCCTTTTCGTGGAATATAATCCTTTGGAAGAATTATATTTTTCCTTTCCTTGGAATAGAATCCTTTGGTGTATATCGACAACACTTAATGAAAAATAGCTATATCTGATGGGTTGAAAGAATCCATCGAGTTTTTCATTCTATTTTTCCTTTCCTTGGAATAGAATCTTTTGGTGAATGTCGACAACACTTAATGAATCCATGGAGTTTTTCAACCTTCAGAAAGAGAGAGAGATATATTCTAATCGTTCTTTCCTAAGGATAATATCAATTGAAATCATTCTATCGTGTTTTTTTCCTTAGAGTAGAATCATTTGTATAGATTTTATTGGTCCTTTACATGAAAAAAAGGATCATTTTGAAGAATTATAGTTCTCCTTTCCTTGGAATATAAACTTACGAAATCATTAAATTGCTCCTTTCATTGGAATATAATTCTTTGGAACATTATATTCGCTCCTTTACTTGCAATATAGAATCCTTTAAAAATATTCTATTGATCTTTTCCATCTGATAGAATCCTTAGCAAAGATACTATTGGTTATTTCCTTGGAATAGTATCCCTTGGAGGGATTCTATTTTCTCTTTTGTTTGCAATAGAATCCTTTGAAAAGATTATATCGCTTCTTTCCATGTAATAGAATCCTTCAAAAGATTTTATTTGTTCCGTTTCTTGGATTAGGAATCCTTTGGAAATATTCTATTGGTCCTTTCCTTGGAATGAAATCCTTTGTAAAGATTTTATAAATCTATGTCAAAACTGATTAAAAGGTGCTACAGTTTGCAAGGTGGAGTTAAATGTGTGACCCCGGACGGGATTACCATACTCCAGACAAATTTTCTTCGTAATATACAAGAACCTTTTAACATTCTTATTGTTTAAGATTCAACCACTCATATAAGATAGAAAATTTAATTCATAATTTACAAATCGTACTAATTTTAAGATTATGTATACCTTACTTGCTCTTTTAAAGTACGGTTTCAATAGACTTAATTGATTGGAAGAATAGAATGTTCTTTTTACAATAATCCAGAACAAATTTTTAATGCAGCACACAGTCCCAAATCCGGAATTGTCCAAAATCCAGATGTTTTGCTGGCTGGCGTTTTTTTTTTTCTCACTTTTTACATCTTTCCGACAATTTTTAAGGAACAGGGAGTTAAACTTGGACCTAATTGATGAAACTACGCAAAACAACGGACATGTTCAGATTAAATACTACACAGAAAAATTAGAAGATTTGCAAGTAAAATCTGGTACATTGTATTAAAAAGGGTTTTTTTTCCTTTTTAAAAATTATTTCAATTTATAGTTCTCCTATTTTACTATTGCAATGGGAAAATTCGCGCGATGGGGGGTTAGATTAAGGTTGTTTTGACAAAAAATGGAAACAATCCGAAATCCGGAAAAGTACGAAATCCGGAATGGCCGATGTCCGGAGGATTCCGTATTTGGGACTTTGAACTGTATTTCATTTCATGGTATAGTAGATGTCACTGAAGCTCCTGCAGGCCAACCTACAGCATAAAAGACTTGCTGCTGTCAACCTCAGTGGGGTTTTCCGGACTGAGGGAATCCACATTGCCCTAATTCAAGAACCTTGGCTGCATAAAGAAGGCATCAGGGGATTAAAGGACAGTGGAGGTAAGTTAATTTATGATTTTGCAAGCTCTTCTCCAAGAGCTTGCTTACTTATTAACAACAACATCGATGCAATTCCGATCCATGAACTTTGTTCTAGGGACTTGGCAATAGCAAATATAACACTTCATAATGGCGGGAGAACCAGAGAAATCTTGATAGGATCTGGGTACCTGCCGTATGAAGAAAAATATCCTGTAAGTGCAGAGCTGAAGAGATTGCTGACAGCGTGTGCAGAGCAGAAATCGGGATTAATCCTTGGTTGTGATGCGAATGCACACCACACAATCTGGGGCAGCTCCAACATCAATGACAGAGGTGAAGCTCTTTTAGACTTTGTACTTGAAAATAACCTAGATATCTTAAATGTAGGAAACAAACCGACCTTTATAACTAGTGTAAGAAAGGAAGTACTTGATATAACCTTCGCCAGCCCTGAACTAAGTAGTTATATTGACAAATGGCATGCTGATGAGAAGCCTTCAATGGCAGACCATCAATATATTCACTTCTCACTGAAATCTGAATATCACTGGGAGAAGAAGTTCAGAGATCCCAAAAGGACGAACTGAACCTCATTTAACAATGAACTCCAGAATTACCTGGAGGACTTCTCTCAAAAAATCTATGATACTTATGATCTAGAACTGTTCGCAGACGGTCTGCAGCAGGCAATCTATATCGCATATACAAATAACTGTCCTCTGCTTCTAAGGAAAGGAAAACAGCCAAACTCATGGTGGAACCAAGAACTTATGAGCCAGAGAAAGGCAGTAAGAAAACTTTTTAGGAAAGCAAAGAAATCTGGCAAGTGGGAAGAATACAAGTGTCTACTTTCAGAATACAACAAAGCTGTTCGAATGGCCAAAAGGAATTCATGGAGGAAGTTCTGTGATTCGGTTGAAAGTACCGCTGAAAGTTCTAGACTCCACAAAATTCTTAAAAGAGGTACACCAATATTGGTGGGGACCCTTAAGGATAATTCCAGTGGCTATACCAAAACTGGCAGAGAAGTTATAGAGACTGGTGGAGACACATTTTCCAAACTCTAACTTGGTACCTAATGAGTTAAACCCCTCTCCCCTGGGATATCCAATAAGGGTGAGAAGGGAAAACTGGATAGTTGCCAAGAAAATTTTTACCGTTAAACAGGTACTATGGGCTATCAATTCATTTTAACCATATAAAACTCCAGGACTAGATGGGATAATACCGATTATGCTTCAGAAATCGACCGAACTCATCTCACGGATCTTGTGTAAAATGTTCAGAGCCAGTCTAGCTCTTGAATATATCCCCAGACCATGGAGAAAGGCAAGGGTAGTCTTTCTGCTCAAACCTGTAAAAAGCCAATATGACCAGGCTAAGAACTTTCGTCCTATCAGTCTATCGTCTTTCATACTTAAGTGTGTGGAAACAATAATTGACAGACACATTAGGGATGTAATGAGGAGTACCAGACCTCTTCACAAAAACCAATTTGCCTATCAACCCAGTAAATCTACAGAGGTGGCTTTGCAACACCTGGTTGTAAAGATTGAGAAGGCCCTGGAGTACAAGGAAATAGCTTTGGCAGCTTTTCTTGATATTGAGGGTGCTTTCGATAATACCTCTTATAACTCAATCCCTTCTGCTGCTGCTAGCAGAGCTATTGAACCACAAGTCTGCAAATGGATAAACTCCTTGCTAGAAGACAGTTATTACAACCGAGTTGTTTGGGGCAACACTTCAGGCTAGACCTACTAGAGGTTGCCCTCAGGGATGAGTTCTCTCCCCTCTGTTGTGGAATCTGGTGGTTGATGACCTAATTACAGACCTCAATCAAAGCGGCATTTATGCCCAGGGATATGCAGATGACATTGTCGTCTACATATCGGGCATGGATGAGAAAACGGTGATAAATATCATGCAGGGGACCCTGAACAGAATCGCAAGATGGTGCTGTGAAAAGAATTTGAGAGTAAATCCTCAAAAGACTACTCTTGTCCCATTTACACGAAGAAGAACCTGCATTGACAAAGGTACTAGGGGAAACTACCTACCCTACTAGGGGAAAAAGTAAATATGCTGAGCGAGGTTAAATATCTGGGAGTAATACTGGACACTAAATTAACCTGGAATCAGCATTTGAAAAGTAAAATTAAACAAGCAAAAGTTGGACTTCTACGATGTAGAAGAGTTCTTGATAAATCATGGGGTCTAAAACCAAGGATGACCTATTGGCTTTTCACTATGGCTATTAGACCCATTGTGACCTATGCGGCTGTGGTCTGGTGGAAAAAGACGGAACAATTGACTGTTAAGACTAAGCTAGACAGTCTTCAAAGAGCTGCCTGCCTGAGTATAACAGGTGCTATGTCCTCCACTCCCACCAGAGCCATGGAAATTATTCTATCTGTCATCCCACTTGATATCTTTATCAGTGGTGCTGCCAGAAGAAGTTCCTACAGACTGGAAAATGCTGGACTGTGGATGAATTTTGCCAGCCAAAAGTCCCACACCAGTATTAACCAAAAATTATTTGACCCTATACTTTTGATGCCCTCTGACATCATGGAGACAAGATTCCTCTTTCAAAGACCCTTTGAGGTACTTATTGACCCAAGAGAGGAATGGAAAGAGGAAAACTACAAGCTCACAAATGGAGACATTGTGTGGTACACAGATGGCTCCAGACAAAACGAAAAGGAAGGTGCTGGAATCTGTGGGGTCAGACCTAAGGTAAGGATTGCCCGAAAATTAGAAAAACATGCCACAGTATTTCAAGCGGAACTGCTTGCTATAATCTACTGTCTAAATGAATATTCTAGAAGATCCTACTCAAATTAGAAAATCTACATATTTAGTGACAGTCAAGCAGCCTTAAAGGCAATAAACTCATTTCAAATAAACTCCAAACTTGTTTGGGAATGTAGGAACCTTCTACAAGACTTGGGGACCCATAATAGGAACTTTCTTACTTGGGTGCCAGGGCATACTGGTGTAGAAGGAAACGAAAATGCAGATAAGCCAGCCAAACTGGGGACTGCAGACCTACCTTTAAGCCCTGAACCTTTTTGCAGAATCTCTAAGAGACTACCGCAAAAAAAAAAAAAGGGTGATAGGAGAAAAAATTCTTAAAGAAACTACAAAAAATTGGAAGCAAACCACCGATCAAAAACATGCGAGGCTTATGATTCAAGAACCTTCCATGAAAATATCATCTCAGATCCTTCGTCTTTGCAGGGATAAGATGAGGGTAATAGTTGGATTTCTCACAGGCCACTATCACTTAAGAAAACACCTTCATAGGATGGGAATCTTTAATGAAGAACCTCTATGCAGGAAATGCAAAATGGTGGAGGAAACTGCCCACCATATACTTTTTGAATGCGAAGCTTTGCTTCACATAAGGCCTTTCAAGTCTAGGTCTTGGAACAGAATTTGATACAATTCACGAAGAACCTGTCAAAAGTATGTTGGCCTTTCTTAATTAATCTGGCTTTCTTTGACAGGAGTGTCGAAAAACAATGGTTGGTGCAATATTCCCTAGTGGAATCAGCACCTGGGGCTTTCCTGGCCTCCCCACTCGGTATGAATGAATAGTAGATTTTACATAGAGTAGTATTTTCAAAATACATAAATCTACCAAGTTAACTAGTTACTATTAAATAAGGCCAGCACCAAATTTTTTTAATTCTTGAATTTGACTACGCACATTGATAAAACTTTTAGTGCAACCTTTGGCAATCATCTAAAGCAGAAAGACCCTTCATAAGCAAATCGGGGCCATGGTTGAAAGATTAGCGGATTAGCAACTGGAGGACTGCGATTTGGAAACTAGATCCGACCAAAGACCATTGTGTTCGTAGAGTCGGAGCCTCAATGGCCTCACATTGCCTTGGTGTGAACGTTCGGAGTGTGGTTAGCCAGTTTCGATGCTGTCCTCGTCATCTGAACGTGTTTCAAAATTACGAGGTATTGTCTTTGGATCTTTCCTTTCTGGATGGATCTCGGATGCTTTCCCGGAATCCCTCACGTTTTGAGCACCCCTTGGCGAGTTGGCGATATAAAGCGCTTTGAGAACCGAAAGCTGGGGAAATTGGCAATCCTTCTCAATTTCTCGAGCAACCCTACTACGTTGTTAAGAAGATCGCCATTTTTTTCTCGCTGATTGGTATGATTTTCCGTCGGATTTTTTTGGATATTCTATATATATTATGTTGACATTCAAGATATAACATGATTCTTTTTGTTTTGCTTTATCTATCTCTATTGTAACTACTTCGTAATATTGGTTGATATAAGAAGCAAGATATAAGAAGTCACCCCTTGTAAACAAATTGTATATGTTTACATTTATTTGTAATTTAGTCATTCAATTGCGTTTCGTTATGATTTTTACAGTATAAAATGATCACTTACTCCAAAACTCGTCAAATAGAAAGTGTTGATGAGTATGTATTTGTTTAAGATGCGAGGGGGGAGGCGTATAAATCAATTACGTTGTTTATTTTGAAAATCATTCGCCCTTATAACCTAGTATTTTTATTTTCATAATATAGTTTCTTATGAATCAAATCTCTTCGATCTGTCTGATCGCCTACTTATTATAAACTCGCCACTGTTTGGGGAGACAACTAGTATGGAGGGGTGAAGATTTAGTGGAAGCTTATGGGCCGCAGGCCCTCTATCTCCCGGTGCTAAGGGAAAAATAACGGTACACAGGATATTTTTATTAGCAGAAAATAAAAGATTGAATAAATCGGCTTGGATCAGGACTTGGAAACTGGAGTGTCAGAGAGGACCTGCAAGAGAAAACATGGACGCAATAATATTGCACCGAAGAGACATGGCAACATAATAGAACAGTTTCAGAACACAGATGGAGCTGCTATTGTTACGGTAAAACAGTAGTAAAGTTTATCAATGGGGACTAGACGGCTTGAATGGGACAGCTGATTTAGGTCACGCACCGCTGACTCCGGCCGCTTCGAAAAGAGAACCGAACATCTAGCGGGAGTGAGGGGGAAGGGAAGGAACAGGTTTTCGACAACTAGTAGTAGATATAAACTTAGTAAAAGCAGTTATTAATAATAAGTATTAAGATTTAACTAAAGTAATTTTTTGTAAACAGATACACTTCTTAATTAGTTTCACTCATTTGAGCTCAAGATTACAAAATTTAAATTTAAAAAATATTCTAATTTGACTGTTTTCGATAGCTTTATGTGAAACAAAGTTTTTTCTAACTCATATCCAATAATTATAGCATTTGCATTTGGGCTGTTAAGGATACAGAAATTTTGAACACATGCATTCTTAAAGGAAAAATATATTTAAAGTTTTTTTTTTTTCATTTTTATTGTTTAAGATAGGGTGTGTCACACAAACATAAATTATATAATGTATTTAATACATATTTGTAGCTGAAGCGAAACATGTAAAACAGAAAAAAAACTTGTAATAAAAAGATTCCTTTCTGAGTCAACAGATGGTAGAAAGAGGGTATATGAATCTCTCGTATTGAATCGCGTGGCCCGTTACAGTTCTCGTAGTTGGCGATACAGCTGGCTTTCGCCAACTCGCCAAGGGGTGCTGAAAGCGTGAGGGATTCCGCGAAAGCATCCCGCTTCGCCACCAATATCTCTTTGTGTTTATAACGATCTACCGACAGATGATTACGAACACGGATAGGTTATAAGAACAGTTGTTCTTGTGTTCTGGTTGCTACTGTTCTAGTAGATGTTCTGATTCGATCAAAAATACAAAATGTTGGGTGTTGTTCTGAAAAAGAACACGAATATGTCAGATTCGCTGTAGACTTCAGAGGAGTGTGATGTGTTTTTGCACCAGACGGTGCAACGGGTATATCTGAAACTTTGTATTATATTGTAAAAATAAATGCGCGTGTCCAATTTAGGTATTCAGTGTCCCTCTGTTCTTGGCCACTACTACACACATTGTCCATCAAAATTAGACATAGCTCGGTCACTCTAACAGTGTTGATCCAGTGCAACTATTAATTCACCTACCAACCCATAGCAAATCTTTACTTAAATCGCGTTTGTAACAGCTAGTACACTGATGTGCAAAAATTAAGGACGAAGTGGAAAAATTAGCATAAAAGTGGAAAGAGGCAACAGAACGGACCGAAAGACCAATCAGGAGATAGACTAGGGACTGGTACATAGGACATGCGCATATATAGCACATGACGTAGAGGAAGGAGTGTCGGAAGGGAAAAAGCACATGGGTAGTGTACGCTCGTCAATTCGGTGAAAACTATTCCACTATGAACAGATTTCAACGGCGTCGAGTTGCTCTGTTACCGTGATATGGCCCTTAGGCAATCTAGGAGACATCCTTTGGATGATTTTACCAGTCATTGGGAAGTTGGAAGAAGGTCGAAGTGTGACAGTATGTCGGAGGAGTTCGGGATCGCTCACAGCATCGTTTCACGAGCCTGGAGGGCATTTCAAATGACATAAACTGCTATCCGAGCGTTCAGCAGTGGTCGTCCACGAGCAACAACGACGGCGAACGACCGGTATATTGTTCTACAGGTGACAAGAAACAGACTGCAGACAGTGGAGAAATCTCAAGGCACTTGCAACAGACAACTGGACGTCTGATATCACGTTTTATCGTGGCCATGAAGCTGCACAAGCATGGTCAATTGGCACGATGACCAGTACGGTGTGTGCCATTAACGTCTGCTCTTATGAGACTCCGTTTCTGTGGTTCTGCTAACACATGAACTGGACACGATAAGAATGGTTCCAAGTGCTCTCTATGGATGCGAGCCGATTTAATCTGACGATCGATACTGGACGCATACACATCTGGAGATAGGGGAGGTAACACGGAATCACACCTACAACATCATCGAAGAGGACCGTAATCGAGGTGTCGGAGATCTCGTTTGGAGAGGCATCCTTCTTGGTAGTGGTACAGACCTCCATCTTCCAAGGAGGTACAGTCACTGGTGTCCGCTATTGTACCGAGGTTCTCTTGCCTCACGTACGTCAGTTTAAAAGTGCTGTGGGTCCGGACTTCCTCTTCTTGGACGACAACGCTACACCTCATCTTTCAGTGGCTGTCGTAGAGCTCTTGGATAGTGAGGGTGTTCAACGCATTTATTAGCCTGCAAGGTCCTTGCATCTAAATCCTATAGAACATGTGTGGGACCTTCTCGGGAGACCCTTGGAAGCACGTGAGCAACCACCAGTTACGATTCTGCAGCTGGGATTGGCGCTACAAGAGGAATAGACCGCGATGCCTCAACAGCTTCTTGACAACCTCGTCCACAGCATGGACATACGTTGTAAATCCTGCTTCGCAGTCAGGGGTGAACATAATCCCCTTCTTAATACTATTCTTCTTGCCAGGCGACTGTCACATGGACGTTTCTGTCTTGTGTTCACTTGTGCTCGAAGCTACCTTTTCAATAAAGTGCTTTTGTATTCTTTTGATTCGTTGTTTATATGGTTGTCCCAAATTCTCACACCTTGGGGATCTTATGATATGATTTAGGTCGATGTAGAACACTTCTGCCGGATTTTACATTTGAAAAACTGTATCGTCCTTAATTTTTGCACACCAGTGTATAAAATAGAAATCAGAATGAAAAAACAGAACTGTACTCTCTCTCTCTCTCTCTGTTACGTGTAAAATTACAGATCAATAATACCCCGACTTCCGCGGACTCGGAGCTACGCGGTTCTTGATTTTTTGTTTGGCCTGTGGCGTTTTGGGACGCCACACTATTACAAATGGAGTGAGACTCAACAGTTTTCGTTTTAAGCAGTTTAATTATGTCTTTAAAAGAATTTCCATAAAACAGGACCTCTATTTACACTGAATTTTACAATCGATAACTGCGAGATTGTTCCTGTTGAAACAGTAAGTTTCATCTATCACAGTTTGTCTTTGGTTTTCAACGGGGTTTGATTTCCCCGTGTAATTTGTCCAGAGAGCTACCTCGTTCACCACCTTCCTCTGTGGCTTCCCTAGCTCCAGTCCCCTTTCTTCCTTCTCGGGGCATCAACCTTTTCGTCCTCCGCGTCACTTCTGTTTCCAATTCACCTCCCACTCAAGGGGTCTCAGATCCCCACGCGTGCGAAAAAACCGACAACCGGTGGTTCTTCACAAACACCCGCTGTCCGGTGGAAATCAGGGTGCACAAGAAACAGATACCGACCCTGAGTTATTTCCACACATGTGGCTGTCGGCTCCCTTGTGGAAATATTCCTTCTTCCCGACGCTACGATCTCACAGGTCGCTGTCTTAAGATTTTCTCTTATTGTGGCACGCATTGGACGCGTTTCGCGCGAAATCTACGTGCACGATTACGGTACTACGATCAATAGAAGCTAAACCCCGACTTACACGAATTCGACTTTAGCTTCTTTCGTCGTTCCCACCTTTCGCGTAACTACGGAGTATTGCTGAACTATAATTGATTAAAATAATCACTGAAAATTCGACACATTTATCAAAATCATAAATGAATCTTGCAGTTTTTGCACACTAGAATATTTATTAACAGACATAGATAATTCAATTTATAGAGGCAATGTGTTGTATTTATTATTCATAACACTTAAGCGTAATCATAAGTTTATTTATTTACTTGGAAAACTTTGCAGAAGAGTTGCAATTACAACTCTCTTACTTTTTTTGCTATCAAACACACACACATCACATTAAAATGCTCTCATACTAAGAGGGTACGAAAGAAAGTATTCTTAAAACAGAAGATATGCAAAATTACTCTTCTAACGTTTTCAAAGTAAAATAATTTCATCGCAAAATGCAAGTATTTCCGTCATCAATAATTCCTAGTAACAAATGCTTGATAAACATTTCTCTGAAATGATAAATATTCTACACAAGCTTGCATTTCTTTAAAATTTTCGTCATTCCTTAATAACAAGATAAATCAGGAAGCAAATCTTAATTATACTGTCCTGGAAATGAATTTTCACTTGAAAAGAGAAAGGGTTATTTTAAAATAATGAAAAATGGACAGACATCAGTATATATTTAGATTTCTGCGATCATTACAAATGAAAGCGAAAACATACTTTATTGCAAACAAAGTATTTATGTCGGTAGTCTCAAATATTTGAAAAATTGTCTTATTTTCCTCAAACTTCGCTAATCTCAATCCCCACGTGTAGGCTAAAAAACTAAATTAAGACTAGTGCATTTGGTTTACATTTAATCCCCGGAGCATTATGAGATTTCCAAGTATTGCAGTATATTTTTAACCCCATAAATCATATAATGACTAACTAACCACTTCTATTGGTGGACAGAATCCAAGGGAAGATTCTATTAGTTGACTGAATTCTAAGAAGATTCTATTGGTCTAGAACAGTAGTGGCGAACTTACACGTGTGTCAAAGGTAACATGGCAAGACTTTTTTGTTGACACACGTCGTTTACGGACTGTAAATTAAAATTTTTAAACGAGATTTAGAGTTTAGTTTTAGAGAGAACTTTAAAGTACTTTCTCTTCGAGTAAAAAAGTATTTCGAGAAGGCTAGCACAACTGTACAAAATGAACTAGAGCCCATGCACCAGCATATTGTAGATTCGTTACTTGGCCGATTCGGCGTAAGATTAAATCAATTTAGTTACCTCGAACAGACATTTTAAATAATTATGTATCCGTTCATAGTAGCCCACAGTTCTTTGGAATTAAATGGTTTCCTATTGCTGCAACTACACTCATGCTGATAAATTAAGGATATTTCAGAATCACACGGAAAATGTGTACTAGAGCAAAAATTTACCCTTGAGGACAATCACACATATTCTCAGGTATAACATGCTTGTGTTTCAAGTTAAAATACGTCACCAGATGGTATTTACAGGCCGTCAGATGGAACATAGGAATCAATGTAGTGTATAAAAGGAATTTTTGCGGTGAAACAGTGTAGTCCACAACCAGCGTATAAGCCTAACAGTGCCATAACCGAATAACTAGGACTCAGAGAACACATCTGGACGATTTTTTAAGCGGCCGCATTATTGAGTGTTTGGAAAGTGGGTTGTAACGTAGTGGGCCGAATGGTGTGCATTTCAACAAAATGAAACAGCCTAGTTTAAAATTAACTTGCATTTATTTTGCAAATAATTATATTTACACTTTGTACACCAGAGATTTGCATCACTATGACAGGGGTGGTGCAAAACAAGCAAAAACAACAGCCGCGGCCTCATCAACGAGCACCGCAAAAAAAAACTCCGCTTCCCTCGAGCTCTCTAATCGATCTCCCTGTGTCGCCAGACCCCTCATTCAGCCAGCCACAACTCACTTGCACCTGAAAACAAACGGGACAGCTGTTGCGACATTCACCAGCAGAGCTCGGGCAAATGTTTCAGGAATTTGGAATCAAAGATTAGTGGCGATGTTTGCGACTACACGCAGATTGAAGTATCCGAAAAATTCGAAATCGCGCAGGAGTGTCATATCAAGGCTTTGTAAGCGGTTCCAAGAGAATGAAAACGTAGGTAGACGTTTCAGTACAGGTCGTCTCCGGGTTACAACTCCTCAAGACGACCGGTATTTAGCAATAACTGCCAAAAGAAGCAGGGTCAATACAGCATCAGACCTGTCACGACAGCTGTCGGCAGACACTGGTACCACAGTTTCGAGGCGTACCGTGAACAAACGTTTAGGACAGTATGGCCTATATGCCCGCAGGCCTGTCAGATGTGTTTCACTCACGGCAGCTCACATGCCAGCGCCGGTTAGCCTGGTGCAGAGAACATGTTAACTGGACACCTTCACAGTGTGGCTGTATTCTTTTCCCCGGCAAATCCAGGTTTTCAATGCAATCGGACTCACGTCGTATCTTCATATGGAGAGCACCAGGGACCCTTTACAACCAAGAACATATCACTGAACATGGCCGTTACGGTGGTGCTGGACTTCTCGATCGGGGAGGCATTATCCTGGGTTCTCGAACAGATCACTCTCCGTGTCCAAACAGGAACCAAGACAGGCTCTATTTATCGGAATATCATTCTGCAACAACACGGGCGTCTGTTATGGGGTGCAATGGGCGCGGATTCTATCTTTATGGATGAAAACGCCCGTTCTCATTGTGCAAACATCGTGAACGAATGCCTTGAATAAGAGGATATAATGGCCGGCGTTCTCCCCCGATTTGAACCCCATTGAGCAAGCATGAGACATGCTCGGTCGACGAATTGCAGCCCGTAATCCACCTCCTCAGTCTATTCCGGAACTTCGGAGAGCATTTATTGATGAGTGGGATGGACTCCCCCAAGACTAGCTGGATAATTTGGTGCTCAGCATGCCCAGACGTTCTACTGACTGTATTGTAGCACATGGCAAACACATACAGCCTATTAACTTTCATATAAACCGTATAATGTTACTTCTTTTGCACGGAAGACATATTCTACATTGCTCCAGTGAGCATGTTCCTTATTTTTATTAGGTACTATGGTACATGTACCCTATTTTTTGTTCTATGCCTTTTGTTTAATAAGCAGCCACAATGTTTACATCACTTTTGTTGTGTTTAATTTCTGAGCATGAGTGTAGATGATTTGGAGATGCAATTTGCAGAATTTCAAGACAGTATCTGGTCTCAAGTGTTTGTCGATTTGAGGTCCATACTTAAGAATCTTGAAAGATATCGAGAATGAAGAAGAGTGCCACTACGAACAGGAAATTTGAAGCACTCTGTACTGTCCGTTTTCCCTCTACATACTTCGTTGAGACCTTATACCTAAATAACATTAAATCAAATAATAAGGAGCCGACTTAGATGAAGTTAGTAGCGCTTGCTTGGGCTTGAAGTGCGCGAAATTCCAACCTTCATTTGAAGATTTAGCAAATGCAATATCCAAACAAAAAGTCACTAATGTAAAGAATTATTTGTTTTTGCTTTTAAATAAATAAATTTATTAAAAATATACCTATTTTTACAAGGGCTGTAAATATTACAAAATTATAGATGTTTCTAGATATGACACGGCATCAGACTCAAACTAGGCTTTTTTCGGTTTTTGATACACCGAGCTCAAAAGGTTCTCCATCACTGGTCTAGATAATCAAACTGGTTAGAAATCATACTGAGAAAATTGCGCATTTTAGAGCAGTAGGCAGGTAATTATTTCATTGTCGTGTAACTCGAGCAACACAACGGTAGTTTGGCGACGGTCCGTGATCAATCCCGAAGGAATACTTGGCCATGCTTGACAGACACAAGACAAACAAATTGAATCAATGGACATACACGCACAGTGAAAGATTTACTGAGACATAAGTGATAAATACGCACATGCAGGAACCAAAACTTCGAGCCTTACTGCTAGCGAAATGGGCATACTCACTGAGCTATGACGGCCCCCAAAAACAGTGGTCATTTTCTCAAATGATAATTTGTTTTTAGTGGTCTTACTTTCGTAAATACGGATATAGCGCCCACGTGTCGAGGGCAGTTCAATCGGTGTTGTGCTCAATATACTGGTATCTGGATCGAACGGTCTCTGGTTAAAATCTGGGGTAAGGTATGGATGCTTGTGCGTCTTCCCACCAGGATTATGTAAGTTGCTCATACGATTCCAACCTTGTAGTATCACCTCTACTATTATAAAAGGAAGTGTTTGTCTGTCTGTTTGTCGCAAAATCCTGACGATTCTATGGCACTTACAGCAATGAGATTTGGGACACAGGTAGTCCAAATTTTTTGCAAATTTTGGGTTGCGGTAAATTTTAAAGTTCGATTTAGAACATTTTTAAATGAATCTAATGAAATTTAATCATTATTTAATGCTACAGCATAGAAGAGATCACAGATTCTAAATTTATTGTTTTCGTTTCCGGCGCGCAGATGAATAATTTTTCTGCCAGACGATAAAAACAAACAATCTTTTAACTGGAGTCAATTAGTTCTTTTTCTATCTCCTAGACCGTTAAAGATAGAGTAATAATTTCAGCGGATTTGAAATCTGTGGAAAAAACTTCACTTTAGATCCATACCTAAAAATATGATTTTCTTTACATAAATAACTTTCAATTGAATATATCTTTTATACTTTCGCACGAAATTGTGACGTCCTTTCTTTCCGGTCGTCCTTCGTCCGGTAACTTTCACTTTCCAAAAATAAACAAATTGCATTTCAAGCCAAAAAAAAAAATGATTACATTTCCTGCCTTTTTCGGTGTAGAGCAAAAAATAAAAAACATTTTGAGAAGCATTGTTTTTTTTCGTAAAAGCGGATTCGTTAAAGATAGATTAAAAATTTCAACGGATTTGAAATCTGCGGAAAATTTTATACACCAGAATAGTACCTTATATCACGGTGTTGCCCGTGGTGTTGGTTTGAGAAGTGACTGGTGATGAATAATGGAATAATATTCAAGGCCGTATGTCAACACTGTGTGTGGCAAGTTGAACAGCAATAAACAATGCGAAATGGAACAACTTACAGCATGAGGAATCGCTAGGGGGTCGAGCAGCCACAGTAGTTGAACAAAAAGATGAGCGGACTTCTTGATATAGGTCAGAGCATCAGGTATGAAGCTGGATTTTATTGGGGAAGGTGTTACCGACAAAAGACAAAACTGGGAATCTCTCGGAGGAACACTGGACATCTGATACCTTAAATAGTTATTCCCGGCATCATAGCTTCATCCTCGTCTCAGCCTTCCCCAGCACCCAATTTCAAAGACCAGTCGGTGAGTACCATTATTGGAAAACTTAATTTTTCATCAACACTGGTAAAACAATATGACCTGCGTACGGCAATCGTTTTATGCAAAATGTTATTTCCATGGCGATTTCGAATATAAGGATTTTGATATTTCGTATCTCGTTTCACTCGTGACATCACACAACCAATCAAAACAATTAGAAACTCCACCTACTTGTAACGTCACACTACCAATCACATCGACCTTAAAATGAAATAGACGGATCATGTGGACGAAGTCACTGTCGTAAGATCTCTGAAGGGTAAATCACAAATCGACTAATCCGATTGGCTATGGAAGAGCAGACTAGTGTTTTTAATAACGGTGGATAGTCAAGTTAACCAATTAACAGTTTAGAATTCATGCTTTTACCCACAACCACGTGACACATCTTCAAACCGAGCAACTGGAAGATATAACTTGAAACAGCGGTCGCATGCTCCGTCTATTTCATTTCAAGGTCGATGACCAATCAAAACTTTAACAGCCACAGAAAAACACAGAATCTAGCTTTTTATATGAGCCTATTAAAGCCAAAGTGGTGTAAGTCCACTTTCTGAAAAATCTGAGTCAATGCTGGTAACAAATTCTGAATATGTAAAACTAATGAGAGCAAAGGTGGTGTAACTCCTAATTCCCAAAACAACCACACAGATGGCAGCACATGATTATGCAGTCAATGAAGCTCTATGGCTACTATTCAAATAAAAGTATCTATGTCTCGCAACAATGTTTAATGGACTTACACCACTTTGGTTTTAAACGGCTCATATAATAAGATTTAGTTTTAACGGTAGCTACCTTTATTGCTATAACATTTCAAAGTGACTTTCACCGCACTTTTTTGAGAACACTTAACATTACACTAGAATCTATCCAACACATTTCCTATTCTAGTCTCACGTTTGGTCGCATGGTGACTTTTGCCCTTCCCATCATACGATATACACCCGTTTAGTTATTTTTATTCATCTTGACAGCATATATATATATTCCATGCACATTCTTTACTTCATTCACCCTTTGCATAGTTTTTGTCTCACGTTGATTTTATTTCGTGACTCTTCTGCTTTAAACTTCTCTTTCGACGAGGTGATACATAAAAAATGAGAGCAGTGAATACTATGTAACTCTGCCGTCACCATTTCCTCTGCTTTCTCTTTTTGCGCCTGTCGTCGCAGAGAAATCATCTAGTTTTCCCCCAGAAGACAGCAGGTCTGTTCCTTCTCTCTCTATGGCCATCATCTCTCTCCATATACGCACGTCTTTGCAGAAAAGAAGTCAAAAAAGCAACTTTATTTCTCTCTTTCAAATCTCTCACAGGATAGCAGACGTTGCCATGGAGACAAAATGTTTTGGAAATTGGGGAAAGAAATATCCTGCGGTGATATATGAAAAGCCAACTTATATTGCTGATTTTAACTGCATGCGATTTTAAGAGAACTCATTGAAATATTCGAATCGCAATCAACTCGAGAAAAAAATTACGATTTTTCCTTTGATCAAAAATTGGTTTTTCGTAGTTCTGCTTTCATTTTTGTTCACCGAAATTGCGATGCAAATCATTCGTATGAAAAAACTTACTTTCACACGTTGCTATTGAATGTAACAAAATGTATTGCGGCGTCAAAGGTTTTTATAATGGTCTAAAGAAGAAGTCGCCAAACTTCTTTGGCCATCGACTCTTTCAAGAGTTTCTTGACTTTTTATCGACCTCCTCTATATTTTGCTATAATGTAATTATAATAGGACAAGAAAAGAAGACACTTTTGTGAGTTTTTAGATTGTTTATTTCATAGTTACAAAATAATGCATAATATAGTAGATACTGCAAACATAAAATGTAAAATTTAATTTAGACAAAATAACAATATAATATTATATTCCTTGTCAGTGCCGTAACTAGTCATTCCTGTGCCCTGTGCAAGAATTTGTATTTAGGCCCCTTAATTAAATAAGATTTAGTTTAATTGCACTTTTTTCTGACTTTCTTTTCAGCAAATTCATTAATTATATCATCAGAATTAATATTTTTAACGATATTGTATTCTATTGAAATAATAGAAAGATTGGATAATCGTACTTTTCCGATAGTTGATTTAAATAATTTTTTATTAATTTTAACTTGCTAAAACTTTTCTCGCACAAATCAATAAAAACGGAAAGAGTTAGAAATATTCAAAGAGCAACACACATTATATTTGATAGCGATATTTGGATAAGATTCAAATAAACCCAAATCATGAAGAGCCTGTAGATTATTAAGCGGAGATGCAGATTCTATGTATTTATTAGAGTCGTTAAAACTTTCAATTTCACATTTTTTAAATCATTGCTATATTTAATAGCGAGATCTGCAACCGGTTTTGTTTTATTTAGCAACACTCATGTATACTGTAAAGACGAGCCATAGAGAAAGCAAAAATCATCACAGATAGTTTTTGTGTATGGATTACGCCAATTTATTTAAGACAATAGTGTCAAGAACACTGTAAATTTGTTTCTCGATATTAAAAAAAAAGTTACCGCCGTCGCCGCAGGATTGAAAACTGTGTTGTTTAGCTCGATTCTTAGACGGTTTCCCGAGAAAGTTCGGATCAGAAAAATATGAAATTAACATGGTTTGTTCTTCATCGTGTTCCCTGGACAACTGTAAAGATCTTTTTCCGATGCGGTTATTAGTTTAGGGTTTATTAAGTGTCAAAGTTGAAAAAGCGAAATTTCATCCGCGAGTGAGCAAAACATATACAAATATTGTCTTAAGCCGTGAGGTTTTTTTTTAAGAGTACCTAACAACGTAAATTTTTGCCGCTCGTCGAGTTTTTTTTAGAAATTACAATTTGTTTCTTGATAATATTTTTTGAAATTCGAGAAAAATCGGGACATTATTCGTCACTTTTTTTTAAACTGTCATATCTATATCTTATTACTATTAGTTTTTAAATTTGAAAACATCACAGAAAACCTTAGAATGTACTCTTTCTTACGGTACAATTATTTTTGAAATTGGTTAATAAATAAATTCGATGCGATCAAAAGTTGGTCACACAAAAGTCGGAATCTTTGGATATTCTCGCTACTTTTTGTTAAAACAGTCATATCTACAGCTTAATACTATTATTTTTTAAATTTGAGAACATCACTGAATACCTTACATTGTACTCTTTTTTATGGTTACCGAGCGTAAGCGAGCAGGGTGCGGATTTTAAATAATTCTTCGCGTTTCAAGTTACTTCCTTCATCTGGTGTTTCATCTATTTTCACTATCTGAACTCTTCTCTTTGGGTCCCCCCCTCACTCTCTCTTTCTCTCTTGGGCCCATTTTCAAGTGGGCCCTGTGCGGGTGCACCTGTTTCATCTGCCTAGTTACTGCACTGTTCCTTGCATATATGTATACTGCAGTTTATAAAAAATGCAACACCATGAAGGAGTCATCAGAATTAAATTAAATTTAATACACAAACGGCTTGTATTGGTACAAATAAACGAATAAATTTTCAAAGCAAAAAAAAGCAATATTAAGTGTCCGAAATCAGTATTTGGTGTAGCCACCACGCATTGCAATAAGTGCTGCTATACGACGTGGCATGGAGTGAAACAGATGTTGAATGTCTGCTTGTGGAAGATAATTCCATATTGTTTGTATACGCACCCAAAGTTCATCTTTTGAAGCTGTAGGACGCGGATCACGAGCGAGACGCCTACCAACCAAATCCCACATATGTTCAATAGGCGACATATCAGGCGAATAAGCAGGCCAAGGAAGAAGTTGCATGTGTTGGGCTGAAAAGAAGTTTCGAACATTCCTTGCAACATGTGGGCGTGCATTATCCTGTTGAAAAATAGCTCCAGGGATGCCTTGAAGGAAGGGAACAACTTCGGGCTCAAGCACTTCACGGACGTACCTGTTGCTATTCAGATTACCCTCAATTCGTAGCAGCTGAGATCGTCCATGATACGAAATTGCACCCCAGACCATAACTCCGGGTGTTCGGCCACTATGACGTTCGATAACGCACTCATGAAGGCAGCGTTCACCGGCATAGCGTCTAACACGAATGCGGTCATCATGGTTCCACAAATTAAAGCGGGATTCGTCAGAAAATACAACTTGTTGCCAATCAGCTCGCGCATGCCGACGATGGATTGGCGTGAAGGGGATCCTGTATATAGGAATCCTTGCACGCCGTTCACGGTGCAGCAGACGTCAGCGAATTGACGAAGCCGACATTAGTACACCTGTTGCAGTAGACCAAAGTGCTGCCAACTGCCTGGAGGATGCTGTACGGTCATTCACCACCATATGGACGGTGTCTATCATCGCACGCTGACGTCACCTTCCGTCGTCCACTCCCAGTTTTTCGAGTTGCCCGGTGCTCGTCGGTCACTGCTTCCAAACTCGCATCACTGTGGAACTGTTCCGCTGCACACGAGCTGCTATTGCGCGATAGGAAAATCCTCCTCCACGAAGTCCGATGATTCTCCCCCGTTCAAACTTTGTAAGTTGTTGAAATTTCAGACTATTTCGTCGTGGAGGCATACTTAGGTCTCACTAAACGTTCGCCACTAAAAAATAACCATGCACTATTTTCAACGTCCCGCTACAGCCCTCTATTTATACGCTTTTAGCATCAGTTCAGAGGACGCTGCTCACACCACGCATGCGTGGTGGATCTGAAACTTTACTACTTTGCATAACATATTATAATTGACATTTGCAGCAAATTTCGTTTCATTCGGATGATTCCTTCATGGTGTTGCATTTTTTACAAACAGAAGTATACAATATATTGTCAATGTGAAGGGTATGTTTCGTGATTCTTGACAAGATAGGCAAATTTGGTTTCAAAATTAGTAAGTTTCAGCCCTAAATCGTCACGGAATTCAATATTCACTCTTAAATGCGTTGTCATTCAGGGTTAAGGGAAACCAAGTTAACCTAATTAAATACTACACGCACAATGGTGTCATATTTTTGTCGACCCCTGACCCCAAATTAACTCCTAACAATGACCCCTTTGGTAACCATCGAGGATATTTTAATGTATAGGTTGGCAATCAGAACTTGTCAATAACAATAGCACTTCGAAAAAGTGCAAATCTTCTACCGGTTCCAAACTCCCTGAGATTCATAAACTATTTATTAATCACTGTGCAACAAATGAAGTAGTTAGTTACAAAGCAACTTTTAAAGTCACTTTAGTAACTTGAAAACGCTTACCACGATTCCAATTTTAGCAGTGACCACGCACATTATATCTTAGCCGTCCAAGCGGCATGCCCGAACGCTGTTCAGAAAATTCGGTTTGAATAGTATCCTTAAACATTGCCACGCTGCAAGTGGCAGACACTAAATATTCAGACAGATATCCTGACATATCCTGACCCCAGTTCATCTCAGTCTTTGAAATATTTTGGGTCTGCCTCTTGGAGGGTTCGGTTTGAAAGTCTCACCTATCAAGGGTTTAGAGAAGAAATCCCTTGATTGTTGGCAAGAAACCCCTTATGGATAGGAAACCTATGGATGATGTATCCTTATGGACAGACCCTTCGGAAACCCTTAGGGATGATATTGCAAGATAGTCTCACAATATCATCCATATCCACATACCAGTGAACATTTCCAGCGATACATAATTCAATTAAAAAGCTATCATGACTAAACTTAATCAGAACATAATAGTTAGTTACAGGGTGCATTATGAAAGTAATGCGCATTTTCTGGGAAAAAATAGATTTATTGATCCAATTGGTACAAATGGTTGAAATTCTTCAAAATAGTCCCCTTATGCATCAATACATCTGCGGAGACGATTCTGCCACGCCTGGAAGGCACCCTGGAACTTCTCGACTGGAATGCCTCTCAGGTACCTTGTAACATGATGTTGGATGTCCTCCACCGAATCCCAGTGCTTTCCCTTCAGTTCTCTCTTCAGTCGGGGGAACAAAAAAAGTCACACGGAGCCAAGTCAGGGCTGTAAGGAGGCTAGGGCACCAAAGGGGTCTTGCTCTGGATCAGGTAGTTGGCGACGACGAAGGCCGTGTCGCTGGGGCATTGTCGTGTTGAAGCTTGAAGACGTCTTTGATGTCAGGCCTGACTCGCGCGACCCGTCGTAACAGTCTCTTGAGCACCTCCAGGTAAAAAGCTGCGTTGACAAATTGTACTTGCGATACAAACTCAAATTGGACGATTCCTCGGATGTCAAAGAAGTCAATCAGCATTGTTTTGATGCGAGACTTGCTCATGCGCGCTTTTTGGGGTTTGGGAGAAGATTATGTGTGTCTCCTTAAAGGCCTCTTGAACCATTTGATAAGTTTCCGTTGCATTCTTCCCAAGCCGCACACAAAACTTTATCGCGTACCGCTGTTCCAGCGAACACTCCATCATGCCGTGACACAATCGAAAAAAAGACTTCGCGCGAATACACGTCCTACCGCTCCTACTGCTCGGATCGAACTGAGACCGGACGCGTTTGGAAGGACAGATCCCCCACCACATGTTTCGACTAATCCGAGCTCGCTGCGATGGATAGTCGCGTCACAATAAAATTTTGCGCATTACTTTCATAATGCACCATGTATGTAGTCAAAAGCCCGAGATATTTAATATGAGAGCATGAGGGAACACTTACGCCGAACAATGAGGGCACATACTTAGTTAGGTAGTGAATTAACGTCACACTGGAGCAACACAACAGATTATTAGCGATCAAACCCAAACGAAAATATCCAAGAACGACACGTAATTCTGAACCATGGTTAGATGACCACCTGATCTGGCACCACACTCACCAAACTTCCACTCCATTCCAAATGTGAGGACATATGAGGCCACGAGGCACCATCCACCGTGTACACGACGGTCTTTGACTGGATCTGGTTAAGAATCCGATTGCTAATCATTTACTCATCCAATCGGGCAACCTAGTAACTATGGCATCGTGAGCATAGAGAATTAACCTTTAGACTACGGCCTGTACAGCAGTTGCCTCAAGATAGCGAAAAGAAAGAATTTAGACAACGGTCATTGGTATCTTGGAAAGTTATAACCATCGCGCAAAGAAAGAATTTAGACTACAACCGTTACGCCTTTAAAGTTATAAGAATCGCTCTAAGAAAGAATTTAGATTACAGCTGTTACACCTTCAAAGTTCTTAGAATCACGCCAATAAATAATTTAGACTACACCCGTTACACCTTGAAAGTTATAATAATAAAGCCAATAACACATTTAGACTACAGCCGTTACACCTTAAATGTTATAAGAATCGCGCTAATAAATATTTTAGACTACAGCCGTTACACCTTGAAAGTTATAAAAATCGCTATAATAAAGGATTTAGACTACAGCCGTTACACCTTGAATGTTATAAGAATCGCGCCAATAAATAATTTAGACTACAGCCGTTACACCTTGAAAGTTACAATAATCACGCCAATAACAAATTTAGACTACAGCCGTTACACCTTCAAAGTTATAAAAATCGCTATGATAAAGGATTTAGACTACAGCCGTTACACCTTGAATGTTATAAGAATCGCGCCAATAAATAATTTTGACTACAGCCGTTACACCTTGAAAGTTACAATAATCACGCCAATAACAAATTTAGACTACAGCCGTTACACCTTCAAAATTATAAAAATCGCTATAATAAAGGATTTAGACTGCAGCCGTTACATCTTAAAAATTATAAGTATCGTGCCAATAAATAATTTAGACTACATCCGTTACACCTTGAAAGTTATAAAAATCGCTATAATAAAGGATTTAGACTACAGCCGTTACACCTTGAAAGTTATAAAAATCGCTTTAATAAAGGATTTAAACAACAGCCTTTACACCTTGAAAGTTATAAGTATCGCGCCAATAAATAATTTAGACAACAGCCGTTACACCTTAAAAATTATAAGTATCGTGCCAATAAATAATTTAGACTACATCCATTACACCTTGAAAGTTATAAGAATCGCGACAATAAAGAATATAGACTACAGCCGTTACACCTTGAAAGTTATAAAAATCGCTATAATAAAGGATTTAGACTACAGCCGTTACACCTTCAAAGTTATAAAAATCGCTATAATAAAGGATTTAGACTACAGCCGTTACATCTTAAAAATTATAAGTATCGTGCCAATAAATAATTTAGACTACATCCGTTACACCTTGAAAGTTATAAGAATCGCGACAATAAAGAATTTAGACTACAGCCGTTACACCTTGAAAGTTATAAAAATCGCTTTAATAAAGGATTTAAACAACAGCCTTTACACCTTGAAAGTTATAAGTATCGCGCCAATAAATAATTTAGACAACAGCCGTTACACCTTAAAAATTATAAGTATCGTGCCAATAAATAATTTAGACTACATCCATTACACCTTGAAAGTTATAAGAATCGCGACAATAAAGAATATAGACTACAGCCGTTACACCTTGAAAGTTATAAAAATCGCTATAATAAAGGATTTAGACTACAGCCGTTACACCTTCAAAGTTATAAAAATCGCTATAATAAAGGATTTAGACTACAGCCGTTACATCTTAAAAATTATAAGTATCGTGCCAATAAATAATTTAGACTACATCTGTTACACCTTGAAAGTTATAAGAATCGCGACAATAAAAAATTTAGACTACAGCCGTTACACCTTGAAAGTTATAAAAATCGCTTTAATAAAGGATTTAAACAACAGCCTTTACACCTTGAAAGTTATAAGTATCGCGCCAATAAATAATTTAGACAACAGCCGTTACACCTTAAAAATTATAAGTATCGTGCCAATAAATAATTTAGACTACATCCATTACACCTTGAAAGTTATAAGAATCGCGACAATAAAGAATATAGACTACAGCCGTTACACCTTGAAAGTTATAAAAATCGCTATAATAAAGGATTTAGACTACAGCCGTAACACCTTCAAAGTTATAAAAATTGCTATAATAAAGGATTTAGACTACAGCCGTTACATCTTAAAAATTATAAGTATCGTGCCAATAAATAATTTAGACTACATCCGTTACACCTTGAAAGTTATAAGAATCGCGACAATAAAGAATTTAGACTACAGCCGTTACACCTTGAAAGTTATAAAAATCGCTATAATAAAGGATTTAGACTACAGCCGTTACATCTTAAAAATTATAAGTATCGTGCCAATAAATAATTTAGACTACATCCGTTACACCTTGAAAGTTATAAGAATCGCGACAATAAAGAATTTAGACTACAGCCGTTACACCTTGAAAGTTATAAAAATCGCTTTAATAAAGGATTTAAACAACAGCCTTTACACCTTGAAAGTTATAAGTATCGCGCCAATAAATAATTTAGACAACAGCCGTTACACCTTAAAAATTATAAGTATCGTGCCAATAAATAATTTAGACTACATCCATTACACCTTGAAAGTTATAAGAATCGCGACAATAAAGAATATAGACTACAGCCGTTACACCTTGAAAGTTATAAAAATCGCTATAATAAAGGATTTAGACTACAGCCGTTACACCTTCAAAGTTATAAAAATCGCTATAATAAAGGATTTAGACTACAGCCGTTACATCTTAAAAATTATAAGTATCGTGCCAATAAATAATTTAGACTACATCCGTTACACCTTGAAAGTTATAAGAATCGCGACAATAAAGAATTTAGACTACAGCCGTTACACCTTGAAAGTTATAAAAATCGCTTTAATAAAGGATTTAAACAACAGCCTTTACACCTTGAAAGTTATAAGTATCGCGCCAATAAATAATTTAGACAACAGCCGTTACACCTTAAAAATTATAAGTATCGTGCCAATAAATAATTTAGACTACATCCATTACACCTTCAAAGTTATAAAAATTGCTATAATAAAGGATTTAGACTACAGCCGTTACATCTTAAAAATTATAAGTATCGTGCCAATAAATAATTTAGACTACATCCGTTACACCTTGAAAGTTATAAGAATCGCGACAATAAAGAATTTAGACTACAGCCGTTACACCTTGAAAGTTATAAAAATCGCTATAATAAAGGATTTAGACTACAGCCGTTACATCTTAAAAATTATAAGTATCGTGCCAATAAATAATTTAGACTACATCCGTTACACCTTGAAAGTTATAAGAATCGCGACAATAAAGAATTTAGACTACAGCCGTTACACCTTGAAAGTTATAAAAATCGCTTTAATAAAGGATTTAAACAACAGCCTTTACACCTTGAAAGTTATAAGTATCGCGCCAATAAATAATTTAGACAACAGCCGTTACACCTTAAAAATTATAAGTATCGTGCCAATAAATAATTTAGACTACATCCATTACACCTTGAAAGTTATAAGAATCGCGACAATAAAGAATATAGACTACAGCCGTTACACCTTGAAAGTTATAAAAATCGCTATAATAAAGGATTTAGACTACAGCCGTTACACCTTCAAAGTTATAAAAATCGCTATAATAAAGGATTTAGACTACAGCCGTTACATCTTAAAAATTATAAGTATCGTGCCAATAAATAATTTAGACTACATCCGTTACACCTTGAAAGTTATAAGAATCGCGACAATAAAGAATTTAGACTACAGCCGTTACACCTTGAAAGTTATAAAAATCGCTTTAATAAAGGATTTAAACAACAGCCTTTACACCTTGAAAGTTATAAGTATCGCGCCAATAAATAATTTAGACAACAGCCGTTACACCTTAAAAATTATAAGTATCGTGCCAATAAATAATTTAGACTACATCCATTACACCTTCAAAGTTATAAAAATTGCTATAATAAAGGATTTAGACTACAGCCGTTACATCTTAAAAATTATAAGTATCGTGCCAATAAATAATTTAGACTACATCCGTTACACCTTGAAAGTTATAAGAATCGCGACAATAAAGAATTTAGACTACAGCCGTTACACCTTGAAAGTTATAAAAATCGCTATAATAAAGGATTTAGACTACAGCCGTTACATCTTAAAAATTATAAGTATCGTGCCAATAAATAATTTAGACTACATCCGTTACACCTTGAAAGTTATAAGAATCGCGACAATAAAGAATTTAGACTACAGCCGTTACACCTTGAAAGTTATAAAAATCGCTTTAATAAAGGATTTAAACAACAGCCTTTACACCTTGAAAGTTATAAGTATCGCGCCAATAAATAATTTAGACAACAGCCGTTACACCTTAAAAATTATAAGTATCGTGCCAATAAATAATTTAGACTACATCCATTACACCTTGAAAGTTATAAGAATCGCGACAATAAAGAATATAGACTACAGCCGTTACACCTTGAAAGTTATAAAAATCGCTATAATAAAGGATTTAGACTACAGCCGTTACACCTTCAAAGTTATAAAAATCGCTATAATAAAGGATTTAGACTACAGCCGTTACATCTTAAAAATTATAAGTATCGTGCCAATAAATAATTTAGACTACATCCGTTACACCTTGAAAGTTATAAGAATCGCGACAATAAAGAATTTAGACTACAGCCGTTACACCTTGAAAGTTATAAAAATCGCTTTAATAAAGGATTTAAACAACAGCCTTTACACCTTGAAAGTTATAAGTATCGCGCCAATAAATAATTTAGACAACAGCCGTTACACCTTAAAAATTATAAGTATCGTGCCAATAAATAATTTAGACTACATCCATTACACCTTGAAAGTTATAAGAATCGCGACAATAAAGAATATAGACTACAGCCGTTACACCTTGAAAGTTATAAAAATCGCTATAATAAAGGATTTAGACTACAGCCGTTACACCTTCAAAGTTATAAAAATCGCTATAATAAAGGATTTAGACTACAGCCGTTACATCTTAAAAATTATAAGTATCGTGCCAATAAATAATTTAGACTACATCCGTTACACCTTGAAAGTTATAAGAATCGCGACAATAAAGAATTTAGACTACAGCCGTTACACCTTGAAAGTTATAAAAATCGCTTTAATAAAGGATTTAAACAACAGCCTTTACACCTTGAAAGTTATAAGTATCGCGCCAATAAATAATTTAGACAACAGCCGTTACACCTTAAAAATTATAAGTATCGTGCCAATAAATAATTTAGACTACATCCATTACACCTTGAAAGTTATAAGAATCGCGACAATAAAGAATATAGACCACAGCCGTTACACCTTGAAAGTTATAAAAATCGCTATAATAAAGGATTTAGACTACAGCCGTTACACCTTGAAAGTTTTAGAATCGCTCCAAGAAAGAATTTGGACTACAGCAGCCGTTACGCCTTTAAAGTTACAAGAATCGCGCTTGTTATATCTTAGCCGTAGTCAAAAGGTTAAAGATACAAGAATAGAAAAGCTTTAAAGGTTCGAGGAATAAAGATTTTAATTAAAAAATTATTACGACTAAACTTTGTTCAAATAATTTGTAGTTATATGGGACCAAAACCCTAAGAGCTTCAATCAGTGAGCATGCACGAACACACCGAGGCACCTGAAGAGCTACAATTCTTCCACGCATATCCAATTCTTACCGGAACTATAATCCTCGACTACCATACGTCTACTTATATACAGATAAGAGGTAATTGGTAAGGACATTGGTAATTTCCCGAGGAAATGTCACCGCGAAATGGAAAAATTCAAGACCCCTCCCTCCCGTGTCTTCGGTTTCCAATATTGTTTCAATTCCATTTCTGCCGTCGAAGATAATACCACCAGGTAAGATCTCCTTCTATGAGGAAAATCCCATTCTCCGGCAGAGTAAACAGAAACGAATTAATATTACGACTGCTTCCCTTTCCTCCATCCTGCTTCGCCGTCTTTTATATCTGACATCATATTTCCGGAAAGAAGAGAAAAGTACTTATCCCTTGGCTTGCCATCTTTTCGGCGGCACAATGTAACTCAGGTTCTCGACTTACGCGGTTGCGGTGGAAAAATGAAAACCGAATCGGGGGGGAAAAAAGGCACGTAAGAGAAAGCTGTAAGTAATCTAGTCTGTTGCTGGCCTTTAGGATTTAAATTGTACTTGCGAGAGGTTGCTTCCGGAGATTATTCTTCGAAGCTTCCCCCCCCCCTCCCCGCGTTCTTGTCAATATAATCTCTTCTTTTTAAAAAAAAATGGCACAAAAATATGAGAGCTTAAGAAAGAGACGACATTGTTTTTTTTGTGGGACAGATATAAGCACGTTATTTGTGTCGAAAAATGGTGCACAATTCATTTTTATGCTCCCGCAAAGCGAAAACAGAATCTGAAATTGAAAAGGTCCACGCGTTTCGTTATGGTAATGGTAATTAATTAGGGTCACACTGGAGCAACATAACGGGCTTTTAGCGACGGATCGGGATCATTCGTCATGATAAAGATTCGAGGGCAACAGCACGTAATTCTGAATCATAGTCAGATGACGAAGTCAACACCTGGCATCCTATTCTCCAAACTTCCGCACTATGCCAATGTAAGGATATTTGAGGCCACGACAGATTCAACGTGTACGAGTCTTTTTTGTATAAAACTGTATTTGGTAAGCTATTAGATATTAGGTTTAAAAAAAGCATTCCTAAAGTGCTTGTATGAGGCTATCAGATCTGAATGTATCATCGACTTAGAGCTGTGTAACCCTCTAAACGCGGCTTCTCTGATCAAACCTACACAAAGCAGACGTATTCAAGAATTCCTCAATTGGATATCATAGAACTCTTTTCAAGTGATCAACTGTTCATAACTAACCCTAGAAGTATTATTACAGCACTCAATTTGACATTACATCGGTCATAAAGTTCTGGGCACTTGAAATAAACCCTCTACATCTGACGTTACACTGACATTACGATCTCATAAATCTCAAGCCCCTTGAGAACACTCAAAATTCCATCGACATGTGGTTTTCAGCTGAAAGCGACTTAGAACGCTGGAAGACCAGAAACCCTTGAGAACTGAGAGCGATAAGACACCCTCGCTGCTCGGCCGAACCCTTCTTGTCCCAAAATATCTGTAAATTTCCTGTAAATATCTGCAAAGCTGTAGGATGTTAGAATAAATGTTGTAGTGGTGAAAATCAAAGATCTTGTTATTTTACGCTACCAATTCATTTCTATCACCACACCATTTCATCGGGTACAGAAGTAACCCTACTGACAAAATAATTATTTTACTGTTCAAAGACTGGCTGTTATTTTTTGAGCATACACACATCCACCCTGTGATTAAGATCTTAGATTGCCAAACGAGGCGATAAGGTGCCAGGTAGGCCAACCAAGTCAATTTTCAGAGGCGTCATGTGACTGCTAGTCGACATGTTGGTCACGCGTTTCGAAGCTCCTCTCTATAACAATGATCAGAGTCAGCTTACATTTCACATCTATAGCACGGACGCATTACAGCAGTAAAACAGACACATAGGATGAGCGGGATCAGTTTAATAAACTCAGATAAACCCAAATTCAAAATCGAAAAACTGAAATTTCGCAATGGTACATAACTTTAAATCGGCGACGAAATCCACTTCAGTGGGAATGTCTTGATATTTTTTAAAGTCAAACTGGATATTTCTGTTTTCTTTCTCTGTAGAGCTGGGAAATATACAAACTAAAATTTCGCTCTCTATTCCTTAAGGGACGCAATGTCGGGCATCTGGGGAGCAGTAAGGGAGACAAACCGTAGAATTTGTGAGAAGAAATTCGGATTTATTGCTCACGGGATAACTTTTACAAGCTATTTCATTCCTTTACGGTACGATGATATTTATTTCGACACGTTTAGTTGAAAATAGTGTGATGCTATGGTGTGGGGACGAAAATGTATAGTCTCCCATCTACCTCATTCTAGTTCAGTGGAGGGAAAAGAATAATGTCCGTCTCGAAATCCTTTGAATAACAAAATGGCGATGTATGCATGTAGTAAAGTCTCTAGAAATTCTTTGTGTTTGTACGTGATCGTCGTTCTGCGATAGGTTGTGCATTTTATTACAAAGTGTATAGATTATCCTTACACAGAAATGTACATCTAATCCTACTATTAGGTGGTGCACGTTAAATCTGCCGCGGCCTCAAATTCTAGACATTGACGGGGTGTTGAAGTTTAGAGAGTTGGATGCCAGCACGAGTGGGACCTCGTCATCTAACCATGGTTGAAATTTATGTGGGGTTGTCTCTCGCATCTTTCCCTTTTCAGGTTGATCAGGGACGGTCGCCAATAGCCCATTGTGTTGTTCTAATGTACCGATAATTAAATACCTATCTGATATTGGGTATTGTAAAACATAATAGCAATTGTACCATCTCTAAAGATAGTTTGAGGACTTCCAAATTTACTAATTACTTTTTCCTCAAAATTATATCGTTACAACACGAATCTCCTAAGATAGGTATTTTAATTAACGTCGTACTGGAGCAACACTACGGTCTATTGTCGACGGTCCGGGATCGATAGTGGTTAAAAATTACATGGTGTTGTCTATGGATCTTTCCCTTAGGGATTGATCCCGGACCGTCGTCAATAGCCCGTTGTGTTGCTCTAGTACGACGTTAATTAAAATTACCTTACCTTACCGGGATCTATACCAAAGGGAAATATACCAGGACACCACCGTGTAATTTTGACCCTGGTCAGATTAGCGGCTACATCTGAGCTGGCAGCCCACTCCCAAAAATTCCACGCCAACCCAACCTGAGGACATTTGAGAGCACGACAAATTTAACGTGCACCAGGCCCCTTTGCATAACAGGGGAACCGCTGCCCCATAAATCTGAAAAATCGACATTTCTACAAATTTTTGAAAGCCTGAAAATTCGAATTACTACTCAAGGGTTTTTTTGTGAAAGAATTCTCCTCAAGATTATTCATGTCTTTGTTATAGTATAAAATTTGAAATGAGGACTCAAAAAATAGTGAGGTGAAACGCGAAAAAATGCAGTTTCGTGCCTTTGGCGTGGTATTAACGATACATAAGAGAATATACACTACAATAATGGGCCGGACGCCAGAGGATTTGCATAATATCCGACTTCTTGTTTGGGTTTTTTTTTCGTGGTATGACCTGGGACCTTTGCATGTTGTTCCTGGTCAATCGAACGCCGACGCCTACACGAACATTTTGGACAGTCAGGTTCTTCCTACGCTCTGGCAATTTTATGGAATTGATGAATGTCGCTTCCAGGACTACAACGCTTCATGTCATGTTGCAGCCTCTGTCAAGCGGTGGTATCAAGATATGGATGTAAAAGGTCTTCCTAGTCCTGTTCAGGGTCCCGACCCAAACCCCATAGGACATTTATGTGACGAGTTAGAGCGACGCTTACGGACCAGGGAATCACGCCCTACATCTCCAGCTGAGCTGGAGACATTCTCGCGGCAGGAATGGAAACACAAATACCCATATCTGTATATCAAAACCTTGTTGAAAGTATGCCTAGAAGGGTTGCTAGTGTAATTGTAGCAGGTGGAGACCATCCCCTATTAACACATGTATTCTTTCCCTTATACCACCACATCTAGCTGTCCGGTACATTATTGTAGGGTAGTGTACATATATATTCTATCTAAATTCTTAAATATGTTGTCTCAATTGAGACACATTCCGATGAAGAATTCGCTTTGGCTCAGCGGCTTGCTCACTGCGCTAGTAACTCGCGGGTTGTAGGAGGCGCAGATTCGATTGGCAAATTTCTCTGTACTATGTGGTAATTAATTTTGGTATTTTTTAATTAACATTGTACTAGAGTAACACAATGGTGTACTGACGACGGTCCGGGATCAATCCACTGAGGGAAAGACCGAGGACAACACTAAGTGATTTTGAACGATGACGAGGCAACACCTGAGAACCCCACTCTCCAAACTTACACCAACCCAACGTGAGGACTTTCGGCCACGACAGATTTAAGGTGCACCAACCGTGCCTCTACACCTTACGCTTCAAATATCCATGCGCTGACCCGGATTCGAACCGAGAACCTTTAAATTTCCTATCCACGCCTACGTGAGGACATTTGAGGCCCCGACAGATTTAACGTGCTACAGCCCCCTTTGTACACGAGGATCTTTGGTTGGATTTGAATTCACAGACATCCGGTTACCAATCCATTATTTTTTCAACCTGGCAACCACGGCATGCATCATCGTTAAGGAATATAATGAATAAATCTTACAAAGACTTAAGAATAGTTTTTTTGACACTTAGAAAATTGTTGTTTACATCATTCGCTATAATAAATAATAAATATATGAGTTTTTTAGAACATTATTGGCATCAGCATTTATTTGGTACGATTATGCACTTCTTTTTTGCACGATGTGTCAAAAGAATTTTCCGCTGTCTTCCCTGCTTGAATTCAATCCATCTTATACCTTCTTGACCACAATAACATTTCTTACGATTTTGTCGGGCCGCGAAAGCCCAGTTGGAAGAACAACGGATTAGCAACCGGAGGGTTGCGAGTTCGAAACTTTCTCCATACAAAGACCGTCGTGCACACGGGAAATGTGCACGTTAAATCTGTCGTGGCCTGCAATGTCCGCACGTTAGCGTGGTGTGGAAATCTGGGGAATAAGGTGCCAGCTCAGGTGTAACCTTGACTCCTGACGCTGGTTCAAGATTACGTGGAATTGTACTCGGCAATTGGTAATTTTTAATTAACGTCATATTAGAGCAACACAACGGGCTATTGACGACGGTCCGGGGTCAATTCCTTATGGGAAAGATTCGAGGTCAACATCTCGTAATTTTGAACCACGGTCAGACAAAGCAAGGAATTGTTTTAGCAGCTTTCCCTTCGGGATTGATCCCAGACCGTCGCCAATGACCCATTGTGCTGTTCCAGTGCTACGTTAATTAACTATCAACCTACCATTCTACGATTCTTTCAACTTATGGATGTGGTAATTTCGTCAATACTGTGCTGTGAGGAAAAGTGCTTCGTGGTAATTGGTAATTAACGTCGTACAAGAGCTATACAACGGGCAATTGACGAAGGTCCGGGATCAATCCCTTAAAGGAAAGATCCGAGTACAACACCTCGTAATTTTGAACCACGGTCAGATGACGAAGTAAGGAATTGTTCTCGGAGCTTTCCCTTCGGGATCGATTCCAGACCGTCGCCAATAACCCGTTATGCTGTTCCAGTGCGACCTTAATCAATTACCAACCTACCTACTTACGATTCTTCCAACTTATTGGCCAACCAACCGGTATAGCAATTAAGGTGCTAGGCTTTAGATCGGAAGGTTCCTGGTTCGAATCCAGGTCCGTGCATGAATGTTTGTAAGCGTATGGTGTGACCCCTTTCTACCGGTGCACAAGTGAGGCGTGTGTGTGCTTCACAACGCGACTTCAACCGTCGAGGATACACCGTAGTTCCAAATTAGAACAATCAGCCGAAAAGACGCGTTTTTGGCTTGCGGTGAGGTCGGTTGCTTGTCTGCTCCGACTTAATTTGTTTTCCAAGATTTTTGGATTCTACTTCAAGGCTTTAGGCTGCTTAGTTCTTTAGTCTTTTGATATTATTATTTCCCTAGTGAAATTTCCCTAGGGCTTTGATTTTTCTTTTTCTGCTACTTGGGTAAGTAGTGTATTTTCTCTTATCTAACCTCTGAAACGAAAAGAATTCTACAAATGGGTGACGACCATACGTCATACCCAACGGGTACATTTGAACTTATATTGGATACAGACCTTATTAACTATTGTAGTGATGAAGGTAAAAATACTTTCACCTTCATTATTCGCCCTACTCAACCAATCCTACAAAAAAAACCATATACAATTAAAAAAGACATCTATAAGCATTTTTCATCTCACCAAAACATCCTAGAATGCAGACGAACGCGTAATAACCTTTTTATAATAACAGTAGATGGTAAACTAGCTGCCCACGAAACTTCTAAAATAAAAAACATCTTAGATGTACCAGTACACACAACACTAACGAAAGACAACCTAATTACCCAATATATAATTAACGGAATAGATACAGAAATAGCTTTAGAAGACATCATTGAAGACCTGGAAGAGCAAGACATAAAGATAGCAAGTATTACCCGATTTGAAAAAACTGTTAACCAAACTAAAATCCCGCTAAAAACTATAAAATTTGGCACCCCTACCCCTCGAATAAAAATCCGAAACAAATTGCATATAGGCATGATGATCCATCAATTAAATCTCTACTTAGAAAAACCTAGACAGTGCAAAAACTGCTGGGTATTCGGTCATGGAATCAAAGGTTGTAGATCCAACCAAAAATGTAGAATTTGCTCTGAAGACCACCCAGAAACTATATGTACTAATCAAAATAAAAAATCCTGCAAAAACTGCAAACAACCACATATTGCGGATGACGAAAACTGCAGAACCAGAAAAGAAGAAAACGAAATATTGAAATATAAAAATGAAAACTTGGTATCCTACATTGAAGCAAAAAACAAACTAAAGACCTCATACGCAAAGACAGTGACCCAACCAATAAACGATCAATTAATGGAACAAAAAGAAACATTAAAAAATAGCGACATAAAAGAGATAATACTCGAAACTTTGAAACCAATCCTAACCATTATCGAACAAATTCAAATCAACCAAATGTACATTCTGTCACAAATGGTTGAAAACAATATTATTCCAAAAGAAAACATCATTTATGAAACCAAAGAAAATACTGCCATTAATAATGCAACAACTATACCAGAAAATAACAAAATACAACAAACTACTCAAGATCAAACTAAAGAACAACAAAAACTCTAGAGTGGGAAAGAAAAAATCTACTACCAAACACTACAAATACAAATCCTAACAAAATTACCTCTACTATAAAACGCGTTTCAGAGAAGATATAAAAACTATGCAGTCCCAAAATAAACAAACAAAAACTTCTCATTCACAATCACAACTCGACCTATCAATCACAGACGGCAAAATGGAATACCAATAGTTCCAGCCACAACCTTCTTTCTTGAATTTCATTTCTTTATTTTTCTTACAACCATGTTTGATCTCAACTGTATTCAATGGAACTGCCAGGGTGCCAGAGCACGCCGATTTGACCTCAATCATAATAAATATTTCAGCCAAGCTAACATTTTAATCCTACAAGAAACCTTTTTAAAACCGGACATCCGATTCACCCTCTTCAAAAAAAACATTTTTCGTTTTGACAGACCTGGTCCTTTTAGAGGAGGAGGACTACTAATAGCCATCGATCAAAATATAAGTGCACAACTCGTAAAGGAAGAACAAAATCGGGATTTTGAATCCCAGGAAGTGAAAGTCCACCTCAACAATATTACTTTCCACATCATTAACATCTACTGTCCCAAAGGAATAAAAAACGAAGGGATGCTTGACAACCTTAGATTGGATCCCAACAACCTTTATATTATTGCAGGTGACTTTAATTCAACACACCATAATTGGGGTTTCAAGGATAATAGCAGTGGCAGGAATCTGATAAAATGGATTAATAACCAAAATCTCATTATCCTCAACCACCAAACTGCAACTCATATCAGCAACAGTGGTACCATATCTGCTATCGACCTTACTTTAACTTCCAATAACTGTCCCCCAATAACATCTTGGAAAGCTCACCAAGATAATTTTGGGAGCGACCATTTCCCTATAAATTTTTCCTATCATAAACCAAACAACCATAGACCAAATTTTTCGATCCATTTTGATTGGAACTACTTCATCAAAACTCTAAACGACAACCAAAGAAATATAACTGATCCCTATTTTCTCAATGACCTTTTCCAAAAAAAAAAAAGCCATTGAAAATTCTCAATCTCTAAAAAAACTTCCCCCACCCAGAGCCCCTTGGTGAAACTCCAGATGCAGCCATCTAAGAGCCAAAGCCAGACAACACCTTACCAAAACTAAAATAAATTTAAGCACATCTGACTGGGACCAATATAAAAAATATAAAAACAAATTAAAAGTTTTAATTCAGAAACTTAAAAAAAAATTTTGGTTTACTACATGCAAAACAGTTGTGTGTGTGCCCAAGACAAAAATATTTACAAAATCTTACAAAGATTAAAAGATCCTTCCAACCAACAAAACAATTCTTATAATATCATTCAAATAAACAACACAAAAATACATTGCCCACAAGAACAGGCTAACCTTTTCAATAAACTTTACACTTCTGATGAACACCTAGATCCCCTTCCCCTTAGTTTTGTTGACTACCACAATAATTCAATCAACAACATATTTACTTGGAACGATTTCGCTAAAGCCATCACCCAAATAAGAAATTCAACCCCTGGAATGGACAAAGTCACCATTGCAATGATCAAAATATCTCCTGATAATATCCAGAAAAATATTTTAAAAATTCTGAACACCAGTTTTAACACTGGCTCTATCCCCATATCTTGGACCCACTCCCTTATCATTCCTATCCTAAAACCACACAAAAATCCACTAAACTTAACCTCTTACAGGCCTATATCCCTAACTTCCACCTTTGCAAAAATTTTAGAAAGAATGATCCTCAATAGACTTGTAGAAGACATTTACTACAATAAAAAATACATAAATAAAAACAATCACGGTTTTCTTCAACATAGAAGTTGTATTACTTTATTGACCCAAATCCACACTGACATCTTAACTGCTAAAAAACAAAAAAATCATATAGTTTTCGCCTCAATCGACTTAAAGGGAGCATATGATTCAGTGTGGATAGATGGGCTCATGTCCAAACTACAAAAAAAAGGTATCACAGGAAAAATAGCCCTTTGGATTTTCAATTTTCTTAATCATAGAACTTGCCAGGTAAGATGGCGTAACACCTTTTCAAATACTAGACAAACCTCTCGAGGCCTACCTCAAGGTTGCATTCTCAGCCCTTTTCTCTTCCTTATTTTCCTTGATGATTTATTTGCACACATCCCTACACATGTCAAATGCCTAATATATGCTGACGATATTTTTATATACACCAAAAATAAATCTCTAACTGAATCTACAGAAGCAATCCAAACAACTATAAAAATCATTAATAATTGGTGTAACAAATGGAAACTAACCATCAGCTTAAACAAATGCAACATTATCAATTTTTCCCAGAATAAAAATTCCCAAAAATGCAACATAAAAATAAATAACACTATCATTCCAGAAGTAAACAAACTAAAAATCTTGGGCCTAATCTTTGACAAGAACCTGTCCTGGAACAACCACTTTCAATACCTACAATCCAAATCTTCTCGTACCCTAAATGCTTTCAAATTCATTGCGTCTAAGAGATGGGGTGCTTGCACCAAACATCTTTTGCAAATAGGCAATACTACTATCCGCAGCCAATTAGATTTTGGAGCTCCCATTCTCAGTACTGCTTCAACCTCACATTACAAAAAAATCAACCCCATTTTCAACTCCATGCTCAGAATCGCAACTGGCTTACCAAAATACACTCCTATCGAAATTCTACACTCCGAGACTCAAGCTTCATCTCTCCAACAACGACACAACTTACTAAAAACTACCTTCTACATTAAACATATCAGCCTGAGAGAGTGGTCTCCAATTTACGATCTCTTTTACAACCCACCCTCTATTATTTACGCTTCTTGGACCAATAAAAAAAAACCAATATCTGCAAGTATGATTAATTGCTTCGAAGATCTCTGCATCACAAAAAGTGACATTATTCCTTGGTGCCCACCCACTTCTAATTTTAATTACAAAATTTATCTTCAAAACTTCCTCTTCCAAAATAAAAATCTTCCTGATAAAATACTGCAAACCTCTTTTGAAAACTTTTTTAAAACTTTACCAAACCACATTATAATAGGGACAGATGGGTCAAAAACCAACTCTAATAGCTCACTTGGAATTGTCATTCCTAAATTATTTGTAGAACGAAGCTACACCGTAAATAACCTAAACTCAATTTTCACAATAGAAGCTATGGCAATTTTCAAAGCAATACAAGACTGGGTTGAAAAAAACCAAAATATCATTATAATAAGCGACAGTTACAGCGTTCTATCCAGCCTAAAAAACATTAACAAAAACTCAAACTGCATTATACTGCAACTTCATAAAATTCTAAGTAAAAAAAGCCAATACAACAACATCATACTAGTGTGGACCCCTGGACATAAGGGTATTCTAATTAACGAAAAAGCTGATCAGGCAGCAAAGAAGGCTGAACTTTTCAACATTGCAGAAGGTGTGTTTCACCTGAAGACATCATAAAACATTATAAAAAAGACAACCATAATAAAATATGTGTGTGTGTGTGTGTGTGTGTGTGTGTGTGTGTGTGTGTGTGTGTGTGTGTGTGTGTGTGTGTGTGTGTGTGTGTGTGTGTGTGTGTGTGTGTGTGTGTGTGTGTGTGTGTGTGTGTGTGTGTGTGTGTGTGTGTGTGTGTGTGTGTGTGTGTGTGTGTGTGTGTGTGTGTGTGTGTGTGTGTGTGTGTGTGTGTGTGTGTGTGTGTGTGTGTGTGTGTGTGTGTGTGTGTGTGTAACCTATGGAAAAGCTACCATAGAAACAATAACTTTCCACATATCAATCCTACAAATCTATGGTACGAAAAAATCTCTCTAAACAGAAACGATGAAACCCTCATTCAGAACTTTCGAGCAAATACCCTAATGACAAATTCCATTAAAAACAAAATCAATCTTACAGACGCTCCTAATTGCCTCAGATGTCACACCTATGAAGATTTGGAACATATTCTTTTCCACTGTCCAACTTTCCAAAAAGGTCGAAATAACCTAATTCAAACTCTCTCCGCTTTGAAAATTCCACACTCTTTATATGATATTTTTTCAAATTTCTCACTTAGTATTTGTAATGCCATATGCTTATTTTTAAACTCTAATCCTCGTTTCTAAATCTTTTTCATTCTTGAAGTATCATTTTTTCTTCTAGAGGCACAAGGCAAAGCAGCCAAGCCTCAAAAACCTGCTTTTTCTCCAAAGAAAGAGCATCATCATCATCAGAACAATCAGCACGACAAATTGGATTATAAATTGTGATTAAAGTGCAGCAGTGTTTAAAAAGTTCTCAGTCCGCGTGTTCTGGAATACAAGGATTACGTGCACTTGTTTCAAACCAAAATCGAACACTTCAAAGTGATTTAATTAACAATCAAAAGTGAGACATTGGTCCAAAACCGAACTGTACCTAAACTTTAACTTTGGATACAGCAACTAAGATGATGGGCTAAGTGCAAACAACAGTCGGCCCCGGTAAGTACTTTCGATTTAATTATGAGCACCAGTTATGTTGTGAATACGTAGGCATAAATGTTTTACATGTTGCTGTTAATTAATGATTCTATGACGGTAAGCAAAGACCCGATTAGGTGTAAAACGGGACGGAGCTTACGACAAATAGATGTATTCAGTCGGTTATTGAATTAATAATGCACATGTCCAAATTGTATCTCTCGTGCCAAAATGCTTATTATCATTATGTAGCTTTTAACCAAGCTTTAGAGCACGGAGTAAAAAGCCGCTGCTTCTTTCAACTGTATTTATGTGTTTAGATTATATAAGATTACAACAGCATTTCCCGTATTTTTAATCACGCTGATCCGAATTAAGATGCAGGTTTAGGGCTTTTCTTTGTTAATTGCTCTGGGCTAAAAGCCCAATTCAAGGAGAAAAGCTAAAACCAGCATAACGTTCCAATAAGGACTAAGCGAAATCGGCTCACCGGGCACTGTATTGAATGTATGTATTTTTGTAAATAGAGCCCCACCCAATTTGACAAGAACACGTCAGTGTCTCGTAAACAGACCTACGGGGTCCACAGACCTACTAACAGGTTCAACCGTAAAAACGGAAGGAGCAATGACCCGGCACGAGGGATACTACAGCACTGTGTTAAGGCTTTTTAAATCTTGGGCTTTAATCGGTTCCATTCTACGCATGCTGCATAGCTGCGTTTAAAGTTATGTAACTTGGAACCGATACCCAAATTTGATTACAAAATTATAATTTAAATTAGACGTTTACTGGCTTTACTGCTAATGTTAACTGGGATTTTAATTCAAAACGTTCCAGCATGGCCACTATTGTTACTAGATATTTATTTTCTATACAGAACACTTCTGTAACCACTATAGATATTTAGGTAAATTATCTGGCAGCACTACTCGCACACCCCAACAACTTATTAGAGAACTAAAGATCGGATTAAACGTAATTAAAACGACTCCTATGAACAAAGCAATGGTTTAAAAATCTGGATGTTTTTCCAAACAGAGGAACGGGACCGAGGCCTAGATACAACCAACGCAATTCAAATTGTTGATGTATAGGGAAGACCCCCCAGGCCGTTAATTAGATTGACCAATCAGGAACGACGATTCCATGCATAGCACCATACAGTTAAACTACGGGGTCCTCAACCTGCAACCAGCGTCAAACGCTAACTTCGGAAGAGCAATGACCTGGCACGTGACACATAACTCATTCGACGGGGTGCTTTAAACCGTACCCTATTTCAAAAACCAGACATTTTTAATTAAGAACAATAACCCCTTTTTCATTTCTCTTATCATAGACCTACAATACTGCTTCCAAGGCAATGTACCTTCGAACACAATCTGAAATGTTCCCCAAATTCTGATGATAATATTCTAATTTAAATGGCACGTATACTGCTAATGCTAATTAGGTTTTTAATTAATACGGCTTTTTCTCAACCGCTATGGGAGTTAACGCTCCAATCTAAATACCAAATAGCTATACGTCCACTGGCGATTAATTAGAGTCCACTTTAATCGACGATAGAACATTAGAACCTGATCCAGATGAGAAATTAAAGTCGATTTAAAAGAAATTAAAACAGCAACTCCGAGCTTTATACTGGACAAATCGGCTCCCAAAGTGACTTGTTCCACGGGTGGGCTACTGGGACATGTGCTTCAATTGGAATCTTTGCAAGGTCGTCGTTAATTAGACCCCTAGGCCTGCCATTGTCTGGACCAATGAGAGAGCCCCAGGAGCGGAAATTCCAACATCGCACTAGAAGAAATAGTTTCTATGTACGTCTTTGGGGTTTTCCACTCAATAGGGGAAGTGCTACGACAAAATATCACGAACGAACATGTTCCAGAAGAGAAATTAAAGCCGTTTAAAAATAATTTAAAACAGTAACCCTGGGCTTAATACTGGATAAATCGGCTCGCAAGTGACTCGTTCCACAGGTAGGACTACTGGGACATGTGCTTGAAAGAGAACTTGTGCAAAGATGACATTAATAGCACCCCCCGGCTCGCCATTGTCTAGACCAATGAGAGTCCGGCAGCTGTCATAAAAACGCTCTAAAAGGAGCAATGGGGCCCAGACACCCAACCACGCCTACCGGCCAATAGGAGAGGTGCACTGTCCAAGCATAACACATGCACCGAATGACTAAGACGCTTCTTAGTATGTTAAGCTAACTACTCTAAATTCGAGCATACCATTAACGCTAATTGGGTCTTTATTTAAATTATAGAATTGGGTCAACATAGACTTGCTAATTAGTGTTTCCTGTTAATGGGACAATTAAGAAGAAAAAAAAACTTTACAATTTTCCGCCTACCAAAAGCAAAATGGACATGTGCAAAGATGTATATAAGTTAAAGCCGCAGGTACCTAGCTATAATTTTAATCATTTTTGTAATTATTTTTTTTCTCATTTACTTTATTTTTAATGTTTCCATAACTGGTGCTCAACAGCTTTTCAAGTATTTGGATGTACAAGCCGGGGCTGGCTTATCACGCATGTCACAAGTACTTATAAATCCAAAACAAATTCTCACACTTCCACTTGCTATCTCTCAGAGACTCTCTCAGTTTTAAAATGGACACTTCATCTCTACCCAACACTCCAAAAACCAGCACTCGAATAGTGCAGAAAACAAATGAATCTGCGATCAATTTTCTATGTAAAGAGGTGGAAGATATTTTCGCAATAGACAAATGCGCTGTCAAACTAAAAAAAAACAAGAGTTACTAATAAAATAAGGGAATTCCAGGAACTATGGAATAAAAAAACCACAACACTAGCACAAGTCGAAGGCACATTGCTAGTAAGTCAAGAAGAAAACAAAAAGAACAGGGAACAAATAACCCACCTTAAAGAAAACATAAAACAATACGAGGAACAGAGTAAGGATAATTTATTGCAAATCGCCGCGCTAGAAGGAAAACTAAAAGTTTGCCAAGAGGCCAACCAAAACATGAAAGAAACTAACTTCAAAGAAGAAATACAAAAACTAGAAAACAGAAGAATTACCGACATACTACAAAGCCACCTAGCCAACAGCCGTAACAACCAAACAAACCAAGAAATTACAGAACTAACAAACCTACTCAAACAACAACAAGATACACAACTTAATATAAGCCAAACTTATGCAGCAGCTCTCACAAAGAAGCCCGCCAACACTCAAGAACCACCAGAGCAAAAAACTTTAATTTTAAAATCAACAACAAAAGCTACAGGAGAAGAACTGCGAAAACAGGTGCAAACAATCCTAGGAGGCAGAGCCCACAATTTCCAAGTAAAAAGCATATATGCTGGTAAAAACAACAACGTCATCATTAAGACAGCCACAACAAATGATTGCAAGGCTCTAAAAAGCGCAATAGAAGAGGACAACAACATCAATAAAACACTAACAGCTAGAATCCCTGATACAAGAATAAAACCTATAATCATTCACGGAATACCGCAAGACACTATAAGAGAAAAACTCATCGAAGCCTTGGAAACAAACATAGGAGAAAAATTCCAATCGGACATAAAAACAAGAATTTTCACAGATAAAACAGAAACAACACACATGGTCCTCTACCCCAACAATAGACAAGCATACAAACTTCTAACACAAAAAAGACTAGTATTCGCCTTCGCAAATTGTACCATAAGGGAATACAGATCAATCAATAGATGCTTCAACTGCCAAGCATACGGCCACATAGCCAAGGCCTGCACAGAAAAACCATACTGCGGCAAATGCACAGAACGACACGACACACGCACCTGTACCAGCCAGGTAATAAAATGCATCAACTGCGACCAGGCAAATACAATTTATGAAACAAACTTCGACACAAATCATTTTGCATTCGATAAGCTCTGCCCCAGTGCAGCCAACTCAACACCTCAACAACCAAGCAACGGCGACAACACGCCCAGCCCAACAACAAACCAATAGAAATCGCTAACTGCAGCACAAAACAGCACAAAAACCACAACCTAACAAAGAAAACAACAAACAAGAAACGTCATTCAAAATGACACCAACGCAAAACACAATATATTTTCTTCAAATTAACCTCCATAACTGCAGAGCAGCAACCACCCAAATATCGAAAACTATGGAAGATCACCAGTTCGACATAGCATTAATCCAAGAAATCTATACAAACAATAAGAAGCCACCGGGCATCCCACTACGCTGGAAAACTATCCTCTCAAACTCAGGAAAAGCAGCCATCATCATTAGAAACCAAAACTGTTCACCCACCATCATCCAGCAAAATGAAAACTCAGTCACTATTAGCACCAACACATGGAACAACGAGGACATATTTATAACATCAACCTACGCTCCACCGAACGATGAAATTGAGGAAACTATAACAGAACTAGAAAGCATTCATAACTTCTCACCAAAAAGCCACATCATAGGAGGGGACTTCAACGCCCATAGCCCCTTCTGGGGCTACGAACACGAAGATCGCAGAGGTAACCAACTTATTGAATATGCAGCCAATCAATGTCTACTACTCTGCAACTTACCAAACTCCCCCTCTACTTTCAGAAGAGGGGACGCAAAAGGTTGGTCAGACCTCACCTTCATTAAAGGCAATATAGCAGGCAAAATTGAAAACTGGCGAGTCCAGGACTTCCAAATACAATCAGATCACCTACCAATAACGTTCACTTTAACAACAAACACTATCATACCAATCCGAAACAGATTCAAAACTAAGCACGGCAATCACAACAAATTTATAAAAAATCTTCAACAAGGCCTAAACACAATTCACTTCAACCAAATAACATCATCACAGGAACTGGAGCGCATAACATACGACTACACGGAGACAACCAAAAGGGCCATGCACGACACTTTCAAAAAGAAAAACAGCATACACAAATTTAACATCACTTGGTGGAACACAGACCTACAAACGCTGCAGAAACACATCAAAGCCATACGAAGACGAACACAGAAAGAACAAGACCCCACAACCAAAGAACTGTTCAAAACTAAACTCAGAAAACTAAAGGCAACCTACAAAAAAGAAATAAACAAGGCAAAGGGAAAGGCATGGAAAACTTTCTGCACTAAAGCAAACAGCACTTACGGAACAACATTCAAAATAATAACAAACAAACTGCAACCAAGCAACATCATCCATATTACTACCGGAGCAACACCCTTCAACACAGCCGCAAACTTAAAAAACTTTCTATCGAACATCTATAAGCCGGAAAACCCACTCCAAGACTCACAAGAAGACTCACAAATAAGAAACTTAACCCATCCTACAAGTAACACCCAAATCACTCCCCACTTCACAATAAGGGAGCTCAGGCACATAGTGCAAACAGCCCCCAAAGATAAAGCACCAGGCCCGGACGGGATAGACGCCACAGTCCAAAAACTACTCATGGATGCAGACTCCGCTAAACTACTGGATTGCATGAACATCTGCAAAAAACTAAATCATTTCCCAACTACCTTCAAAACAGAAGTGGTACTCTTTCCGAAAATAGGAAAGGATCCTACCAAACCAGAATCGTACCGACCAATAAATTTACTACCAATCCTAGGGAAGACGCTGGAAAAGCTACTACTCTTGCGCCTCAACAAATTTGTCAAGGAAAAACATATATTCAATGATAAGCAGTTCGGATTCCGAACAGGACGCTCGACGGAGCACGCCCTAAAAGAAATCCTTATAAACATCGAGCAAAATAAAACAAATCAGCTCCACACCTGCCTGATATCACTTGACATTAAAGGAGCATTTGATTCAATGTGGTGGCCGACCCTCTTCCAAGCACTCCACAAATACGAGTTTCCACCAGACTTAATAGCCATCACGAGAAGCTTCCTAACAAATAGAAAAATCCTCCTACATCAAGGCAACACTACAGTCACACACCAGCTGCAAAGGGGATGTCTACAAGGTTCCTGTCTGGGTCCCTTCCTATGGCTAATCACAATTAATGGACTACTAGAACAAACATGGCCAACAAACTGTAAAATACAAGCCTTTGCTGATGACATAACAATAATAATCACAGGAAGAAACAGGCGCATATTAGAGTCAACAGCAACAGAAGCCCTAAACAAAGTCCAAATATGGTGCCAGCAAGAAAAACTTACACTATCACAACAGAAATCCATGGCAATAGCAATTGGAGCCAACAAACAGCTGACAAGAAAACCCACCATCCAGAGTGATACGATGAAAATAAAAGTAGTCAAAAATATTAAACTTTTGGGCGTTATCATAGACAATAATCTTAACTTCGCGCAACACCTGGCACACCTCAAGACAAAAAGCCTCACCCTTAGCAATAGTATGGCTCATACGGTCGGTAAAACCTGGGGCACAAAGCCACGTTTTCTAAAAATATGGTACAAAGCAGTGGCAGAACGCCAAATATGCTACGCAGCAAGTGCATGGGCACAATATCTCACCCAACGTAACATCTCAAAGTTGCAAAGCCTCCAGCGCCTCTTCACACTGCAAATCTCTAGAGCATATCGTACAACGCCAACAAATGCATTACAAGTGTTGAGTGGTATCGAGCCCCTGCACTTAGTGGCACACAGAGAAGCAGCATTCACCAAACTCATCAGATTAAAACAAGATGTAAATTACCTGGGCACAACTTTCAACAGCAATGACTATGAACAAGAGGCAGATATACACAAAGAAAATACTTGGCAAACAAATTACGAAGAAATAGGAAGACAAGGCCCAACCGAAACAGATTTTAAAATATACACTGACGGCTCCAAAACGCAACACGTAGTAGGAGCAGCTTTTGTGGCATTTAGAAATAACGTAGAAATCCATAACCAAAAAATTCAGCTCCATAATAACAACACAGTGCCGCAAGCAGAGAAAATAGCCATCCTCTTTGCCCTAGCTTGGGCAAAACAACAAACATATTCCGCCTGTAACATTCTAACGGACAGCCTATCAACTATAAAGACACTCCAACAATTCCAAACAAAGGATCCAATAGCGCAACAAATCCGAGCACTGCTTAAAAATAATTTCCACAATACATACATCAACTGGGTCAAGGCTCACATAGGTATACGAGGCAATGAAAGGGCCGACCAGCTTGCCAAAGAAGCAACAACAGGAGCAACAAACTTCCGAATCAACGCAAAACTACCCAAGAGCCACGCAAAACAATTAATGAAGAGAACAGCTCTTAAGAGATGGCAGGAGGAATGGGACGAGGGAGAAACGGGAAGAAGAACCTATTCATTCTTCCCAAATGTCAACCCCAAAAAGGAGCCACACGGACCATTCCTAACGGCGTTTTACACAGGACACGGCCCTTTCCCCAGCTACCTCAACAGATTCCGCATAACAGCCACAGGCAACTGCATTTGTGGGCAGGAGGGGACTCCAAACCATTACGTGTTTGAATGCCCACTTGCAGCCACAAACCACCTGCTACAACCAACAACTGAACACTTCAGGGAGTGGACCAAAAACACAGTAAACAACAGCAAGGCTCAAGCAAAGATAGTGCAGATCATGAAGTACCTAACAGAGAATATCGACATAATCAAACAATAGTGCCACATGGCAAATGCTATCACTATGCAACTAAAAACTTTAAACTTCCACCTTTGCTCAAATCTTACCAGTGCTGATACCACTTACATCGTCAATATTTATACAATAGGCCCCCTCAAATTATTTTTTCTATTCTCATGTTTACTTTGTTTAACCCCTGTATGTATAATGTACCCCCTCAAGAAGAGCTCCTACAATGAACATAGATAAATGGTAATTACACCTGCCAGCGTTCGGCAATAGGTGGCATCACCCCTCATCACAATTGACTAAAGCTCAATTTAACTATCAAAGTAAAACATATGTCAGAAACCAGCTGCGCAGTTGCTCCTAGAGCAGAAGCGCACAGCCAAGGGTTCGCCTAAAGCTGCCACATTCTGTTACGGTGGGCTCAAACCGCTCTTTCCGCAGCGTGTCCATCACAAACCACTTTTACCTGTCCTATTAGACGGGAGGTAAGGGGGACACCTGCGGTGTCCATGTCCAAGCGTATGGTGTAGAGGCGATTGGTGCACCTTAAATCTGTCGTGGCCGAAAGTCCTCACATTGGGTTGGTGTGGAAGTTTGGAGAGTGGTGTGCCAGCCCAGGTGTTGCTTCGTCATCTGGCCGTGGTTCAAAATTACGAGGTGTTGTCCTCGGATTTTTTCCTTAAGGGATTGATCCCGGACGTCGTCAATAGCCAGTTGTGCTGCTCTAGTACGACTTTAACTAAAATTACCATTACCATCCAACTTATTGATGTGGTAATTTCGTCAATACTGTGCTGTGAGGAAAGTACTTCAGGATTCTTGTCAAGATTAACTATGTTGGGTAGATAGGCATTTTAATTAGCGTCCTACTGGAGCAACTCAACGGGCTATTGACGACTAGAAATGGGGTTCATAATTAGTAAGTTTCAGCCTCGAATTCTATATTCACTCTAACTGCGTTGGCAATAACGATGGAGGGAGGGCAATAAGTTAGCCGAATCAAATATTACCCATACAATGATGTCATAGACCACATATAGACCTCTAGAAGTTGATATCGACCACTTTGGTGACCACTGGTCAAGTGTGTAATTCGGCTCTTAAGTATTTCAATAATAGTGATAGAATACGAGTTGAGTTGCATGACAAACTCAATGGGCTCATTTTATTTCCCGCTTGTATCTACGGGAATAAATCACGTTGGGTTGGCGTGGAAGTTTGGAGAGTGGGGTGCCAGCTCAGGTGTTGCTTCGTCATCTGACCGTGGTTCAAAATTACGAGGTGTTGTCTTCGGATCTTTCCCTTAAGGGACTGATCCCGGACCGTCGTCAATAGCCCGTTGTGTTGCTCTAGTACGACGTTAACTAAAAATTACCAATTACCTACGGGAATAAAAATGTATTCATTGAAGTGCTCTTGAATGGAAAAAAGACCACAGAATAAAAGTAAAACCAATCTCTGAATAGCTGACAGAAATTCTATATGGAGCATTTCAAAACCATCGTGAATAGATACTGAACATCCGTTCTTTGAAAACATGGAATCCTTTCACAAAATTGAGTCTTTTATGAGCAGTTTATTGTTTACAATTATACGGGCTTCAAATTCTATTTTGTTCAATGGGTATGAAACGCATGCAACGCGTAAGATTAGAATGTTCTGATAGTATAAAAAGTCTCACATAATATATGACGCGACAATATATATGTTAAACAATTCAAAGTTCAAATTTAGACATTCGAGTTGAATTAAAATTCCATATAATCTTCGAGTTTTAAAATTTAATGAATATGCTTCCCTTGATCGCTTTTTAAATACACACGCTAAGAATGAATTCTGATTTTCGTAGAACTCAAATCTGACCTTTAAAATGCAGATGTTGAAATAGTTCACTAATTGATTTCTACGTGAATAAGTGGGTGTAGCCGTGGCCTATTTAATTGCGTCTGAAGGACAACTGTGAAAGGTTTCGTTCAAAAATGAATTTAGTTGTATTGTTATCAATTTTCATACGCGCTAAATTAGTTTTAACTATTATCCGGCTAATTTACTACAGCAACCTAAATGTCGTATAGGTTTTGAATAACCGTGTCGCTTGAATGGATTCAGTTCTTCGTTTTAAAATTAGCATTTAATAATGTTATTGCAGTTAAAGGCTGCGAACTGGATCAAATCTTTTTTGCTTAACAAATAATTTAATAAAACTATGCCTCTAACGAGAATGGTAGGTAGGTAGGTTTTTATTTGACGTCAGACTGGATCAACACAACGGGCTATTGTCGAAGGTCCGATATCAGATGTGAAGGGAAAGATACGAGGACAAAACCGATCCAGTTGGAAGAATACCGGATTATCAACCAGAGGTTGCTAGTTCGAATCCAACCATAGACTGTAGTGTATAAGTGCACAAAGGGGGTCGGTGCACGTTAACTCTGTCGTGGTCTGCCGACCAACCGGTATAGTGGTTTAGGTGTTAGCCTCTCGATCCGAAGGTTCCTGGTTCGAATCCGGGTCCGGGCATGGTTGTTTGTAAACGTATGGTGTAGAGGCGGCTGGTGCACCTTAAATCTGTCGTGGCCGAAAGTCCTCACGTTGGGTTGGAGTTTGGAAGTTTGGAGAGTGGGGTGCCAGCTCAGGTGTTGCTTCGTCATCTGACCGTGGTTCAAAATTACGAGGTGATGTCCTCGGATCTTTCCCTTAAGGGACTGATCCCGGACCGTCGTCAATAGCCCGTTGTGTTGCTCTAGTACGATGTTAAACTAAAATTGCCATTGCCATTGCTGTCGTGGTCTATAAAGTCCTCACTTTGGCATGCTGTGGACGTTTGGCAACAAATTGTAATTATTAATTAGTGTCGTGCTAGAGTAACACAACGGGATATAAACGACAGCGGGATATTAATATCAATCCCCAAAGGGAAGGATCCGAGGACAACACCACGTAATTTTTAACCAAGGTCATAAGACGTGGCAACATCTGAGCTGGCACTACACTCTCCAAACTTCCATACCAACCCAATGTGAGGACTTTCGGCTACGATAGATTCAAAGTGCACCAGTCGCCTCTACACCATACTCTTACAAACATCCAAGCACTGACCCAGATTCGAACCAGGAATTTTCCGATCTAGAGGCTAACACCTTAACCACCAGACAGATTGGTCGGTGTGGATGTTTCGGTAATTGGCAATTTGTAATTAACGTCGCACTAGAGCAACACAACGGGCTATTGACGACGGTCCGGGTAAGGTAAGGTAAGGTAATTTTAGTTAACGTCGTACTAGAGCAACACAACGGGCTATTGACAACAGTCCGGGATCAATCCCTTAAGGGAAAGATCCGAGGACAACACCTCGTAATTTTGAACCACGGCTAGATGACGAAGCAACACCTGAGCTGGCACCACACTCTTCAAACTTCCACACCAACCCAACGTTGATGTTTCGAGAGTGGGATGTTACCAGAGCAGGTGTGACCTCGTCATATGAACGTTGTTCAGAATAATGTGGTGTTGTCTTCGATTCTTTCCCTCGTAGATTGAGATCAGATTGTCACCAATAGCCCGTAGTGTTGCTCCAGTGCCACGTAAATTCAAATATCTATTAACGGATTAGCAACCGGAGGGTTGCTAGTTCGAATCTAGGTCAAACTAAAGACCGTCGTGTTCATGGGAGCTAGTGCACGTTATATATCTGTCATTAAATATCTGTCGTGATCTAAAATGTCCTCATGTAGGCCTGGTGCGGAAGTTTGGAGATTTTGGTGCCAGATCAGGTGTTGACCTTTTTATCTCACCGTGGTACAAAATTGAGACGTTTCGTCCTCGTATCAATCGTTTCAGCATTGATCCCAGGTCGTCACCAGCCGACCAACCGGTATAGTGGTTAAGGTGTTAGACTCTAGATCGGAAGGTTCCTGGTTCGAATCCGGGTAGGGACATGGATGTTTGTAAGCGTATGGTGTAGAGGCGGCTGGTGCACCTTAAATCTGTCGTGGCCGAAAGTCCTCACGTTGGGTTGGCGTTGCAATTTGGAGAGTGGGGTGCCAGTTCAGGTGTTGCTTCGTCATCTGACCGTGGTTCAAAATTACGAGGTATTGTCCTCGGATCTTTCCATTAAGGGACTGATCCCGGACGGTCGTCAATAGCCCGTTGTGTTGCTCTAGTACGATGTTAACTAAAAAATTACCAATTACCCGGGCCGTCACCAATGCTCCGTTTTGTTTCTCCAATGGGAAGTAATTGGTAATGGTAATTTTTAGTTAACGTCGTACTAGAGCAACACAACGGGCTTTTGACGACGGTCCGGGTAATTGGTAATTTTAGTTAACGTCGTACTAGAGCAACACAACGGGTTATTGACGACGGTCCGGGATCAGTCCCTTTTGGGGAAAGATCCGAGGACAACACTTCGTAATTTTGAACCACAGTCAGATGACGAATCAACACCTGGCACCCCACTCTCCAAACTTCCACGCCAACCCAACGTGAGGACTTTCGGCCACGACAGATTTAAGGTGCACCAGCCGCCTCTACACCATACGTTTACAAACATCCATGCCCGGACCCGGATTCGAACCAGGAACCTTCCGATCTGGACTAACACCTTAACCACTATACCGGTTGGTCGGCCCAATGGAAAGTAAATTATCAACCTACCTACCGAGTTCTGGTAATGGTAGGAAAGAAGGTAATTATATAATATCACATTGAAGAAACATAACGGGCTATTGGTGACGGTTCGGGATCAATCCCCGACCGAAAAGATCCGAGGACAACACTACGTAATTTGGGATCACGGTCAGATGACGGGGTCACATCTGATCTTTCACCCGCTCTTCAAACTTCCACACCACGCCCACATGAGGACATTTATGATGCCCCGAAAGATTTAACGTGCTCCATCCCCCTTTGGTACACTACGGTCTTTAGTTGGATTCGAACTCGCGAGGCAATAGCAGGATGCATTCGGTAATACCATTCTGATGTGGTCAATGGACAATTGTGCAGAGACCGTCTACGTTTAACCTTTTGACTACGGCTATAAGGCCCGGTTCACACATCCGGTTTTTCAACATGCGGCGCCGCTGCCGCAACGCAAGTGCGGTCTGAGATATATTAGGTCCGATGGAGTAGTGCATACGTACCTCCAGCGCCGCTGGGGCGACGCACGTCCAACTTGCGTGCAATTTGTACCGCAGTTCCCTACGGCGCCGCACATGAGTATCCGATCTGAAGTACCTTGTTTTCATAAATAAATGGAATATAAATAATAATCAATAAATTATTGTATCCAGTAACATCTATTTTGTTTGAAAATATACTTTTTTTTACACCAAGTAAGCGAAATAAATACGTTTTCTACGATAGAATATTTTTCGCAAATGGCGCGAAATGAGTACTTGCGTCATTTCACGGATATGTGTGCATTGTTGGGCTTCGGTGCCGCAGCGGCGCCGCACGTTGAAAAACCGGATGTGTGCACCGGGCCTAAGATATAACTGACGCGATTCTTGCAATTTTTAACGTCAACTGCTGTGACCACAGTAATCTAAATTCTTTCTTTGGCGCGATTTTAATAACTTTCAAGGTACAACTCTGTGCTTAGATGGCAAATTGGTATAAGTCACTTTTCCCAAAAAAATTGAGTAAGTCTCATTCTGGAGTATGGTTTGTTAATGTTTAGAAAGTGTCAAAATGTCGTAAGGGGTCTCTCTTTCAGTTTATGAGAAGAAAAAAAAGGTGGAAAAATGTAAGGTAAGTCCAAAACCACAGAACCACATGTTGAATCTTGAATCTTAAAATTGCTGTCACAAAAAAATTAAAGAAATGACTTGTAACATTTTTCCATCTGAGCGCAGATCTAATGTACTGGCCGTTGTCTCAATTCCTTCTTGTAGCGATCATGAAACAACTGCTGTACCGGCCTTAGTCTAAAGGTTAAACCTGCACTTATGCGTCTTTGTATGCGAATCAAATAAAATTATTCCCTTATCCCAGGGGTAGCCAACCTTTTACATACCATGCGCCATTTTGTTTTCACATACGAGTTCCGATGCGCCATATAACTCAAGCACCTTTTCTAATTTACGTTCATGGTCCTGCCATATCCTTAATACTTTTTTAATAAAAGTATGTTTATGACATAATTAACATTTTTAAATGTTTTAACTCTTGTTCGTAAAACAATGTCTATTACAGCACATAAACATTACTTACCATTCATAAGACTTTTGACCCTGTTTGGATTTTGCTAGTCTTTCAATGTTTGGTGTAAAGTTGTTATTGAGAGCAACTGAGAATTTTTCAAATTTGAATCATTCATTCGCTACTTCGTTTTCCTTTTAGTGAATTTCATTGATGAAAATGCTTGTTCATTTGTAATCAAAGAATATGTAGGCGCAAGGATGCAATGCGCCACTTGTAATCATCCAATGCGCCATGTTTGGCGCATGCGCCACAGGTTGGCCACCCCTGCCTTATCCAACTAAACATAAAAATACTTTCAACAATATCTCATCGCAAAGAGACCGAAAGCTGCACAAATTTATTTCTATTGTTAAACATCAACAGTGTGACTAGTCAGAATTTTCACGGTGATGAATTTTATTTACTGCATTAATTCCAACTCAGTTTCCTTCCTGCTTGAATATCCGCAGTTGAATAATTTATTTGGCACATAGACATACATCGCCATCAAGACTGAATTCAGTAAACAAAGATTACAGCGGTATTAGGAAACTGATTAAAAAATAAACCACGCTACCGTCTTGACTTATCTGCAAGACCCTTCGCGGGATTTAATATCAGTCTAACTAGATTTTAAAAACTTTCGCTGTCAGACGAGATAGGAGGGAAAAAATATTTTTATGTTTTAAAAATAAAGTTTCTTGTCGATAAGGAGATCACACACACACACACACACACAACAGAGCTTGTTATTTTAAGGAACATTTCTTCAGAATAAATCTCAATTGAAAACGCGAACCTGTTCGTTAAACCAGTATATTTTTTGTATGCGAGTAATTGTTAGGGACAATATGGATGTTGTGAATAGTAAAGGAGAAATTATATATATACACTGTTTAAACTTGTGCGAATGTGATCAGGCTTCGCCAGCTCATATTTTAAAATGTATTTACTTTACAATGGACAAGGTTTTTTTGGAACCTCTACTTTTCTTGGAGTTTTTGGAGGTTTATGGACTCGTGGACTTGGTCTAATCCAGGGGTTCCCAACCTTTTAGTAACTGCGTACCACTTGAAATTTTTAGAAATTTTTGTCGTACCACCAGTCCTATATTTTTTTAGAAACATATATCTAATGTCAGAAAAGTGCCCAATGGCTTGTTTTATTTTAATTAAAATACTAAGAAAGCTTCATATTTTATGATTAATGCACTTGTGTTTCGTATGAATGATGTTTTAATAAAGGAAAACATAAAACGATTACTGAAAATTACAGTTTTATTTTTTACTCGCAGGTCTAAAAACAAATAATCATCTCGTGCGAATTAACTCGAATTATCCGTGCGTATTTTTCATTCATAAAGATAAAGGAATTCTTCGTAAAACGATTCGACAGGGAGAGATATCAACTTAATTTCGCCGAGAAAGCCATTGAATAGAATTAGATAATCAGCAACGAAGTTTCTCTTTAAATATTGTGCTACTGATAGCGTCATTTATTACGATGTAATAAAAACGTTAATCACAAAATTGATTTCATATAATCCCATTTTTCCTATAATGTGGTTGTACATACTAAAAAATCGAACAAACTTCGTACAATATTTGGGTCGCTCGTATCATCCTTGCGTACCACCTGAAACGTTGCGGCGTACCACCAACGGTACGCGTACCCACCGGTTGGGAATCCCTGGTCTAATCTAAAGAGACCATGTCGGGGATTAGTAACAACAACAACTGTTAAATTTCTTAATATCAAGGTAGGTTTAGGGGTAGGTGCTTTAATTAACATCGCATTCGAGTGACACAGTGGGCTATTGGCGGACTGCAATGTCAATGAAAATCTCTTGTGTAACAATTTTTGTTGTATAAACCTTTAAATAGTTATCAGTCAATCTGACAACAGTGGAGGACCGCGGTAGCCCGGTGATTAGCAAACAGATGGTTGGGGGTTCGAAACTCGATCGAAATGATGATCGTCGTGTATGGGGGCTGGTTTGTGTTAAATCTCCTCCTGGCGTCATACGTCCTCATGTTTTTGTGGTGTGTAAGGTTGTAGAGTTGGGTGCCAGATTAGGTGTGACGTCGTCGTCTGACCGTAGCTCAAAATGAACTGGTGTTCTCGAATTTTTCTGTTGAAGATTGATCCCGGACCGTCGCCAATATCCCGTTGTGTTGCTCCAGTGCGATTTTAATTAACAACCTACCAAAACTAGAAAAACATCCAGAAGATGAATATCGTCGTGCAGACCAAGAACGTGCGATGACTTTCGGACAGAGTGTACATGCGCACTGAGAGCGGGAAGTATGGCGGCAGTATGTCGAAATTCTACTGTGCTGGGCCAACTTTGAGCCAGTGTAACTTTGAATTGTGTAGAATGAGGACTGCGTAAGTGGAGCAGCCTTTAAGGCTGCTACACACTAGGCCAGTAATTTAGTCGAGTAGCGAGTGATTTAGTAGCTAAACGAGTTGGGACAAAACTATTTAGTCGAGTAGTTTAGTAAAACGATTTAGTGGACTCGATCCAGTCAAATGGATAGTAGGCGGTCGAATAGTGCCCCCCGCTCCACTCACCACTATCGTGCTACTCGACAGGTGTGAATACATCTGTTTAGTAGACTTCATTAGTTATTCGTTTTCATTGCGCGAGGTCTCTTTCTTGTGCGTGCTATTTGTTAAAATATGCATAGTACATATGAGTTTTAAATTTTGGTAACAGTTGATCGTCTGTCTCGCGGATTGTTTTCATCGCTAGATTTTAAATTATTATTTTTCTTTAGTCAACTGTAGTTCTGTTTAAATGTTTAGCGTTTTTTATTCTCTTGAATTAACATTTTTATCGGCAACATGATTCGTTGGAGTGATAATACTACTATGAAATTTGGGTGGAGTTGTCGTTCACGGTAAGACGTTTATCGCCAACTAATTTTTGTCGCCAAATCAAGATGGCGGCCGAATTCCGTATCAGCAAAATCGGAGAAAAAAAGAGAAATTTTGCTGAAAGGGTTGCCATACCAAAAACGCTAAATGTGAAGGTTACCATATTTGGCGACAAATCGCCTTTTTACCGTGAACGACAGGTCCACCGAAATTTGTTCCTGCTTATGTGAAACAGAAGTGCTTGTGGGATATTAAATCTCCCCTGTATAAAAATAAAGCCGCCAAAGCAGTTGCGGTACAGCTACATTCTACGTTTATGAGCGGTGGCAACGGCATTGGCAACTTTTTTTGGCGCACTTCTAAAGTCGCCAAGGAAATAATTATTTCAAACTCTTTTTCTTTCAACCGTAAAGACAGATGGGTTGCTTAATCTACCGCAACTCATTACTAGAAGTGAGCCAAAAAAATCGCCAAGTTCGTTGCCACCGCTCATAAACGTAGAGTGTAGCTGTGCCGCAGTTGCAATCGCTGAGATATAAAAAGCGATGGGAATACCAGTTTCACGTGAAGGAAATCAAACAGAAAATTAAAAGCATTAGGTAAGTATTTTGATTTATTTTTAAACTAGAATTAATAACCCGTCGTTGCTCGGGTTGAATTAATTAAAAGTTGATTGAAAAGTGATATGACTAATCACTTCTCTTTCGTAAAAGAATGCTAGCTTCATTTAAGTGTACGGAAAATAATTTTTGATAACATTTTAACTTTTTCATCGCTTCTAGTTGCTTCGGAAGTAAATATGTAGACATGATACATCCATCTATATACTCTATTTGATAGCATCTTTTTCATCGCGATTCAGCTTCGCTCTCCAAATCATCTTTAGCAGTCGACACTCGAACACCAACTAAACCGTGTGTGAACAACCACTCCCCCACTTGCCTTTTTCTCGTTTAGTAGAGCTACTAAATCACTCGCTACTCGACTAAATTACTGGCCTAGTGTGTAGCAGCCCTTATGTTCAAATTTGATTGTAATTTTGAAAGGACTGTAAGTAGATTGTTCTGAATAAATTTTTTTCGTATACAGCACAAAAAAAAAGATCGCACAAAAAAAAATCGCACAGTTAAAGATCGCACAAAAACAGGCTTGAGTGTACGGAACAGCTACACTATACGTTTATGAGCGATGGCAACGGCGATTTTTTTTGGCGCACTTCTAAAGTTGCCAAGGAAAGAAGTATTTCTTAACTCTTTTTCTGTTACAAATGTTTTTATTTTTACAACACTTTTTAAACGCATTCCAGAACGTTTCAAAAAGTATATATTTTTTTAAAACTTTCACAAAAAGTATTAAGCTTAAGCACATATCAAAACACATTTGTGAACCAGCAGAGAAACTAAGCTATGAATGTTGAGTAAGAATACCCTGAAACTTATCAATTACACTAAATACAGTGAGCATGTTAAAAAAAGAAAAAGATTTACAAAAGAAAAAAAAAGCAAGAATTAATACAACCTGATAACGTCAGAATTATTTCGTTAAAAAATAATGAAAACGAAAATGGTCAAAAAAAAAAAAAAACTCTTAATCCTATAGTGAAAACTATTATAATAAAATAAAAATTCCACAACTGTCAAAATACAAATAAATGGACCAATGGTATTACAGAAAACTATTTAAAAGGAAAAATGCAATCAAATGATATTTTAAAAACAAAATAACCAATGGGAGGAAAGAAGAAATTTCAAACGAATCAATGAAATCAAACGATTTTAACGTATTTTGTAAGAACTTTCTAGAATATTCAAAATGAAAATTGAAAGTTTCCGTTTGCCGCGGTTGCCATGAAAACCACAACAACCGTAACGAAATATGGGTTGAATTAATTTATCGTAACTCGCTACTAGAAGCGCGCCAAAAAAAATCGCCAGGCCGTTGCCATCACTCATAAACGTAGAGTGCAGCTATACCGAGTGTACTCATTTCGCGCCATTTGCGATAAATATTCTATCGAAGAAAACGTGTTTATTTCGCTTATTTGGTGCAAAAAAAAAGTATATTTTGAAACAAAATAGACGTTACTGGATACGATCCTTTTTTTAATTATTATTTATATTCCATTTATTTATGAAAAGAAGATACTTGAGACCGGAGAAGCGTGTGAGGCGAGCTGCTGCGCCGTGGGGAACTGCGGTACAAATTGCACGCAAATTAGACGTGCGTCGCCGCAACGGCGCCGCATGGTAAAAAACCGGATGTGTGCACCTGGTCTAATGCAGCTTTTTAGACATACACAAATGTGTTTCACGGCGTTGACATTGGTTTCAGGGAGCTAACAGCGCTTGCCAAGGAATTCTAATTAGGTACGCCATTTATTTGAATCTCGGAGCATGGCGTTCCGGCTTTGTGACGTTTCATTTCGAGGCTCTCCCTCTGAAATATTTATCATCTGTGCAAGTGACGCACCCTTCGCATTTCGGGTACTTAATATTTCAAGTGTTATACGTATGGGCTGTTCCTACGTGTGCGCTTCATGTAAGACTCGGTCGTTACGCCAGAACTGTCACCGCTGGTGTTGTTCTGTGGAGGGAGTAAAGGCGGATTCTTTTCGGGGTATTAACGGGTTTTCTTTTGCGATAAATGGAGCAGGATTTTATTTAGAAGCGGCATAAAATGTTCAGTTGTCTGGTGGTTTTTGTAATAAATATTTGTCATGGCTCACATAAAAAGACAAAATTTAGTACACTAACTATTTATTGACAACAATTCTAACTAGTGTATTATCCCAAGTGCACACATTGGAATTACTGTAATATTCAAAATACATAGATTCGAAAAAAAAATGTGCTGTACTATCCCAACTATACCGATTCCAATCGCTGTACTAATCTGAGCACACCGATTCTGCACTTACTGTACTATCTCAAGTATTCATATTCTAATCGCTGTACTATTCTAGGAACACTAATTCTACTTTCTATTATATGCAATTATAATTGCTGTTCTATATTAAATATACCGTTATTAATTACTTTTCTATCCCATCTACATAGATTCTATTTACTGTATTATATCAAGTACACGTATTCTAATTATTGTACTGTGTAAAGTACACCTATATACTTACTGTACTATCTCAACTACACTGGTTCTCTTTCTCTCTTTTCTTATTCTCTCCCTTCTCTCTCTCTCTTCCTTCACTCTCTCTCTCTCTTTCTTTTCTCTCTCCTTTCATTTTCTCTCTTCCTTCTCTCTCTACCTTCTCTCTCTCTTTCTTTTCTCGCTTCCTTTTCTTTCTACCTTATCTCTCTTCCTTTTCTCTCTACCTTCTCTCACTTCCTTTTCTCTCTTCCTTCTCTCTCTCTCTCTTCCTTCTATCTCTTCCTTTTCACTCTTCTTTTTATCTCTTCCTTTTCTCTTCTCCTTTTCTATCTCTTCCTTCTCTATATGTCTTCCTTCTCTCTCTCTTCCTTTTATCTCTTCCGTTTCTCTCTTCCTTCTCTCTCTCTTCCTTCTCTCTATATCTTCTTTCGCTCTCTTCCTTCTCCCTCTTTCTTTTCACTCTTCTTTTTCTCTTTTCCTTTTCTCTCTCTTCCTTCTCTCTCTCTCTGTCTACCTTCTCTCTCTCTTCCTTTTCCCTCTACCTTCTCTCTCTTCCTGCTCTTTCTTCCTTTTCACTCTTCTGTTTCTCTCTTCCTTTTCTCTCTCCTCCTTTTCTCTCTTCCTTTTATACCTTCCTTTACTCTCTTTCTTCTCTCTCTTCCTGCTCTCTTCCTTTTCACTCTTCTTCTTTTTCTCTTCCTTTTCTCTTCTCCTTTTCTATCTCTTCCTTCTCTCTCTGTCTTCCTTCTCTCTCTCTCTTCCTTTTATCTCTTCCTTTTATATCTTCCTTTTCTCTCTTTCTTTTCTCTCTTCCTTCTCTCTCTCTCTTTTTCGCTCTCTTCCTTCTCCCTTCCCTTTCACTCTTCTTTTTCTCTTTTCCTTTTCTCTCTCTTCCTTCTCTCTCTGTCTTCCTTCTCTCTCTCTTCCTTTTCTCTCTTCCTTTTCTCTCTTCTTTTTCTCTCTTCCTTTTCTCTTTTCCTTTTCTCTTACTTCCTTCTCTCTCTTCCTTCTCTCTCTCTCTTTCTTCCTTCTCTCTCTCTTCCTTAATTCTAATAGTTATACTAAATAGACCGATTGTACTTTTACCGTATTATTCCAAGTATACAGATTTTATTTCCTGCATATTTCAAGTACACAGATTTTATTTACTGTACTATTCCAAGTACACCGATTCTACTTACTGTACTATCCCAAGCACGCCTATTATAATTATTGTACTGTTATAGTTACCGTACTATCAAGTCACCAATTCTACTTATTGTACTATCCCAAGTGCATAGAGTATAATGCTATACCATTCCGAGTACCCAGATTGTAGCTCCAGGAGAGGAACGCTGACTATATCTGATCTTGAAAAGGAATCAGTGCCACCACCACCCGAAATAACACGGGCATGTTGCCTCATTCCTTTCCTGAAAGAGAAAAAAAGAAATTATTTCAGAAATCAGTCCCACCACCACCTGACATAACACGGGCATGCCGCCTTACTCCTTCCCTGAAAGAGAAAAAGAAATTATTTCAGAAATCAGTCCCACCACCACCCGACATAACACGGGTATGTCGCCTCATTCCTTCCCTGAAGGAGAAAAAAAGAAATTATTTCAGAAATCAGTCCCACCACTACCCGATATAACACGGGCATGTCGCCTCATTTCTTCCCTGAAAGAGAAAAATAAATTATTTCAGAAATCAGTCCCACCACCACCCGACATAACACGGGCATGCCGCCTCATTCCTTCCCTGAAAGAGAAAAAAAAATTATTTTAGAAATCAGTCCCACCACTATCCGATATAACACGTGCATGTCGCCTCATTTCTTCCCTGAAAGAGAAAAAGAAATTATTTCAGAAATCAGACCCACCACCAACCGACATAACACGGGCATGTCGCCTTTTCCTTCCTTGAAAGAGAAAAAAAAAGAAATTATTTCAGAAATCAGTCCCACCACTACCCGACATAACACGGGCATGCCGCCTTACTCCTTCCCTGAAAGAGAAAAAGAAATTATTTCAGAAATCAGTCCCACCACCACCCGACATAACACGGGTATGTCGCCTCATTCCTTCCCTGAAGGAGAAAAAAAAAATTATTTCAGAAATCAGTCCCACCACCACCCGACATAACACGGGCATGCCGCCTCATTCCTTCCCTGAAAGAGAAAAAAATTATTTCAGAAATCAGTCCCACCACTACCCGATATAACACGGGCATGTCGCCTCATTTCTTCCCTGAAAGAGAAAAAGAAATTATTTCAGAAATCAGACCCACCACCAACCGACATAACACGGGCATGTCGCCTTTTCCTTCCTTGAAAGAGAAAAAAAAAGAAATTATTTCAGAAATCAGTCCCACCACTACCCGACATAACACGGGCTTGTCGCCTCATTCCTTCCCTGAAAGAGAAAAAAAAAGAAATTATTTCAGAAATCAGTCCCACCACCACCCGACATAACACGGGCATGCCGCCTCATTCCCTGAAAGAGAAAAAAAGAAATTATTTCAGAAATCAGACCTACCACCACCCGATATAACGCGGGCATGTCGCCTCATTTCTTCCCTGAAAGAGAAAAAGAAATTATTTCAGAAATCAGACCCACCACCAACCGACATAACACGGGCATGTCGCCTTTTCCTTCCTTGAAAGAGAAAAAAAAAGAAATTATTTCAGAAATCAGTCCCACCACTACCCGACATAACACGGGCATGTCGCCTCATTTCTTCCCTGAAAGAGAAAAAGAAATTATTTCAGAAATCAGACCCACCACCAACCGACATAACACGGGCATGTCGCCTTTTCCTTCCTTGAAAGAGAAAAAAAAATTATTTCAGAAATCAGTCCCACCACTACCCGACATAACACGGGCTTGTCGCCTCATTCCTTCCCTGAAAGAGAAAAAAAAAAGAAATTATTTCAGAAATCAGTCCCACCACTACCCGACATAACACGGGCATGCCGCCTCATTCCTTCCCTGAAAGAGAAAAAAAAATTATTTCAGAAATCAGTCCCACCACCAACCGACATAACACGGGCATGTCGCCTTTTCCTTCCTTGAAAGAGAAAAAAAAATTATTTCAGAAATCAGTCCCACCACTATCCGACATAACACGGGCTTGTCGCCTCATTCCTTCCCTGAAAGAGAAAAAAAAAGAAATTATTTCAGAAATCAGTCCCACCAATACCCGACATAACACGGGCATGCCGCCTCATTCCCTGAAAGAGAAAAAAAGAAATTATTTCAGAAATCAGACCCACCACCACCCGATATAACGCGGGCATGTCGCCTCATTTCTTCCCTGAAAGAGGAAAAAGAAATTATTTCAGAAATCAGACCCACCACCACCCAACATGACATTGGCATGTCGACAATGTCATCTTGGGTGTGAATCCATGATCTGGAGCACATTACATCTGACGGGACCTCAAATGTCCCCACGTTGGCATGGTGAGGAAGTTTCGAGTGTTATGTCAGCTCACAGGTGTTATCACGTCATCTCACCGTGGATCAATATTGCCAGGTGTTGTCCTTGGATCTTTCCATTGCAGATTGATTCCGGACCATCACTGATAGCCCGTTGTGTGTCTCCAGTACGACATTAATTAACTATCTGCCTAATAAAAAAAATCTAATTAAAAATGAAAATTATCTTCGAGGAGCCGTGGTAGCCTATTGGAAGAGAGCGTATTTCATCAAACGGAAGGTTGCCGCTAAAGACCGTCATACGTATGAGGGTTGGTGTACATTAAATCTGTCATGTCCACAAATGTCCTCATGTTGGGATGGTTTTGAACTTTGAAGAGCGGGGTGCCAACTCAAGTGTTGACAACGTCATCTGAAAGTGGTTCAAATTTAAGTGTTGTTGTCCTCGTATCTTTCCCATCGGGATTGATCGCGGACCGTCGATTATAGCCCCTGTTGTGTTGCTTCAGTACGACGTTAATATATAAGCATTACCTATATCTTACAGTGGCACAAATGTACAAGTTGGCAGAATTATTGGCGTATAAAAAGTTGCGAAAAGTTGCCAATGTCTGTAATAGAGATAAATACGGAGCGAACAATATTCAAAATATTCAAATTAAATGTTCCGAAAGTACTTAAAACATTGTGTTCTAATTACAAAAGTTCTCATTGAATTAGAGCTCAAAATAATAATTCTTTGAATTAGAGATGATTATATATACACAACCCTACAATAATAGACCGGACGTCAGAGGATTTTGCATAATATCCAACTACTTGTTTGGGGGTGTTTTTCATGGTATACCCTGGAACCTTTGCATGTTGTTCCTGGTCAATTTAACGCCGACGCCTACACGAACATTTTGGACAATCAGGTTCTTCCTACGCTCAGGCAATTTTATCGAATGGACGAATGTTACTTCCAGGACGACAACGCTCCATGTCATGTTGCAGCCTCTGTCAAGCAGTGGTATCGAGATAGGGATGCAAAACGTCTTCCCTGGCCTGCTTAGAGTCCCGATCTAAACCCCATAGAACATTTTTGGGACACGTTAGAGCGACGCTTACGGACCAGGGAGCCACGTCCGAAATCGACAGCTGAGCGTGCGACATTCTTGCAGAAGGAATGGACAAATATACTCATAGCTATGTATCAGAACCTTGTTTTAAGTATGCCCAGAAGGGTTGCTAGTGTATTGCATAGCAGAACTTGCACCCCCCTATTAAAACATATATTCTTTCCCTTATACCATCGCATCTTGCTGTCCGGTCCATTATTGTAGGGTAGTGTATATAGAAATTCGTTGAATTAAATTCAATTACAGTATTGTATTAGATTACCGCTGAAATTTTGCATTGTCATAAATAGTCCTCAATCGGTTTTCATTGAAATATATCACGGTTTACGTCCTATTTTTTGAATCTTAATGCTATCATTAATATTAGTTTAAAAGATATCTTTTTAAAGATAAATTTTTTCTTAAAAAGACGTATACATTTGTTTTATTTTAGCTTTTGTTAATAGTAACATAGTAAGCAAAATGAGCGTTCAAAGAGAAGTATATCAGATTTCATGTATCTGAAATCCTTCTGACCTGAATGCTAGAAAAAGTCTGAGAAGTTAATTTAAATCTAACATTAGGAGCTTCGAACTTTCCATACCATAATCCAAAAAAGGCAGGATCAAAAAACTGAAAACTTGATACAATTTTAAAATTTAATATTTTAATTTTGGCATCGAAACTGGGTGTTGCTGTTGATACTTTTGAACCTTCTAAATGTATGATTAGTACAAAAACACCAAAACGTCTTAAAACATTAACCCATTTTGAAGATTTGTATCCTATCCTTTATGAAGAAATCACTTATTTTGTTCATCATAAAATTGTGAAATATTTTTAAAATTTCGAGCAGAATAGAATGATATTGGTTCGAGTTTTTGAATAAATACCTGGTGTAAACCATATTTGACATTAAAACGATCTAAGGTATAATACAAGATGCAAAACAAAATCTTAGACTTCGATTTTTACGGGGTTTTTTTAGCACAACATTTATTCTTTTTTAGTGTAGGTAGCTGCGAATACTTTTTAGTTTCATAGTTTACGTAACATTTTTTAAACATTTAATAAGTGTTTGAGTAACGATAAATTTAAATAGAAAGAAAGTTTTATACGATCAAACTTCTAATCGTAATTTGAACTACATCTTTATAAAATTTATGAAAATAGCAAAACACAACTTGAAGTGGGCGAATACTTTTGTGGCCTGTATTTCTGTTTTCTTCAGCGAAACGTTCCCTTTCTCACAGATGAAAATCTCTTCACAGTAACCTAAAATTTAATTTCATTGAACTGTGCGGTTTCGTTATCCATCATATTCGATACACGCTCATTGAGAAATAAAATATCTAAAAACTGCAAGACGTGTATTTTTACACATCTGGCACACCCACTTCGTATATTAATATTTTAATAAAATGAACTGAAAATCTCTCCTAATAATAAACGCAGACATTAACGCATATTTTACCTCCATAGAATATCTAGAGGCAGACTACATAAAAAAAAGCAATGAAGCTTTATTTGAATTTTTCATAGAATTCAATCAAAGTAAATTCGTAGAATATTTTAAAGTGATGTATATATAAAAACCTGAAATGGATTTCAAAGGACAGGGTCGTTTCACCTACGCTATATTCCATAGAATTAAATTTTTGTCAAATATTTCGGTGTATCTTCGCATTTCTGAGACGTTTATATTTTGTTACCCTTTTGCTTTTAATATCTTTATGTAATATTCATTGTCTACCTACATTTAATAAGTTTTCTTTTCAGTTTTCACGAGGCTTCTTCCCCAGACTGCATTACACTGTAAACAAAATGTATCGACCATACAAGATGCTGCGTATATGCGATCATTTTCACTTTTAATTTTAGCGTTGGTATTCTTTATTAATTATCGGCAGTTTCGTCGGCTTAACAAGCGAAACGCGTTAAGTGAAAAATTTAGAGATGAGATTTTTAGCTTTTCTGGACTAAAATGAGATGATCTTTTAAAAGTTGAAGTCCGCCAAGGTCACATTTTCTTTCCATGAAAGTTGTGTTTTTTTTTTTTTTAGGTATTTCAATTTGAGCGTCGTCGCAACATATCGGGATACCATGAAAGTTGGATTTCTTCAGAAATAAATTAAACGGAGCTTCTCAAGTAGAATTTCCACCCTTCGTTTATTTTTGTATTTAACTTGGAACTTCTTTTTGACTTTTTGCGTGTCACTTGTAAGAGGACGAAATATTTTACTACCCAAAAGAATCAATGTAAGGACTTTCTTGTTCTTTTTTGCATGACGGTTAGATTTCTTCTTTAGAAACACGCTTAGGGAGTAGAATTTTTCCTTATTCACTTTCACATGTCCATGTTTTTTGACTTAATGTGGTGTAGTCTGGCGATTTCTAAATTTTAAACTTCCATTTTATTCCAAAGGATTCGTTATATTTATTTTAAACCTGAATTCTATGGTGGGTTTAGTTTCAGAGTCTTATGGCAGACATCTTTGTTTGTGCTGAATATATTTTTAATATTAAAATTAATGAGCAACTGTAGCCAAGTTGGAAAAGTGATGGATTAGAAACCGGGGTGATGTGACTTCAAAACTCGGTACAGGCACAGACCGTTGTTTACACCGGGGTTGGAGCAAATTAGGGATGCGACATCGATGTCGATGTTTTCAAAACGTCAATATTTTCAAAACATCAATGTTTTATAAAAAAACATTGATGTATTTACCATTGATTTATTGGAGTCAATGTTTCTTAAAACATCGATGTTTCTACATTTTCGATGTTTTTACGTTGTCAATGTTTTATTTTTGAATGAAAAAGGTACCATAGTAACAATTAAGAAAAAAAAACGTGCAACTAATTGTCAGTGATGGCGACATCTGTCCCATCAGAAATAGGGATGCGACATCGATGTCGATGTTTTCAAACATCAATATTTTCAAAACATCAATGTTTTATAAAAAAACATCGATGTATTTACCATTGATTTATTGGAGTCGATGTTTCTTAAAACATCGATGTTTCTACATTTTCGATATTTTTACGATGTCAATGTTTTATTTTTGAATGAAAAAGCACCATAATAAAAATTAAGAAAATTAACATCTGTCCCATCAGAAATAGGGATGCGACATCGATGTCGATGTTTTCAAAACATCAATATTTTATAAAAAAACATCGATGTATTTACCATTGATTTATTGGAGTCGATGTTTCTACATTTTCGATGTTTTTACGTTGTCAATGTTTTATTTTTGAATGAAAAAGTAGTAACAATTAAGAAAAATAACCGTGCAACTAATTGTCAGTCATGACGACATCTGTCTCATCAGAAATAGGGATGCGACATGTATGTCGATGTTTTCAAAACATCAATATTTTCAAAACATCAATGTTTTATAAAAAACATCAATGTATTTACCATTGATTTATTGGAGTCGATGTTTCTTAAAACATCGATGTTTCTACATTTTCGATATTTTTACGTTGTCAATGTTTTATTTTTGAACGAAAAAGGTACCATAGTAACAATTAAGAAAAATAACCGTGCAACTAATTGTCAGTGATGGCGACATCTGTCCCATCAGAAATAGGGATGCGACATCGATGTCGATGTTTTCAAAACGTCCATATTTTCAAAACATCGATGTTTTATAAAAAACATTGATGTGTTTACCATTGATTTATTGGAGTCAAAGTTTCTTAAAACATCGATGTTTCTACATTTTCGATGTTTTTACGTTGTCAATGTTTTATTTTTGAATGAAAAAGGTACCATAGTAACAATTAAGAAAAATAACCGTGCAACTAATTGTCAGTGATGGCGACATCTGTCCCATCAGAAAGAGGGATGCGACATCGATGTCGATGTTTTCAAAACATCAATGTTTTTTAAAAAAACATCGATGTATTTACCATTGATTTATTGGAGTCGATGTTTCTACATTTTCGATGTTTTTACTTTGTCAATGTTTTATTTTTGATTGAAAAAGGTACCATAGTAACAATTAAGAAAAATAACCGTGCAACTAATTGTCAGTGATGGCGACATCTGTCCCATCAGAAATAGGGATGCGACATCGATGTCGATGTTTTCAAAACATCAATGTTTTATTAAAAAAAACATCGATGTATTTACCATTGATTTATTGGAGTCGAAGTTTCTACATTTTCGATGTTTTTACGTTGTCAATGTTTTATTTTTGATTGAAAAAGGTACCATAGTAACAATTAAGAAAAATAACCGTGCAACTAATTGTCAGTGATGGCGACATCTGTCTCATCAGAAATAGGGATGCGACATCGATGTCGATGTTTTCAAAACATCAATGTTTTATAAAAAAAAACATCGATGTATTTACCATTGATTTATTGGAGTCGATGTTTCTACATTTTCGATGTTTTTACGTTGTCAATGTTTTATTTTTGAATGAAAAAGTAGTAACAATTAAGAAAAATAACCGTGCAACTAATTGTCAGTCATGACGACATCTGTCTCATCAGAAATAGGGATGCGACATTGATGTCGATGTTTTCAAAACATCAATATTTTCAAAACATCAATGTTTTATAAAAAACATCAATGTATTTACCATTGATTTATTGGAGTCGATGTTTCTTAAAACATTGATGTTTCTACATTTTCGATGTTTCTACATTTTCGATGTTTTTACGTTGTCAATGTTTTATTTTTGAATGAAAAAGTAGTAACAATTAAGAAAATTAACCGTGCAACTAATTGTCAGTGATGGCGACATCTGTCCCATCAGAAATAGGGATGCGACATCGATGGCGATGTTTTCAAAACATCAATGTTTTATAAAAAAACATCGATGTATTTACCATTGATTTATTGGAGTCGATGTTTCTACATTTTCGATGTTTTTACGTTGTCAATGTTTTATTTTTGAATGAAAAAGTAGTAACAATTAAGAAAAATAACCGTGCAACTAATTGTCAGTCATGACGACATCTGTCTCATCAGAAATAGGGATGCGACATGTATGTCGATGTTTTCAAAACATCAATATTTTCAAAACATCAATGTTTTATAAAAAACATCAATGTATTTACCATTGATTTATTGGAGTCGATGTTTCTTAAAACATCGATGTTTCTACATTTTCGATATTTTTACGTTGTCAATGTTTTATTTTTGAACGAAAAAGGTACCATAGTAACAATTAAGAAAAATAACCGTGCAACTAATTGTCAGTGATGGCGACATCTGTCCCATCAGAAATAGGGATGCGACATCGATGTCGATGTTTTCAAAACGTCCATATTTTCAAAACATCGATGTTTTATAAAAAACATTGATGTGTTTACCATTGATTTATTGGAGTCAAAGTTTCTTAAAACATCGATGTTTCTACATTTTCGATGTTTTTACGTTGTCAATGTTTTATTTTTGAATGAAAAAGGTACCATAGTAACAATTAAGAAAAATAACCGTGCAACTAATTGTCAGTGATGGCGACATCTGTCCCATCAGAAAGAGGGATGCGACATCGATGTCGATGTTTTCAAAACATCAATGTTTTTTAAAAAAACATCGATGTATTTACCATTGATTTATTGGAGTCGATGTTTCTACATTTTCGATGTTTTTACTTTGTCAATGTTTTATTTTTGATTGAAAAAGGTACCATAGTAACAATTAAGAAAAATAACCGTGCAACTAATTGTCAGTGATGGCGACATCTGTCCCATCAGAAATAGGGATGCGACATCGATGTCGATGTTTTCAAAACATCAATGTTTTATTAAAAAAAACATCGATGTATTTACCATTGATTTATTGGAGTCGAAGTTTCTACATTTTCGATGTTTTTACGTTGTCAATGTTTTATTTTTGATTGAAAAAGGTACCATAGTAACAATTAAGAAAAATAACCGTGCAACTAATTGTCAGTGATGGCGACATCTGTCTCATCAGAAATAGGGATGCGACATCGATGTCGATGTTTTCAAAACATCAATGTTTTATAAAAAAAAACATCGATGTATTTACCATTGATTTATTGGAGTCGATGTTTCTACATTTTCGATGTTTTTACGTTGTCAATGTTTTATTTTTGAATGAAAAAGTAGTAACAATTAAGAAAAATAACCGTGCAACTAATTGTCAGTCATGACGACATCTGTCTCATCAGAAATAGGGATGCGACATTGATGTCGATGTTTTCAAAACATCAATATTTTCAAAACATCAATGTTTTATAAAAAACATCAATGTATTTACCATTGATTTATTGGAGTCGATGTTTCTTAAAACATTGATGTTTCTACATTTTCGATGTTTCTACATTTTCGATGTTTTTACGTTGTCAATGTTTTATTTTTGAATGAAAAAGTAGTAACAATTAAGAAAATTAACCGTGCAACTAATTGTCAGTGATGGCGACATCTGTCCCATCAGAAATAGGGATGCGACATCGATGGCGATGTTTTCAAAACATCAATGTTTTATAAAAAAACATCGATGTATTTACCATTGATTTATTGGAGTCGATGTTTCTACATTTTCGATGTTTTTACTTTGTCAATGTTTTATTTTTGAATGAAAAAGGTACCATAGTAGCAATTAAGAAAATTAACCGTGCAACTAATTGTCAGTGATGGCGACATCTTTCCCATCAGAAATAGGGATGCGACATCGATGGCGATGTTTTCAAAACATCAATTTTATAAAAAAACATCGATGTATTTACCATTGGTTTATTGGAGTCGATGTTTTTACGTTGTCAATGTTTCATTTTTGAATGAAAGAAGCACCATAATAAAAATTAAGAAAAATAACCGTGCAACTAATTGTCAGTCATGACGACATCTGTCTCATCAGAAAGAGTTTATTCCCTAACTGGTGGGATAGTTAGCGAAAAAAAAGTCAGCTTAAGGTGGAGAAAGTTAACAAACTTCTTTTTTTACAAACTGTAAATAACAAATACTGGGACATATAATATTCACGGACCCCAATATTTTTAATTTGCAGAAAATAAAAAATGATTTTGTTATGTTTACTCTCATAAGTTGATAAATAATTCATAATAATTAACAATAATTGTTGTTATGTACTTATCTAATTATACTTATAGTTAGTAGTACCTATGTCAAATTGTTGTAAATATTTTTTTATACTGTTTAATTTGATAATAAAAGATTTGTTAATTGTTCTTATTAATTTTTTTTGACTTTGTTTTGACAGTTAAAAAAAGCCTAACTTAAAAATTATAAACATGTTGAGTTTGTTTAACCAATTTTAAGGAATGGGGGAAAAAAGTTTTAAAACATCGATTTTTTTTTGGGGGTGATGTAATATCAACATCGATGTTTTAATTTTGAACATCAATGTTTAGCTGTCGATGTCGCATCCCTAGCACACATTACATCGTATGGGATCTCAAATGTCCTCACGTTGGCATGGTGAGGAAGTTTGGTGAGTGGTGTGTCAACTCAGGTGGTATCTCGTCATCTCACCGTGGATCAAAATTGCCTGGTGTTCTCCTTGGATCGTTCCATTGGAGATTGATTCCGGACCGTCACCGATAGAGCGTTCAGCGTCTCCAGTTCGACGTTAATTAACTATTTGCCTAATAAGATTAATCTACACATTCCCCAAGAAACATATTATACAAGAAATCGTCACGAAATGCAATTTCATTTAAAGGTTACAGGGATCTGGAGATCCCCAAATTAAGGCGGTTTTTTTTTTAATTTTGGTTGGGAAAATGATTACGGTTCAATATTAGCTTTAACTTCGATTCAAAATGTTAAACATCCTCAGCTTCATCAAACAAAATATAATAAAAAGAATTTATTAAAAAGATTAGGTAATTTTAATTAACGTGGTACTAGAGCAACACAACGGGCTACTGACGACGGTCCGGGATCAGTCCCTTAAGGGAAAGATCCGACGACAACACCTTGTAATTTTGAACCACTGTCAGATGACGAGGCAACACTTGAGCTGGCACCCCATTCTCCAAATTTTAACTCCAACTAAACGTGAGGACTTTCGACCACGACTGATTTAAGGTGCACCAGCCGGCTCTACATCATATGCTTGCAAACATCCATGCACTGACCCGAATTCGAACCAGGAACCTTCCAATTTAGAGGCTAACACCTTAACCACCAGACCGGTTGGTCGACTTATTAAAAATGATTATTCTTTTGATAATTGCCGACCAACCGGTATAGTGGTTATGGTGTTAGGCTCTAGATCGGAAGGTTCCTGGTTTGAATCCGGGTACGGGCATGGATGTTTGTAAGCGTATGGTGTAGAGGCGGCTGGTGCACCTTAAATCTATCTTTGCCGAAAGTCCTCACGTTGGATTGGTGTGGAAGTTTGGAGAGTGGGGTGCCAGCTCCGGTGTTGCTTCGTCATCTGACCGTGGTTCCAAATTACGAGGTATTGTCCTCGAATCTTTCCCTTAAGGGACTGATTCCGGACCGTCGTCAATAGCCTGTTGTGTTGCTCTAGTACGACGTTAACTAAAATTACCTTACCTTACCTTACCCGGACCGTCGTCAATAGCCCGTTGGGTTGCTCTAGTACGACGTTAACTAAAATTACTATTGTATTTCAGTATACGTACATGAAACTCGCATTATAGCATAAACATTGCCGCCGCCTATATTTAGTTTGACAGAAAATACCTCTCATAGATTCGAAAAATTCATATAATAAAGTTGGGCGAAATCAATGAGAAGGAGCTTTAGTTGAAACCAACCACACGGAAGACGTGAATTTCATTTCCGGGTACCCAAATGCTCTCGCACGATGTATTTCACGGATGTTTTCAACTGTGGTTTATCACCATTTTCTCCTCGTTTGGTGTTTAATCTAACCGGCGTTGACAAATTAACTGTCCTATATCAATTCTGAATTCAGTCTTTGTAATTTCTATTAGCAATAGAGCCCTTGTAACTCGATTCGAAGAGTGACAGATTAGCAACCAGAGGGTTGCGAGTTCGAAACTCGGTCCCGACAAAAGACCGTTGTTTACACAGGGGCTGCAGCATGTTAAATCTATTGTGGCTCCAAATGTCCTCACATTGGTATGTTTTGGAAGTTTAGAGAGTGGAGTTCCAGCTCAGGTGGTGTTCTCGTCATCTGACCATTGTTCGAAGTTACGTAGCGTTGTCCTTTTATCTTTCTGTTGGGTATTGTTCCCTGACCGTTGCGCAAGTAGCGAGTTGTGTTGCTCCAGTGTGATGTTAATTACCTAAATATCTACCTCTATTAGCGATATGTTGAAATCATTCCAACAACAAGCCAAGGAGCACCACTTACGGAATAAGTACAGGAAGCTCTTACTTCGTAACACTTTCTTCACTCTCATTAGCTGGACAAAAAATTCCTTTTCAAAGGAATTTAGTTAAAGATTAACTTTTGTAATAGCAGCTAAGTTCCCCATAAGTCAGCAGAGGAAACGATTGTTCTAAGGATTCGGCGATTCTTTTTATAATGAACACAACTTACAACTAAAAATAGAATAAAGCTTTAAAATAATACCTAGCGCAAATATCAGAAAAGAATATTACTGCGCTTGGTCAACAAACAGCAGTTTTCGTTTTGTTGGGTACGCGCTACAAATCCTTCTTTGTTAAGAATGTTTTATCTCAGAAACTGCGTTGTGTTGCTCTAGTACGACGTTAATTAAAATTACCTCACCTCTTAGAAATTGCATTGGGTTATGCTACCCGTCTGTCTACCACAAACTACTGCCACCACACTCTGTTGCTATAGAAACGGACCTTATCTCATGTTACATTGAGAAGCTTGAAGAAGTGCATTCCAGTTAGTCACGTTGGTGCACTTGGTGACAAATTGAAAATATTTTTGAAGAAAATCTACAATAAAATACATTACTTTCCGACGAGAAAGCAGTCGTTCCTGGGTGAGTCAGTTTTCGAAAGGGTGTGAAAACTCATAAGCCTTTTGCGACTACAATCTCTAATATTATAAAAGGAAGTGTTTGTCTGCTTGTTTGTTTCTTACACGCAAAGTCCTGTCGAATCTATGGCACTTACAGTAATTGAATTTGGCACACAGGTAGTCCAATGTTTTTTCAACTTTAGAGTTGCGCCGAATTTTAAAATTCAATCTAGAACATTTTTAAATCAATTTAATGAAATTTAACCATTATTGAATCCAACATCATAGAAGAGATCACAGATTCTAAATTTATTGTTTTCGTTTCTGTTTTGATTTTGCGCGAATGAATGATTTTCCAGCCAGACGATAAAAACAAATAATCTGTTAACTGGAGTCACTTAGTTCTTTTTTCTGTGTCCTGGACCGTTAAAGATAGAGTAAAAATTTCAACGGATTTGAAATCTGAGGAAAATTTCACTATAGAATCGATACCTAAAAATACGATTTTCTTTAAAAAATCATTTTTAAATTGAATATATATTTTATATTTTCGCAAGAGATTGTGACGTCACGTGAACTTTCGCTTTCCAAAAAAAAGATTGCATCTTTTGCCCTTCACGTTAAAAAAAAGGAACAGATTACATTTCTTTATTCTATTTCAGCGAATGAGGGCACAAAAATAACAAAAACATTTTGACTGGGATTGTTAAGTTCTGTATCGTAAAATCGGAATCGTTAAAGATAGATTAAAAATTTCAACGGATTTGAAATCTGGGGAAAGTTTTACACCACAGATTAATACCTTGCATCAAGGCATTGCCCGTGTTCGCAAACCAACACCACGGGCACAAGTAACACCGGGCTAGCCATGCAATGGCTAGTTATAGATAGAACTGGTAATGGTAATAGTAATTTTAGTTAACGTCGTACTAGAGCAACACAACGGGCTATTGACGACGGTCCGGGATCAGTCCCTTGAGGGAAAGATCCGAGGACAACACCTCGTAATTTTGAACCACGGTCAGATGACGAAGCAACACCTGAGCTGGCACCCCACTCTCCAAACTTCCACGCCAACCCAACGTGAGTAGATAGAGAACTGGAGCGAGATTCTTATAACTTTCAAGGTCCAGCTGCTCTACTCGTGGTTCAAAATTACGAGGTGTTGTCCTCGAATCTTTCCCTTAAGGGACTGATTCCGGACCGTCGTCAATAGCCCGTTGTGTTGCTCTAGTACGACGTTAACTAAAATTACCATTACCATTACCATTACCAGCTGCTCTACTGGTCGTAGTCGGTTTAAAGGAAGGCTTCCATACATTATGAATGGCGAACGATAAACTTGGAACCATAATCTGCACTAATGACGCTAATTGTAGAAGTAGGTAGTTGAATTTATGTTGAAAGTTGCACCACAAAGGGTTATTGGCGACAGTCCGAGATCAATCACAAAGAGAAAGATTCGAGAGTAATACTACATAATTTTGAACCACGGTCACATTGGCATTAAATCTGTCTTATGGCGGGGTATGAAAGTATGGAGAGTGGTGTGCCAGCTTATGTGTTGACATCGTCACCCGACCGAGGTTCAAAATTACAAAGTGTTCCCCCCAGGATTGATCCCGAACGGTCGCTAAGAGCCAGTTGTGTTGCTCCATAATGACAATTCGTTATCTGACTATGGTTCAAAATTACGTGGTGTTGACCTCGTCACCAGACCGGGGTTCAAAATTACAAGGTTTTCCCACCGGGATTGATCACGAACCGTCGCCAAGTGCCAATTGTGTTGTTCCAGAATGAGAATTCGTCATCTGACCATGGTTCAAAATTACGTGGTGTTGTCCTCGGATATTTCTTTTCGAGTTTCACCCCGGTAAGTAAGTAATTTTAGTTAACGTCGTACTAGAGCAACACAACGGGCTATTGACGACGGTCCGGAATCAGTCCCTTAAGGGAAAGATTCGAGGACAACACCTCGTAATTTTGAACCACGGTCAGATGACGAAGCAACACCTGAGCTGGCACCCCACTCTCCAAACTTCCACGCCAACCCAACGTGAGGACTTTCGGCCACGACAGATTTAAGGTGCACCAGCCGCCTCTACACCATACGCTTACAAACATCCATGCCCGAACCCGGATTCGAACCAGGAACCTTCCGATCTAGAGGCTAACACCTTAACCACTATACCAGTTGGTCGGCGAATTTCACTCCGGACTGTTTCTAATAGCCCGTAGTGTTGCTCCAGTGTGACGTTAATTAGAAATGCATAAAAATATACATACCAGTACGACGCAAATGTACTCGAAGCAACATCACGGGCTATTGGTGACACTAAGGGATAAATCCCGAAGGGAAAGAATCAAGGGCACCTCCTCGTCATTTTTAATCAAGGTCAGATGACGAGGTCAACACCTGAGCTGGAACCCCATACTCCAAATTTCCACACCATGCCAACGTGAGGACATTTGAGGGCATAACATTTAAGACCCACCAGCCAGTCTTTGGTAGATAGGCGCCGACCAACCGGTATAGTGGTTAAGGTGTTAGCCTCTAGATCGGAAGGTTCCTGGTTCGAATCCGAGTACGGGCATGGATGTTTGTAAGCGTATGGTGTAGAGGCGGCTGGTGCACCTTAAATCTGTCGTGGCCGAAAGTCCTCACGTTGGATTGGCGTGGAAGTTTGGATAGTGGGGTGCCAGCTCAGGTGTTGCTTCGTCATCTGACCGTGGTTCAAAATTACGAGGTGTTGTCCTCGGATCTTTCCCTCAAGGGACTGATCCCGGACCGTCGTCAATAGCCCGTTGTGTTGCTCTAGTACGACGTTAACTAAAATTACCAATTACCATCCAACCGAGACACCGCCTACCGAGTGGTTAAGGTGTTAGCCTCTAGATCGGAAGGTTCCTGGTTCGAATCCGGGTCCGGACATGGATGTTTGTAAACGTACGGTGTAGAGGCGGCTGGTGCACCTTAAATCGTCGTAAATAATATGTCGTGGCCGAAAGTCATCACGTTGGGTTGGCGTGGAAGTTTGGAGAGTGGGGTGCCAGCTCAGGTGTTGCTTCGTCATCTGACCGTGGTTCAAAATTACTAGGTGTCGTCCTCGGATCTTTCCCTTAAGGGTCTGATCCCGGATCGTCGTCAAGAGCCCGTTGTGTTGCTCTAGTACGACGTTAACTAAAATTACCGTCTACCGAGTGTGGTACTTTCCACTCAACTTTTTTACGGAGAGTAAATACAATAATTCATCCACGCACTTAAATAGTCCAAATAATACCTTTCTATAAACGTTACAAAGAGCCATGATTACAAAGAATCGGAAACAAAATATTTAATGTGAAATTTCTTCAAAAGAAGACACGTTTTCTCAGAAAGCCAAAGCAAAGGAACATATCTTAATTCCATATCATAATCGGGATTTGGATAAAAGGGTACTATATAAATTGAAAACGAAGTCTGGAGCTATGATTTCAGTCGCTAATGTCAACTGTTTGGCGTAAATTTGAATACCAAATGAGTTACATCTAGTTCCCTTTTGGTTTCTACATGAATTCTCCTGTTTGTGTATGCAATATTCCTTTTGCAGCACCGCAGTTGATGGTAAACCGCTGCATTATTTTCATTTTGTACTCCCATGTATTTCATGATTAGTTTCCAAAGAAAGTAGAATGCAAAGTACCTTTGCAAACATTGTGCTGTTGGATTTAAATTGTAAATGGGAAAGACTGTTCACAGATTCAACGGTGGCCGAATAACTACAAAAGTGTCGAAACAGAACGAAAACAGTCAGGTAATCCTTCAAGCACAAACGATACGAAAAAGAATTCGATTTTAAACACGAATGACAGAAAATCAGCTTTGGAATAGCTGCATTAGATTAATTAATTTCCAAAGACTGGATGATAATAGAAGCCGCATTGATAATAACTACTCGCATTTCGATCGCCAATCAAATAAGTCATTTACTTTTTCCAGACGTAAAAGTAAACAAAACTGGTTGGAAAAATATCCGGCTTCATCAACGTCTAATTTTAATTAGCAGATAAATTTCGAAAGGAATTCAGTCGTCACTTCAAATAAAGGGCTTTCTTTAATATTCCCTTTCTTTAAAAGTGAATTACTGCATATCTTTATGCGTGACACTTCAGCCGTGTTTGTTTACAATTATTGCTTTATAGAAGGATCCGCGGCTGCTTGGTAGGAAGAGTAGCAGATTAGCAACCAGGTAATGGTAATTTTAGTTAACGTCGTACTAGAGCAACACAACGGGCTATTGACGACGGTCCGGGATCAGTCCCTTAAGGGAAAGATCCGAGGACAACACCTCGTAATTTTGAACCACGGTCAGATGACGAAGCAACACCTGGCACCCCACTCTCCAAACTTCCACGCCAACCCAACGTGAGGACTTTCGGCCACGACAGAATTAAGGTGCACCAGCCGCCTCTACACCATACGCTTACAAACATCCATGCCCGAACCCGGATTCGAACCAGGAACCTTCCGATCTAGAGGCTAACAACTTAACCACTATACCGGTTGGTCGGCATTAGCAACCAGAGGGCTACATATTCGAATGCAACCAAAGGGGCCGGTGCACGTTAAACCTATCGTGGCCTCAAATGTCCTCCCGTCGACGTGGTGAGGAAATTTGGAGAGGGGGTACTAGCTCAGGTGTGCCCTCGTCATCTGACCGTGGCTCAAAATTACGTGCTTTGCCCTCGGATCTTGCCCTTCGGGGGTTGATCCCGGACTATCGTCAATAGCCCGTTGTGTTGCTCCAGTGTGACGTTAATAAAATACCTACATTCCGACAAAAAGTAGGAACCGTGTTAGCCCGTTTGGAAGATTAGCAATCAATTAGAACTGATCAGTGCCGACCAACCGGTATAGTGGTTTAGGTGTTAGCCTCTAGATCGGAAGGTTCCTGGTTCGAATCCGGGCCCGGGCATGGATGTTTGTAAACTTATGGTGTAGAGGCGGCTGGTGCACCATAAATCTGTCGTGGCCGAAAGTCCTCACGTTGGGTTGGCGTGGAAGTTTGGAGAGTGGGGTGCCAGCTGAGGTGTTGCTTCATCATCTGACCGTGGTTCAAAATTACGAGGTGTTGTCCTCGGATCTTTCCCTTAAGGGACTGATCCCGGACCGTCGTCAATAGCCCGTTGCGTTGCTCTAGTACGACGTTAACTAAAAAATTACCAATTACCAGAACTGATAAGTAATCAATCAGAACGGATAAGCAATCAATCAGAACGGATTAGCAATCAGAGGGTTGACTACCTACCTAGCTTCAAAGTAGGGGTAATTAATTAAAGTCGCACTGGAGCAACACAGCGGGTTATTGGCAGTGGTAAGAGATTGATCCGGAAGGGAAATATCCCAGGTAATGGTAATTTTTAGTTAACGTCGTACTAGAGCAACACAACGGGCGATTGACGACAATCCGGGATCAGTCCCTTAACGGAGAGATCCGAGGACAACACCTCGCAATATTGAACCACGGTCAGATGACGAAGCAACACCTGAGCTGGCACCCCACTCTCCAAACTTCCACACCAACCCAACGTGAGGACTTTCGGCCACGAGAGATTTAAGATGCACCAGCCGCCTCTACACCATACGCTTGCAAACAACCATAGCCGGACCCGGATTCGAACCAGGAACCTTCCGATCTAGAGGCTAACACCTTAACCACTATGCCGGTTGGTCGGCGGAAAGATCCCAGGAGAGCACCTCGTAATTTTAAAACATGGCCAAATGACGAGGTTAACACCTCATCTAGCACCCCACTCTCCAAACACACGACGCCAACGTGGGTGGAGATATTTGAGCTTACGATAAATTGAACGTGCACCATACCCCGTTTACACGACGGTATGTGGTTGTACCTAGTTTCCAACTCGCAACCCTCCTATTGTTAATCCGTATATTTTCCAACTGGGCTACCCTTCAATTTGCAGGATTGTTTCAGTGAAAACAGTCGCCACTTCAAACATAAGAGGCGTCTTTTAAAATCCCCATACATGAAACTGAATTACCGCATTTCTTTATGCGTGACATTTCAGCCGTTTGCAATTAATGCTTCAAAGGGATGAGTTATTTAGACTGTCTCGATTATTGACGCTGCCATAATAGAGAATGCGGGCTCGGTCATTTTTATTCTGCGCGCCTAATGACACCTCTATTTGAATTGGGAGTCACCCACGTTATTCTGCGACACGTGATTATAGGATGGTAATGAAGAATTTGACTTTCCACTGGGATTTCTGAGAAGAATGCGGTACTTGTTGTGGATAAGAATGCGGATTAATTCTGGGTGAATTCAGGCGAGTTGTGCTGAGGGTTGGATCCAATTTACATGCCAAACATTCTGAATATTTAATTTTTATCTCACCCCTATGTCACTCAGCAAGTTTATTGTCCTCGGATGACGTTCCCCCTCCAACGCAGTGAAGAAACTAATAATGTCATAGAGTTATCAGTTCATATTATTTTCATTGATTGCTCCCCATTTTGAAATGTGACCAGTTTAATGAAAGTGCAGGTAATATTACTGTACAGAACGCTTTTGGACGTGGTTTGAATTGCTGCATCCTGATAATTTGAATCGGAGTAATTCGTGTAGACAGTTTAATCGTTGTAACACACAGTTTTCCCTGTTAATAAAGTGAAAATTGTGCTTCTGACAGTGAAACCGTTGGAGTACAGTTTTCATTGTGCTGATAATTTTCTCTGTTGTTACAACGAAAACTATCAGCACAATGAAAACTGTACTTCCAAGTACTAGTCTACTTAAAGTATTCCGATTCATGCAGCTATACTATGTGGCACAAATTGAAATAGAGACCTTATGTTACCATTTGAAAAATTAGGCCAAACATTCTGCAAACTGCTGCTCCAGACTGCTCCAGAACAGAGCAGGCAGATCCCTTATGTTCCGGGGGAAAGGTGCATCTGTCGACCTGCTGTATCCCAGACATGTTCAATAGGTGACAGATCTGGGGATCTCTCTGGACAAGGAAGGGTTTTAACACTACGGTGGCGCTCCTGGTACAGGCGAGCCATGTATTTCTGGTTGTTATTGTGCTGGTAAACAGGCCCTTTTGGACACAGGACATGAAAGGCCAAACAAGAGGTTGCTTTATATACAAGACTTATCGCTGTGCTGTCAAACTACCTCGTAACTATAAGAGGATACCGACTGTCGTAAGTTATGGCTCTCCACACCATTACGCTAGGAATTGCAGCCGTGTACCTGTCGACAGTAATCTGAGAATGAGCACCGAACATCATCTGTATTGAAGCCTGTAGTGGCATCTGTAAAAAGGCTGCGCCCAAGAATTGTGAAGAGGCATCGAATGGAAGCGAATCATGTTTACTGACGAATCCTATTCCAGCCTTACGACGGATGATCACTGCTTTCGCCGTGTGGCGGTGACCCAACCAGCGCTACCATTCAAAGTTTAATGCCGATTGGCACACCACTGTAACCTTTAGTACCAAGATGTGGAGATCACTTTCGAAAGCCAATATCCTCTATTAGCACAGCACAGAGATACTACATCCAGTTGATCATAAAACCTATTATGTCTTGGTGCTGGTCCAAAGGTCTGTTTATCAGCCCAATAACGCCCGGCTCGCCTTAGTGTTTTAAACACTTCCTTAATCAAAGATATCCCCATATTCATCTCCCATTGAGTATGTCTGGAATATACAGGGTGATTCATAAGTACATATACAGTTTCCAGACGCTGTAAAACAGGAACAGTTTACGACACGGTCCCGAAATTCGAACTGTTAGCTAGGTATACTCATAAAGTTTGTATCCCCCTCTCCTATGCGAAATGACGTAGGCGATAGTGAGTCACGTGACTAGTCAATGGAAATGGCAGCGTCTGCAGTGGGAATGGCGTTTTTTGTGTTCTTGAATTGAGCAAAACGGAATCTGTCAGCGTTGTGCAACGGCAAATTCGATTACGATTTGGAAAAGAATCTCCAACCAGAAAATTCATTTACGATTGGTTTAAAAAATTTAAAACTGCGGGCTGTTTGTGCAAAGTTCTAAATCCAAGTACGACCGAGTCTATCGTCAGGTGTTGTCAGAAACTTTATTCATCTAATTAGACAGTAAAGTCGAAAAACTTTATTCTCCAATTGGATGGTGCATCACTACACTGGTCAGGGTACATGCGAAATTACCTCTATCAACATCGTCACCTATGGATTGGGCGAAGCGCCGACTACAACATACCACTAACCTTATGGCCACCCAGATGCCCTGACTTAACACCATTGCGACTTTATTTTTGGGGGCTACCTAAAGAATAACATATTTAACCATCCTCTTCCTATCGATCTAGCGGAGTTGAAACAACATATCGCATCCATTACCACTTCACTGGTTTCAGGTACCCTAACACGCGTCTGGGCGGAATGGGTTACCGGTTCGATGTGTGTAGTGTGTCTAAGGGTGTACAGATAGAACATCCGTGACTGTCTCTAAAAAAACTTGAAACATTCACCTACACTTCTGTTACAGCTACCATAAAATATCTTACATTGTCACTGTTATATAGTGCGTTGAAACTGTATACTTACTTATGAATCCCCCTGTAGACCTTCAATTACATCATCCTCCTCGGGATATAAGGGATCTGGAACAGCATCTGCAGAATGCTTGGCTTAATTTTCCACATGATAACCCCATTTAAGCCATAAGGAAGCAACTTTAAATTGAGTCATGGTGTTCCATCTCGAACACAGGTATTTACGCTTGATGTATTTTATATTGTGTTTATACGTTTAATACCTCCCATGTAAATATTTGATTTGGAAAAAATAAACTTCCTAATATTTTCACTTCTTTATTTCTTTCACCTAAGTTTTATGTATTGTGTAATATGTTTTCCCTGATCTCTGTATCATGATGCGTGACGAGTTTCTATTTGCGTTTTTGTTTCATATTCTTTGTTGAATGTTTGCCTTTTAAGAGTTTCAATGTCATCCCTCCCGGCCTTAAACTCTTTGTTGATATGCTGTTTTATACTTGGGTTGTAAAAAAAGAAACTCCATTTAATCTCACGATGTGCCATATATCGGCATGTATCGCCGCCAGAGGGGGACATTGCCGACTTTCCGGCTTATAACTTTTATGACACAACTCGTGGAATAACCCGACGTTGCTCGGATTGAAATGGGTAAATGTTGATTGAAAAGTGAATCACTTTTCTTACTTAGAAAAATGCATTCATTTAAGTTGTGCGGAAAATACTTTTAAATTTCGTTTTAACTTTTTCATAGCTTCTACAATTTACTTCAGATGCAAACATATGCATTTAATTCCTGAATAATATATTATAGGGAAAGACGGGGTACAATGAAACAAGGGGTACAATGAAGCTTTACTTCTAAAATCAGTAAAATTTGTCACAGAAAATTGCAATTTATACATATGTTATGCAACTATATGTTCCAATTACTGATGTGATTTGGATACATTTGCACTTCTACAATATTAGCAATAGAATATTATTGGTTTTTCACCACTGAAAGTAAGTTTCTTTACTAAAAGTAATTTTGTTTCTTTTTCCTCGTTTTTTTATGCAATAATTATTTTTTCTATACATTGCTATCTTTGTGTTGTTGTCTTCTTACTTCTAAAACCAAAATTAAAAAAAATAAATATTAGAAGTTTGAAAAATGTTTTTATTTAGTAACCTCAGTACGGGGTACAATGAAACACTTGCAGACGGGGTACAATGAAACATGTTGCATTGTGCCCCCGGGTGAATGCATTTACTTGAAGTAATATATCAATGGTAAATATAATATCACTGATAGAAAATAACATATTATTGGTTGTCACTAATATAAATAAAACCCTTTTAGTAAGGAAATGGCAACACCTAACATTAATATGAAAAGGCAACACCAAATCAAAACAGTAATTTTGAAAGCATGCAAAATTAAGCTGTTGTTTTTTTCTTCAAAAAAAGTACAGATTTCAATAGCAATTTAATTTTTTTATACTTAAAAACATTTAAGAATAGTTTATTTATTTCATAGGCCTAAACTGCGCTTGCTACAGATCACAATCCTCCTAAAGTTCTCAGTCAAAGGGGCCAAAAACAAATAGGTCAATTAACTTCTGGTGAAAGGGATGATCATGTTTCTATGTGTGGATTTATTAATGCTTCTGAAATTCTATACCCATTATTTAGTATTTCCTAGAGTAAATTTCAAGTTTTGCATGTTGAATGGAGCTCCACCTTTGACTACGGGTGATGCAACAAAATCGGGATGGATGAATGGAGATATTTTTGTTAGTGTTCTAACACATTTCCAGGCACATACACACTGTTCTAAAGAAAATCCAGCTGTACTAATAATGGACAATCATGAATCACATATTACGATTTCCAGTCTAAATTTTAGGAAATATAACGGAATAGTTATTGTAACCCTGCCCCACATACCAGTAACAAAATGCAGCCTTTAGATAAAACTGTGTTCAAGTCACTTAAAAATTTCTTCAATCTAGCTGCAAATGATTGGATGCTGTGTAATCTAAGTCGTACAATCTCTATCTATGAGATATCTTCTTTGCTTGGGCACTGCTTATTGTAAGTCTTTCACTCCGCAAAATATTACAAAAGATTTTTCAGCAACTGGAATATGGCCTTTCAATAGAGAAATGTTTTGTGAAGAAGATTATTTGTGTTCGTAAGTGTCAGATAGGCCTTGTCCTACTGAAAAGTATTTCCATGATCAGATCAATGAAACTTAAGACCAGACAGACAAACCCAAGAATCATAAGTTGTGGATCTTGCCATTAGTAGATCAGAAACACCGACTGCAGGTTGTTCAGAAACTGTTCATACACCATACCCTAGCTCTAAACCTGTGAGGAAATACATTTCTCCTCAAGAGATAAAACCTTACCCCAAGGCTGGTCCAAAAAAAGAAATAAGAGTAGTAAAACAGGAAAAAAAAAGAGTTTGGTTCTAACCACACCAGTAAAAAATGCTCTTGTTAAGCAATTAGAAGGTAAAAAGAGGAAAAAATCCAAGAAGGTATTGTTTTCAAAACAAACTACTTCCTAAAAACTCTGAAGATGACAATGATCCAGAATATTTTCCAGCTCCAGCTGATCAAAGCTGACAAAGTTCTAAGAATGAGATATCCACACATAACATGTGTGACACAAGAAGTATCTGAGTAAATGTTTATGTTTCAATCAAAGAAGGTGAACTGAAACGTAATTATATTCTGTTGGAAAAATCATAAATTTAAATGAAGTCGAATGTGACTAAAATAAACTATATAGGATGAAAATTGCTTGCATCATTTGGAGTGTTTCATTGTACCCCAGTATGTGTTTCATTGTACCCCGCCATACGGGGTACAATGAAACACTATGAGACATTTACTTTTTGTTATTTTTCAAGCATAAAGATATTGTTTAGAACCTAAACTAAATTTATTTAGATGGGGAAAATACAAGATTAAAAGTATGCATTAATTATATTTTTGTGCTTGCAAAATTGTGGATAGGAAAAAATAATTAGTAAATTTTGTTTCATTGTACCCGTCTTCCCCTACTATGCAAAAGACTATGACATATACAAACAGACACCAAATTCCGATACCGATGAAAAAATTCAGAATTCTGAAAATCGAAAGATGTGGAACATGTCGAATTGCGACTTCCTGAGCTGAAATAGTGCAATTCGAAAAAAGACATTAGACAAATATTGATGAAGACGATAATGATTTATGAAATTTAGTAATGCTCAAATATGACCGTGATATTTCCTTGTGCTAACTCAAATACACAAACACCGAGTTCCAAATCAAATTTATAAAATAAAACATTAGTTCATATTCAAGGCCAGATCTCAAATAGCAAAATTATGCGTTATCATCAATGAGTTTTTCGTTTGGGCTTTTCGTAAGTACAAAATGTAAGGCATGAAAAATTAAATATTTTACTTATTAGTCACACGGCGTTCCTCGTGACAAATTTATGCTCATAGAGAAAAACAAGCATTCAAAATAAGAACAATTGTATACTTTCAGTTTCCTGTAGAACGTGTTTCCTTGGTTATACCCATTAATTGCAGGAAAACAAACTATGTTTTCCGCAGTGTTCTAAAGTATAAGGATACCAAATTTGGGGTGAATTTAACGAACGGTGTAGATTTGTATAGATAGAAAATATACAAACATACACACACGTACTTATATCTATATATATAATTCTCTTACGTGGCACGCAAAAAAGTCGTTTTTTGTAATCGCGTTTTGGCAACACTGTACGATTGTTTGTTTATCGCAAAGTCTCGCGCATCGATTGAATTTATAGCGTTATCGGATGAAATTTTATTGAAAAAAAAAAGGAAATTTTAATGAGCTGTTGCAGTTAGTTTATAATAGAAATCAAAGAAAGCGGAGGATCTTTTCAGGGCCATTTAAAAAACGGTCCTTTTCAGGGCCAACAATTATACTTCAACAAGACGCTTGCACTACAACTTTCGGCAACAAACTCAATGAAAAAGTGTGGGTCGTTTGAATGCTGGGAAAATGCATACACAAACAACATGCTGGGTATTCAATTTCCACATTTCGAGTCAAAATTTGCACAAAGTTTTCATATGAATTCTGATTTTAGAGATACTGTATATATTTTTTCTGTAATACAGCAAATTTAGATTTGAAAAACATTTTTTTGGTAACATATTTTGTAAACAATCCCTTCTGCTAGGACACATGTCTTCATTGAGGCGAGCGAAGCGAGCATAGGTTCGCGCAGCGAACCAATGAGGATTGCGAAGCAATCCTCCGGGGGTTGGCGAGCGTTAGCGAGCAGGGGGCAGGCCCCCTAGTATATATATAATTCTCTTACGTGGCACGCAAAAAAGACGTTATTTGTTATCGCGTTTTGGCAACATTGTATAATTGTTTGTTTGTCACGAAGCCTCGCGCTTCAATTGAATTTATAGCGTTATCGGATGAAATTTTATTGAAAAAAAAATGAATTTTTGTCAAGCTGTTGCAGTTAACAATAGAAATCAAAGAAGCCATTTACAAAAAGGTCCTTTTCAGGGCCTTTATAGTTCAACAAGACGTTTGCACTACAACTTTCGACAGCTAACTCAATGAAAAAGCGTGGGTGGCTCGAGTGCAGGGGTAAATGTACAAACAAACAACATGCTGGGTATTCAATTTCCAAAGCATCGCTCACATTTCGAGTCAAAATTTGCTCAAACTTTTCATTTGAATTCTGATTCTATAGGTACTGCATATATCTTTTCTGAAACACAACAAAAAAATTTAGATTTGAAAAATATATTTTTGTTGGAATATCATATTTTGTAAATAATCCCCTCTGCTAGGACACATATCTTCATTGATGCGAGCGAAGCGAGCATAGGTTCGCGCATCAAACCAATGAGGATTGCGAAGCAATCATCAGGGGGTTGGCGAGCGTTAGCGAGCAGGGGGCGGGCCCCCTAGTATATATATATATATATATACTTATATCATTCAAATGCGTAATTTAATGAAAGATGAAAATAAAAATAAAAATCATATGTATTAAACCAGAAAACGAAAGTGAAAACGAAAATAAAGAAAAGTAGTAAACCAACCATGCAAGCGCGCTGAAAGCTGCAGACATAGCATGGCAAGGAATATATTTTTCTTAAACAAGAGGAAATTCACAAAATAAAAACCGAAGGAATTTATTGAAAACGAAAGTGTTGGTGAATCAGGGTGTCATCAGGGAGGAGCCTGATCCATACAACACAAAATGGTGTTTTCTACGAATACGAGCCGCAAAATGCTAAGAAATTGCTCATATACTCCATCAAACACCATTAAAAACAAATATGTTATTACCATAAAACTCACTGCTCACAAATAAATCCTTCAAGAAAAGTAATAAAGTAAGATGAAGCTGATTTATTGTTATCAACAATTACGCCACCGATGACTATTTCTATTTCGTCATTTCCTCTGAGTCATTGGTGTTGGCGGTTTGTTGAACTAAGTGAGTTGCGGCATTTGATGCGATCTTCTGGTTTTGTGTTGCCGGTCTCCCGACTGCTGCTGCAGGTTTGATTTAAATTTTATTATTTCCATCTTTTTTTGTATATTTGTTTTTAATGGTGTTTGGGGCAGTATATGAGCAATTTCTTAGCATTTTGCGGCTCATATTCGTAGAAAACACCATTTTGTGTTGTATGGATCAGGCTCCTCCCTGATGACGCCCTGATCCACCAACACTTTCGTTTTCAATAAATTCCTTTGGTTTTTATTTTGTGAATTTCCTCTTGTTTAAGGAAAAAATAATAATACCTATATATATAAATCTCTTACGTGGCACGCAAAAAAGACGTTATTTGTAATCGCGTTTTGGCAACACTGTACGATTGTTTGTTTATCGCGAAGTCTCGCGCATCGAACTCATCAATTATAGAGAGAGAGATATTGTTATTATTATACAAGATTAAAGAGCCCTTGGATTGGATACTGCGTCATCTCTTGGGTATCACGTGTACTAGGTTATATTCCGATCGAAACACTTGCCACGGTGGACCAGTTGGAAGAGGAACGAACTTGCAAACGGAGAGTTGCGAGTTCGAAACTTTGTCCAGCCAAAGATGGTCTTATTCACGGCAGCTGGTGCACGATAAATCTGTTGTTGCCTCAAATGTTCTCACGTTGGAGTGGTGCGGTAGTTTGGAGAGGGGTGCTGATCTCGCCGACTGACCGTGGCTCAAAAAACAGAGGCATTGTCCTTCGATCTTTCACTTCGGGATAGATCCCAGACCGTCACCAATAATACCAAGTAATATCTTTTACTTGCTTCAATATGAGTGTAAAAAAAATTGCAACTTTTATTTTAAAAGTTTTTTTTTTTTTTTCTTTTCAAAACAGAATAGCCAACGAAAAACGCTGCTGTTGGTGCGCTCTCAAAGCAATTGCCCTAAGTAGTCATCAACCAATCTTTCGGCAGCTAAAATGGATGACATTCGCGTAAAGCATCAACAAGCAAATATAATTTTTAAAGATTTTCTTTACAAAATTGTTTGATAGAATCAGAACAATTTTTTTCTGTTTTAATTTTTATGTTTTTGAATAACTTTGTAACAACAAATGAAATAAAATAATTACCTGTGGAGGCATTGATCTGTTTTAGTTTACCATATTTCTTACAGACATTTTATTTACATAAGAGCCGCACCACTCGCCTGAAAGAGCCACGTAATGGCCACCCTTGCTCTAGCCCATACTATGCTGTATGAAGACGGAACAGCTAGGTTTGGTGTCTGAAAGGTAATCGCGACATGTTGAGATGCAACGACGATTCTACGTTGAACTGTCTTTAAGCCTTTTCAGGACTCTGTGACAGTCATAGATTTCATCTCACTCTTCTGTGTCAGTCATAGATTTCATTTCATTCTCCTACCAAGAGATGGCGCCATGAGCACCACAAGTATTTTGGTAGTTGAAGAGAGACTACGAGCCACTTTCTTTCGCACTCTCTTGAAGGCAGGTTGTCCAAAAAGTTGAGTCCCGTTTCCCTGGCGTTCGTCATTAGTGTGCGAGATGCATCATACCCATTTAATCAAGTTTATCTCCTCTGTAACTTTGCTTAATTATCCTTACTTTTGTAAATAAACCTTTTTATTTTAATTTAAACTGGCCCTTCTTTCTTTTAATCGTTTTCCCTAAACCAAAAAAAAGCGAGTTAGCCAAGGGAGGCGGTTAAAACTATTTTTTAATACTTTGAATAAATAGCACAGTTGTCATTCAGTATAATGCCTAGGTATTACATATAATGCCTATGGAAAGTATATATAATATTAAAATAATTCATACTCTGCCAAAAAAAAACACCAGGCATTCTATCTATCGCCTACCATTCTATACAATGTTTGCTTTTCATGTATTGCAACAATCATTTTACACAAACAAATAATAAACTAGAAAACAGCAATATGGATGTGAGACGGGTTTTTCATTTAAACCTCCAATCTATCCTTTCTGGAAAACTTCTTACCAGCAAGGCGGACAAAAGCAAAAACTCTTGAGGCAGTTTCTGTCTTAGACCTCGCTCTCAAACATTTGCCGAACGCCCCGAGCTTCAAACTGAACATCAAACTGTATCAAAGGTAAAATATAGTTGAGATTTAAAGGCTTAGTTTTTAATATCCGGTTCAAAAGTACACATCGGTTCGTTTACTTCCGACCACGGCGTCGAAGAGAAGATTCCGTTCTCTTACTTCTATGATACGCGTGTAGAGGAGATTCCGAAGGGCACCAAAAATAATTTAGAATCGCCTTCTTGCTCTTTCACTTTTTCATTAGTACTGCGCCATTTTCAACGGGAATTCTAAAACTTTTCTTCCTTGAAGTTGTGCAATGAGGAACTTGCACCAGTGAGGAAAATGCTCATTTCTGTGTTTTATTATTAAATTAATCATCAGAATGTTCAAAAACGACAATTAAAAACCTATAAAATGGACTTAATTAATTAAAATTTCAAGTTTTAAATTACCGAAAAGTACGGTAAAAGAATGTGACCTCCAAACGCTACATGACGTCATATTGCACCACGCATCGACCTTAAAATTAAATTAATTCATTTTATTTCATTCTAATTTAATTTCATTTTAAGGTCGATGGCACCACGATGTAATGTTTATGTTTGTCTAGCGCTTTGAAATTTCATATTGCTTGCTCTTTTAATTTTTAAACAATCAATTTAAAAAAAGAAAAAAAACAAACATTTTTTGCTATTTCAACATCGCTATAAAAGTAAACAAACCGTCATGGTGCATAGTGACGTCACAAGAAGCGGCGTGGGAAAACTAGAATTTTTTAAGATGAAGTAAATAGTGCGAACTTTAAATTTTTTTATTTTACCTTTTCGAGCTATAAAAGTAAAAAAGAAAGATACTTTCCATCCTATTTTTTCATCTCTACTATTATAAAAGGAAGTGTTTGTTTGGCGGATGCAAAATCATGACGATTCTATGACACTTACAGCAATGAGATTTGGCACACAGGTAGTCCGAATTTTTTGCAATGTTTGGGTCGCGTCGAATTTTAAAATTCAATCTAGAAGATTTTTAAATGAATTTAATAGTTTTATTCTCTACCTGGTTCCGCAAACGCGTTCTTTCGCGAAACAAGAAACACCATAATCTTGACTTTTTCTACCCACGTGACCTTGCAATCAGCCTTTGGATACATGCCAAGTTTTTTTCATCGCAGGGGAATCAACACCTACTGTAGAGAAAATTATTTTTTTCGTTTCCGCTTTGATTTTTACATTTCCTGTCTCATTTCCGCGAATGAGAGCAAGAAATAAAAAACATATTGACTGGGATTGTTAAGTTTTCTTTTCGTAAAATCGGAATCGCTAAAGATAGATTGAAAATTTCAACGGATTTGAAATCTGCGGAACATTTCAATTTAAATTAATACCTAAAAATATGATTTTCTTTAAATAAATAATTTTTAAATTGAATATATTTTCAACGGATTTGATATTTGCGGAAAATTTTACACCAGATTAATACCTTAAGTCACGGCGTTGCCCGTGTTGGGTTTACTTCGCAAACCAACACCAAGGGCACGGGCTAGCCACTCAGTGTCTAGTTTTCTATATTACAAAAATATAAACAAAAACGTGCAAGTTCCTAATTCTCTCTGAGTTGTGGCAGCATTTTTGTCAGAGGCTGTAGGGGGGCGTTGCGTGGAGATCGGAACCTAACTAACCTTGATAGGTAGCTAATTAACGTCGCTTTAGGGCAACACAAAGGGCTGTTGGCGATGTTCTGGGATCAGTCCCGAAGTGAAAGACCTTAATTTTGAAACACGGTCAGATGACGTGGTCAACATTCTGAGCTGGCACTCTACTCCCCAAACTTAAACATCATGCTAACGAGAGGACGTTTGATTTCACGATAGTACCATCGTACACGACGATCTTTGGTTGGACGTAGTTCCGAACTCTCTGCCTTTCGATTACTAATCCTTCCAACTGTTCTAATCCTTCCAAAAGTTCGAATCCAACCAAAGACCGATGTGCACAAAGTGGGGTTGGTGCACGTTAAATTCGTCGTGACCTCAAGGGTCCTCATGTTAGCCTGGTGTGGAAGTTTCAAGAGTGTGGTACCGGCTCAAGTGTGATCACGTCATCCGACTGTGTTCCAAAATTACGAGGTGTTGTCCTCGGATCTTTCGCTTCGAGACTGATCCCAGACTGTCGCAAACAGTCCTTTATGTTTCTCCAGTGCAACGTTAATTAAATACTTACCAACCATCCAACTGGAAAACCACGACACAAAACCTTGTACAGAAGAAGAAAAGATTAAAAGCAACTAAAAATACGAAAGAAAATAATTTTTGAGATTTTTACTGTTTATGAAAACTTGAATTGTTCTTTTTATAACGATACCTCATTTGTAGAAATCCGTTAATTGGAAGTATTTTTAAATATTTTGCAAAGTAGATGCACTATTACCGCGACGTACGTCCCTTCCGAAGTTTAAATTACTTTATTTTAGTTGGTTATGTTTAGATAGGTTTTTTAGTAGTAGATAGTAAATAAAAATATTTAAACATCTAAATTCTCCCTTCTCAGGCGCACGGCTATCGCGACAGTCGCTTCAACACAGCCATCTGGAAAATGTTTCGATCTTCGGAAAGTTCTGTTGGCAGTGCCACAAGTAAATCTTTCTCCTGTATAAACCCCATTGATTTTGTTTTCGCATAGTGTGTATGTAGGAATTCTAATTACATTCATTTAGAGCGAGAGAGGTCGATACTAATAGTTTGTTCAAGCATCAAAATAACAGAAAAGGTTCCCACCCGTTTTTTAACGTTAGGAGCACGGCATGCACCTAGCGGGAAAAAATTATATGCACAATTTTATTTTCATGTGTACAGTGCACCTGTGCACCCGGGTATTTCGAGCCCTGCTTTAAGAGCTACGGAAACACAGGAGAACCTAGCTTTTTATATAACTAGGGGGCTCCGCCCACTGCTCGCTATCACTCGTCAACCCCCGATGATTGCTACGCAATCAAATTTAGTTTGCTTCGCGAAATATACTTTTCAACAGTGAGGGGGAGGGAATTGCTTCACAATCCATCCCCATTTGGAACGTTGCTGGATTGATCCCAGACCTCTAGTACGAAGTTAATTGAAGATTCCCTTCCCATTGCGATATATCGCATGCGCCCGAGAAACGGAAAATTGCCTACTTTTTATGCTAGATTAGCGGATCCGTATATAAGCCGACCCCAGTTCTTTAGCTCTAGAAAACGTTCCAAAAAAATCACGGCTTATAACTACAGGGAAATATAGTGTATTTAAAAACAAAATGTTTTTTAAAATGTCAAGAACAAAACACATCTTATTTCCACATAAAAAAGGAAATATTTTTAGCATAACATATTGTTAAAATTCAGATCTCATCATAATTATAAATGTTTTAGCTCATCCGTGTTTGTTGTAATAGTACTTTTGAAGATTTTAATATTCGACTGTTGCTATGGAAACGGCGACTGAATTTGCTGTTTCTTATGATGACAACATTGCAAGCTTTCTAGCTCTCAAATTTTATGAATGAACTAGCAGAAATACCCGTCTTTGCTCGGGTTGAATTAAGCCTTTTAAATCCAAAGTGGTGTAAGTCCACTTTCTGAAAAATCTGAGCCCCCCCCCCCCCCCCTAATGGAAGTAACAAATTTTAAATAATGAAAACTACTTGTAGGAAAGGTGGTCTAACTCCTGATTCTCCAAATAACCACACATATGGCAACACAAAATTATGCAGTTAGTGAAGCTATCAAACTGCTGACAGCCAAAGTAGTGTATCTAGGAGGTTTTTTTTTTTTTTTTTGTCATTTTTATAGTTAACGTTGTACTAGAGCAACACAACGGGCTATTGACGACGGCCCGGGTAATTGGTAATTGGTAATTGTAGTTAACGTCGTACTAGAGCAACACAACGGGCTATTGACGACGGTCCGGGATCAGTCCCTTAAGGGAAAGATCCGAGGACAACACTTCGTAATTTTGAACCACAGTCATATGACGAAGCAACACCTGAGCTGGCACCCCACTCTCCAAACTTCCACACCAACCCAACGTGAGGACTTTCGGCCACGACAGATTTAAGGTGCACCATACGCTTACAAACATCCATACCCGAACCCGGATTCGCACCAGGAACCTTTCGTTCTAGAGGCTAACACCTTAACTATCTGGGAGTTACTCCACATTTCCAGTAACTGTTTGGATTTTTTTTTATTCTAATGAATATAATGCAAAACATTGCTGTTTAAAAATTTGGTTGATCGCGAATGTTAAAACCACTTCCACTACTTCTGTCCTTATTATTTTTGATTGTATGTTGCGTTTTTGTGTTAGTCCTAAATAAAGTTGTATATTCAATGTATTGAATTGGTTGTTCAATCAAAATATTCAATTTCATCACTTTGCTTGTTCCAAGTTATATTTAGTTTTTTTTTAAAGAGTGAAGCTGTTGGGATTGACTTGTTAGGGCAGTTCGCACAAGCTCAGTTAATTGCTCATCAGTTAAAACAGACCGATGCTTATTTTTAATACATTAAAATGTTGATGTTTTCAAAACTCAATAGGTGAACAGCCATTTTGTTCAACCTGTTTCAATCCTCCATTTTGTCAGTCGGCAAAACAATATTGTAATATTTTTCATACATTTCCTATGCTGAATCTTTTGCGTAGTATAGTCTATATTGTAAGAACTGGTGTATCTGTTTTCTGTCACTTTTGCTTAAGTTTGTAGGTAATGCTCTAGCTTTTTATTTCCGCTAAATTCACATTATTTCTAAACTCAGAACTAACCAAAACCTGTTTTATGTTAAATGCCTCATACACAGTCCAGTCACATTAATGTAACCACCACCTATTTTCGACGTCAACGTGAAATAACCAATCACAAAAGGCAGGTGGCAGCACATTGCAGTGGAGTGTATATAAAGGATGTCCTAGGGCATCGGAAAGCATTTCAATCGTTGGCGTAATGCAGAAACGTACCGATTTATCCGACGTCCAAAAGGGCATGATTATTGGCTTTGGGGCCAAGGGTGGAAGCATTTCGGAAAAGGCTCATTTTGTGAACTGTTCGCGTGCCGCCGTGGTAAAAGTATACCGTGCATGGCAAAATGGCACTATCCAAAATCAACGGTGTGGCACATGTGGTGCACCACGGGCTATAGATGACAGAGGCGAACGAAGGCTGCGGAGATGCGTTCGGGCGAATAGACGTGCAACTGTTGAGCAACTGACCGCCCAGATGAACCAAGGCGCTACCAAGAGTGTATCCTCAACAACGGTTCAGCGATGCGCATGCGCCTCCGCAGCAGACGCCTGGTTAATGCACCTATGCTGACAGCTGTTCATCGGCGACGAAGGCTGGAATTTGTACGCCAGTACCGCAACTGGACGTCCACAGAGTGGCGACAGGTGGCTTTTTCCGATGAATCACGTTTTATGCTCCATCGGACAAATGGACGTTGGCGTATACGGCGTGAAACGTCTGAAAGCAAACACCCTGCAACAATTGCCTGAAGGATCCAGGCTGGAGGAGGGAGCATTATGGTTTAGGGAATGTTTTCCTGGCATTCACTGGGTGCAAAAACCTAATTGACTCTCTTCCTGCACGTCTCGCAGCGGTCCGCTCTGCCAAAGGTGGTTATTCTGGCTTTTGACTGGTGGTCACATTAATTTGACTGGACTGTGTATAATAAAAACTTTTCAGATGAAAATGGAGATGAGGAAGACGCGCTTCATCCAGAACAAGGTGAAAAAACAGAAGGTGAGCCAAAACGATGTCGAAAGAGAAAAAAATAGAAAAAAAGAAAGAAGAAAGAAAGAGACTAATAAATTTAAGAAAATCTTACAAAACTGGAAAAGGAAAATTGGTTAGAGAAAAAAAAATTTAGTAATTCAAATTGCAACTGCAGGAAAAAGTGTTTTGAAAATTTTACAGACGATTCACGAAAAAATGCTTTTGAATCATTCTGAAAGACAGGATCTTTTTCACTGCCCAAAACGCCTTTTTATGTGGTTTGATAAAACAGGAAGAGCCTAGACGCCTTTGGCCAAAAGATGGTGTTAGACCAGCAAAGTCCACTACTAAGCATTATTATGTTACCCAAAGTGATGGAACGTCTGTAAATGTGTGCAAAAAATATTTTCTTAAAACTTATCAAATATCCGATGGCCGAATGACTAGGGCCACTACGAAAATAAAATCAGAACAGTCACCAGGATCAGACAATCGGGGAAAGAGAGTCCCTGCAAACAAAATACCGGATGAACAAATGGCAGTGGTACGAAACCACATCTCAACATTTCCCTGTTATCAATCTCATTACACCAGATCCCATAATCCAAACGGAGAGTATTTGTCAAAAGATCTAAATATTCGCTTGTTATTTAACCTCTACAAGGACTACTGTGCTGAACAGGGAAAACAACCAGTTAAAGAACACATTTACTGTAGAACATTTAATACGGTGTTCAATCTACATTTTTTTCATGCTCCACATAAGGACACTTGTGTGAAATGCAATTCCTTTATAATTAAGATGAACTCCTCAGAAGAAGAACATGAAAAGAGAGAACTCACATTACAACACGAGATTCACCTACGAAAGTCTGAAGAAGCGAGATACTATGAAAAAAGACTCTGAAAAATCGGTTTCTGATAGCTCCTATTATTCTTTCTCATTTGATTTGGAGAAGTCGTTATCATTCCCGAAACTAACATGCCAAATCGCTTATTATAAATGTAATTTATACGTTTATAACTTAGGTTGCCACGAGTTATCAACAGGATTAAGCTACATGTACTGTTGTAATGAAGCAGTATGAACGCGGGGCTCACAGGAAATCAGTTCATGTTTAGTCAAATACATAAAAAGTAGAGCACCAACAGCAAAACACATTGTTTTGTACAGCGATTCATGTTCAGGACAAAACAGGAACTGGAAGATGGCATTAAACTTAATGAGACTAGTTTTGCGTGAAGACAACAAAATTGGAACAATTGATCAAAAGTTTATGCAAAGTGGACATTTCTACCTTCCGAACGACTCGGACTTTGGCTCAATAGAACTATACAGTAAGAATCAACAGATCTTTTGCCTTTCTGACTGGTTTCAATTAATCACTAAATGTGGAGAAAAAAAATATTTCCACCTTACTGTCATGTTTTTATCTACAGAAAACATGGAAAAATCCATTACCGAAAGAAAGTTTAATGAAGAAAAGCATCCAGTTTCATGGCTAAAGATGCAATGGATTCGGTACCAGAAATTCAACCCTTTTACAATTTCTTACAAGGAAAACTTGTATGATGAAATTCCGTTTTACAAGCTAAACATAAAATCACAAGGAAAACGGGGATGACCAGTAACTCTGGCAAATGTACTCTTGTCTCGATTCTACAATGGACCACGGCCTGTGACAAAAGAGAAGAAAGATACGCAAGACCTTTTGACCTACATTCCCCCTGTCTGTCATGCATATTATCTAAACCTTTATACTTCTGACTCCGCTAAAGACAACGGACCACTGGGTGCTCATGACACTAGGAATGCTGAGTAGCAGAAAGTTTTGTGGGAGACATCAAACTAAATAACATTGATTTATATTATTTTTTTACATAATATTCCTTTTCAAAATAAAATAAAATTCATGTTGTCAATGATACAATGTTTTGTCTTAAACCAAAACCTCAATTTATGTAAAGCCAAAGTGGTGTGTTACTTAAGTGCCTTATAATTTACTTATAAACTGGAGATAAAGGGTAAAAACAATATACATGAGCTAAAACAATCCCTATTGAACACATAGGATGGGTAAATTTTTGTTTGGTAGTATTCTGGAATTTTCAACAACTGTTCTACTAAAAGTCTCTTTATCTCGAAACAGTGTTTAATGGACTTACGCCACTTTGGCTTTAAACGGCTCAATTAATAATACCTTGATTGAATGAAAAGTCATCATCAATTATATTTCATAAAAAAAAATGTTAGCATCATTTAAGTGTACGAAAAAAAATTAATATCCATTTGAACTTCTCCATCGCTTCTGCAATTTACTTCGGACGCTGCATGTTGTATCCATCCATATAATCCATTTCATATTCGTCGCGCTTCTGCTGAAAGTTTTTTTTCTAATGTGTGACTACTACATAAGTTTATTTTGAGTTTTCGAGTCAGTTCGAATATTCTCGACCATTCATTTTCAGTAAAAATAGCGAATGATTGGCGGATAATCTTGTACTTAATTTTCCTATGAATATACTTTACTTGTGCAAGTCTTGCACCTAGTATGCGATATTTTCAAATTTCATCATCAATACGAGAGGATGGCAAATTAAATTGTTCCATTCGTGGCTAATTTAGTTTAAGCGGACGCAAATTTTTCTTGAAAATTCCATTCAGCGGCAGGTGGAATAATGGAACTTCTGTTAGATATATATGGCAGAGTTTACCTTTGTCTGTTCTCTATACCAATCCACCTTTTGACCAATCTACATCACACTTGGTACACTTATTTTTGAGAACCCTGTGGGTATGATAGGCTACATATCCGCCTGCGTTCTATTTGTCCAAGGGGGCTAAAAATTAACGGCGTTCGTGACTTATTTAGTTTGAAACAAACGCACTTATTCCTGAAAATTCCATTCAGCGGCATGTGGAATAACGGAGCTTGTGATTGAAATAAATCTCATTAGTGTAGACAAATTAAACCCAATCGATAACAATTTTTTAATGAACAGAAGTTTAATTTTACAGCGCTTTTACAAAACGAAATACACTGTATTCAACGAATGATTCACATGCATCTAATTTGGGTAAGAATAGCAGCTTCAATATGTAGAGTAAGCAACTTCGATTTTTAGGACAAAAGATTTCAATATTTCAAAATTACTAACTTTGATATTATTCCAATATCAACAAAGTCTTGTTTAAAATTCCTTTTTTCCAACAGACATAGTTTTAAATTAAACTCTTATGCTATTTGTTTTTAATTCACAGGAATTCGGTTTCTAAATGAAAAGCACGTACCTATTTCGAATGATAGATGTAGTTATTTGACTATGAAGTACAGCTTTCAATAACACCCAATGAAACACGAAAAACAAATAAAATTTAATTGATTTTAATCGTCTTTCAATGAAAAGCTATATCAAAATTTTGAAATATATTTAATCTAATTTAAAGGTTTTTTTTTAATTTACTTGTTATTTTATAATAAGAAATTCCACGGTTTAAAAATATTTTGATGTGTATATCTTATTTATTTTATGATACAGCAATCTACACACCATTTCGTACTAAACCAGAGATTTAAAGAAAGTTGGTCGAAATATACATATAGGAATTATCCATGTGTTGTAATATTTTGCAGGAAATAAATAAAATCTAACACCTGAATAACATTTCTGCAACAGGTAATATACCAGAACATATAAATCCAAACAGAAACAAAATTCCAATCCTTTAAAAAGGCAGAATTCTGAAGAAAAAATTGTGTTCTAACGTGTCAAATTTCGACTTCATGAATATATTCAAAAAGAGAACAATTTGACAAAACACGAACAATATTAATAAAAAAAATAATGACTTATAAGCAAAAAGAATCCGCAAATATGACCGCAACATCTCGCTGCAACTCAAATCCCAAACAAAGAATTCTAAACTAAATTAAAAATTAAACATTAATTCTGACATTGCCAGATACCGAAAAGTAAAATTACAGAAAACTAAATATCAATAAGTTTTTCTTTTAGGCTTTCGTGTTCCATTACAAAAAGTAAGTTATGTAAAATTAAATGCTTTAAATATTCTTTCTTCATCAATCAAATATTTATAAATATTATTTTCACTATGGGAAGAAGTAAAAATTCAGTTCAAACATGAATATTATCATTTAATTTGTTTACAAAAATTGTTTTTCGATCAACACTGGTAAAGCAATCTGAGCTGCGTATAGAAATAGTTTTACACTCAATGTTATTTTTATGGCGATTTAGAATTGCTTTTGGCTTAGGCCTTATGTCATTTTTAGGCATCTTCCTAGTCGAATTTTTCAAAATCCTTTCTTAGTATACCCCTACGGTATAAAAAGACTCATCCTGTAAAATTTCAGCTTCCTAGTACTTGTAGTACTTGAGATACAGTGATGAGTGAGTGAGTGGCATTTGAATTATATATATATATATATATATATATATATATATATATATATATATATATATAGATTTATTAAAAAATATAACTGTGTTTATCGTCTACGCGTGCTCCATATTCATTAGCCCGTTGAACCAGGCTCGCTGTCACACGTGACTCGCTATCTACCAATCACAAAGCGAATAAACCTGAAAAAGACCGAAATATTTTCTTTTATAATAGAAATATAAGATTTTTGTAATTTCCATTTCTTCAATGAAACTCCAAACCAGTTCTTGTCGTGAAATGCTTTTAAAACTCCACATTAAAGTGACATTTCCTGCCTGAAATACATTCCAACATTCAAAACATTCACAATTTTTTCTGAAATGGGGTGTAAAGGCACGCAACATATATCACCTGGTGTCAAAAGATTGTTTGAATTGAAGAGAATAAGGTTTTTTTAACGAATTAAAAACGTCAAACATTTACAAACACACGCTTCAAACCTGCGTTGTTGAAATCCTTGTTTTACCTAGTCTTTTTCTCTTACTTGATTTCTATTCTCTCGGTTTAAATCCATATTAAATCCGAAACCTTCAAACTTGCCGTTTGAATAAACATAATCTTCAAATACAAAGTATTTATTCTGTTACAATTCCTTTCTCGAACCTGAAGCGTAAATTTTGGAAAAGTAAATATTGGTTACTTTATTATATCTTCGAACTCACTTCTCAGAAATTTTCAGGAAATGCTATTCTAGAACACAGATGTACTATTTCTACAGTATTTATAAAACCAGATATATATATTGTAAAAAATTACACTCAATTTCATTATGTTTGATAGTCTGAATGCCTCTGAAAATAGAATGCTCTTTGGGATATATTCCTCGTGCGAACTTTTATTCTTAGGTATGTTACTATCAATTATTACTCCAATGCGTTCATTAAACCAGAAATATAACGCGATGTCACAATATACATCATATTACTACCATTAAAACATCAGACATATTGTATACAAGTTATAAACTTATTCCATTACAAGACAAATTAAATTTACACAACATTTAACGAAAATTAAGTCTGATGGTTTTGTACGCTTTCATTAAGTCTCCTCAATATAGTAATATAAATTTTAATATAATGAATTACATTAAAGTAGCATGAGATTAGAATGAAATTTATACCTCATATTATACTGATATCACTGAACGTAAATGATTAAATTTTCTGAACAATACAGCAAGTGTAACTTGAAAAAAATATGTTGTAAAACCCCTACACAAGCTGCAATAACAGGACAAATGTGACATCGAATTAAAGAGGGGTTGGATGTATTTGTTCCTAAGGATTTGCTTTCCAGGCTAGTTGTATGCCAAGTCCACACATATGTAATTCATTCTTTTCAACTATTTTTTTCTGTGGGATTTCAACTAAGGACTAATGGGACTACGGTCAAGACTCCTCCTGACCCTGAAGTCCCATAAGTCAATTGTGTTTAGTAGGGCCCTCCAATGAGGGTCTCCACCATGCTATAAATCAAGTGCTTGCACTCCTCACTTATCCGTGTGCTACCTTGTCAACGTGACATATGTCGGAAGGTAAGGCACTCCACTCTCTAAACTTCTACGTCACGGTAGATTTTTCGTACAGCAGCCTCACTGTACACGGTGGTCTTTGGTTGGACCTAGTTTCAATTTCGCAACCTCCGGTTAATTATCCGCTACTCTACCAACCGAACTGCTATGGCCATTGAAGAAGGAATATGTGACTTAAAGCTTACACGTATTTAAACCTTAAGAACTGCCTTGATTATTGTCAACAGCGAACTGTCAACTTCATTAACAGTGCGAGCTTTTATCTACCTTTCACAAACTGGATTTATTTTTACAAACGTCAGTTCTATGTTTACAAATAATTAACTTCAAGGACCTTTCGTTGAAGGAAACAATTCCGGGAGAGAAAACAATTAAATATTCATAATGCTCTGAAAAACACAAATGCCCGGTACTGTGTTTTTGTTTTTAAAGAAATGAAAAATAAGTGCTGTTTAATTAATATTTGGTCGACTACCGAACGCAATCATAAGATTTAAAGAATGTTTTGAAAGGTCATTAAATTTTTAGCGATGCGAAAAAACACGAGTTGAAACAATTAATTTAATATTGGGAAACCATCACATTTTAACGACACTGTAAAAAACGTAGAATGAATGTAAATTAATAAATCTTTCTTACAAAAACGGGGGAAATTGACATTGTAGCCCAAACAGAAGTATGCGAGAGATTTTTAATAACCCGTGCGTGCGCCTCGCTATCACAACGCGCATTTTAAAAATTGCGTTAGAAAGCTTTCGCGAATTCCAGTTTTTTTAATTTGGCAGAGCTCTTGATTCAGCTGTTTATTTAAAAAGTTATATGTTTTTAAATTCCGGACCGACATTATGCTAGGAATGTGTCTTCCATTCGTTTTTAGTTGTGGTTTAATTATTCCAGCCCTGATTCTTGCATTAAATTCATTCTATGAGATTCCCGAGGCATGTAATGTCAAGCTAAATGTAGGTTTGAGTGTTGCGCTGACGCGGAAAGTGTTTCCTGTTCGTATTCCGAACGTGACGTCACTTGGCTTGTTTTGTTTTTTGGATACTGTAGGTAGGTAAATGAATTGACGTCTCACTGGATCAATACGACGGAACAGCTACACTCTTCGTTTATGAGCGATGGCAACAGCCTTGGCGATTTTTTTGGCGCACTTCTAAAGTTGCCAAGGAAAAAATTATTTCCTAACTCTTTTTCTGTCACAATTTTTTTTCTTTTTACAACACACTTTTTAAGCACATTTCAGAACGCTTTAAAAAGTATATTTTTAAGAAACTTTCACTAAAAGTAGTAAGCTTAAGCACATATCGAAACACATTTGTGAACCAGAAGAGAAACTAAGCTACGAATGGTAAAAATACCCTGCAACTTATCAATTACACTAAATACAACAAGCATGTTGAAAAAGAAAAAGATTTACGAAAGAAAAAAAGCAAGAAATAATACCTGAAATCGTCAGAATTCTCTCGTAAACAAAAATAATGAAAACGAAAATGGTCAAAAAAACAAAACTCTTAATCCTGTCGTGAAAAAAAACTATTACAACAAAATAAAAATTCCACAACTGTCAAAATACAAATAAATGGACCAATGGTATCACAGGAAACGATTTAAAAGGACCAATGCAATCAAAGGATATTTTAGAAACAAAATAAGCAATGGGAGGAAAGAAAAAATTTCAAACGAATCCATGAAATCAAACGACTTTAACGGATTTTGGAAGAACTTTCTAGAATATTCAAAATGAAAATTGAAAGTTTCCTTTTGCCGAGGTTGCCATGAAAACCACAATAACCGTAAAGACAGATGGGTTGCCTTAATTTATCGTAACTCGCTACTAGAAGTGCGCCAAAAAAATAGCCAAGCCGTTGCCATCACTCATAAAAGTAGAGTAGTGTAGCTGTATCAATACGACGATATATTGGTGACGGGCCGGGAAAGATTCTAGGTCAACACCTATTAATTTCGAAGCACGGTCAGATGACGAGGTCCTACCTGAACTGGCATCCCTCTCACCAAACTTCAACACCACGCCAACGTGAGGACATTTGTGAGGCCACGATACACAACGTGAGACCACTATAGATTAAACGTACACTAGCCCCCGTGTAGACGACGGTCTTTGACTGGACCAGGCATCGAATTCGCAACCTTCTGTTTGCAAATCCGCTGCTCTTCCAACTAGCGTATCTCGTCATCTGACCGTGGTTCAAAATTGCGAGGTGTTGTCCTCGGATCTTTCCTTTAAGATATTGATCCCGGACCGTTGTCAATAGCCCGTTGTGTTGCTCAAGTACGACGTTGATTTACCAACTAGTCTACAGCGGCTCGATTCCTCCTTGGGTGTATGTCTCTCTTTGATGTCAGTAAAGCTTGTGAGTATGGCGATTTTCTTGGCGTTGTTTGGCAGCAAATATCGCCATAAAACCCAATTAACTACAACTAGTAATGTGTCAAATGCTCGGAGGTTGAATTTACGTCGTTACTTTTCAGGTTGAATTTACGTCGCACTGGAACAACACAAACGATTGACGACAATCCGTGGTTAATCCGGAAGTAAAAGTTCCGAAGACATGACCACGCAATTTTGAACCACGGGTCAGATGGCGAGGCCAACACCTGAGCACCTCACTCTCTAGTCTTCCACGCCACTCCAACGTGACGACTTATGAGGTCGCCGATACTTAACGTGCATCAGCCGTACACTACGGTCTTTGGTCGGATCGAGTCGGGAACTCACAACCCTCCGGTTGTTCTTCCAAGTAGGCCACCGTATCTTTTTACGAGGAAGAGAAATATTCTTGAATTGTTTTGTTCCTTACATCTCATTCGTTCAATCGCAGCTGACAAGAAACTGGAATTTTGAATCAATCTTCAAATAAATATGCAACCGGGCTTACAGGAGAATTCATAGAGTTGCTTTTAAAGCTGAAAGAATTGAGATAGGTAGGTATATAGTTAACTAACGTCTAATTGGAGCAAAACAAAGTTCTATCGGCGATTATCCGGGATCCATCCCAGAGGGAAATATCTAAATACAACGGATAGCAATTCGGAACCACCGTTGGATGGCGATATTAACAACTGAGCTAGCATCCCACTCTCCAAAATTCTACGCCACTCCAACGTAACGACTTACATGGTCATGACAGATTTAATGTGCACCAGCCCACACATATACCACGGACTTTCGGTTGGATCTAGTTTCGAAATAACAATCCTCCGGTTATTCTTCGATGTCAGTAAAAGTGCACCTGGTCCGTTTTTGGGCCGCGCCTTACGTGGGTGTGGTGGGGAAGTTTGGAGGTTGAGGTTCTAGCTCAGGTATGACCTCGTCATCTGACCGTGATTCAAAATTAGGTGTTATCCTCGATCGTTCCCTTCGGGTTTGATCTCGGTCCGTCGCTTAATACACTATCTTCCAATAAGTATTTGGACACCCATGCAAATGAAGATATCTGCGGTCCTGATATACGTCACGCCCTCCGCTGTTAAATATCGTATAGGGAACAACATTGGCATCAGTCGCATGCAAGATGCCACGAAGTGCAGAGTTATCTGATTTCGAGAAAGTTGTAATCGTCGGGTATCGGAGAAATGGCCGATGCTTAAGGGACATATCTAGCGAACTGAATTACTCGAAATCGACAGTGGTCTATGTGATTCAGAAGTGGAAGGTGAGTGGTGATTGTCGGAATGTGCCCGGAGTCGGCAGACTCACGACACTGGGAGATAGAGACCGACGGGTGCTGTCCAGAGAAATTCGGAAGAACTGCACCCTACCGATGGCCCACATACTCCAGGAGTTTCAACAGACATCCGGGAGTATTGTTTCGATTAATTCCATCCGTAAGGAAGGACATCTGCTTGGTTTTCATGGTCGTGCTGCCACCCATCAGCCTTTGATCACTAAGTCCAACCGCGCTGCTCGGTTAATGTACGGCAAAGCACGTCGAAAGTGGACCGTAGATCCGTGGAAACGGGTTCTCTGGAGCGGCGAATCAAGGTTCACCCTCTACCTTTCGGATGGTAGAGTCTGGATCTGCCTGGAGAACGCCTCCGGCCAGAATGCATTGTATCCACAGTAAAGTTAGGCGGAGATGTAATTATGGTCTTGGGGTGTTTCTTCTGGTATGGACTGGGACCTTGGCCCAAATTCATGGCAACCTCAATGCCGAGGCCTTCTGCACTAATATGGATGACATTGCGCTTCCTACGTTGTGGCAGTTTTACGGGTTTGGACCCCATGTTAATTCCAAGACAACGCCAGCTGTCATGTTGCGAGGTCCACCATGGATTGGTATGGTGACAATGGGGTTCACAGAATGGACTGGCATGCCCAGAGCCTAGACCTGAACCCTATCGAGAACTTCTGGGACGGGTTGGATCGTCGAATAAAGGGGTGCAACAACCATCCAAAATCGGTGAACGAACTTACAGGGCTTCTCCAAGCCGAATGGAAGAAAGTACCACTAGCCGTCATACAAGGACTTGTAGAAAGCATGCCCCCGAGGGTTGAGGCTGTAATTGCCTCTCGTGGAAGATGTACCAACTATTGAATGTGAATAAAATTTGTAATTCTTTTCTATCACAGGTGTCCAAATGCTTATTGATAGATAATGTAGCCCGTTGTGTTGCTCCAGTGCGACGTAAATTAAAATACCCACCTACCCTTTCGTAAAATCGCAGCTGAGAAAAATCTGGAAAAAATAATAGAATTAATCAATTTTCAAATAAATATTATTCAACTGTTGGTATAGATAAATTCCCTTTTTCAAAGCTAAAAACATCAAGAGAGCTCACTATATAAATGACATCAGTGCATGTCGCACCTCGAAAAGAATTACCTCGAACAAACGAAGGTCGTGGATTAACGTCACCGATATAAGCGGAAATATGTCCAGATATTTTGTTACGTAACCCAAAACTTTTCATCATTCCAGCAACTCAGCGAAAAGGCACGGACTTGAACCCCCGTAGCTACAGCCCGTAACAAAAACCTCTGTAAAAAGTTCGTCAGCAAGTTCCGACATTTTCAATTCTTATCTCCGTTTATTTGTGTCTCAAGAAACGACACACGACTGTAAAGAAGGGAAACCACCCACAGCGCATTCTGTCAGAACCATGGGATGCCCTGTTCGAAACAGGTGGACTCAAAATTCGAAACTATGCACTGCCTTTCCCAAAAATACAAAAGCCTTGATGTAGCAATGTGGGACAGGCTGTAGCGAGCAGGCGATCCCGTTGTTTGATCGTCTCCGTATTTCTTCCCAGTTGGGGATGAAAGTGCGCACAAAGGCATAAAGAAGTCGGTCCACTGGAGACACACACTTGAACGTGGGCAGATCGTTCGCTCTCGACGTCCCGGGTTCCGGCCTTCAGAAACAGCCGCGAGTGCTAAACAAAAAGGAATCTCTTCGAAAAGCATCATTCCGAAAGAGAACTTGAGACGCGCTGTCTACGAGTCGTCTAAAATAAACGTGCTTGTTATAAAGGAATAAATCCAATAATAAGTAATACCTAAGTCAGGGCTGTAAAATACAGTAAAAAGAACAATTTTTTTTAAATAGTTACAATAAATGACTCTTCTTTAACCCTCTTTTAGTGGTTATTTAAATGTTCAATTTGAAAAAAAAATGAACGGGGTTGTGTGTCGGGACACGGCTGCTAGGTTTAAGGCGTAGAATACGTCAGTGAGGTCATATGGTGAATGAGAGTGGAAGAAATTAGTACTACTGTTTTAATTTCGTGCATCAAATGTTCATCGCACCGCACATGCACTACCCTACAATAATGGACCGGACAGCAAGGTGTGATGGTTTAAGGCAGGGGTGGCCAACCTGTGGCGCATGCGCCAAACGTGGCGCATTGGATGAAAACAAGTGGCGCATTACATCCTTTCGCCTACTTATTCTTTTGAAGTAGGCGCCATAACTGAATCCATCAGTGGGCTCCATGACTGCGATCGCCCTCACGTCCAAGATATCATCTTTTACTAATGTATTTTGGTGCTCCAATAAACGCGTATCTTTTGAACTGGCGCACATTAACTAATTTAGTTTCCCCTAAGTGAAGCAGATCCTACCCCAATCTTGAATGTAAGAAGGTAGAATAGGTGCGTGACTTATGGCGCATCTGAACTCGTATGTGAAATAAAATTGGCGCATGGTATGTAAAAGATTGGCCACCCCTGGTTTAAGGGAAATAATATACTGCTGTTTGTAAACAAAGTAACACCATGAAGGAGTCATCAGAATTAAATGAAGTTTAATACACAAACGGCTTGTATTAGTACAAATAAATGAATAAATTTTCAAAGCAAAAAAAAACAATATTAAGTGTCCGAAATCAGTATTTGGTGTAGCCACCACGCGCTGCAATAAGTGCTGCTGTACGACGTGGCATGGAGTGAAACAGATGTTGAATGTCTGCTTGTGGAAGATAATTCCATATTGTTTGTATGCGCACTCGTCTTTTGAAGCTGTAGGATGCGGATCAAGAGCGAGACGCGGACCAACCAAATCCCACACGCGCTCATTAGGCGACACACCGGCGAATAAGCAGGCCAAGGAAGAAGTTGCATGTGTTAGGCTGAAACATTCCTTGTAACATGTTACATTATCCTGTTAAAAGATAGCTCCAGGAATGCCTTGAAGGAAGGGAACGACTTCGGGCTCTAGAACTTCACGGACGTACCTGTTGCTATTCAGATTACCCTCAATTCGTAGCAGCTTAGATCGTCCATGATACGAAATCGCACCCTAGACCATAACTCCGTGTGTTCTTTTACTATGACGCTCGATAACGCACTCTGGAAGACAGCGTTCACCGGCATAGCGTCTAACACAGGGCTCGAAATACCCGGGTGCACAGGTGCACTGTGCACATGAAAATAAAATTGTGCACCTAATTTTTTCCCGCTAGGTGCATGCCGTGCACCTAACGTTAAAAAAGGGGAGGGAACGTTTTATGTTATTTTGATGCTTGAACAAAATATTAGCATCGGCCTCTTTCGCTCTAAAGGAACGTATTTAAAATTCATTAATACACACTATGCGAAAACAAAATCGCTGGGCCGTAACGGGTTTATACAGGAGGAAGGTTTACTTGTGTCACTACCACCAGAACTTTCCGATGATTGAAACATTTTCCAGATGGCTCTGTTGAAGAGACTGTCGCGACAGCCTTGCGCCGGAGAATTTAGAAATGTTTAAATATTTTTATTTACTATCTACTACTAACCTATCTAAACATACCCAACTAATAAAGTAGTTTGCATTATATCAATGCTCTTATATTACGTTTTCCTTAGTGTACAGCTAAAATATAACCTGTGCACCTAATTTAAAACTTAGGTGCACCTTGTGCACCTGTATTAAAAAATCTATTTCGAGGCCTGGTCTAACACGAATACGGCCATCAGGGTTCCACAAATTAAAGCAGGATTCGTCAGAAAAGCCAACTTGTTGCCAATCAGCCCGCCAGGCTCTGTGCTCATGAGCCCATTGCAGATGCAGCCGTCGATGGTTTGGCGTGAGGGGGATCCTGTATAAAGGTATCCTTGCACGCAGTCCACGATGCAGCAGACGTCGGCGAATTGACGAAGCCGACATTAGTACACCTGTAGCAGTAGAACAAAGTGCTGCCAACTGCCTGGAGGAAGCTGTACGGTCATTCACCGCCATGTGGACCAGGTGTCTATCATCACGTCACCTTTCGTCGTCCACTTACAGTTTTTCGAGTTGTCTGGTAATCGTCGGTCCACTGCTTCCAAACTCGCATCACTGTGGAACTGTTCCGCTGCACACGAGCTGCTATTGCGCGATAGGAAAATCCTTCACGAAGGCCGATGATTCTCCCCTGTTCAAACTCCGTAAGTTGTTGAAATTTCACCCTATTTCGTCGTGAAGGCATACTTAGGTCTCACTAAACGTTCGCCACTAAAAAATAACCATGCACTATTTTCAACGCTACAACCCTCTATTTATACGCTTTTAGCATTAGTTCAGAGGGCGCTGCTCACACCACGCAAGCATGGTGACTTTGAAACTTTACTACTTTGTATAACATACTATAATTGACATTTGCTGCAAATTTAATTTCATTCGGATGATTTCTTCATGGTCTTGCTTTTTTTACAAACAGCTATGTACATACTTTAATAGGGAGATGGTCCCTCACGCGCTGCATTTACACTAGAATCCCTTCTGGGCATATTTTCAACAAGGTTTTGATAGTCCGCTATGGGTATTTGTATCCATTCCTGCTGCAAGAATGACGCCAGCTCAACTGTAGATTTCGGACGGGGTTCCCTGGTCCATACGCTTCCTTCTAACTCGTCCCACAAATGTTCTATGGGTCGGGACTCTGAGCAGGCCAGGGAAGACGTTTTACATCCATATCGTCATACCACTGATTGACAGAGGCTGCAACATGACATGTAGCATTGTCACCCTGGAAGTAATATTCGTCCATTCCATAAAATTGCCAGAGCGTAGGAAGAACTTGATTGTCCAAAATGGTCATGTAGGCGTCGGCGTTCAATTGACCAAGAACAACATGCAAAGGTCCCAGGCCATACCACGAAAAGCACCCCCGAACAAGTAGTGGGATTTTATGCAAATCCTCTGGCGTCCGGTGCATTATTGTAGGGTAGTGTATATAATAACTGGTGCACTCGCTGTTGATGTTGAAGGGTGTAACTTCATCATTCGATAATGAAACGTTTGTCATCAAATATGCCATTTGTGTCGAACTGGACGGTGGATGTACTTGAGGCACTCGTATCAGGCATTTGTTCACCATGATGGTGCGAAACTTATACTTTTAGAACTTCCTGCAAGCCCGTTGATACTCAGCATCGCATGGCCGAATCTTCTAGGATTCCCCATCACTCAATCTTTCTACCTGTTGGCGTTTTCTGTAATTCTTTTGGTGTTTTTTATGCATACATTTGGACAGTTTCCGATTTTCCACTTTGAAGTCCAATAGCAAGTATTAAATTAATTTTATTTCAAAACAAAGACGAAACAAACGACTCTTCAAGCTTTGTGCTCGAACATAGGAGGTCGGAACGAGACTAAGTTATGTGAGCTGCACGACGCCTCAAATATGAGGAGCTCACCTAGCCCGTTGACGCTCAGCATCGGATGTCCGAATCTTATTGGATAACACTTCTCTCGATCTTTCTGCCTGTTGACGTTCCTATAACTTTCCTTGTGTTTATTATGCATGTATTTGGACATTTTTAAGTTTATGCAAAACTTTCACACTTTGAAATCCGATATATAAATTCATGATTCCTTTTTTGACAATCAAATATTAAGCGTGGTACCCCAGTTTCGAAAGGTAAGACGTATTCTTTGTCAAAATAAATTGATTAAAGCACAAAATGCCAATTAATTATAAAACAGACGTCCGAAATCTGATAAGATATATAAAGGATAAGCAACCGTAGGTTTGGAACTTCACATCCCCCCAAAGACCGTCGTATACAAAGGGGGCTGGTGCAATTTAAATCTGTCGTGGCCTCAAATGTCCTCACGATGGCGTGGTGTCACCGTTTGGAATGAGGTTCCAGCTCAGGTGTGACCTCGTCATCTGACCTCTGTTCAAAATTACGTGTTGTTGTCTTCGGATCTCACACTTGGGAGTGATCCTGGACCGTCGCCAATAGCCCACAGTGTTGCTCCAGTGCGATTACATTCCAATCAACATCAGGGCCGAGTATTCACGTCCCAACTACGGTTTGTGTCCTCCACACAACGTACTATCCCCCCCCCAGACATAGTGAAGATATGTCACATCGTATAGTAACCATCACCATGCAAGGTAAAAGCTGAGCTCCTTTCTGTAACGCGGCGTGAACCCACAATTCGATTTATGGCTGCAAATTTCTTTAATAAAATTATCTCGTTTATATTTAGTCATGTCTTGCCTTAAGCATGATAAATATATATTGCTAAATAGGTATTCCTAAATAAGCTAAATAGTAAGGTGCCCAAATGTCCTCCTTTAGGGAAGATAGTTCTTTTGTTGGTTCTGTCCTTCCTCGAAAAGTGTCCTCCTACCTGTCCTCCTTTTCGATAATTTCCACAAAGCGATTCAAAAGATTGAAGGTAAACATATTTCAGCTACAGACGTTAGTCTTATTCTGAACGATTTTGTCCTTCAATATAAATCACGATTTGAAGAAAAATTTATTCCTGTAATAATAATAAAAAAAAGTTGTCAAACTTAGAGGAATCAAATCCGGGCATAACGGAAAAGTTTACTAAAGAAGTGCAGAACATTTACCAAACATGTTTCCAATATGTCTGAAACAAATATCACAGAAAATAAGTTTTCGTTGGTGTTTTTTGACTTCATCACAAGTAAATTGGGCAGATATTGAAAATTGTGATGAGTGTTTTTATCGAAAGAAATGCCCGATATTAAAATCGATGACAATTGTTTGTTTGAAGAAATTAGAAGACTGAATGTATATTTAAATTTTGATAAAATAGAACAATGAAAAAATCACTGTGTTGAAATAGATAAAAGGTGGATGGATATATTTAGCCATTTCAAAAATGAACACATTCCATATGAAAATTTAGTTATTCTTGTTGAATTTACGTTGTACTGCCCTGGAACTAATGCAGCAGTTGAAAGTTTTTTCAATTAGTAATGATTTTTTTGGCCAAGTGAGAAATCAAGATTGAATGTTGATACTCTCTAGCTGCAGCACTTACCGTAAAATTCAATATGACGGATATTTCTTGCTCCGAAATTTCCAATATATTGTTACTGTTGGAAAAGGATATATTGACAAAAAATATTCATTCAATGGAAAAATACTCGTTTAAGTAAATAATTAAAAGGAATGTAAGCATAATTAGTGTATATTTGTTTGAAGTAATAAAATGTTCCATTTATTTACATTGCACAATTTTCTTGAATTTTGTCGTCCTCCTTTTCACTGTAAAAAAATTGGTTACCTTATAAATAAAGCAAAATAGGTGTAGGTATTTCCTCGAGAAAAAAAAAGACCCCCCCCCCCGAGCCTATTTTATTATTTTTAAGAATCTTTTAAATATTTCAAAAAAAGTTCTAATTTTTTATTTTTTTAAAAATTATTTAAAAAACAGCAATATTTCACATTAAATGTTCTTTATTCTGACTTATCTGCCACTTTAAAATCGAATACTTTGTAGTGGTGTTGCGTGTGATGAAAAGAAAATGCAATTTATTAAAATAATAAATATTTAAAACAGAAAACAACGAAGTATACTGGTGTAAGAAATTAAGAGAATTATCAGACTTGGTCGATTATCTCTAGAACTACTGTACCGATTTTAATGAAATTTGATATGTACATACATTGATACAATACAAAACAAATAACCATTCAATAATTGTAGTACACACGCATGATCGTGTGTAACACTAGGAGTCGGAAGGTATGAAACAGCGGTTGTAGAATAAACAAAAAATATGGGTTAATAGGGGGTATGGTCCCCTCTTACAGATACACAGGTCTCGCAGCGTGATTTCATACTTGAAATAAGGCAGTTTATCATTTCCTGTGGCAATTGGTCCCACGCGTTCAGAACCTCTGTTTTCATTCCCTAGATGGTTCTCGGAGGGGGGTTGCGAGTTGCAATTGCTCTCCCCAGAGCGTCCCAGACTTGTTCTATAGGGTTAAGGTCTGGAGATCTGGCTGGCCAATCCATCCTCCTCACTCTCTATAAATTCGTCAACCATAAGCGCTCTATGTGGCCTCGCGTTATCGTTCATTAAAATGAACTCAGGGCCAACTGCACCCCTGAAAAAGCTAACATAGGGCTCCAAGACCTCATCCCTATACCTCACACCAGTCACACTGCCTCTTTCAAAGACATGAAGAGGTGTGCGGCCATCCAACATGATGCCTGCCCAGACCATTAAACCTACTCCGCCATAATGGTCGATTTCGCGGACATTTTAGGGTAGTTAGCGGGTCCCTGGTTCTCTCCATATGAACGTACGGCGAGAATCGGTGTTTAGATTGAACCAGGACTCATCAGTGAAGAGAACGGTCGCCCATTGATCCACACTCCAATCTCTATGCTCTCTGAACCAGGATAAACGGATTCTCCTGTTCGTAGAAGTGAGCAGGACGCAAACAGCAGGTCTTCTTGCGAACAACCCTCTCTCATGAAGTCTTTTGGAAACAGTCACCCTTGATACACGGGTTCCTGTGGCTGCATACAAGTCACGAGAGAGCTGAGAAGCTGTAGCACTCCTGTTACGCCTCGCTATAATCGACAAATAGCGATCTTCGCTGGCCGTCGTTGCTCTTAGACAACCTTGCCCAGGCTTTCTCTCGATGGATCCGGTATCCTGGAACTGTTTCCATAAGTTAAACACGACGCTGCGCGTTAAATTGAACTCTCTAAAAATTTGGACTTGAGATTGGCTTGCTTCTAGTCTCCCCACAATTCGCTACCTCATTCCATCATCTAAACGTTGGTGGTTACTCATTTTTACTGTTACAATTTGAAATTAACCGATTGCTGCAAAATAACACCAAGAAATTCGCCGAGGTGTGCTAACGAACGAAATGCGTCTTAACTTACGCGCGCTTATAAAGCCTGTTTCTCTATTGGCTCCGTCTACACACACGTGTACGCTTGCGTATTTGACGTACAAGATTTCCATTTTTGTCTAGAAGCATTGGTTTTACATTCAGTTCAGTTCTTTTCATGAAATTCGATAAAATATGCAAATTCTCTTAATTTATTTCACCAGTGTAAAACAGAATAAAAGTTGTCGGGAAAAACAGATTGATCTCACATAATTGCTACAACTTATAACTAAAAGTGCATCGAATTTAGAAATGCAAAATTAATTCGATATAAGAAATAGAAAATATCATTGTTCGTATCCCGTTCGTTCAAAAATATCGTCTGTCCCAAATAATCGGAAATCGTTCTCTTTCACAAAGAAGAAAATAAGATTGGAAATAAATGAAGAAATTCCTTTAAAAAAATAATAATGTTTGGGAAAGATAATTGCTTTTACAGAAATACTGGTAAAACAATCCAAGTAATCAAAACATACTCAATGTACATTCCAGATTTTCCAAAACTGCCTAATTATAGTTGATTTTGGAACAGCTACACTACGTTTATGAGTGGTGGCAACGGCCCTGGTGATTTGTTAGGCGAATTTCTAAAGTCGCCAAGGAAAGAATTATTTCCAAACTATTTCTTTCAAAAATATTTTTATTTTTACAACGGAAAATTAAAGTTTGAAAACACAGTTAAGAACGTTTTAAAAATTATATTTTAAAAAAACTTTCGCAAAAAGTAGTAAGTTTAAACACATTTGTGAACCAGTAGAAAAACAGCTTCGAATGTTGGGTAAGAATACCCTGAAACTTATCAATTACACTAAATACAATAGGATGTTTGAAAAGAAAAAGTTTTTTAAAGGAATAATACAACCTGATACGTCGGAACTGTTCTAGAAAAAATAACAACAAAAAAAAATCCCCAAGTGGAAGAAAAAAAAAACTCTTAAACGTTTCGTGAAAAATATTACGAAAATTAAAAATTCCACAACTGTAGAAATACAAATAAATGACCCAATGGTATCACAGAAAAAAATATTTAAAGGACAAATGCATTCAAAGGATATTTTAAATAACCAATGGAAGCGAAGAAAAAAAATTCTAACGAACCAATGAAATCAAACGACTTTAACGGATTTCGGAAGAACTTTCTAGAATATTCAAAATGAAAATTGAAAGTTACCGTTTGCCGAGGTTGCCATGAAAACCCCAATAACCGTAGAGACAGATGGGTTGCCTTCATCTACCGTAACTCGTTACTAGAAGTACGCCAAAAAAGTCGCCAAGGCCGTTGCCACCGCTCATAAACGTAGAGTGTAGCTGTAACTTGATTTTATACTTACTCAGATATTTCAGAATGAAACTTGTAAAAAGATGTGAGAAAGGAAATGTTTGATATTGCATTCACTAAACTAAAATATAATGTATGAAATAATGAACATCGTATTCAAATACACTCTATAACAAAAAATTCGTCGCACCAAGAAGGAGTTGTCCGATGGAGACAAAAATTGGTGGATAGGAAAATTATGTACAGAATAGAAAATGATTAAAATTTCAGAACAATTGAGTGATTTATTTCAGAGTTACAGTAACGAGCTCAATAAGGTGTTGACCCGCCTCTAGCTTGGATGCAAGCTGCCACACGGCGTGGTATAGACCAATAAAGCTCCGGGATGGTCTCCTGCGGTATTTCTTGCCAAATTTGCTCCAATTGTCGGACTACGTCATCAACATTCCCTACCGGATGCAGTCGCCTTCACATCATATCCCAGACTTGCTCGATGGGAGAGAGATCTGGTGATCTGGCTGGCCAAGGAAGTGTTTGACAAGCTTGAAGACAGCTCATAGCAACACGTGCCGTATGTGGTCTGGAATTGTCTTGCTGAAAATAAGCCCAGGGTGCTGCGAAAGGAACGGTAGCAAAACAGGTCTCAGAATGTCGTCAACGTACCGCTGTGCAGTAAGTGTACCTCTAATGACGACCAAAGGGGTCCGGCTATCAAGGGAAATGGCACCCCAGACCATAACTCCTTGTTGAGGGCCCGTGTGGTGTGCAATAGTGAAAGCAGGATCGGCACGCTGCCCTGGGTGTCTCCAGACACGTCTTCGATGATCGTCAGGACACAGTTGGAAGCGGGATTCGTCGCTAAAGACTATACGTCCCCAGTCAGCATCATTCCAGCCAGATCGAGCCATGCACCACTGTAATCTGGCTCGACAGTGTGCAGGCGTGAGTGGCAGGTGGCGTAACGGTCGGTACGAGCGTAGATTTCGCTCTCTCAGCCGTCTGTGAATGTTCATGGTGGACACTCGTGTGTGAGTCGCACGACTGATGGTTGATTGCGATGAATCAGGCGCTGTGACAGCTGATCTGACAATCTCTCTGTCCTCGCGATCTGTTGTGGCCCTACGTTGACCGCTACCATCATGACGCTGAAATCTGGCTTTGTCCACCCACTCTTGCAAGCATCTTATAATCGCCCTATCGCTTCGACTCACATGACGAGCGATTCTCCGATTTGCCCAGCCTGCCTCTTTCAATCCAAAGATACGACCTCTTTCAAACTCTGAAAGTTGCTCGTAATGAGCTCAAATCCTGCGGCGAGGCATTTTTTCAGTCGTTAAAAGGTATTCTAAATCGCAATGCAGCAGAATTTTTTAACAACAGTTCAAGAACAACGACTTGTATGCATCTGCTGGATGCGCAGTTCCGATGCGCTGGAGATCGCACTATTCATTCATTGGACACCAAATTTTAATCATTTACATATTTGGTCAAAACATTTTTGCATACGAAATTTCAAAGCAATCGGTAGATTCCTTCTTGGTGCGTCGATTTTTTTGTTATAGAGTGTATATGGAATGAAATTTATGTAATTCCTGTACAAACACAGACACAAGATCAGACATAGAACGGGAAGTCGTACAAAACAGATTAACGCAACCAAATTCAGTCACTAAATAAATGCAAGTACTCACAGCCTGAAAAAATATACAACAGTTTGGGCACACATACAGACAGATGAAAACATCAAACGCGCAAGAGACAAATTTTGCATTAGATCCCAAAACGGATAGGTAGCAAACTTGAAATGGATCGAAAATATTAAATGTAGTCACGGGGGGAAATCGAACCACCTCCCTTATTTCGAGCACTATTCATACTGGGGGAAATTCAAAGGTATCATTTAATGGGGAATAACGCCCTCTACCCACTCAAATTTTTTTTTTAATGAAAAAGGGGACATCACATTAAATTTCGTACAAACGAAATTTCTAATGGAAACACCATGTTTTTATGCCATAATTAGATTCTGCATCGTTAAACTAGTCTAAATATGAAATTTCTTGGTTTAACTATCCGTAAATATTCTATCCTAAAGTAGGTGTCAATTTCAAGGATCATCTCCACATAGAAAATAGCTATTCGAATATCAAGATTAATTGTACACGAATTTCACATTTGAACACTATTTCAAATGTATTTTTAATCGATCTGAGAATTATACACAGTCCAGTCACATTAATGTGACCACCACCTACTTTCGACGTCAACGTGAAATAACCAATCACAAAAGGCAGATGGCAGCACATTGCAGTGGAGTGTATATAAAGGATGTCCTAGGGCATCGGAAAGCATTTCAATCGTTGGCGTAATGCAGAAACGTAGCGATTTATCCGACGTCCAAAAGGGCATGATAATTGGCTTTCGGGCCAAGGGTGGAAGCATTTCGGAAACGGCTCATTTTGTGAACTGTTCGCGTGCCGCCATGGTAAGAGTATACCGTGCATGGCAAAATGGAACTATCCAAAATCAGAGGCGTGGCACATGTGGTGCACCACGCGCTATAGATGACAGAGGCGAACGAAGGCTACGGAGATGCGTTCGGGCGAATAGACGTGCAACTGTTGAGCAACTGACCGTCCAGATGAACCAAGGAGCTACCAAGAGTGTATCCTCTACAACGGTTCAGCGAACGTTGCTGCGCATGGGCCTCCGCAGCAGACGCCTGGTTAATGCACCTATGCTGACTGCTGTTCATCGGCGACGAAGGCTGGAATTTGCACGCCAGTACCGCAACTGGACGTCCACAGAGTGGCGACAGGTGGCTTTTTCCGAGGAATCACGTTTTATGCTCCATCGGACAGATTGACGTTGGCGTATACGACGTGAAACGTCTGAAAGTATACACCCTGCAACAACTGCCGGAGGGATCCAGGCTGGAGGAGGGAGCATTATGGTTTGGGGAATGTTTTCCTGGCATTCACTGGGTGCACTCATCATTGTGGAAGGCACGATGGATCAGCACAAATACGCATCTGTCCTAGCGGACCATGTCCACCCCTACATGCGAATTATTTTTCCTCAGAATGATGGCATCTACCAGCAGGACAGTGCGAGTTGTCATACAGCTCGCAGTGTATGTGCGTGGTTCGAAGAGCACCAGGATGAGTTTACCGTACTCCCCTGGCCAGCAAACTCACCGGATTTAAACCCAATCGAGAATATGTGGGACCACCTCGATTGGGTTGTTCGAGCCATGGATCCTCAACCGATTAATCTAGCACAGCTAGCCACGGCACTGGAGTCTGCATAGCTCAACATCCCAGTGAACACCTTCAGAAACCTAATTGACTCTCTTCCTGCACGTCTCGCAGCGGTCCGCTCTGCCAAAGGTGGTTATTCTGGCTTTTGACAGGTGGTCACATTAATGTGACTGGAATGTGTATTTATTAAGGGCTCCCTAGACGATCAATTTTATTGTCAATGTGATTGACGGTTTCGATTTATAGGTGCTTCAATATAGCTTCAATCAACCCATCAATCTCATTCGGTTAATTTTTTTCGAAGGGACATGACGTGTCTCATTTTTTAGTTACAAAATGGTTTCAAATTCGGGTTTACTTCCATTGAATTTGGCTGTCTGCAATCGGAAGTAAGAAAAAAGTGGCAAAAAAGACAATGATCAAAAGAGTGGTATAAACTGAGAAGCCACTTTACTCACAAACATTTACGAAACTTTCTGCGATATGCTAAATCGTACGCAGAATATTAATTTTCTGTTTTAATTTTTCCTCAGCATAATCTGATTTGTATTGTTTTAACACATTAACTATTAGTTTTTGTTTAAATATTCACTTGACTTAACTTTCCACAGCTCAGAATAATCGCGATACAAAGTAATTAAAAGCTTCACAAACTACCCCGGGAGCAGAAAGTGCTTAAAACTGCGACGTACTTCGCAGAAGAAACTAAGTCTTTGCAGAACAATTTTCCTTAATTTTATCAAAATTTTGCCTATTTTTTTCAATTATAAGTTACGATGTTCTGCAGTGCAAAGCGCGCTCCTTGGCAAACTTTTTTTTTTCCTAGTTACGGGACAACCTTCGTACACCGCCCAAATTACCACAAACACTTTATAAATAAAACAACTTCTACCTCAATGACAAAATATTTAACTTTAAAAGTTATCGACAGAATTGCAAATTCTGAAAGTATGCCTTGGTTTTAAACAAAGGTAATTAATTTTGATGTTTTATTACAAATATGTAACACTAGGGGGCTCCGCCCCCTGCTCGCTTACGCTCGCCAACCCCCGGGGATTGCTACGCAATCCCATTTGGTTTGCTTCGCAAACCAACACTCCTTTTACATATGGCATTTGATTTGCTTCGCAAACCAACATTCCTTTCGCAGAGTGAAACTATCTGAAAAATTTGTATTATCCTGATTTCACTTTACGGTCCATCACGTCACAGCGAGGGCTTCTCCCCCTGCTCGCTTACGCTCGCCGACCCCTTGGGGATTGCTATGCAATCCCGTTTGGTTTGCTTCGCAAACGAATACCTCTTACGCAAGTGATTTCACTCTTTTTTTCTTTAACACTTAATGCACCCTAAACTAATAGCCGCATGAGTAAAAAATCTTCTGCATCTTGTTCCCTGTACAATTTTAAGTAAACTTTGTTAATCTCCAAACTTTACGATGTGTACTTTGTACTTTCTCGGTAAAACGTCTGAGAACAGAGGGAAAAAAGCGAGTCTTTTTCCTCGCCAAATAAAAAGAAATCGTTTTTATGGCAATTGTTGCTACGATAAATTTGATATCTGGCAAACCCGATAGTCAAAAATACAACCCTCCGCGAATACAATGCTCCGCAAATTTGCTCCGCGAAATAAAAAATACGAAATTTGTGTCACCAACTTTTGATTGCATCGAATTTATTTATGAACCAATTTTAAAAATAATGGTACCGTAAGAAAGAGTACAGTCTGAGGTATACTGCGCTATTTTCAAAATAAAAACTAATAGTAATACGATATAGATATGACAGTTTTAGTTAACGGTTGTAACAAAAAGTAGCGAAAATATCCAAAGATTCCGAATTTTGTATGACCCACTTTTGATCGCATCCAATTTAATTATTAACCGATTTCAAAAATAATAGTACCGTACGAAAGAGTACATTCTAAGGTATACTGCTATATTTTAAAAATTAAAAAATAATAGTAATAAAATATAGATACGGCAGTTTAAAAAAAAAGTAACAAAAATGTCCTGATTTTTCCCGAATTTCAAAAAAATATTATCAAGAACCAAATTGAAATTTCAAAAAAAACTCGACGAGCTGCAAAAATTTACGTTGAGAGGTACTCTTTAAAAAAAACTCTTGGCTGAAGACTGAAAATTTTTATGTGTTTTGCTCACTCGCGAAAGAACTTTCGCTTCTTCAATTTTAACACTTAATAAACCCTAAACTAATAGCCGCATCGGAAAAAATCTTAATAATTGTTCAGGGAATACGATGAAGAACAAACCATGTTAATTTTGTTTTTTTCCTATCAGTACTTTCTCGGGAAACCGTCTAAGAATCGAGCTAAACAACACAGTTTTCAATCCTGTGGCGGCGGTAACATTTTTTTAATATAGAGAGACATATTTTTGCCGATAATTGTGTTTCACGTCTGTTTTTGATTTGACTGCAGTTTTCAAAATTCGGAAAAATGCGTGCAAAACAATTGCAATTGCATGGAGTTGTGTTGCAGAACACTGAATATTATTCTGCACCTGGGCAGGAAATTTCCTTTTATTTTACAAAAAAAACCTATTTATACGATTTATTATGTTAGCCTCTAGATCGTAAGGTTCCTGGTTCGAATCTGGGTTAGGGCATAGATGTTTGTAAGCGTATGGTGTAAAGGCGGCTGGTGCACCTTAAATCTGTCGTGGCCGAAAGTCCTCACATTGGGTTGGTGTGGAAGTGTGGAGAGTGGGGTGCCAGCTCAGATGTTGCCTCGTCATCTGACCTTGGTTCAAAATTACGTAGCAATACACCGAATGGCTTAGGCTGGGACGGTAGTAACTAGTTAAAATATACGCTTTATTACAGTAGATATTTGAATAACAAATTCATTTGAGTCGAACAGATTTTACAGGGAATCAGTTAAAAAATCACCTGTATTCAAAATCAACGGGGCGGCTATCGAAGACCACCTGCGTGGCCTTGGCAGAAGGTCTCAGCTTAATTGAAAGGGGATTAAAAAATTTAGAAAACATATACTAAAACAAAGAACGCGTTATAGTTACAAAGCAAGGAATAAAAATCATTAACTTGCTACGAAGAAGTTCTGCATGAGAAAAAGAAGGCATTGTGTGTCAGACGAATTTGTTAGATTATATGAAACCATCGACACCGAAATAACTTTTTACTAACGCAGTCATTTTTTAATATTTTGTATTAATATATATAAAAAACTGCAATTTTATTACACGTTTTTCATCTACACAAGAGTTTTTGTTAATCCTTGGACCCAATTAAACAATATTTATATGCAAAGTTTTACCCCGACATCCCCCAACCCTCCGGGGCAATGGCACCCCCAATTGGGCCATATATGGCCCCCACGACAACAACATTACATTTAAACATTAAAAACTATATTTTAAATAAAATATTAGGTGTATTTTGTTCGGGTTATTTAACAATAACATGGTAAAAAATATCTGTGCTATAGAAATATTATTTAGGAAGATATGCATAAAAGCGTAAGAAACTTCTTTACATTAAAAGCTTCCTAATGACATGAAATTTGGTATCCGAAGTTAAATTTTGATATAGATACGAAATAGGAGGTTATTGGAAATTATGAAGTTGGTGCTCAATTTTAATATGAAGACGACCTCTTATGCAAATTTTATGAATTTGAATTAATAGAAGACGTTAGTTCCAGTCAAACGACAGCTTTGAATTTTCTCTGCTGTTAAAATTGCTCGAATGAAGAGGAGTGGTTCGAGTGTTTTTTTTAGTGACTCTAATTTTATAATAGATTAGTTGTTACACTCATGACAAAAATTAGATTCAATATACATAATAAATTAATGAATTTGAATTATTAGCAACACCAGATTTGTTCTCCTGTTTTAAAATTTGTGATTTGGAAATCTGAATATTTGGACTCCAAAACCAACAAATCACACTTAAATAAACAAAGTAAAATTTAATTTCAGAACAAGAATGACAACCGACTACAAATAAAATGAGATACTTTATTTTGATGAGAATATATAACAGATGGAAAGTCATTTTTAAAAATGATTGTCCATTAAATAAACAAATCAATCTTCGTCCTTCTTCTCCTTCTTGACAAATGCAAAAACGCAATACATACCTAAAAAAATTTTTACAGAATTGTTAAAATTCAAGTATTCTAAAAACATCAAAAAGTAACTATGTGTGAAATTGGTGGTAATAAATCAGTTTGAACAGTTTCAGTTGTTGCTATGCAAAAATTTTTAACTTTCTACCCAAATGTGGAAAGTTGTAAAATCTCTGAATAGATTTTTTCTCGTCAAATCACATATTGTCAGCTTAGAACAGAAACTCATTAACTCATTTTTTCGGAAACACTAAATGCTTATTTTATAGTGATAAGTAATACAGTGTCATACTAGAAGATTAAAATATATTTACCACTGTAAAATTCTTATAATTGTTTATTTTGTTAGTTAATATCCAATAGTTAATCTTTAACCACTTGTAAAATTTAAAGAACTTTTTATTCAGTTAATAAGCTTGTGCTTTAAGTCAATGATATTTATGTGATGGAAAGATTAAATATGATGCACAAATGACAATACTTTTTAAAAAAATGTCAATTAATAAAGAATTTTACTTACATACAACTTCCCATTCAGACTGAGAAAGTGTGCCCTGAACAGAAAAATATTTTATATGAAGTACAACATAAACAATAAGAGACATTAAAAAACAAAGTAATTTAATTGCCTGGTACTTGCACAAGGCCTAAAAGAAATTTTAGTCTACCATACAAATAAATTTCAAAGATATAAAATAACCTCTCTTAAGGTACAAAAATTAACATCAGATCTTATTGTCAAATCTTGCTCAATGCCCCCTGTAGAGGCCAGCACTGCTTTACCCCATGTTTCTTTCAGTGCACACAGGGCACAGTAGCTCCCACTTTGGGCAGATAGGTATTTTAATTAACGTTGCACTGGAGCAACACAACAGGCTAAAGGCAACAGTCAGGGATCACACCCACTGTTAAAGATCAATGAAAACCCCATGTAATTTTGAACCATTGTCAGATGATGAGATCACATCTAAGCTGGCACCCCTCTCCAAACTTCCACATCAAGCCAACACATGGACATTCGAGGTCACGACAGATTTAATATGCACCAGACCCTTTGTATGTAACAGCATTTGGTTGGATTCAAAATCGCAAGCCTCCAGTTTCAAATACGTTAACCCCTGACCTACTTGAATCATGATCTTTTCAATATGCTCTACTTCATTTAGCAATACATAATTCACTTTGTCCCACAATTTGACTTGTACTAATTACACTTAAGTCAAAAAATAATTATCTGATAGATTTTGTAGTACTAACATTTGGGCTGGTCTATTTTGTGTTTTATGACACAAGGGCCATATTTGGCCAAGCTTAGCCAAACACAAGACAAAGAGGGAGAAAAAAGCAAAAGGGTAGGAGAGGGTAAAACAGGAGGGTGGACAGATCACTCAGGTACCTCTGGATTGGCCTATCGTTTGGGTAGTATCAGTCCCTCAGGGCTTACGCCTAACTTCGGATCCCCCATTTTTTTTTTTATACTTCACTTTTCACAAAATGTGCATCATGCTTAAATATAAATATACATGCAAACTTATAGATCAGTAGAAATTAAAGTTATGTACTTGTTAAGAACTGATTTATTATCTGACTTATGAGTGATTTATGTTTGTGAAATGAGCTGGAATGCACAGTATCTGCGACTTCAATTAAGCAGTAAAGTTTTTAAAAATAGCGGATTGTAAAATTTACTGTACACTTTGCAATGGCAAATTAATATACAGGTAATCCTTGTATAGCACTGCTAATTGGTACTGTGCTATAAGAGAATCCGTGTTATACGAAACTTACCAAGTCCATAAATTTGATATTGCTTAATGTGCTATATGGAATTCCGTGTTGTAGGAAACTCGTGCTATATAGAATACCGTGTTAACCAAAACTCAGAGGTCATTTATATTTGATAATGCATACCGTGTTATATGGAAACCAAAAGACTGTTATAAGTTATATAAAAATCACAATTTTCTTGAAAATATATTAAACCGTGTGGACGTGTGTAGGGCAAACACAATACAGACGAACAGACAAGACAAACCAGACAGACAACACAAACCAGACAGACAGAACAGACCGACCAGACAAAACATAAGAAGGGTCCAAAACGGATAGAAAACTTGAAATGGGTCGAAAATATTCAAATCATATATACAAACAAACACTCCATTCAGTTAGCAGCGGTAGCTCAGTCAGTAGAGCGTCGGGCTCGCATCAGAAGGGTTGTGGGTTCTATCCTCGACGGAGCCTGCAATTCTGATGATTGCGAGATCGGCGCTTCGACCTGGCTAAAGACCGTCGTGTTCACTAATGGTGACTGGGGCACGTTAAATAGGTCATGGTCACAAAATCCCCCGTGTTCCCATACCAAATCAATACCTCTGGGGGTACCTGATCAGGGGGTTATCGGCCTCTGATTGGGATCTAAATTACGATATGTGTGAGTGAATGGATGTATGAAAGGGACCTTCCTGCAAAACGGATGTGTCATGTATGTCGAGCAAAGTCGTACTTCCTCCCAATGGGGCTCAATAACATGGAAGGCGCGCCCCCTCGCCTCTTGCCGTCTTCGAAGGGCCTGGCACTCCTCTGGTCTGCCAGTGTAGGCATGAGAAACAACAACACTACATTCTTATTTAGATAGATTATCATTGTTATTGTAAATCGTATAATATGGAGAACCTAGGCATGTTATATGAGGAATGCCGCAATTTTGGTACCATAGTATAAAGAATCCGTGTTATAGAAGTAGCATGCATTATAAGGGTTGCCTGTATTCCAAAATGCCCTTGATTACCTTCATTGTTTTTACTTCAGTAATGAACAGTTTAAAAATAATGAGAAAGAAAGTATGCAGAAAGAGGTCACTGAAATTGTATGATGAATATAACTGTTCTGAAATGGAGTCTCACAAAACTGCTCTTCAAATAGTCTTAGTAATCTACTATTGGATATTTTTCCAACTTATTTTAAATTTTCGAATTGATTTTTTTCTAAAAATGAATCTTGCAATTTTCATAAATTTGATTTAGTTGAAATAGTTGTTTAAAAATAAAAATACTTACAACATGAAATTTTTCATTTTCATTATCTTTGTCAGCTAAAAGAGACTTAATTTTTTCTTTAGCACTATAATATTCGTCATCACATCCCATCAACTTCTGGTCATCATGGACTGGGGGATAAGTCTGAAATAAAGTCAAAAGAATGAAAATGCATTGTTACACAACACACTAAAATTTCAAAATTCAAAACTAAAAAACAGTCTATTTTTCAAACTCCAGTGCTTAAATTTTTTTTTTCACTACCAATAATTAGCATTAGAGTGAATTGACTAAATGAAATAAGATCAGCAGTTTGTTTTTGAGTTATTGATCAAAGGTAAATTAAACACATATTTCTAAAATTGTTAAATAAAATGATTCCCCAAAGCATAAATTTGTATCAAAAGTGAATTTACTCAAGAACTTTAACCTACTTTTCTATATCAATAAATTGTAGGTGTTACAAATTAAAACATTATTATTCACTCATACTGAAACACTTTAATGTTTTCATCAAATGTCAAAACATTGCCATTTGTTGAATTATTGTTTCTCTACTGAACACTGTCCAATTAGAAAACAAAAATATGTGATAAAAAAATACGAGAAAAAGACAGATACAGTTACATAAGGTATAAAATAAACACTTCACTGAAGCAGATTACCCCTTTTCATTAAATTGAAATAAATAAAAAATATATTAACCTACAAGAAAGAATTATGCAGTTTAAAACTCTATTTATAGCAAAATTGTTACATACAATTCCTTTATAAAGGTTTAAGAAAAAAATAATTTAGTTATTGGTGATACCAGGGGAATTAAAATCAATACAACTAAAAAGGTCTAATCAAATTTGTTACATTGGAGGGTGTAAAAAATTTGTTAAAGCAATGTCCCTTTGGAGCTTTAAAGTAATGAAACCAAAACGATTTTGCCAATTCATAAGTAAGAAAATAAAAATATCTCCAAAATTTATTCTGCATTCTTTCAATATTCATTATAAGGCATTTGAAATAAGGATCCCAAATTACAAATCTATATTCCAGTCCCCATCAAAATAAACATTATTAATAAAGTTATTGTGTTAGCATTACAAAATTTTCTTTTCTCTTCATTTTTGCAGATTTTATAATCGATCTTAAGTGCAAGCTGAAGAAAAAACTTGGATCACAATCCTTCCATATATTTTCTCTAAAAAGCAGTCATATTCACGGTTTGCCATGAAGAGATACAGGTTGAACTGAATCTTCAAACATGTAATTCACATTTTCTAAATCACTACATAGCAATATTTCATAAACATGTATCTAATTTTTTAATTTCAAAGCAAACATCTTACCTCAAATGCTTGCATTCTGGTTAAGAGAAACTGTCCTTCCTGAATCTTTTGCTTTTCTTCAAAATAATCTTCAAATCTTTTACAATATATGAGCTCAAGACCTACCTCTTCTGCTAACCTGTAACAATATCAACAATTAAATGCAACTGTATTCAATGTAATTAATTTAAAATATTTTTCATCAGACAAAAAAATACAAATTAGATTATTAAACACAAACAATTTTCAAGCATAATGTATTTCTACAGTGAGTTTTGGTACCTCTAAAAAACAAAAGGATATTTAAAAGAAAATTGGCCCTTCCTTCTATCTAATTATCGGGTTTATACACTTATTGGAAAAGCGAATCTTCAAGCTTCCTGAATCGCTTCCTATTTGAAGAATTGTGTTTTTGCCATATGATGTTCAGTTCAAAAGGTAATAACTCAACAATGAATTGTTCTGTTATAACTATTTTTGCATTTTAATAATCTATATAATATAGTAAATCTGGTGTGGTTTTAACTCTCAATCAGTTATTAGTTTAAAAATTAATTTTTAAGCTCAAAAATTAATTTTTAGTTAATTTTTAAATGTTGAAATTCCTGAAAACAGAATTTTTTTAATTTTTGTATGTTTCCTGATGAAAAAATTGTAAAAACTTTTTTCTCTAGCAATTCCATTGAGAGTCAAAACATGAACAATAATGTTAGGAACAAATTTCAACAGGAATTGTCTTCTAGAGAACAGATTGGAATTTGAGATATCACTGTTTAAAAAATATACTAATTAGTATATCCAAATCAGGTAATAAATGATTCGCTCAATCTGATATTTTCACACTAAAATGATTTTAAGCATAAACCAATGATCTATTGAGATAAAGCATTTTTTAAGTCAAAAAAGTTATTTTAATTCTTGTTTATAATTGTTTAAGGGAGTATAAGCAGTTTATAAGCAGATTTCATAATTCATCCAGTCTCTAGCTAATATTTATGAAAACATTTCCTTAGCAAACACATTTGAACAATGTGTATGAATCTTTTCCTAGTAGACAACCAAGCGATACATTTAGAACTGGATAATCTTTTCGGTTTGGTTTCTAAATACATTTTTAAACTAATTTGAAAATTTATGTAAGCAACAATTTTCTTGACAAAATAATCGGTCTAGTGGTCAGAGTGCTGGCTTCTTGATCAAATATGGGGTAAGACATAGAAATATATAGTAAGACATATTTATCAGTCTAAAATTAATGCATGACCTCTTTATAAATAGGTTTCAGATGGAATGTGTGAATGTATATGAGGTGTAACATGAACCCACTCCTCATGGTGCACTAGGGCAGTGCTTCCCAACATTTTTCACCTCACTGCAAACGTCACAGGCCTAAATAATTTCACGACATATTATGAAAGAACATTTTTCTATTATAATAACATACGTAAACATTCCTATTAAAATTTCTTCTGTTTCATACTATTGATTCATTCAATAAGACCTTTCTTTAAAATATTTTTGCATTATAAGACATAAACATTGACTAGACATTCGTTTCAGATAAGTCTTCTTAATGCAGTCATAGAAAACATGAAATAAATTAAACAAACAGTATGAAAATACCTAATCCCTACATCCTCAGTAATTAATATTTGACATACTTTTTATAATGCACTTATGAACTAAATTGACAGATTTGACTGAGTGAAACTGGGATTATACTTTTAGAACACTTATTCTATAAAATTGTGATGTGAAAATACAAAAGTAAAATTAATTAAACAAAGAGGAATTAATGACTATGCATAAACATGCTAGTAATAGTAATTTAATAACAAAATAAGCAATATTTTATTAATTTTAAGTATCAATATTAGTATCTAGAATGTTCTTTTTCCACAGTTAATACATATATTAACCTTCTTATTTCAGTAAGATACTTGAACTTGTTTCTGTGAACACAACTTTTTTTTAATATCTGGGTCTATGGTTGAAAGAGCTACACACAATTCATAATCAAAACTTGTCAATGATGATCTCTTTAAATGTTTGATAGTGAGCATAGAAGAGAAATTTTGTTCACCCATGTATTTTGTAGCAAACAGTAAAAGAAGGTTTACAGCTTTTTTTGCCAAAGGATGGAAACTCTTTTCTTTTTGCAGATTCCCAGAAGTGAGATAACGGAAAATCCTTAAATTCAACTTCAAGGATACGGTCACTTTTTAAGTCGAATAACTCCTCCTTTTCTTTCACTGATAAATCGAATGCCATATCATCTATTGAAGTTGCAAATGGATTTTGAAACCAGTTTCTTAGTCTCCATTAATTCAAAGTAGTTACGAAGCTTTCTCTCAAGCATGCATAGATGTTGATCCACACATTCTAGTAGTTCTTTTTTAGGATTCGAACTACAATACCAACTAAACATTTTAAGGGGACAATTTTTCATCACATCTTCTCAAAGTGGAATTTTTTTATTGAATCTGTTAATTTTCTCAGTGCAAGTTAATATATTCTCAAGCAGCTCATTTTTCAATTAAGTTCATTTAGGTATTCAAATATGTCAAGTAAGTAGGCCATTTTTTGCAACCAGTAATTGTCTTTCAACTTAGCTGAATACAAAGAGTTACCCTAAAAAAATACTCTTAATTCCTCTTTCAACTAATGAAATCTAAACCAGGGGTTCAGAAACTGTGTGCCGCAACGGGAGCTACGTAGAGAGATGAGGGGTGCCGCGAAGCACCAATCGCAACTAACTGACTGGTTCGCAAAGATCTTCGCAGAATACCTAACCGAAGTTTGCCTGGATCCATTCTGTGCTGAAGCTCTACAAGAATTCACTTCACAAGCAGAAAATCTAATTGAGCTATTGAGTAACAACAGCTTGAAAGTAAAAGTCGTTACAAAATTTTGGATACCTGAAAAAAATGAGTATCCCATTTTAAGTGCAAAAGCTATAAGAGTGCTCATTCCCTTTGCAACTTCATATCTATGTGAAGCTGGATTCTCAGCAGTTGCTGTTATCATGAGCAAATATTGTTCGAAAACAAATGTCGAAAAATAAATGCGAGTAGCAGTATCAAGCTTAATTCCACAATTCAAACAATTGTGCAGTGAGCAGCAAGCTCACCCATTAGACTAAACACACATATACATCTCCTTGAGCATGTTGAATGTAATTTTATTTGTTTTATTTATACTTTCACTTACTTATGTTTTCCTACTAAGTACAATTACGGCCATATTCACAAGTCTCGAGTTAACTCGAGAATCAGTTGATCCGCGAGTAAGAGTTAACTCGAGGATTATCAAAAACGGTATTCTCAAACGGCGTGTTAAGTGATCCGGGTATTAAAATGAGACGCTCGCTGTGATTGGCCTATTCACGATCATGTGATATTGTTTACATTATATTGGTTACGACGGTCGAATCTGCATTCATACTGATCAAGCACGTACTTCGCCGTAGAGTTGATTCCAAATTATGATTCAATAGAATGCATGCGACATTTTAATTTGGATTTGGGGAAAGAAATGCAAAGGTTTTTTATTTCAAATTGGATTTTTATGGAAACCTAAATTTTGCAAGAAAGAATTGTACACAATGTCTTGACAAATGAATCAAGACATTGTCGATTATCTTTGTACTTGTCAGTATGGGTGAGTGTTGGTGGTGTGAAAAGTAACTTGCATCGTCAATTTTCTTTAATTGTAATAAATCAACAGAATAATTTTTATTCTACGACGAATTTGCATATACCATGGTCATATTCTACCTTTCCCTTTTAGCCGACGGAGGTGCCGCCATCTATGTTTCCGCCAAGCTGCTTGTTTACATTTATTCAGCTATCTTTATTTCCATTTTTCTTTTGAATTTCAATAAAAATATGTTTAAATTTTTCCATTTAAGCAATATTATGATGAGATGAGCTGCTATGCAGCAGGTGCTTCGTAATGACAGATCCAGTCCAGTCGTCGCACGAATACTGTAATTGAGCATAGAATGAAATGTGTCATCCATTTTGTTTTTACAAAAGGATAGTACTGCGCATGCATAAATGTAACTCGCGAGTTAACTCGCCGATTTTGGAGGATCAAATAGTAACACCGAAACGGCAGTTTAAACCACGGATCAGGACTTGTGAATACGGTTTTTCCGATAACTCGCGGATTATCGTTGATCCTCGAATTAACTCAGACTTGTGAATACGGCCGTTAAAGTATGAATTTTAAATGCAGAATGAATTCATTGCAGCCATACCATCAGTTCATAAACTTCCGCAATTTTTTCATAAAATTTTGTTTGTATAGCAGTATTCTTTGATCACTTTAAAGAATTCCTTCCAATTGTTTGTTTCGAAGTTCTTTACAGAATAAATAATGCTCTTTCAGCCCTTTCTCATCAGGAATTTGTAAAAGTGAAATTAGCTGAGCAGTTACTAACATCTGTTGATTCATCAACTAGTAGGGAAAATTTCTAAGCTTCACAAACTTTCTAGATTTGGCTGTATAGCCCTCCGGTACCGATAATCAGGACTTTGTAGTTAATTTTTTCGTGGCACACTTCCAGTTCTTTCGCAGCACATTGGTTGAGAAGTACTGCACTAGGGTAATGTTAGGTACTTCACAAATCTGCCTTTGTAGCGCTATACTGATTGAGTTCAATCAGTAGGGCAGTAGAAAAACATTTAATAACAATTGTTTTGCTTTATAAATAAAGAATTGAACTTTGAAAAAATTGCAGGAATATATTTCAGTTTTCTGCCATACTTAATTAAATTCAAGTTTTTCCACAGCCAATGAAAAAACAATTAATTTCAAACATTTTGATGTGCAAACTTCAGGCATAACATTGTAATTACTATAGAAATTTCATTTTTATAATAAGTTTGTTCAATGAAATTCTACAGCTCAACTAAACAAATGCTTGATAATTTTGTTAACTTCAACCCTTCAACTGGTTGTTGACTTGACGAGGTATCTTGTCATTAGCAAAACTGATAACATTTTATTGATGAGATATCTCGTCATTGCAAGAAAACTGACCAGATCTTGATCTAGTTATAAAAAAACTGCAATAGTTTGATAAAGATATACCTCATCATCAGCAAAATTATCACGTCTGTATGGGCGAGATATCTTGTCTAAACCATTTGAAGGGTTAACTATTGATCTAAGAATACATTCTCCATTTTTAATCAAAATTAAGCACAATAAATATCAACAGAAAATTACTTCAGTAGTGCTGGAAAGTATACAAGAAATTCAGGACAATCCACGACTCCTTCAAGGTGAAAATCATATTTAGCCCCAAAGAGACTAGGTTGCTCCTTAGACGGAAATGTTACAGAATACACATCGTTTCCGAAAACACAGTCATCGGCTTCTTCTAGTCGTCTCCTGCGGCAAAAAAGTTATGAAAACACTACACAATTAATATACACAGCAGATAAGAGTCTATTTTCTGTGTTCAAATAAACAATGATAAGGAAAAGATAAATGTTTTACATGATGTCATATGCATCAGGAAGAGTGCCTATGAAATATCCACCGGGCTTCAAACACTCGCTGACATTCTGTAACATGGTCTTTGCTTGAGAAATGCTTTCAAAGCAATAGTGAAATGCAAATTGACAACTGACGATGTTGAATTGTATAGTTGAGTCCTTGTATTTTTCTTTTAATATTTCCTATGATAAAAATATAAAAAAAAAATTATTTTAATGCAGTAAGAATTATGTTTTTATCATTTTTAGAAAAAGTACTTGATACAAAGATCAATTCACCTGTGTGCAACAACACACAGTACAAGCACTATAGTAGAGAGACAATATAGCAAATGCATTAAAACCAGGAACATTTAAAACAAAGGGAAAATGTAAAAATTAAAAAAGTTAAAGCAAACTGTCCTGTCTCCAGCCAAAAGCTGTGTTAGCATAGTGTCTTTCGAAAACTAGTAATTTTGTCACACAAATTCATCCAATCCTTAACCTTAATTTGCTCAAACTTTAGTTTTGAAGTTTTTTCCATCAAATTTTTAATAATGCTCACAATTTAAGAATAAGGTATTGTGTCTTGAGGCAATTGAATCATTTGTCCCTTTCTTTAATTCAAAAAATGTTAAAATACACTTCAGAGTTTCCACTCTTTAAGCAAAAGAAAAACAAGAGACTCTTAAGGCCTTTTCTAAGCATGGAACTCACAAATTCTATGCTTGGATCTCATCGCAAAGACCCAGTTTGGAAAACATCAATTATTAGCTAACTTACAAATATGTGATCTATTTTTGATGACATGACCTAGTACAAGTATTGTTGATCTTGGTTTTCAAATGCAGGTGAAACGAAATATTTTCAGCAAAATTTATATTTTTAAGGGCTTTTAAAAACTACAATGAAAAATCAGGCTGTCTTAACGAATTTTAAGGCTAGTGGAAGCCTTGTAAACACTAGCTAAAGGCTTTTCGATTTTAGTGCAATGTAAATTAATACAATGAAACCATGTGAGTTGTCACATTTCGAATGAAGAGAGTAGTTCAGTAGTTCACTTTCACGTATTCAGAAAAAATCATAATGCTTGAAAAATTTACATCTTAGTGGCAACATTTCTTGTTACTAAGCCTATTAATTTAACACATAAAATAAAAGGACCAAAAAGAAGAGTAAATAGCTAAGCAGAATCACATACTTCACTATTAACATCACACTGACTGTATTAAATCAATGCAGACAATAATAGGCTTAGATTTTAGGCTTTATAACCCAAGACTTCATAGTAAAGCAATAATTAAATTGACATGGCATGTATAAAAGTATTTCAATATATATATCAGACATACATGTTGAGTTCATACATATGGGCATGTTACAACATGTTTGTATGTAAAAAAATAATTCCAGTTTTAACAGTCAAAATATTTAGTTATCAATATTACTGCAAAATTATTTGTAAAAATTAAACGAAGTATGAAACAGGTGTGTGATATTAACATTGAACACCCTTTGAATACTGTATGAAAATTGGACAAGCTTATTTAGTGCAAGTATGTTTATTCAGTGAACATTACGTAAATTTAGGCTAATACATATTTTTGAACCCAGTTGTTTTGCTTGAATTAATACAATAAATTTACATTGGTCTAATTCGCATGGAAAATTGCTGTATTTTCTAACACTTATAATATTACTGGTTGAAAATAGGGTTCAGGAAGAAATAGTACAACACAGGCAATAAAATACTAGAAACACTTAGTTTGCCATAGTCAAAGCACTTGTGAAATAGTTGTATTAAATTTTTTTAAATAGTAGCAAAAAAGGTCTTGTCAAACCCTATTTAGCAACAATTTTAGCTGCTCAGATACAAATAAATCGGCGAAAACACAAAATATACAAATAAAATATAAAAAACAAACATTGAAAATCTTGCTAGAAATTTCAATTTAGAAACCAAATATTTTCTTGATAAGGTATTCATGACAATCTAGTGCCAACAAATTCCGATGTTTTTCTTTCATGGTTGGCATGGCTAGGTGCCGAAACTTAAAAATTAATGACCCTTGAAAAACTTTCTGCTCATAGCAAAATCTGAAAGCTTTCTTCTGCCAGCTATTAGTTAAGACTAGATTTTCATTGACCAATGATGAATTTTTTTTAAAAGCCACCGGAAATTTGAAAATAGAGTTTGCAGTTCGAACATTTTTAAATGATGGACTGATTAATTTTTTACATGAAATTTTGGTGTTTAAAATAGACTTTTTGATAGTCCTTATTATTAACTATTTACATCTTAATTTCCATGATAATAATGACTTTTGTAGTACCAACAGAGGTATTTGTCCCATTCTTGTTCCACAGTTTTCTAAAATCCTTGAATGGTTTTCGGTCGACATTTCGATAATGCTCTTTTTAAAAGTCCAAAAACACAAGTCCATGAGTGAGACACCTCGATATTTAGAAGGAATATCAGCTAAATGCTTCTCATACCAAATTCTGCTGCGAGTTCTGCATTCTTTTTGCAATATGTCATTGAGTTAGACAATGAACATAGTATTTTTTGAAGTTTTTAAGATTCAAATCACTGTTAATTATGTTATTTACAGTTGAAACTCAACATTTTAATGACTTTGCAATAGTCTTTTGACTTTGCGGATTCTCTAGATCTTACCTTATAAATATATTCTCAGAAATTATTTTCTTTTTAGGATACATATTTGGAAGTATTTTTCCCCTTTTACGTTTTTCTTTTTTCATTAATAATATTACTTATTGTACCTTTAGATAGCAAAAAAACACGACTTTTATAGCATTTTTTAATAATTTAATAAGAATAATTCCCTTCAGAAATAGCAGAAACATAGCCTTCCATCCATTGCTTATTTAAAAGTGCCATTTTGCAAGTAAATAAAACTGAGTTTGCAGATGATTAATTACACTTAAATTATTTAACTGCTGTAAAAATAAATGTCTTTCGTAACATACACAATTTTTTACAGCTAATCAAAATAATTTTTTAAATGTCTAAACAGCCTGAACCTCTGTAGGAGCTTTTGGGACAATTCTGTTAACAGATACCTGTAGTTGCTAATGTTGAAAAATAGCAAAAAGTTGCCCTTCATTTGCCTGTAATAGCCTTGCTTGTAACACTATAAACAGTCAGCAAATTGATTACTCCCAAATGTCTGGTAATATTGTAAATCACCAATAAATAAATTGAGTAAAATAGTTTTAATATCCAAATGACATTGTTAGTATCTTTAATTTTAGTTAACTTCAAGTTTATGCAACAATATTTTCATGTCAATACTCAAACTAACTCAAAACTAATAATAAAGCAATACAATTTAGAAAATAAAATAAAATGTGTTAGTTTTTGACATCACATTATTTATTTATCAAATTTATATAATATACACTTTATTTACTATTAATACTTTTTCTGTTGAATTGATAAGCAATTTAATACTAGTTTCTATTCACTATTTACTTGACTATGTTTTACGTGAGTTGGTTGCATAAAAATTAAACTTAATTTCACATTTTTTGGATTCAACACAATAAGTATAAATTAAATATTATATAAAATATTTGCAAGCTTGCAGAATTAATAAGCATTCCCCAAAAGAAAAAAAGATAAAATCTAAGTACAATTAGCTAACAACACTTACTTTGGTACAATCAGCAGTTATGAATTCTGCCTCAAAACAGTGGCCTCTCTCTCGTTGCTTCTGATGTCGCTGTTTCATTTCATTGTATCTCTCATTACATTGTTCAACTGATGTCTCAGCAATATCTTTAAAAACATGTAACAATGCATAAGTAGTGATACGCTTTTCTATCAATTTGAAAACAATTACACTTTTTCATCAAAATTTTCGAAAACTTGCTATAATTGGTAAAGGGAAGCTTTTGAGAAGATTTTGCTTAAAAAAAGGTATCCCTATTCACCAAGGTCGAAAAAGAAAAGCAAGAAGTCGCCTTGTGTAGCCATGGTACACTATATAAGTCATGCACAAGAGCAGTAAAAAGGAGAGCTTGAGTATAAGGATGGTTGCTTGGTTGGTTAAGGTTTTAAAGCACAAGATCCAGTAAAGGACAACTTGCACCAAAGCAAGACGAAAGTAAAATTAACAATAGATAACAATTTCAAAATATCCAATCAAACCAATAATAAAAAGTTTATTAATAACAACACAAGAGCACAGTGGAGGAGGGAATTTGTTCAAAATTATGGGTAAGTATAAGATTGAAATTTACCACCATAAATAGAAAATGTTGTAAAAAATCATGAACATTTCATGATTTAAAAAATCATGATGATTTAAAACATGTTGACAAGCAACATGGTGTCTTATTTGAAAGGTATGATTAATAAATAATGAATTATGAAAAGTGAGAAACGTTATGTATCTATAATCAATCATTTTCCTTTTTATTTTACCTATGATATTACATAGAAAACCCTTTAAATTACAGAATAGCTTACTATGAAAATTAATTTACCATGAATACATATTTACCTGCACAAACTAAGTAATCAATGCCTCCTTTCTTCCACTTCAGAAGATCTCCCCCTTTTCCAGATCCAATATCCAAGACAACTTTTTTCTTATTATCTTGTTTTAATTTCTCAGAAAACTCTTCTAAAAATACAAATCAGTAAAAATATTTTAAAAGATTAAACCAAATATACTTGAGACTGTAGCTTTTAAAATCATCAAGCTGCTGTAACTGATTATTAGGATGGCGATACTAATAACAAATGTAAATATAAGAAACGAAATAAAATGCTGAAAGTTCAAACAAAACCTTAAAAGCAAAATATTAGTCTTTCACTGCCACAAGAGTAAAATGCTGTGTATATCCTTGATTTTAGGGATGATTTCTGAAATATGATGCTCAAAATTATGTACCTTTGCTATAAACTCTAGGGCTTTTCCTGAAACCTATTGTGTACTCAATTTCACAAAAAAAAAAAAATATATATATATATATATATATATATAATAAAGTCATATGAAAATTAGAAAAATAAACCATAAATATTCCTGGCCAAATCATAAGACATGTTTCGACTTTTCCTATTGACAAACAGCATAAAATATGGTTTGACTATTATTGTACTAATCTGCCCAGGTGCAGAATTATATTCAGTATTCTGCAACACAACTCCAAGCAATTGCAATTGTTCTGCAGGCATTTTGTCCTAAATTTGAAAACTGCAGTAAAATCAAAAACAGACGTAAAACACAATTATCGGCTAAATATGTATTACATATTAAAATAAAACATCAAAATTGATCAACTTATTTTTTTTTTAAACCAAGGCATACTTTCAGAATTTGCAATGGTGTCGATAACTTTTGAAGTTAAATATTTTGTCATTGACATTGAAGATGTGTTATTTATAAAGTGTTTGTGGTAATTTGGATGGTGTAGGGAGGTTGTTCCGTCACTAGAAAAGAAAAAAAGGTGTGGCAAGGAACGTGCTTTGCACTGCAGAACATTGTAACTTATGATACAAAATAAAATCAGCCAAAATTTTGATAAAATTAAGGAAAAATTGTTCTGCAAAGACTTTGTTTTGTGACGTATGTTGCAGTTTTAAGCACTTTCTGCTCCCGGGCTAATCTGTATATAATTATGTTCAGTAATTAACATCACATAAAATAATGCATGTTATGATATTAAAGGCTTTATGATGAGATGGTTGGCTGTTGTTTCCAGGTTTTACGACGCAAGGGTCATATTTGGTCAAGCTATGCCAGACAACAGAATGAGTAAGGAAAAAACAAAAAGGTATGTGAGGATAAAAATAAAAAGGAGAAAAGAGAGATCCCTCTGGTACTTTGGGGTTGTGATTCCCATACACACTTAAAGAACATATACCTCTGAGGGCTTTATGATGAGATGAACCAATCTAAACAGAAGTTTCTCAGTATTTTAAAATATAAAATTTTCCCCAGCCATTACTGAGAAATATACTGACCCCTTTTGTTTATAACTTCCAACTGAAATCTAATAACAGATTTAGTCACATTTTCTAGAAAATAAGCTTACAAATACTTGAATGACCAAGTATTAATTGTAATATCAACACAACTGCTAAGGAAAACCTAATAGGATGTATAATGTTGATTGTTGAATATTGTTTGAAGAAAGTAAGTAAAACAAACAATTTCCTTTTTTCCGACATGAGGCCCCACGGCTCCTCCGATCGGGCAATTGCCTTCTGTTGTGTAATCACTTAGAACTTTAATGCATAGTATGTGATATGTATTACGATGGAATAGATGCTCATATTTTTGTCTCCAGCTGAATTGTTAAGATTAATGTCTGATGTGAATAAATTCTTATATTCGAACCTAGAGTTACCAGTGTGTTGCTCACCCAATATATAACTTTGTATACATGCTAGAGGTTACTTTCAGTTGCATGTACTTTTGTTGACACCCAAGGCAAATCCCACCATTTATGAAATTTAAATGTTGCAAAAACTGAATGTTAATGTTTTTTCATCAAACCATTTTTTTTTTTAAATTTCATTCATAGACTATTACCATAGATTAAGAATGCTATTCCCATTTAGTATATTATTTCTTCAAAACCTTTAAGGTGTTTTGAGTGTTTAGTATTAACATTTATTATTACCTCAAGACACATTGATTCAGATAAATTTTTAAAAACTGGAACTAAAAACATATTTGAGGTTAATTAGGTGCTAATTGCAAATAAAAACCTAATACAAAATAAGGTTAATTTTGTATACAAGCTAGAGAGAAGTTGCTCATCTAAATACAATTTGGCTGATACCCAATGCAAGCTCCTACATTTATTAAATAAGCATTATCGTAAATGCAGTTTTTTGAAATATCTTTATACTTCATCCAAATTTTTTTTAGTTAATTCACTCATGGTATATTACCATATAATCTTAATGCAAGTGGTATATTACTTCTTTTTAACAATGTTTAATACGAACATTTCTTGTCGGCCCAAGACATCTTGCTTCAAATAATTTTGAAAATATCAGTGCCCACACCTCTTCAAGCAAAAGAAAAGTTTTTAGGCTAAAAACTAAAATTAAAAATTAGGCCTTCTTAAGGTCTGTAGGAAACCTGAAAAACATTATCACAGTCATAAAAAATAATGTGTTCATTATTATTTCTCACGATTCCTGCTTACAAACAGATTGCAATATTATGAGACAGCAATTAGGCTTACTTATCAGCATGCTTTTAATCCAATTATTGAAATTTCTCATATGAAATATTCGACTCTGCTTTCTCTCTTCAAGACCTTTTTCTTGAATTTGGTTATAGTGCTGAGCAACAATTGGGGCCAAAGAGTCAGTCATTTTGATGTTTTGTATGGTGTTCTGAACTGAAATTATAAATTGAGCTCAATTATAGGAAAACTAGATACAGCTATGCATTGAATCATATATTGTTTTAAAAATACACTTATTAAAATACAATTGAAGGGGTGAATGGAAGGGGTTATGTGACAGTTGTTTACATTTTGGAATTATTGCAGTTTTGAAGTTGCCTCAGGATGAGGTAGGACTTGAGCTGACTAGAGCAAGAACCCTTATGTGAATACTTACAACACCAAGCTCCCTCCAACTCTTCCAGTAAAACTACTAATGACTTTAAAGCCAAATATCTCAAAACAACAAAAATGTCACATAACCACTTTTTCCACTCATCCCTTCAATTGTTTAAAATCACAATTTCTTTATTTTATTTCTACATAGTTTTATAAAGGGCACTATTATACATGGTTCCCACTGGTCAGGAAAAACCTGGAATTGTCAGGGAATTGAATTTTGTCCAAAATAAATCAGAAAAATTAAGAATTTTCATCTAAAACCTGGAAAATTGTTTCAATGACCTGGAAAATGATTGATCATGGCTTCTCAGACACTTTGGAGAAAGTAGCCAATAAGATTTGTACACTGCTTTGTATCACTTTATTTTATGAATTGAATTTTTCAACCAATTTTTAAAGAAACACTATTAACTTAACCTAATATTTAACAGGTTAAGAATTTTTTTTCATCCACTGGGTTAAATTGAAAAATTTCATGGTCATGATACATAAAATGACAAATTGATTTTAAGTCAAATATGTTGGATTATTTTAATAAGTTATTTTAATGCAAAATTACTTGTTTAATTTTTACAGAATATAATTATTAAATTGGTTTTTATTATTGGCTATTGAATGCTAAATTATTTCTTGATTTTTCACCTTAAAAATGTTGTGAATTGCTTAAGTATGACCTAGAATTTTGTAAAAAATTGTCTAGAAAACCTGGAAAAGTCAGGGAATTTTATTTCTGAAATAGAGTGGGAACCCTGATTATAACACCAGCATTGTTTGCTCCTTTGTAATGATTATAACTAGTCATTTTTGCTTACATTAGGGTGGGTGACCAATGAGACAATAGGCCTAGAGCCATCCTAAGTAATAGATATCTAAAACCCTAAATTGGAAATTTAAATTAATTTCCTGATTTTCTAGAATTTTTTAATTTTACTGATATGTTAAACTTAAGCTGCAATGCAGCCACTTGTTAACTCCACCCTTATCCTCCACTTTCATTGCATTCTACATCCTGGCACTAGAGTTAAGTTATTCTCGTCACGTGATGCTCACTGTCGACAGCCTGATTGGACCCAGCCACAAGAGCACCCCACCTCCAAGAATGTTCAATAAAGAACTTTAACAGCTATTCTTCATTCTAGTTACTCCGGAGATCGAGAGCAGCCGCTCAGGGACTCCCAGCTCAAAGCAAAACCCCGCCTGATATATGAGACAATATGAGCAATGTTACCTGGGTCAATAAACCTGTAGGGTAACTACATTTGTACTGCTCCTATCACACATGGAGCTGCTGCTCGCCAAATCACAAGTGATAGTAGCCGAGTTTCTCATGATTCCTTACTTTTTGCCAGCAGTTGAAAATTTTCCCTATTATTTGCTCACTTACCAAGAATTGGTCATTCACAACCAATTGGCCCCAGAACACAACCAATGTGTTGACTATTTGTGTTATCCTAGCAAGGACTATATAAAAAACATCTGGAATTAGTCAAAAGAAAAGGCATTAATCTTCCATTGTAATTAAAACATTCCTGGTTCTTTGGTGAACAGGTAAAAACAGTTGCAGTGTGGCTGGGAAATTTTGACTATCTGCAGCAGTTTGTTTAACACTTGCTGGACATTTGTTGTTTTCAACTGCCATTTTTCTCCATCAGGTGGATTAATTTGCTTTGATATTTTACTTTTAAAAGCAATGTATTGGTAAAACTGTCATAAAATTTGTTACATAACAAAATGACAACACCACATGATGGAGATGGAAAGATTATGGACTTTCTTGAGGTTAAAAGTGAGGAGGTTACTGTAGTTAAAGATTTCTGTGACTGCAAGCATAATACTGATAAAGAAGGGGATGAAGATAAGAATGTTGAACGAGGAAGAATTACCTAGAATGGATAAGAGCATAACTAGGATAGGTGTTGACAAAATGAGTTGAGTACCAGGGGTATAGCGGAGCCGGAATGCAGTTTCGGCACATCTTATTTTTTTTATGAGAAATAAATGGTAAAATGCTGTTTTACTCTGTCCCTCAACCCCCCTCACAACAATACCACCCAGGTTTTGCACTGCTTAATTTACGGCTACACCACTGAAAAGCACACAAAAGCATGACTCATGGTGCAGGGCCTAAAGGTGGTGCAAAAACATACGAATTGTAACAATGCAACTGTACAAAAAAAATTAATGACAACACAAATGCTTATATTACAAAAACAACCTTACACTTCCTCACATGAAAGAGATGCAAGCTAGACTACTAGTGTTAGAAATGTATGCATTGATAGGACTTTTGCATTTATGTGGTTGGCTTGGGGGTTTTGGGGCACAAGAGCCATATTTGGCCATGTTGTACCAGATATAAGATGTATAATATTAAGAAATACATATACACACAATGATAGTTTTACAGACACAGAAGAGAGAATTACACCAGGGAGGAATCAAACCTGAACTGCCTACAACTCAAAGGTGGCAAGTGCAGTGGGCATACCCACTGTACCATTCATGTATGTGGATTACACAAGTCCTTTTAATTGAACATGAGATTAGAAAGCAATAGATGGGACATGGATATATCTTTGATATGATTCAAAATTTCATCAGAGCGGTCCAGAGTAATCGGGTTGCCTAGAAATTTTAAAGTAGATCTTATACAATTTTGTGTGGTGAAACCATTTAGCTACCCACCAAAAAAATCAAAAAGGAGAATGTGCTGTCCAAGATATAAAGGCAGGAAAACTCCAATAACCTGTTTTTACAACGAGCATTTCATATGTAAAATTCGCACGTATCACGTTTATGAAAACTATATAAAGGAAAACAAAGCGTAAGTAGTATTATAAGGATTTGAACAGTTTATTTTTTACTCAAATAACTAAATACCGATACGTAAAACATTACTTCTTCCATAAAGAGAAAATTTTAGCAAAGATCGCGGGCCGATTTGTCAGGACCCCTTTAATGTCTTCGCGTTTCCTCTACTGTGTGAAGAAGCGGAGAGCGTCCTCTCTGGTTTCGAATAATCAACACACGCTCACATGGATTTTCCAGTGCTAGTTTATAAATGTCATAAAAAAATTCAATGATCAAGTAGTCTTAACAATGTCACCAAATTTTTTTCTTGGCAACAATTTTTTTTGCATTTAAAAATTATTTTATGAGATTGGAAACAAAAAGTATACTCTTGAAAACGAAAGGATGAAAAATGTCCTGCAAATATATCACGTAAAGAAATAGCTTGTTGGTGAAAAAAATACTTCAAGCTTTGTATAGGTTTAAAAAAATATTTACTTCTGGAAAAGATTCTGAGATTAAAAGATTTTCTGATTCCATAAACAAGAATAAACGACAGACAATAACAGTACCTCTTTGCGTTTGTTAAATATTCTTGTAACATGGACCGATCGCTAGCCGCTACATAGATCAGTTGTCAAAATAAACACGTTAATAATAAGGTTACAAGCTACAGTTAACTAATGTATCAAATAAAACAATCTTGAAATAGTGAAGGTAGATATTTTAATTAGCGTCAAACTAAAGCAATTCAAAGGGCTATTAACAATGGTCAGGTATCAATCCCAAAGGGAAAGGTCGAGGACACCACGTAATTTTAAAACAAGGTCAGGTGACGCGAAATATTGAAGGATGAAAGGAATTTTAAATAACGTATTACTGAGGCAGAATATTGGTCTATTGACGACGATCCAGGATCAATCCTGAAGGGAAAGAATTGAGCCGAAATATTCAAGGACTTTTCTGTGAAAATGCACTATTTCGGTAGAAATGTTTGTATTTAATTAACGTCACAAGAAACTCAACTGGCTATTGGTAATGGTAATGGTAATGGTAATTTTTAGTTAACGTCATACTAGAGCAACACAACGAGCTATTGACGACGGTCCGGGATCAGTCTCTTAAGGGAAAGATCCGAGGACAACACCTCGTAATTTTGAACCACGGTCAGATGACGAAGCAACACCTGAGCTGGCACCCCACTCTCCAAACTTCCACGCCAACCCAACGTGAGGACTTTCGGCCACGACAGATTTAAGGTGCACCAGCCGCCTCTACACCATACGCTTACAAACATCCATGCCCGGACCCGGATTCGAACCAGGAACCTTCCTATCTACAACTGGCTATTGGTGATGGTCCAGGTAATTGGTAATTTTTTGTTAACGTCGTACTAGAGCAACACAACGGGCTATTGACGACGGTCCGGGATCAGTCCCTTAAGGGAAAGATCCCAGGACAACACCTCGTAATTTTGAACCACGGTCAGATGACGAAGCAACACCTGAGCTGGCACCCCACTCTCCAAACTTCCACGCCAACCCAACGTGAGGACAGGTGATGATCCAGGATTCACCCTATAGGGAAAGATTTCAGTACACCACGTAATAATGAACTACGGTCAGATGACAAGGTTATACCTGAGCTTCTAGTTTTTTGGTTTTATCTTTGGTAACTTGTGGTATGGTAAGATAATGGTAATGGAACATCGCTCTAGAGCATCACAATGGGCAAATAGTGACGAACCGGGATCAATACACAGTTGAAAGATCTGAGGATAAAACCACGTAGTTTCAAAGGTCAAGTGACGAGGTCAAACCCTGAGCTGGCACCCTCATTCTCTATATTTCCACACAATTCCAACGAGAGGACATTTGAAGTCACGACAGATTGAACGCGCAACAACCTCCACGTCAACGATGCTCTTTGGTTTGGTCGAGTTGCAAACTGTCCGTTACTCTTCCAAACAAGTTATACCGCAGGCCCCCCCCCCCCCCCAAAAAAAAAAAAAAAAAAAACTGGAAAACATCATCTATTTGAACTATGGTCAGACAACGAGGTCAAGACCTGATCTAGCCTCCCGCTCTCCGAACTTCCTGCACAACGCTTGCGGGTACTTCAGGAAACGACAGATTTAACGTACGCTAAATCCCACGTACATGTCTGTCACTGATCTGATCGAGGATTGGATTCGCAACACTCCTATTGGAAATCCGTCTCTTCTAACCGGGCTACCGCGCTCCTAGTGATATGCATATTTCTCAAATTAATTTTAATGTGTTAACCAACCAGCCTAGTGGTTGAGGTATACTTTGTAGGAATCAGGTTTAGCGTTAAACCTTTTTAAAATATAGCAAAGATTTAATCAAACTTTTGAATTTTTATCATTTACGTAATTTTGTTTATTAGTTTAATTTGGTTTTGATTTCGCTGACATTGTCATTCATTTACGTTGTTGGTCGCAATTAGTGAGGTTTTGCGTTAACACTTCTTAAAAGCGTAACTTACTTTTGCATTTTTATTATTTCTGCAATTTTGTCGATCAGTGAGGTGTGAAGAATGAGGCGACATGCTCGTGCAATGTCAGGTGGAGGTAGGACTCATTCTTCAATTGTTTTCTTTTTAATATTTTCAGCATCAGTAAGGATATGACAAGAATGCCGTCACAGGCAATGCCTTGCGAGTACTGCTAGTAAATTATTAAGCAGTGCAATGGATCTCAATCATGAGTCTCGTTTTGGCAAACAAAATTGCACTTCCACTCTGCTACTGTGGTTTCCAATGGCCATAAAAAACAGTCTTTCACCACCAGATGGCGCTTTTGCTGAGCACACTAAATTGCTTGGTTTTTTGGCGCAATTGCCATATTTGGCCATGCTGCATCATACAAAAAACATGCAATGTCAAGTAATAGACATACACACAATGAGTTTCATTGACACGGAAGAAACACTCCCAGGGAGAAATGCACATGACAGAAAGCACACTAGATAGTTGCTCCATGGATCTTCAATATATGATCTACGATGGACAGGTGTAGAATATTGAATTTTAGAATAGGAAGTTTAAAACATTGGTTATGACAATTGCCTTTTCAAAGCCATGAAAAAAGTGAAGGGTGCAGATGATTCGTGTGTTCCAAATACCTTATTAATTTCTTTATTAAAGTATTTTAAAATGCTTTCAGAAGTAAAAGAAATATGAAAATAACTACCCAGTTTCATGCTTAAAGACTATTTCATGGTTTTCCATATTCATCACAAGATAATTCCTTTTCATGTACAGTATCAAAGACACAAAGTCCTCGAAGGTGGAACATCTTGCTTTCCCCAATTTAGACATTGGGTGGACCCCAATGTCTAAATTGGGCACACAAGATAATATCCACAAGACAGGCAACACTAACTAATGGACATACACATTAAAGGAAAGAGTTACCAACACAGAAATACACCCAGGGAGGAATCAAAACAGAGCTGCCTACAATTCACAGGTTGCTAGGGCAGTGGCAATACCTATTGAGCCAGGATAGCCCACTTCCTCACTATGTGAGTGTGTGAACTCAAATTATTTTTCATTTTAAATACTAAATAACAATAAAATCATAGATATTCAATAGTAATATGTAAACCTTTAATACATACAGAACACTAAACATTTACATGTAGGGCCTATATCACTCGCCACATTTAAACTGATAAAATATAGTTCTAGTAAAGGAATTGAGAAGAAGCGAGGGTTAGGCAATCAGGGGAGTCTGACCCAGAAATCTCAAAATGATGTTTTCTACATATAAGCAGCAAGAATGCTAAAAAATTTGTTCACACTTTCCCCCAAACACCCTCTTTCCATCTTCTATTCTATATATCCATGCTTTTGAATCTTTGAATTAAGTTGTTATATAAATAGTATATTTAATGAGCAAAATCAAACCTCTGTGCAGCAACTGATTTGTTTTTTATTTATCGTTCAGTATTATATATGATAAATATATTACTTTATAACTTATGGTTGATTACAAGAGCAATACTTAACAAAGTCATACTTAGTTCTTTGGTACAATTACAGATAGTTAAATAGTAAAATTAAGATAACGAATTTGGAAATTGTTTTTCAACTCTATTGCAAGTGATTAGGAATATAAAATTGCACATAATCCAGAACAAATGAAAACAAATATATGATTTTAACGAATATTATGACTGAAATGGATTCTTAATCTGAGGAAATGTTCCACACTGTGAACCTTTACAATGCAAGTTTAGCAAATTTAACAATAACATTTAACAGAAAAACTGAATTATTAACCACTTTAAACTGGAATAAAAGTTGCGCTTTAAGTAATTCCTGTTTTAGCAACAAATAATTTTATTTTTGATATCGACCACTACTACATCAGCTCTAAAAATGTTTTTAAATTGAAGCACTTGCAGACTGTTTAGCTTCTTCTCTTTCTACAAGATTCTCACCACACTCAAAGCGTTCAAAGTCTACTATTTCTAAGCCAGATTTGTGCACTGTTTCACCAACAGTGACATTTGGGTCCAGTAAATATGATTGAAATAGCAACCTTGTATCATCTGAATCTTTTACATCAGCATTAACAGTATCTTGATCTTCGGTTTCAGGATTGTCTTGATCCGTGGGAGCTTCAGACAGTTCAATTGCTTGTACATTTGGTTTTTCTTCTGCTGTTACTTCTATTGTGTCATCTGAAATTTCTTCCTTTTCGAAACTGAGAATATCTTTCTCAGTTAATTGTCCAATAGCAGATGGGTTCATCCCAATTATATGCTGACAAATGTTAAGGCTTAGCTCTTTCTCATCAACATTTTCAGTAATGTTGTGTTTGTATGCAAGTAATGTTCCATATTTTCCTGTAAAGATAAAATGAAGTTTTAGTTTACTTTCGATATTTATGACCAATCATTATCTCATTCTTATGAATAGAAATAAAATATTGCGATTTTATTAACCCCAATGGTGGTTACCATCGTGGTATTTCGACGTTAGGAGAAACCTCACAAGATCTAGATGGACATGATATCGCATCGTTAGAAAAAACTGACCACAACTTGAACTTGTCTTCATAATAAAGGAAATATCTTCATAAGATATTTCATCATTAACATAAGTAGTAAGATCTTGAAGGACAAGATATCTCATCATTAGAAGAACTGACCTGATCTTGTCATAAGAAAATTGGCAATATCTTGATAATGAGATCTCGTCATCAACAAAATTGATCAAGTCTTGATCAACAAGATATTTAGTCATTACAAGAACAAAACTCACTAGATCTTGACCTTGTCATCATAAAAAAAATGGCAATATCTTGATCTCGTCATCATAGAAAATTGGCAAGATCTTGATGACGAGATATCTCGTCATCAAGATCTTGCATAAACAAAACAAATATTGGATAACAAAATTGGTTGGATTTTGATAGATGAGGTATCTCATCAAAACCACTTGGAGAGTTAAGGCAGGTTTTTAATGTAAGCAAATGAAAAATATACATTATAAAAACAATCAATTAGGAAGAAGATAATCAGAATAATTCTTTTTAATTTACTTGCTTTTTGAGATATTATTTAAAATTACAAAAATAAGGCAGTTTTGTTAAATAAATTGAAGAAGTGTGTCTTTCCCTCCTGTTGCATACATTTATACATAATCTCAAATGAGATTTGAACGATTCAGTTGACAAATATTTTTGCTTAAATGTGGACCTAAAACGTTTTAATAAAAAATTATTATTGAAGTCCAGTTGTTCTGAATCAATTTGTTGATGTTTAACTTTAAGGTCTCATGGACATATTACTAAAATAATTTGTAGATTTTTTGTATAATACTTTAATTTGTCCACAAGATAGGAAAACATAATATAGAAATCCCTGCTCATTGTACATGAGTAACGGGATAGACAATATTATCATAACACTAAAATTATCTCAATATTTTTTTTTTATTCCTTCATTAAATAATAAACACAATAAATGTTAATGGGTCGAGAACTTAAAAGCTTACCAAGTGTTGCCCCAGACATATTGGGACATGATATAGTTGGATGAGAAAGACTGCTAAGGCTAATATCGTCTTTAACTTTCAAGCAAATGGCTCTCTTCAAAACTGTCTTTTCATTGAACTTATTAATAGCTGCATTGACTAGCTCACCAAGGGTAGATGAATTATACTTAATTTCATTCAGCTGTGTTTCATTCAAAAATGTCTGAAATAAAAAGAATCATATGCATACTTAGCTACTGTATTATATATTTTAAAATAATACACTTTTGGAAATTCATGAATTCCAATAATGTATTGTTAAGTGCAATTCAATAATGCAAAATAAAAAAAATATGCTGTCAGAAATGAAATACCTAAAAATAAGTGCTAAATTAGCAACAAATGCATCAAGTCGGGCTTTGAAAAAGCAAAAACAATATTGTTCTCTCCCATCATATGCTTGGGGTCAGTTCAAAGTTGACAAAATCAATTTTACGATGTTTTACATAAAATGGTACTAAATGCATGCAAAAATAATCAATTGAAAATTTTTTTTATTATTGTTTTAGAGGTAAACTTGAAGGGTTTTCTCAAACATGAATGCCAAAGAAAGTTTTTAAAGCAATTTAGCAATCACTAATGGTGATATTTTTCTTTAATAATTACAGTGGTTTAGCACCAAAACTTCAAAACAGATGTTGTGACGAGGGCAAAAGCAGGCACTTGGCGGAGAAACTGCAGAGAGATCAAGCCGGATGTTGAGAGGTCTTGCCCCGAATGAACTCAGACCGCTATACTGCAAGAGTTAACGAGCTGGTGGTGGGTCGAGGTATTTAGTTTCAACGGAGAGGAAGCAAAGTGTCTTTGTCCGGATGCCGACCAGACGTAGGGGCAGGAGTTCATTTCCACTGCTTCCACATGATCACAGGAGACCACAGATACTTTTTTGTTTGGGCTGCCGTCTGCTAATGAAGCTATCGGCGAAAGGGGAAAATTAACATACAATGGACAGCCCAATTTTGAACCAGCCAACAGCGAGAGGACAAGTGTGTCGAATAAAACTAGAAGGGGGCAAACAACCCCCTGGAACTTTCGAAGTCGAGAGAAAACTTTCGAGAAAAGAGGTCAACAGACCCGAGGGATCAAACTGATCTGGCTGAAGTGAAACCGTTCTCGGTTTCCAATACCCTGTCTCTGGAGATGTGACAAGTCGCGACAACTGTTCATCGACTCGGATTGCCCAAACTGGGATTCCGTCTATCAGACACATGGAAAGCTCAAGCCTGAGCTGCTACTGTGCTGACTGGCATTGTATACAGAACAATTGCCCAAACTGGGATCCCGTCTATCAGACGTGAGGAAGGCTCAAACCTGAGCTGCCGCTTTGCTGACTTGTGTACACGTGTGCAAGAACTTTTGGAGAAGCTCACCCGAGCTAGAAACATTTACTCACCTGAGTAAAGTCTGGAGAAGGGCTCACCCGACCCGGATTGTCCAAATCGGAGTCCTGCGGAAAAGGACAATTCACCATATTCGGTAAAGATCTACCACCTAGACTCTACCAGTCTGTAAATGTCACCTACCAAATTCCGTCAAGGCTATTCTTTTATTGTAAATAAAAATGTGTTAATCGAGACCACAGCGAACGTTCTTATATAATAGATGACGCTTCCATCCCCAAGACGTCACAATCTAATTAGAAATTTTGAACCTCTAAAGAAAAATTTGGACAGTATTTCCATTCAGAATATTTCAGGAAAAGTTCGCAAGATGTAATGTTGTTCTTTGTGGATTGTCAAGACATAGGGCCATATGACGAATTTGGCATCATTTAAAAAATTTCTCACATCAAAAGAAAAATACAAAATGTTTTTTTTTCTATTCAAACTAGAAAAAATTGATTCTCAGACTGACTTACAGAAAGTTTGGAAGACTTAGCAGGCATATGGGGAGGGATAACTGCATTTTAAATGTATTGTACAAGTAAATAATGCAAAATTGAAAACATCTGAAAATAAAATTGTAGATATCAATAAAAAATTACAAGAGCTTCCTAAGTAACTAAACATGTATTGATAAATAAAATTTATAGAAATGATCAAGCAAATGAACTTTATTCCACTCATATTTAATGAAATGAACGCTGCGTTTTAAGAATGAAAACACGTAGAATGATTCTCTCACACCAAAAATAAGTACCTTAGATACATCTTCAGTAACTGAATGCTCCGCAATATGATTGATACATCCATTCATGATGTTCTCAAGTAACTGCTGAAACTCGACATTTCTGGCTACAAAATCTGTTTCACAGTTCACCTAAAAATAAGTAACAATATGTTAACTACATTTAACTAGTAAAATAATTGTGGAACAATATATACCATGTCACTTAATTAATCACAGATTCATATTTAACAAGGTATACCTCTTAAAAAATTCTGATATGCAGACTCCAATGTAAATTGTACATGGATCTTGAGGAAACAAATAAGACTAACACATATTCTTACACAATACTTGATGTATCAAAAAACTTAATTTAAATACAAAAACACCAGGCATCAAAGATGCAGCATCGTAACAAATCAGATAGGGCAAGAGTAAAAATTCAACATGTCTAACTTAGGTATGACTAATTAATTTGGGTAATAGCCTATTTGGCAGTAAAAGTGTAGCCATAGTTGGTACACCTTTCATCGCAGTCATTTTATATTCTATAATCATGTATACTTTGAAGAAACAAACTTATCCTGTAAATTTTAGGCGAATCCTAAGATTTTTGAGGAATATCCGATTTCTACTTTTTGAGCTATATTAACTGCAACTATTACAAGAATCGAGTGTTCCAGATTTTCAATAAAAATCATTGACAATACAATGTAAACAAAACTTTAAGTCCATTTAATACTAAGAAAACTCACTTCAACCATAATGCCTATTTTATCTCTTGAGAAAACCCCAACAAGACCTTGTGATGCAGACCGAGTTTGAATTTTGGCCCATTTTGACCAGCCTTGCTGTTTTGCTTCAGCATGTAGCCATTCTTCTGCCTGAAAAGGAGAAAAAGGTTTATTTAAAGACATTTTAGTTAGATTAATTTCATAAACTGGATCAATAAAAGCTTCCGTTCAGCTTTAATACTTGAAAATGAGTAGTACTCTTTTTCTTTCAATTTCTAAAGGTTGCTCGTAAAAATCAAACAATTCCAACAAAATCCAAGAAGTTTAAAGCAAAATATTTTTCTAAATCAAGTTTAAAACAACATAAATGCACAGGAAATTAGCAACTAGAGATAATGAGTAAAAATCATAATTGCTTTAATTAAAAATTTACAACCAAAAACAATTTAGAATAATCAATTTTAAAATAAAATATTCATAAAAATTCGTAAACTATGAAAGATTCATGATTTTTTTTTAAAATTTGTTTATTGAAATAAATTCATTGAATGATGTTTAAACTTGGTTGTCATTTGATGAGCAAGTTATAGTGTAGTTTTTAAATGGAATTGATTTATTAGGGTTACATATAAATTTTTATTAGGGTTTAGGAAATATATCATTGCAAATTTGGAAAGTCTAAAACTTTCTGCCTTTTGATTACTCAACTTGGTTCTAAGTTTTAAGTACATATTAAAAGAAAGGCACATTTTGAAGTTGAAAATATTCATCCTACCAATAAAAACAGCTTTAGTGGAAGGTAGCTTGATAAATTACTTCTGGAATTCTACACAAACACTAAAATCCAGAGGAGTCTACCCTATTCCAATGCAAACATCTGGGATACATTTTCTCAAGGGAAAACAAATCAATTATCAGCTTTTACTTAAATTTACATAATCACTGTCTCAAAAAAAGAATCTCTTGCAGAATGTTAGAGCACGTTACATCATTACATCTATACAGTAATTACAATCATTATACTCTAGGACACACTATATATATACACAGTGTGTCAAAGAATTTTTATAACTGGGTTTATAAAATTAAATAAAAACAAGTAATTATATTTATTTTTTAGGATTTTTATTCAAAATAATCTTTTTTGGCTTCAATATTTGTTACAGGGGCTTAATAACGACTCGAATGCCTGTTTGAGTTCACTTTGTGGAATTGCTTCCAAAGCTTGTGTCGAAGCTGCTTGATAGTCTCAATGTCATCAAAATAACACCCTTTTAAATTCATTTTAAGTTTTAGGGATAAAGAGAAGTCGCAGGGTGCTAAATCAGAGGAATAATGGGGATAATTTATCACAGACATTATTTTTTGTAAATAATTGATGCACCTTTACTGAGTTGTGACTGGGGGCATTATCATTCCTGCATAGAAAATTCAACATGAAAAAAATTGTACTTCTCTAAGGGAACATCCGTATCGTTTCAGATAGTGAACAAATGCATTGTGATTTTGGCAGTGCGTCAGCTGATAGTTAAGGTGTATCACGCATTGTTTGACACACTGTGTATATACAACATGCAAGGGAAAAAGTTTGTTTTTCATGGTCTCTTAGGATAATCTCACCATGTTAATAATTTTGACCCTTGAGCCCTTGTTACATGCGATGTTCCTGCAGTGCAGATTTCTTTGTCAGAAATAGTCCATGGTAATTAATTAATGTTGCACTATAGCTACACAACGGTCTATTGGCGATGGTCTAGTATCAATCACCAAGGGAAAGATCTGAGAATCTGTGGTCTCTGGATCAGAAGGTTCCTGGTTCGAATCCGGGGTCAGGACAAGGACGTAAAATGTGATGTCCTTAGTTAGGGGTAGTGATGGCCACCCACTATACAATTGGCTCATTAATTCTGGCCATGTAGCGACAAATAAATGATCATGGATCAAGTGTCCGCAGTGAGAAAAAAAATATCAGAGAACAACAACCCGTAATTTTAATCCAGTCAGATGATGAGAACAATACCTGTGAGCTGCAACCTACTCTCCAAACCTCCACACCATGGCAACATGAGGACATTTGAGGCCATAACAGATTTAATGTTCAACAACCCCTATGTACATGATGAGCTTTGGTTGAACCAAGTTTTGACCTTGCAACTATCTGATTGCTAATCTGTTACTCTTTCAACTAGGCTATCGCACCCCAATCGGAAATGGGATATTTCCTCATGAAAGGGACATTTGTAAGTCAACAAAATGCATAGTATACAAATTTACTGAATTCTTCAAAAATAAAAGTTTTGGTGACCTGATAGTTGCAAACAATTTAAAAGCATTTACTATTCTAAATATTTAGCTTGATTTGATGAAAAGAAACCCAAATGATGTTGCACCTCCATTCACATTCAGTAATATTGCTTGTCTCCTGATACATTTTTAATTTGTCAACAAATCTCAATCTGTTTCTTCAGAATTGGGAGTAGAAAGGTCATTTACTTCAAGTAGTTATCCTAAATGACTTTGCTAAAAATATTCATTTATTTTTCTTCTATTGTCAACAAGAAGGAATTGGTTTCAAAAATATTTTTCCACAGTTAGTGCCATCAATTGATCGAATTCATGCTTAACATGCGGATTTACATAACTCATGTGGAAAAAATAGCTCATGTATGAGTTCAAATATGTTTACTCATGTGGAATTTGTGCCTTTTTATTCCCAGAGATGATTTCCACTACCAAAAGCAAATACAACTGAACTTTTAAAATAAATCAATTGATAAGAGTACCTTTTAATCAGACTTATCTCCTTTAAAATTCTCCTCCTCCATTTATACACTACTCCCAATGTGTCTTCTATTGTTTCAAATTGTCGTCCTTTCAAAACTGTAGTAGGGATACTGCGGAATGATACTCACCTCTTTTTAGGCCAAAAATTCATGGATAAGGAGGGATGAGAGTGTAGGTGCATTATCATGGTGAAGCATCTAGGACTTGTTTCTTTAAACTTCCGGCCTCTTCTGTCACAGTGCTTCCCTCAACTGCCTCATAAAAGATCAAAGTAAAAGTGTGCATTGATTGTTTGACCTCGTTTACCAAACTCATGCTAAACGATTCCTTGCAAATCAAAAATGGCAACCAACATCACCTTCTCATTCGATCGACTGACTTGGTATTTCTTGTGATCTTGACTTTAGTCCACAGGATCAATCCTGCAGGAATCTCATAGACAATTAAACAACGATTTGCACGAATCAAAGCAACACTTCCCCTTGACATGGAAGGGTGCCCAGTTTTCGGATAGTCTTTGGTGGATGTTGTGCCCGATATGAAACATTGGTACTATACCATATGGTGCTAGTTGATGCTTTTCTCTAACACATACGGCGTTGGGAAAGTGCATCAACATCCAGACGGTGACAACAACTTCAGTGGTTGCATGTGTGCTTGTGACAAAGTACCGAAAGAGAGTTTTTCTCATTGCGGCCAGGCATTCCATTTTAGTCCACCCCTTTCCTCCCCCTTGTGTCTGGCAATTGAATTCAGGGATGCAATAAGCAGTTCTGTGGGTTTCAGGAACGATTTTCCCATTGACACATCTGGAGTTCCATCGGTTCCATAATCCTATGTCTGGAATGGAGATTAACTTTGGTGAACCTAAGTTGGCACTACAGATGGTTTTTGCATCTGTGTGGGGGTGTCTTCAGTTCTGTTAAGAACTTTCAACACCTCCTAACATAGCTCGGAATTCGCCCCACTCCCGTTCGTAGCTGCGGTTTTGCGGATCCAAGAGAACGGGGATCTGACAACTTTTAGACAGACTGATTCTGAATTCGAAGAGACATATGTCTCTGTTTAGTGGAGAGCCATTGGTGCTTTGGCTCCAGACAGGTTTTCGATGTCGATGGCTGCGCACCAACTTTATAGTTTGTAAACTTTCTTTGTACATATTTATAGCCATTCATAGCATTGAGACTAGCTAAATCAATCCTCTCCTTAAGCTTATCGTAACATCTGAAATGTTTTAGTAAAGGTTTCTGCTAATTTTATGCAAAACTTCACACCAACGTGTTGCTCTTCAAAATCTTAGTTTTTAAATGTAAATAATCGCTGTGCACACAAAATACTGATTCACTCCACCGCTGATTGGGCAATGACAAAATGTTACGCCGTTCTCAAGAAAAGAGGAGGTGCAAGTTCAAGGTTAGCATAACACAATATCATTACAGCGGGATAGCTAGGTTGACATGTTAGGGCTTCAATAATTTCAAAGCATGATTTCTTTTGGGATATGTCTCGTATATCAAGGCCTTACCGCATTTTAAAATGGATTTTGAATACATCATTTCAATATAAAGGTTGTATTATCACATCACAGCTAATTAAACGTATCTTCAAAAAAAAAATGAGTAAAATGCTGCATACCAGTGGAAAATAAAAAGCAATATACACCCCAAAATGAATAAATAGCATTAAATCACAAACCTTAGCAACATCCTCAGGAAATAGTTGTACAGCCTTCTTACAATTTGATATAGAATACCCAGTAGATTTTCTTAGTTTGGCCAAAGTTGAACTCTTGCGATCACTTAACTGCCTCAACTGGGAAGTGAAAAATCTGCGGCTGACAAGACTGGAATGTATAAATAATCAAATCATTTTAATAAACTCTTTATATTTACTCTTAACATTTTCAATAGCCTTCAGGGCTCAATCATACATGAATCTATGTTTGTTCAAATGGTATAAAAAAATCAGACATGACGAACAACATTAAAATAAATATCAATACTACCTTCATAGAATAGAAATTAATACAATAAAACTTTATCAAATAAAGTAGTGCAAATCAGAACTTTAGCATGCATAATATGGGTAGTAAAAATATGAAGGATCATGTTACATTATTATTCTTCCACAGTAAAAATAATCGGTGGAGTGGTAGCAAACGGGCAGTAGCGGCAAGGCGTTTTTTTTTTTTTTTTTTGGTCGCCAAACCAAGATGGCGGAAATTGCCATAATAAGATGGCGCGGTGTCCATGTAGCAAAATTCACACTGTGAACCTTTGCATTAATGGATTTGATAGTAATTTCTATGGATTTGGTAGTAATGTTTTACAAAATGGTATAGAAAAATGAAACACCCTCATTTTATCGCCACATTGTAAATTTTGTTAATTTCTTGGACGAAGGCTAGAAAATTCGATGTACGAAGAGTATATTCGTCTTATAATGGAGGAAGATGCCCGGATAATCTCTCTCAATGGTCTCAATGTCACCGTGGGTGGAGTGGTAGCATCCGCAACGTTAGGCCGCCAAAGCGATTGTTTACGCCAAATCAAGATGGCGGCCGATGTAAGCGATTCCAAGATGGCCGCCATATACAACGTGAACCTTTGCATACAGTGCATAAATAATAATAATAATTTGTTTAAAAATTAAGAAAAAAGCAATATAAATTTCACTTGAAAATTTTCTAATATTTCAGTCTGGTTTTCTCCGAACATGTACGCAATTTTGCGTCAATTTCATCCTAGTTTTGTCACTTAAAAAAAATAATATTAAATAAAAAAAAATAAAAAAATTATAATTTAAAAAAAAAATAATAATAATAATAATAAAAAAAAACGTGATTTTTTTTAAAACGTCTGGATTTTCATCAATTTTGAATTAGAAACTTTGCAATGCATAGAAAATTCAAAACAAGAAATCTTTTTTTAATAAGGTAGTTCTTTTCTGTGATCATAATCCACACAAAGGTTTTTGATGAGAAACCAAAAATCTAAAAATTCTTCTGCTATCCTAAAGTGTGAAAAAATATTTTTTCACAATTTTTCTAGCAATAAGCATTATGTGAGCAACTCAATGGGGATATTCCAGGTTATAGAGCCATATATGGAAAAGCAAGACAAATATTTTTATTGTAACGACTTTACAAGAGGAAATTGTTTTTTAGAGAAGTCAAAGCGTATTGCGCTTAAGGTTTCAATGCGTTTAAACCAGTATACCGGGAGAAATTTGTTTGTAGATAAGTCACAGCGTATAACGCGCGATCCCCGCCTGCCGGCTACCTCGCCGCCCCTCCGGGGCCGGCGAGGACCTTTCACCGTTGGCTTCCATGCGTATAAGTCACCGTATTGGGTGCCCACCCAAGCATAGTCCAGTGTTTGTAATATAACCAAAAGCTAAACAAAAATCAAACTTACCCTCATAGCCGGGTCCTTGAAATTCTGACAATGGTTAACAGTCATATGCTCGAATCGATAACCCTTGAACTCTTTGTCCTTCGGGTATTGATACCAGCATATGACTTCCAATAGTCAGAAATTTTTGTAGTTCCTTGCAAAATTCAGCTCTGAATTACCTCAGCCAAAACTTTCTGGTTCCTATTTTTCACCTCAACCATAAAACATTTATCCGTCCCTCGTTCAAGTCCTCCAAACACCCATTTACCCTCCAATTTCTTACTCCTGTTATACTTTCTTTTGCCAAATTTTTGTCCTATCTTTCTACATTTCCACTCCTACCTATCACCAGCATCCTTTCTCAATGTTAAAATCATATCATTCTCACATGAAAGACATTTCACCTTCTTCCCAATCAAGCTACTACATGTTTGCAAAAAAAAAAAAAAAAAAACATTTTCTAATGTTCAATAACACTATCCACTGCTATATCAAATCAACTAAGGGGAAATGAGCAACCAAAAGTGGAAAAAAATTCTAAATTCCAATCTGCAATTTCAAAAATCAAATTTAATCCAAATTTTTTTTTCGAAATTTTAATTGAAATTTAAATAAAGTGACAAATTTAAAAAATTGTAACTTACAATCTGCTTTCCAAACTTATCCTAAAAATTTTGAAAATTAATAAAACAAGTCGATTTTATAAATCAAGAGCAAAATTCATATGCACCCAACAATTTCAAAGACTGTCTAAATTTTAATTCCGTTCTACATTAAAAATAAAAGTGGAAAAGCGTATTTTCTTCCTTAACCAATCATGAGACCCGTTTATTATCGTCAGGAGAAAATATCTAGGGTTGCCTTAAAACTAAGAAAAACGCGAAAACGGGAAGGTTACCACAATTGGCAATACATCGCTCGAAAGTTGTAACGTATCGGATGCTACATACCATCCTCACCGTGTTTAGCGGCAGCAAGTACATCTGCAAATTTGCTACTGCTGACATTAGTGGCGGGAAAAGTACCAAAGTCCTTGAATCTACCATCCTTTCGGCAATATGCTGCACATTCCACTGGTGATCCACGAGCAGCCTCAAACTGCGAATCATTGTCAAGCTTTTTGATCTTGGATATTCTACGGCGTTGTTTAAAAGAAAGAAATATAGCCCTGCCAATGGACGTGTTTAGTCTTCGGAAAGATCTCCCTACCGAAGCATAGATATTCATAGCAATCTGAGTTCGCGAACGGCTCATTCTCAACTTGAAAAGAAGTAAAACACCAAAAAAAACGGAATCGTTAAACAAGAAAAAAATGCACAAGGAACGATAAAACACACCCCCTGGTGAAACGATAAAAAACAAAGTGGCGGATTAAGCGTTGTTATCTCTTATCGTAAAACGAGAAAAAAAATTTTAACCAATGAGAGCACGTTTAATTTCAGTTGAAAACACGGTTTAATTCCAATCAGATAACGTCTCTAATCCTAATCTTCTTAATAGGGTTGCCTTTAAAAAAAAACCAAAATGGAAGGTTACCACTTTGACGAGAAAAAAAGACTGTCCTGTTTGCTACCACTCCACCAAATAATCTTTGCAGGAGATTAATGTGGGAAAAAAAAGAATAAGTATATTAAATAGAACACTGTTGATAATTTAGATTCAAAAGCTTAGTAATCGAACAGGCACGCTTTTGGCGATAATTTCATGGCGCCAAGGAAGAATTTCTTGCAAAAAAATACTAATGTAGCTTGCTGTGTTTATGTATGTATATAAATAATCAGGATTTTTCTAGTAATACAGAGTGCAATGTTTCTTTAACTTTCTTTCAAAGAAGAAACCGTTTCAAATTATGCTGTTTTGTGTGAATATTAAGTGAGAAAAATGACTAGTGATTCCCTAATTTAGCAAGGACAAATTGTAGTAATGTGTAAGTACTGTAACCTACAAATGTGCTTATTCATTTAATGTGAAACACAAGACCAAGAGATCACTCACCTTAGCATGTTCGAACAAATAAGTATTTAGTTATATACTTTTTTTTGCGAAAATCACCGGCAAAATTAAAATTTGTGTAATATTTTCTATTTAAGAGAAAATTTCAGTGATGTAACTTTACTTTTCACTTTGTTTTGAGTTTGAGTCAACATTGCAGATACAGTTAACTGTGAGTAGTTGCACCACTGATTTCTATATCACGGTAGATCTTATGGTAGAGTCTCGCATTAGGTAGTTAAAAATTGGTAATTATTAGTTAACGTCCTACTAGAGCAACATAATGAGCTAATGACGACAGTCTGGTATCAATCCCTTAAGGGAAAGATCCGAGGACAAAACCTCGTAATTTTGAACCACAGTCAGATGACGAGGCAGCACCTGAGCCCTGATCTGGCACCCCACGCCAACGTGATGTGCCAGATCAGGAGGATGTTTGAGGCCACGCCAGATTTAATGTGTACCATCCAAATTTGTACACGATGGTCTATGGTTGAATTCAAACTCGCAATTCCCCGGTTGCTATCCGTTCCAACCCAGCTACCGCATCTATTGTCAACAGGAGAGTTGCGAGTTCGAAACTCAATCAAGATAAATACCCTCGTGTATTTTAAATGCTGGGCAGGTAAAATCTACCGAGGCCTCAAATGTTTTCACTTTGGTATGATATGGATATTTGAAGAGGAGTGTTCGGTTTAGATATTGACCTTGTCATCTAACCATGGTTCAAAATTAGAAGGTGTGATCCTCATATCTTGCCGACCCACCGGTATAGTGGTTAAGGTGTTAGCCTCTAGATCGGAAGGTTCCTGGTTCGAATCCGGGCCCGGGCATGGATGTTTGTAAACGTATGGTGTAGAGGCGGCTGGTGCACCTTAAATCTGTCGTGGCCGAAAGTCCTCACGTTGGGTTGGCGTTGAAGTTTGGAGAGTGGGGTGCCAGCTCAGGTGTTGCTTCGTCATCTGACCGTGGTTCAAAATTACGAGGTGTTGTCCTCGAATCTTTCCCTAAAGGGACTGATTCCGGACCGTCGTCAATAGCCTGTTGTGTTGCTCTAGTACGACGTTAACTAAAATTACCATTACCTCATATCTTATTCTTCGAGATTGATCAAGAACGGCGCTAATAACCCGCTGTGTTGCTTCATTGTGACGTTAATACAAAAACCAACCTACGTGCTTCGGTTGAAAGGTAATTTAATTGCCTGTACCATTGAAATAATAAAAACAAATAGATCTTAATTCTTTTTTAACTGTATCCGCATTAAATGACTGACACGCTAAACGTCAAGAGCTGTCTGCTCAAGTTTCGACTGATTCTCCTGTCTTGTCAGAGTAATTTAAATTTTATCTGTAAATTTGGCTGAAGTTTCCGTCTCTGTATGTTTCTTTTTCTTCTCAAAACGATGTGTTGGTCTTCAATTTTTAATGCGAATAAATTTTTTCATTGTACGAAACTCGGAACACTAATCGGCATATGAATTTCTAAATCCCACTTTGATTGTAAATTGAGAGCTGTACTTTAAAATTAATGTTTTTGTTGCGATAATTAACCCTTAATTCTCAACAAATTCCAGATTCTTTTAGAGTACTTTTTATTATGTACTCCTTGATATTATGAGGATGTTTTAGACCGGTTATCAATTATTTTTAAGGTGGCATTTAAATTTCTAACATATTTATTTCCCAGAATTCAGCATGTATCTTCGTTTACAGACTACTAGATTTTTTTTTTCACTCTTTCGTTCTGGCCTGAATTTTTAGTTTCAATTGTGAATGGGGATGTGTTAGTGAGGTTGCTTCATTTAACTCTAAAGAGATTGTATATATTACATTTGCAAAAACAATTTTCACATTTTGTTATAGACAGTCTTCAGGTTTTGTTCATAAAGCGTTTATTAAAATGAAATACTTGAGATCAAGATGTAAACTTTTAAAAATATTATAAAATGAATTTTTGATTCTAAGGTTGTAAACATTTGCAACAAAATACTAATTCATTTACAAAATAAATTGTATCTAATGATACATGAGCTGTTACAATGCCAATGTTTTATTTTATTCATAAATATTTCTGTCATGGAAGTAACTAATTCATAACCAGAAATATCTTGGAAAATTAAATTGGTAGAATTACTAGCAGTTAGTTTGCAGCAATACTTTGTGCGACCTATATTTTCTACTGATATATATATATTTATATACACATCTCAATACGGAATATATATGAAAGACATTCATATATGCATATAAGGTATTTCTATTGAGAAACATGACTCCATAACTCTAATTTAGTTTTCATTAAAGTTAGCATATCACATAACAGTTACAAACTTTTCTTTTGAAATTTGAGTTAGCTTAATAGTTGATTGGTTTGTGCTCTCGCCCTATGTCTTTAGGACTTTGAGTTCGAATCCTGATCTTGGGGCCCTTGTGAAACATCTATAACTGTGTATGGGCTTCACAGAACCGAGGTACAAAAGTGATCTTCCCCCTTCATCCCATGGGGGGGGGCGGTGTTTACTGTCTTCCAAACATAAGGATTGTATTCCTGGGATACCCAAGCAATCTTTTTATGCTTTCTTCCCATTACTTTGTCCCCAATGCCTCTTTTCCTTCCATGACATTTTTTACTTGATATTGTCTTATGTTGGACTCAGCTTGACCAAATATGGTCCTTGTACCATAAAAGCAAAGCCGCCGTCCCTACGGTCAAGTAGCAACAGGAACCTCCTATGGTGCAACACGGCAACTAGTGGTGTCGGGTATCGCCCCCGGCTGCCCTAGGCAAATGCCTGTATGCTAACGAAGGAAGGCTATCTGGTAGACGGTAGAAATCTGTAATGCACCAGAGATGATGGTATTGTAACTACCACCCATGTTAGAGGATCACAGGTTGAGAGAACGGACTGCTGAGGCACTGCCTATCAGAAAGCCTGAGAGATGCGAGTTTTCTTCGAAATACTATCCCCGCTGATCCTGGATGAAGAAAACACACACGGCTCAATTCATGACCTTGGTCAAAATTATTTCTAAGAGCTGGGAATCAAGGCATCTTGCTCCTGTAAGTTCGATCTTGTCCACCTCTCCCAAGCTTAGCCAATCCTGTTTTCAGGGATCACAGTGGTGCGACACATCACAGTGGTGCGACACATCACATGGTCTTCTGTTCTTTGTCATACTAGAGACATTCCCTAGCCTTCAGTGGCTAATCCGTTGCGGGTTTTAAATTACTCAGTGCGGAGGGGTCTATTTCCATTCGCTATAAGCTTTCTACATTGACACCGTCCTGCCCTAAGGCATTCGGTATGGAATTGCACAATAAAACCCCAAAACTAGCAATCAACCTCATCTTGGGATGAATGTTAGTAATGGTTCAGAATCCACTTTAAACTGCTAATCTCAGTCTAATTAAAAAGCAAAACAGATTACTTACAAACCAAACCTCTTTAAAATGTTATTTCAGTGAATTTTTTAATTCAAATAAGTTTTAAATACAAGTCGCACAAAATGTTACATGTCATTGATAATTTTTAAGTAAATTGTCAACATTTAATGTTACAGGATAAATGATGGTGAATAAAATCTGCTGCATAGGAGCTGGGTATGTAGGGGGTCCGACTTGCAGTGTCATTGCCCTAAAATGCCCTGACATCACTGTTGTCGTCACTGATAAAAATGAAGCTAGAATTAAAGCCTGGAATTCAGATCAGTTGCCAGTTTATGAGGTAAGTACTTAAAATCTTAACCAAGGAAAATTTAATGGTAACATTTGGTACAAAAATCAGTTTAATTTTAAACGATAAATTGAATGGGTTAGCCATATAGTGTAGGATTTAGTTTAAAAGACTTGTCCAGGGTTGAGGATATTGACCTTAGAAGGTTATTCAGTGGAAGGAATTTCAAAATTATTTAAAAGTGCATTTTTAACTGTGTAATTCTGAACTGAAACTAGACAATGTGATAGTATTTTTTAAACTAGATATACTTTAAGATCAGTGGAATTTTTTTGTGAAAAAAGTAATCTAAATGCATTTATTTTGTGTTTGTTCTACATCCGATACATTCAGATTAGATTTTCAACTTTTTTTATACTTTACATATGTCATCCGACAGCACTAGAAGTAACCTCATTTTAATGAAGTAGAAGAAAATGTGATTTTTTTGTCATTTATGTGTTCATACTACTCACACAAAACAAGTTGAAAGGAATATGCAAGAATGTTGGAAATCCATTTAAGGGGTTATGTTTGCAACACCATACAATCTTAATCTACTTTTATCCCACTCTGTCTAGAAATTTTTTAACTTGAAGTTGTCTGTCTTATGTTTTGGCCAAATATGTCCCTTTAACTATGAAACCCCTGAACAACTAACCTTTGCAAATAGAAATACTGCTAGTACAGTGAAACTTTGATTAACCATCAGGGTTGGAACCACGATGGTTAACAGAAAAACCTTAAAAAACAAACCACCCCCATCCAAAGCATATGAACGAATGATAAAAAAAATGTATGTTTACAAACTGGAAATACACTGTACATACATGTATTTTATTTTACAAAACAAACAATTTACATTAGGTACTGTTTAGTGCATACTGTTACATGAACTTTGCTCTAGAGTCTACATTCATACATATTCAAATTTTAAAATGGATTGTGATTTTTTGCTTGTATGTACTAATAACTTTTAATATTTAATGAATAAACTTTTAACAGCAGACTGTTATCAGAAACTAACAGTTAAAAGAGTGGTGGTTCATCAAAATTTCACTGTGATCATATTCTTTCCAGCATTGGAATCAGTTTTTGAGACATTACAGAACTCTGATGATGTAATAATTTCTTTGAATGTGAATGATTTGTTGGACTTGGTCTAGCTGGCAGCTAGACCAGTAGAAAAGCAACATATTTGTCTTAGTAGTAAATATTCTGATAATAATTCTTAATTTTTCTTCTGGTATGTATAGTATTTTTAATCTTTGGAAATTCATTTTTATTCAAATATAACTTTTGCTTGCACATTGTGTGTACGTTTTAATTACACATCAGGAACAATGTGAACTGTCAATCGTCAAATTTCTTGTTTATTCTGAAATTAAATATCTTACTTGCATTTTTCTCTGCAGCCTGGCTTGGATGAAGTTGTTAAGGAATGCAGGGGTCGAAACTTATTCTTCACTACAGATGTCGATACTGCTATTCGAGAGTCAGATTTAATATTCATTTCCGTCAATACTCCAACTAAAACCTTTGGATTTGGAAAGGTATGCTCTTTACTTTTAAATTCAGTTTTTACTGATATTCAATTCTAAAAATGTTCTAACTCATAACTTTCCTGTTTACAGTAATGTACAAATAAATGCTTTCATATCTAGGGTAGAGCAGCTGACTTGAGATATATTGAAGCTGCAGGTAGAAGAATTGCAGAAATAGCCAAAAGTAATAAAATTGTTGTTGAAAAGAGCACGGTTCCTGTGCGAGCAGCCGAAAGCATCAATAGCATTCTTAAAGCCAATACAAAGCCTGGTGTTTCATTCCAGGTAATATTCTTTACAATGATTTGGGCATGATTGGTCAAATGTAAAATCAGTATTTTTACATTTGAATAGTGATGTAAGATACAGGATTTTGATTTCTGAAATAATTGTTTGATATTTATTATTTGAGTCATCCAAGTTCATTTGTAGAGTGTAATTGCCTCCTAGTTTGATACAAGGCTGTGGTCAAATAGGAAATGTCATGCACAAAGCAACATTCACAGACCAATCAGCATTTTCACTGCTTATGTTGGTACCTCTGATTGGTCTGTGCATGCCCCTTTGTGTTTCCTATTTGACTAGCTCTTGTGTGTAGATCGTGCAGATTTAATTCCTGTAACTTATTCTGGGTGTATTTCTCTCAACGTGTTGTTGTCTGTCTTGTGTTTGTCGCAGCTTGCCAAATATGGCATTTGCACTATAAAACCCAACTCAACATACCAATAAGCCTGTTAGATGTCATTGACTTACATGTTAAACAAAATGGCAAACAGCCAACCATATTCATCCTAAACTATAAAAAATTGTTATTATAAAACACAAATCATGCTACTTGGCTTTTAAATGTTTTCAAAAGCTTTCTCTTCCATAGTAAACATTTTACTCAAAGGCAAACACTTATATATTATTTGATGGAAATAATAATGTACGAGTTGTGGATGCATGAGTTATATGCAAATGGATCTTTTCTCTTTGTAGTGTATGCATCTTTACAGATTTGTTTCAATCTATCATACATTCTAAATGCAAGAAGTATAAAAGTTCTATAATGTGTAGTATTAATACAATATTGGCTACATATTTCTGTTTTTATGGATTCATTTTTTTTTAAACTTTGTTAAAGACATTCAACAAGTAGGGAAATGATGTCTTAAATATATATTTTGTACATTATCATAGCTGCTATGAAATATTTAACGTTAACGATCAGTGAAGTTTTTTTATTAATATAATTTGTCAGTTTTTATTCAGAGTAGAACAACAAATGTCATTATTTTGTAAGTAATAAATAACCTGCTTCGTTAAATTTGGAATTTAATCTCCATCAAATAACCAACATTTACATTTCCTTACAGGTTTTGTCCAATCCAGAATTTTTAGCTGAAGGATCAGCTATTAATGACCTGATGCATCCAGATCGTATTCTAATAGGTGGGGATCAGACTATAGAAGGGAATAAAGCAGTGCAAAAACTATGCAGCATTTATAAATGTTGGATACCTGAAAACAGAATCCTGACAATGAATACTTGGTCTTCTGAGCTGACAAAACTGGTTAGCAATTGTATAATTTGAACCCTGTGTTATATTAAGGACATGAATATTTATAACAAAATATCCGTCATCGGGCTTGTGGTCGGATATTTAAAAACTAATGAACAAGGTACAATTAGCAACCAACTCTCCTGTATTTCTAGGGAACTGTATAAGAGCCCCGTTGTCAATGGCTCGCTGTGTTACTCTAGTAAGACGTTAATTAAAAATTACCTGTATAAGAGCCAATTTTTTTAGATCCTCCTGACTCCACCTTCTATATCTTCCATATATTTCATTAGCAATTAAGATCCCAAAATTTAAATTATTGCCAAATGCATTTCGAAAAATAAACTAATTATTATCAAAAGTTTTGACTTGGAGTTACTCGTCCATAAATCTAATTGCCCTTGGGCACAAATTTTAAGTGTCTACTGGTATGACCACCCCGAGGTACCCAGATGATCTATCCTCCCTTCTGTTTTACTCTCATCTACCCTTCTGCTCTTTGCTTTTCCTCCTCTTGTTGTTTCCAATTGGCTTGGCCAAGTTGGCTCTTGCACCATGAAACCCAAAACCAACCAATCATAATTATATTTGCCTATGATAATAATCAATCAAAGATGTAGCATAATCTTGTCGAAAGTAGGAAATTTTTTCTGGATCGTAAACAGGAATTTAGAACAAAATTGGTTCAGTATTTTCAGTGATTTAAGAAACATACAAATTCATATGCCAAACCTTAATAAGATTTCAAGCTTTGTTTGAACATCTCAGACCCCAATGAACACCAGGAGCACTTTAGATGTGTACAGGCTTCATGAACCTGAGGTACTCTAGTAATCTTTTCTATTCACATGGTTATGATAGTAAACACCAAGTGCCATGCTTCTGAGATACTGAAACAATCGTTTTCTTGTATTCATTCCTTTGTTCCCAAATCCCTTTATTCTTCCTTTCATGACAGGGGCTATCGTTGCTCAGTGGGTATGTCCACTGCTCCAGCAACCTTCGAGTTGTAGGGGTGCAGGTACGATTCTTGTCAGGTGCATTTCTCCCTGCATGTATTTTTCTCTTCTATGTCAGTAAAATTTTCACTGTGTGTGTCTGTCTATTACTTGATATTATTGCTTGTGTCTGTCTATTACCTTATATTGTATGTCTTCTGTCTGGTGCAGCATGGCCAAATATAGACCTTGCACCATCAAACCTCAACCAACTAATCTTTCATGGCATATTTTACTTGACAAGTTGTGTTTTTGCACAGCTTGGCCAAATATGGCCCTTGCACCACCAAACGTCAAAATTTCAAACTAAAATTAAATCATATTTTAACTATATATGGATACTTAAAATTAAATTTTCTTCAATCAAAAAATTGTAATATTTTTTAAGCTACGTTTTTGTTTTCAAGGAATTTTATATAGAAACTAATATTTTATTATGAAATAAACTCTATAACCAAAAAATCGATGCACCAAGAAGTGCAGAATTACAATGGTGCCAAGCTCAATCAACTTGGAATGGCACTGACTGAGGAAATATAGTCTTCAATGACGAGTCCTGTTTTCAAGTGTGTCCTGACGACAACCTCAGACATGTCTGGAGACATCCAGGGCAGTGTGGGAATCCTGCCCTTACTATCGCATGCCCACAACAGGGCATTATGGTCGTGGGTGCCATCACATTTAGCACCACCGTCTCCTTTGGTGCCATCTCTTTATTCCACTCCTCTCCACCTCTATAGCCGTACCCTTTTGGTAGTGATTTCTGGCACACTTACAGCACAGAAGTACGATGACATTCTATGACCGGTTGTGTTACCATTCCTTTTGAGACACCCCTGACTTATATTTCAACAAGATAATGCCCGTCCATAATTGCTATGAATTGTCTTCAAGCTTGCCCAACACTTCCTTGGCCAGCTAGGTCTCCTGATCTCTTTCCCATAGAGCACATTTGGTACGTTATAGGAAGGCAATTACAACCATCCCAGAATGTTGACCATTTAGCACGACAGTTAGAGACAATATAGCTAGAAATTCCCCAGAACACCATCTGGGAACTTTTTCAGTCTATGCCATGCCGGGTGACAGCTTGCATCCACGCCAGAGGTGTACCAACGCCTTATTAACTTATTCCCTTTGTAACGGTCAAACTCTGAAAGAAATCCTTCAATTGTTCTGAAATTTTAATCGTTTGTTTTTCTGTGGATGTTCACCCTCTACCAATTTTTATCGCAATCGAACAACTTCTTCTTGAAGCGTTGATTTATTTGTTATAGAGTATATTTGACTAATTTGATAAAGTTTTCAAGATATATTTCGAAATTTTGTTTTTATAGAAATCTGGGGTGTGTTACAAACGTATGTAAACAAGAATTTCAATAGACTCTAAAATAAGTTCTATAATTTGATCTGGTTTTGTCGTTATAGGCTGCTAATGCATTTTTAGCTCAAAGGATATCAGCTATAAACTCTATATCAGCAATATGTGAAGCTACTGGTGCTGATGTTAGTGAAGTAGCTCATGGCATTGGAACCGATAGTAGAATAGGACCTAAATTTTTGACTGCAAGTGTTGGTAAGTCAATTGCAAATATGTACTGGAATAATTTTAAGGGAAGGTTTTTTTTTCTTGTTAGTTTCGCCTTGAAATTACTGAACATTTTCCTCAATCATTGCTATGCTGATTTAAAGCACTTAACTATTATCATCAATATTCTGGTATGAAGGTAGGTGTAAGATAACTTTATGTAAGTACTGCAAGTTGCATAACTTTCCCTTCAATATAGACAACCTGAGTTTACATCATTTATTGCAATAGATGAGTAGGACAGTGGTTGATCAAGAGCAGTGTTGAGCAAATTTTAATCTGGTTTAAAACTAATGACTAAAAATTTATGATTAATATATTAATTATTGATTAGTTTTAGTTCTTCCACTTTAACTTATGACTGATTTAGTTTTAACCAATATTCTGAATCCTGCTAAAAGATTATGTGCGTTGAAAAAATTTACTATACTACCTACAATAAAATGAAAAAAAGAGGATGTCATGAAATTATTGGTTTATATTTTACAATATAAATAAATTCATGTATCACAACAGAAAATGAAATCACAAAATGTGAATCAAATAAAGGATTAAAGATGTTAAAATTAGATTGATTTATAGTACTGAAATTCTTGAATCATGTGATTTGAGAAAATCATGCAAGTTGAGATCAAGAAATATTGCCAAAGTAATTTTTATACCTCTACTTTAGGAATGTCATCAACATATTCATGACTAAAACTAATTGAGTGATTAATTGATTTAGTTACAATTTTGTCACCACTCATGGGTAATTTTAATCATTATTGAATTTGTAGTTAATTAATTACTTAGCCAAATTCACCATGGTCCCTTTCTCCATATATCCCAAAACCAAAAATAGTTCATTAAAAAATTAGTTGATCAATCGATAAGCGTGATAGAAAGTTGGAAAACATATTTTATTGCTTTTAAAAGGGGAACCTGGAAAATTGTTTTAATAAAAATAATTTTAATGGTTGTAAGGCAGTTAAAAGGTTTGAAAGTAAATTCTTTATTTTGGATTTTCAACTCTAGAATTTTATTTTAAAGTTAAAACTAAGCATCAGTAAAGTTTTACAAAATTGTATATTCTTTTGATGTTGGTAATTAGATTTTAACAATGAAATAGTTAAAGCTTTATCACATTATTCTAGTTTGAATTCAATGCCAATTACTATGTTTATGTAAATTGTAATATTACTAATGCACAAACATGGTTGGATTTTAAGAATATTTATTTTTAGGATTTGGTGGCAGTTGTTTTCAGAAAGATGTTTTAAACATCGTCTACTTATCCGAGTGCTTAAATTTACCTGCTGTTGCTGCATTTTGGCATCAAGTAAGTTTTCCAAACATATCTTTAAATAATATGTTACATATTGTGCATTTTCAAAAAATAACATTGTGCTTTATGTACTTGTAAAGTATAACAAATTTATTTTACCATGTTTTATCAGCCTTCAGAAACACATCTCCAGGTGTGTATGGGCTCCATGGACTTAGTGTGCTTTAGTGATCATTTCTCTCTCACTCCCACAATACCCCATCCATCCTTTTCTGCTTTCATCCCATTCTATTCCACAATCCCTCTTTTTTTCCTTTCCATGAACTGTTTTTTTGAAGTTGTCTGTCTTGGGTTGGGTGCAGCTTCGCCAAATATAGTCATTGCACCATAAAACCCTAAAACAACCTATCAAGTCTCATCATTTTATTTTTCCTTTTGAATAGCCCATCGTGTTGCTCCTGTGTTACATTTATTAACTATCTACATTTTCCCTTTTGATACACTTAATATGTTTAACTATAAATTTTTGAATAAAAATTTTTTAAACACATGCTAAGTTTGATAAACATGTTACATAAATCTTGAAAATTTATACTAGAATATTTGCCATAAATCTTCTCGAAAGATAGCAACCTCCAAAGATGGAAGTTTCTATGGAGTGTGGCAGCCTCCTTCATCAGGCAAATTGCGAACAGAGAAACTTGTGCACGGTGCATGTGTGAACTTATTTAACACCAAAACTTTGAGTGGAAATATATATATTTCCCAGCTGTTAATTAGATTTATTTGATGTTATTCATGGTATTGTGGTAACAAGGTCTACATGAGTAATAAAATTCAAAAATTAATTACTCAATTACAAAAATTGTTGCTAAAATTTCAATAGTTTTTTTTTCATTATCCCTAGGTTATTGAAATGAATAATTTTCAAAGAACTAGATTTGCACGTAGGATTACTGAAAACATGTTCAATACAGTATCTGGCAAAAACATTGCAATATTTGGCTTTGCATTCAAAAAGAATACTGGGGATACAAGGTTAGTGTTGGATAGATACTAATATCTGCACATTTTATGGTTACTATCTTTTAATGGCTGTATGGTTACTATTGTTTCTATCTTTTAACATGTATAATTTTCTTAAATTGCTTTGCAGGGAATCACCAGCGATTTATGTGTGCAAGCATCTTTTGGAAGAGGGAGCAAATTTGCACATTTATGATCCAAAGGTTCAAAAGGAGCAAATGATTCTGTAAGTATGCAAATAAACTGGCATGCAAAACTTAAGGAACCATACTTTCAGGCACTGCTTTCAATCGTGCTAGCATTGCCACAAGAATCACCTCCATCAATCATATTTTAACTTAAATGAGGCTTAGATATTTTTATCAGTGCTTTTTTAATGCTTCATCCTCAATTTTATCAAACTCGTTTGGCCACTCTCTGCACATTCATCAATTTCAACCTTTTTACACCACTCGGGATTGTTATCACATTTATAAATCATCTTTCAACTATATCTATTATTCAATTTTAACAGTCAACTAAGATGGGAATCCCCATCTTCGTTTCAATTTTTCGCGAGTTTAATCATAAGTTCTCGTATTTTAGCCTCCATAACTTATGAAGGATGAATTATTTAACTTATGAATTATTTAGATCCCAATCAGAGGCCGATAACCCCTGATCAGGTACCCCCAGAGGTATTGATTTTGGTATGGGAACATGGGGGACTTTGTGACCACGTCCTATTTAACGTGCCCCAGCCACCATTAGCGAACACGACAGTCTTTAGCCAGGTCTAAGCACTGATCTCACACGGAATTGCAGGCTCCATGTTTAAATAATATTATTGATATCTGTTGTTTTTTTTTAATGTTAGTAGCTAGTTTAAAACAACTCCTAAAAACAAGATTCTTGAAAAGAAATCTTAGTCGTACTACTGATCTTTGGCTCTTTTGACTAATGATTTTGCAAACCACTGGTATAGGTCATCCATTTCTCCATGGATGACCTATTTCTTTTTATATATCTCCTCTTTTAACATTCACCCAAAACATCACTTAAACCACTTCATATCATCTGTTGTATAAACATAAGTTTTAAAATCCTTTTCATAGTTGGTTAACTGTTACTTTAACTTTCTATTTTTATTAGCTTGAATTATGTCTTGTGTTTGGCGCAGCTGTGTATTTTTTTACCTTGCACAATAAAACGCATACCAACCAACCAGCCACTATTTTGCACTGAAATGACCTGCATCTGAGAAAATAATACAAAAGATACACTTGGAGTTACTGAACCAATCAATACCAAAACGATGGAAAGAATAGAAGCAAACAGTAAAAAATTCTTTGAACTGAAAAGTGGTGACACTGCACTGGATGCCATGAGTTAAACAGAAGGGTGACTGAAAACTTAAAAAGTGAGAGGAGGCGGTCTTTTGTAGACTGACCACCTCGAACACTGATGCAGGCTTTCCACTATGTTGTTGCATACAGGGAACATGTTTGGGGATGAGTACCTGCAGTAACAGAATTATTTGTTAGAGCCTCTAACGAAAGATTCCAAAATTCTAGCTTTCTACTGAAGGTCCTTGTTTATGCCAATCGCCACAGCCAGTTCTGTTTAATTTTGAGATAATCACCTTTAAAAATAATTGTGTTTCTTAACTTTCCAAGTGGCTTTGACGAGATATCTCACCCATTAAGATCTTATCTACTTTGCTCTTGACAAATTACCTCGCCTAGCCTAATTAGCCTCATTACTCCAAGGTGAAAGATCCTAGCTGGAAAACAAATTGTCCCTTGCAAGGTACTGGAGATAATTTGAAACAGGTTTTTGCATCAGTGGCTGGCCAATGCTGGGCAGTTTTCAACACAAGGAATAAGCCATTAGAAGGGTTAAGTTTTGCATGTGATTGCATAAATTTCTTCTGCTGATAGAAATACAATTTAGTTATTACCAAAATTGTTGCAGATACCTGAATTTTTTTTTTTGTGGACCAAATTTTAATACACATTTTGTTTTTGTTTTTATCATCTTTAAACTCGAAGTTTTCTTTTGCAGTGACCTGACATATTCAGAAGGAATGGAAGATTCTTATAATGGTAATGCTCGTGATTTTTGAATCTTTTTTAAAAACGCATATTTGAGAAATAAAAAGCAGCCTTTTCTATGGATGATTAGATATACTCTTGTTAATTTGTTTTATCATCTCAGTTATAGATTTTATTGAATAAGTTTGCATATTGTCTTTTATTTAAATCATGAGTGGTTATTATTTTAGATATGGTATTAAATAGCCTTCATAAACATTTGATTGTCCTTATTATTCTATGTATTTCAACTTGTATTTGAAGCTGCATGTATGGTCACGGAAACAAAGCCCAAACCACCACTTTTACTTCATGCACTATTCATACTAGAGCAAATTCAAAGGTATACAGTTGGGAATAACTTCTTCTACAAATTCAAATCCAAAAACTTTCCATAAAAGGATGTCTTCATATCAAATTTTACACGCACAAACAACAAAATTTTTAGTTGAAACACCATATTTTGATGCCATAATCGGATCCTACGTAGTCTAAATATACAATTTCATGTCTTTACTATCAATATATCCCGAGATTTTCAATGTTAAAGTTAGTTTCAATTTCAAATTTGAACACTATTTTAATCTTTTTTTTCAGCAATCCAAGAATTATATTTATGATACAAGTGGAAACGATCAGAAAAGTATTGTCCAAGGTCTGTCAATTGTTTCATAAACTTTTGGTTTCTCCCTAAAATTGCAATAATTGGAAACATTTAATGTAGCTCAAAAACTAGTTATCGGTAAGAGCTGAAATTTTTCATGGCCTTACTACAAGTCCTGAATCGATTCCCATAAAACTATAATAAGTTTCCAATTCATTAATTTAATAGTTATTGCATAGTAAAAACAAATTTTTTAAAACAGTAATATGGTACAAAATATCAGCACTATAGAAATATTGAGGAAGATATCCATAAAATTTTAAGAAAATGATTTATCACTAGGAGCTCAAATCTTTCTGTCCTCATAACTTCGAAATGGTAAGACCTAATGACATAAAATGTGGTATCTGAGATAAATTTTTTATTTAGATTTGAAATTATGTGCAGAAATGGAGGTTCTTATTGGAAATTATGACATTGGTGCTAAATTTAATATGAAGACGTCCCCTTAAGCAAATTTTATGAATTTATAGAAGATGTTGGTGCCTGTCAAATGCCATCTTTGTATTTGCTCTTCGGTTAAAATTGCTCAAATGAAGAGGGGTGGTTAGTTTTTTTTTCTGTGACTGTACATTGATAATTTATATGTTTTGTCTTTATCAAATGTTTATGTAGTATTTCCCATTTCAAGTTTTCTGAAATTTAAGTAGATTACAAAATCCTTGTTCCATTTCATTAGATGCCAAATAAACTTTATATTTCTAATTATTAGGTATGGCTTATAAACAAACACTGTTTTAAGTTTTACTAAAAAGTTTTTATTCACTCTGTAAAAAAAGATTTTTTTTAAAAATTACTTCCACAGTTGAAGATCAAGTGATCACTTTTGCCTGCCCATACGAGGCTGCAGAAAATACACATGCCATTGTGGTATGCACTGAATGGGATGAATTCTTGGTAATATGCTTAATTTTTTTTGTTATTTTCTTTGAAATTGCATTTGGCTTTTAATCAATGTGGATAATTAGAAATTAAATTGTTAATTGCAGTTTCCTAAAGGTTGGTTTTCATACCTTTTTCAGGTATTAGATTTCAAACGCATTTACGATAGTATGTACAAACCTGCTTTTGTATTTGATGGTAGAAAAATGCTTCCGATAGAAAAACTTCAAAATATTGGCTTCCATGTGGAAACAATTGGTGTCAAAACGAATCGAAAGCAGAACAGAAACATTGGAGATTATTCCACCTGATTGGTAAAGGATGTAAGTATGTATAAATATTCTTTCTAGGGCAACTTCTCAATTTTATTATTTTAGAGGTTGATGAGGATGAGAGATAGTGTATTTTTATGTGAATCCTGTGAGTTCAGGATGAAATATATCCAAGCAACTTTCATTTTAATCAAAATACACATTATTTAAGAAAGAAATACATAAGTACTATTTAAAAGAATTATTATAACAGTTCTCAAAAAAGTGCTATTGAAAAACTTGGCATGTGCCATCTATACCTCAAAATTAGAGGTAAGTTGGTCAATTATTTGAAAAACCATATAATCTATATGATTTCACTAATTTATGTGGCTCAGAAATTGGCAATATTTGTACATTGGTGACAGATATAAACAATAACAGATAAAATCAACTACTAATGTAAATCAATGTGAAACGAGCTACAAGATTTTGCCTGTTATTTTAAATATGCTTGATTTAAGCTTAAAGAGCTACATAATATATATAAAAAAATTCCTCGCTTTCATCTGTTTAGAACTTAAATTAAAGTTCCAAATTTAGTATTATCACTTTTATGAGTTGTCAGTTTTACTTCCATTGAATGTAATTTTATGTCTGCTGTGAATAATTAGCAATTAAACAATGAAGAACAAGTTCATTTTTGAACCTTGCCCCTGGGAACTTCCATATTATGGCTAATTATTTTGGATAAAAAAATAATTATTAAGGACTAAGAAACGTGCAAATTTGTACATTTTATTCTATATTGTGACTTGCATGTTATACACAATGCAATTTAATTATTTTGTTTAATATTCATTCCATGAACATTAGTTGGTGATGCAATACTGTTAGAATGAACAAAATTTATCACAACTAAATCTTTCTTAAATTAGTGTGTCATTAAACCTCAAGTCTAAGCCATGTCGAACCTAATAAATAGTAAATCTGTTCATGAAATTGAATTATTGTTTTATGTAAGAAAACTAGACAGTATATATATATATATATATTTACCAATGTAATTGCACATTTAGTGATGTATGTAATCTAAGTAATTTAATTACAACTTTTTTTTATTTCAGCTTCCAAATGGATAAATTTCTAAGTGCCTTAAAAGAGATCTTTAATGTAGTCAGTGTTAACTTGATCTTTCCATTTTTATATCTCCAAGGGTTGGTTTTATCAGTTATACTCACTCTAGATGGCATTTTGTAATAAAATGGATCAATGGTTTCCTTCTGTTTTGAGGACATGGTTCATGTGGATTCCTTGACTTTTCCTTTCTTCTGTTTCCTATATTTTTAGTATGTATATTTATTTTTAATTAAAGATTTTATGTGTTTCATAATCTTATTCTGAATTGTGATATAAACAGTATTAATCTGAATTGACTATTGGCCAGTATATTGTTTCATAATCAGTTTTAATCATTTCCCATAATTTTGGCCCAATTGATTGTCTAGAAAATCAATCATTTTGACATGTTTAATGCATAAAAATAAGCACATCCATTCATATTTAATACCTTTTATGTTCACACTCTCTAAAGCTTCAATGCAGAGAAATATTCTACCATGTCATTGAGGAATGAGTAATTTATTTTGATTTCTTTGAGTAGTTGATCATTGTTGAGTTCTTAAAAGATGTTCAGCAGTTTTTATTTAAACATTTGATATTTTTGTTTTGAGAGTTTGAATTTCATTTCAATTACAGAATGAGGTGTTTTAATTGAATTTCCATTTTACTTAGTCAATTTTGTTTTATAAACAGACATAGTTCTGTTTTGCATTTATATTTACATTGTTAGTTTATTATTATAGTGTGGATGGTCCAGAATCTTTTCTTAGACTTGCCTCGCATTTATTTCTACATTTAATTATCTTTTATTTTAATGCTTATAAATGAAAGATGCTAAAGATTATAAATGAAAGAATTGAGTTTTATTTAGATGGTGATTAATTGCTTGCCTGGTTAAAGATAAAGGCAAATAAAAAAAATTGTTGAGTGTGTCTTTAAAACAAAGAAAACATTCTAGATTAATATAAAAGTAATATTGTTAAAGGTGTATCTTCTAAAAAAGATAAACTTCCTGGAACTTGCATATCACAAATTCCTAAAGCCTTCACCAAAATTATGAAATTTTAAAAATATGTGTTTTTCTGTTCTGAAAGTTAAGAATTTTTGAGTTGTGCCAATTTCTAGAAGTGTTATAAATCTATGAAAAAGTGTTCATATTTTATTCACTTATTTATTTATCAGATATGTTATTAATTTGTGTAAAAATCTGAAAATGTATAAAAACACAAATAAAAGATCATAACTTTTTATTTTAGCGATAAATAGATCTTAAAATATGTTAAATACTTAAAAATCTGTTTGTGTTTGATGCATGTAGCATTTTAAATACTGTGGATTTCATTTATTTGCTTAACCAAATTTGTCCTGTTTTCTTTTTTTTTATAGAATTAATTGTAACAGAAATTGAATTATACATATAAACCTTCAGTTTTCTGAATTTACTTAATATTGTTAATGAAATATTACATTTTAAGATGAATTCAATTTTTGTGTAGGTACATATAACAACGTTTTCACCGTTTGAATAATTTATTTTTAATACTTGTGTAAATTTTTCAAACAAAAACGTATGCTTATTTTATTCATTAGTCAGTTTGATACTTCAGAAAACCTATCGTTTTCAAAAATAAATTTCCCATTAACTTTTACTACTTAATACAACTACTTATTTACCAATACAGTAAGATGAGTGCAATCAGTTATCTCTTGTGTTTAGTTACCAACTTCTAAATGGCTTCTCTTAATAAAGCAGTTATTAAAGTTCATAGGATTTATAGATAAGAAACTCTTTCTTTAGTGGATCGCTGTGTCTCAGTGGTCTTGCCCAATGCCGTACCAATCCATGAGGTATCAATGGCAGTTTCGATTCCTTTCTAGTTGTATTTCTCTCTACTGTATCAGTAAAACTTTCCTTGTGTGTATGTCCATTTGCTTGACATTTCTTGGCACAGCGTGACCAAATATGGCCCTTGTGACATAAAACCCAACCAGTCTTTCCTTTAGGCCATCCATCTATATGGACATACTATAAAACAGGGACACGAGTACATGATCCTGTCTTCTATAGTCCATCGTTACCTCAAGATGTTTTCAATTAAAAAATCCCTGAATGCTCAGTTTTAAAACAAACACTATCCAGAGATGAAAATAAAGATATTGTCTCCTGGTTAGCACTCAGACCCAGTTCATATCCTGATTATGGCATGGTTGCTGGTATTCATTCAGAATCTATTTTAAGCCTTAGACCAGTCTAATTAGCCATTGCGTAGAAAAAAAATGATTGAGGAGTAACAAATCAAACCAAGGGGTTTGGTTTGTTACTCCTCAATCATTTTTTTTTCTATCCAACTACTTATCCAACACCTGTCCATCTGATCTAAAAAGGTCTCAAATTTATCTGTCTATGAGGAAAATAGCGATTTATGCTTTCTTCCCCATTCTTTAATGATTCCTGGTTGTCATTCCACTCATATGTAGTGCAACTGAATTCCAAGAGAAAAACAATAGAGTATCAATAAAAAAAATAATTGAAGTGTTCAAGATACAATATTCTTGTCAATTAGCTCAAGAGTATGGGCATACACTCCAATTGAACTTTGCTGATGAAAAGTTTTTATTTAATTCGATAAGTTTGAAAGTATAAACCATTTAATATTCGAAGGAAACTCTTGAAAACTGCATAAATGTGTATTATAGTATGAATTTTTCTCTTTCTTTTGCAACCCATGAAAGGGCTTCTGTGATTAGCACTTGTCATTTCACTGTATCATTGATCTTAATTTACTGATTTTACAATCACAATAGCAAAATAATGAGTCATTTTTCTAAATAATATTGTTTCAAACTTTGCAAATCTTCATAATTGATTTTAATAAATGCAAGCTTGCAGTGAGAAAATATTAAGTTTTTCAAATTTTCTAACATTTTAATCAACGCTATTTCTTGGACATTTGTTACTGGATGTATTTTTGCAAACTTGTGGTCTGAAATTGTAATCAATCTAAATTATGTTCATGGAGTATTTATTAAAGATATTTTCTCTTGTAAAATAATCGATTTTTTTGAACAAATGCATTTTGTGGTAGCGAAGTTTAGATTTGTAATAACTAGTCAGATCTTCATATGTCATTGGTAAAATGAAAAGATTTCAATGCTTAGAAATTATTATTTGTGTATTGTGCAGTGTTTTTCCAACTGTTAATAAATGAGATGTTAAGAGGTATATCACAATTTACTATATAGTAGAAAATTTATAGTTAATTTACTGCTGATTCTCTCTGCCGAATTTTGTAAACTTCTAGCCAAATAATATATTCATATATGCACATATGTGTAATTTATGTATGAATAAATAAATAATTCCTCACTAATATATATCAGAATTAGTAAAATCTCCCCTTATTAACTTACAGAATTGTAGATACTGGTATGCTAATGAAGTACTTCACATTACAATGTTGTGGAACTGTTGAAATACCTTTTATTTAACAACCATTTTCTATTATTATTATATGTAACATAAGTGAATATAAATCGTGTTATGTTCTTATTGATAAGTAAAAACATGAACAAATGAATATAGATTTATCTAAAAAATTTCTTGTGTCAATGTATAAAAAGTTATGTAATAACTAAAGTTTAACAAAACTTTGTATAGAATTTCAGTACATTGAGATCTAGCTACTTGTTACCAGAATCCTTTTTATAATCCCCCTAATTGTGAGCAAACTTATTTTATTTAGAGATGTGTTGTGTTCCATTGTTTTTAAAACAAATTTTTTACACCCCAAGTTTTTATGTGGACTGTTCAGACCTACAATCCTTAGAACTGAGCTGAAGCAAATGTTTTTATTTTTCGTAGCAGATTAAAACTTTATTATTGTTGCCAGAATGTATATAGTTTGAATTTCTAATTTGAGAAACCTATTGATCATTTGGCAATAATAAACTATTCATAATGTAACCTACTTAAGACAGTCTTAGTTAACTTTTGTGTAACATTTTCCTATTAATCATGCACTTATACGAACAAAAAATATCACTGCAGTACACTGAACATTTCAGTTTTTTTTTTTTAATCATGTTTGTTTTAAATTGGTTAAGGTAAGGCTATATATCTTTGTAAATTTATAATATTTTTTAGCTTATTACTTGTGTTGTGCTGGCACAACAATATTTGAAGTGTTTTTTACTTATTGCTTTGCATTATACTCTACTTCAAGCACATATTTTGTTATTCAACCACCTTTTATGACGTTATGTACCAATTCAAATTTATTTATTTCTTTTGAAATAAATGTATCTTTATCTTCCGTCTGTAACGACTTAATGTTTTGTCGAATTAAAGCAATTCTATGCTGAAGTAAGTTGTATCACTTGGTTCACTCTCAATCCCAAAAGTCAATAAGATGGGAGAGGGAAATGTCCAGTGCTGAGCAAGTGAAATGAACTTGTCCTACTCTTAATGAATGCACATGTTGTCTTTAACCTTTTCAGTGACACATCTCCTTCAGATGTGTTCAGGCTTCACCACTGACCCTAGGTACTCTAGTGATCCTTTTCTATTTTATTCCATTCCCCAACTATACTCAGGGTTTAAAAAAACAACTTAATGCTTTAAAATGTTATACAAAAGGCTTCATGGTTCCCACACCTTTATCCAAAAAAAATTCAAGGACTTTTCAAAATTAAAAAAATATTTTTCAAGGACCTAAAATTTTTTATAACAACCTAAAACAAGGAATACACAAAAGTTGTCAATTGAAAAGAAAAATGTGAAAAATATTTTAAAAAAAAGACAAAAATTTTTAAAACTACTGTGATAGTAAAAAAAGTAAGGTTATCAATTTTGGTGAAATTTGGATTTTCTTCTTGCAGAACCTGTGATTTTTTTTGTTGTTGCAAAGTGGGCTTCTTGTCTCAATGGCTACTATCAGGCTACTTGCACCTATATTGATTTTGGTCAAACGATAAAATATCGTATGATAAATTCTTTTGGTGCTTTCGAAGAAGAGCATGGAAGCTTGCACACGGTTCGATCTACACGACACAATCTCCATTTTGCTGTCGTCCACTGTCTACAACAGACAGCTGTCATAGTTTATTTTGTTTGAGAAACAAAACAAATCAAAAGTTTTGACCAGTGTTAGGGCTTTTTTATTCTTTAGTCTAAGTTTCTATCGTTACAGATAGAGTAAAAATTTCAACGGATTTGAAATCTGCAGAAAATTTTACAACTAAAGGATATCTTAAATGTGATTTTCTTGAAAAAAAAATTTTCAATTGTAACTTTTATATTTTTGCAATAAGAATTTGGCTTCATTTCTTTGGATGTGCACCAGGTTTCCAATGATGTACTGACTGCAAAAGCTACGGTTTGCTAAGAAAGTGGTGCTGTTATCTAACAACTGTGATAAGTCATGACGTGGCGGGCATAATAAGGCGGCCGTCTTAACAGAGACTAGAGGTGTCAAATTAGACAGACAGAATACTGTGTAAAATGGATGATCTAGATTCTAGACGTAGCATTATTAATATATCAAGTTGTGTTAAAGCGCAAAACTATGGTTTCATTCAGAATGACACTCAAATGGCGCACCTGCTGTGGAGGAAACTAGTCTGGTCAAGTTCCATATGCAAGGCGAAATTACACAACTATGAACTAGTTAAAAAAAATCAAGTACTTTCAAGGACTTTTCACCAAGTTCTGTTATTTTCAAGGGCCCCTAGATAGGAAAAAAAAATTCAAGGACCGTGGGAATCCTGGGCTTGCAGCACACAGTAGACTCACCATTTATGATTAAAGATTTCATTTGAATTAGCACAACACACTTATACTTTTGAAGGGCATTAGAAAAGTCAGGATGACAAAACTTAATCCAGATAAGCTGTAAACACAACATTTACTTATTTGTTTGCATATACAGTGTGGACATAAAATCTTCAAATTCCAATAATCTAGACAAGCTTTTCTATCAACACATTTCTGCATAGACCGCACCATTTTAATGAGGTCGCATAATTGCAGGCAGAAAACCTGTCGTCAAATGTTTTGTCATGTATATTTATACCCACGTTAAAAATCATTTTGTTAAAACATTTATCAGCAAATTTGCTGTCAATATGCATAAAATGATGATGGAAACCATCTTTACCATACTAATTTTACTACTAGTATAAAAAAATAATGAACATTGTTTGTCAGCTTCTTATTCACACACAGTTGGATCTTTCTGAATAGTAGCAAGATTAGCCATTACAGATAAAAGTATATTTTCTGTTTGGTATTAAAACTTTCTAGAGAGCTATAATTATTTGTTTAAGTAAAATATAAATTATTAAATGGTGAAATTACAATTGAACTATTAAATTAGTTTTGTTTTTCTGATGTATTTTGAAAATGTTACATTGAAATCTGAGATGTTTTACAAGAAAATCAATTTAATTTTTAGTTAAAGTAGCTGAAAACGAAAAGAAAGTTACCAATCAATGTTTGTCACAAAACATTTGACCAGCACCAAATCACATTTTCAAGGTTATTGCATCTGGGTAATCAATTATAATTAAGGATAAAATTCTCACCTTTTCTTTAGAGAAACTTAAAATGGTTTCAAGTAAAATGCAACAGTAATGAGTTCCTTTTCAAATTCACGTAACCTTAAGTTATATCCAAACTTGAGGATACTTAATTTCACATACTACGGCATAATTTTTTTTCTCAGAATTACAAAGGTAGTTAATGTTGCACTGGAGCAACAGGTTATTGCCGACGGTTCGGTATCAATCCCAAAGGGAAAGACCAGAGTACGCCTCGTAATTTTTGAACCACGGTCAGCCAACGGCATCCCACTGCAAACTTTCACACCCAGTCAAAAGCTATATAAAATAAGTCAAATTCCATCGATCCTTTTGAAAATTTGTCTCCCCTTTTCACATTACTTGGAGCAATGGTATGTTGAATAGTTATTGCCTGCCTTATGAATTAAAAGCATCACAAGCTGTAGATGATTTAGCAAAGTATCTGTTTCAATACAATTTTTTTAACACATTTGAATAGTTCCAATACTTAAGGAATGGACAAAGTGCAACAGAGGCTTTAGAATACAAACAGCCAATTCCTCAAGGGTAGGATCCATCAATGACAGCATGCTTTCAACTCAAATAATCCCCCTCCACGACATCAGAGGAGCTATATCGCTAAACATTCTTTCTACCCCTTACCGACTGAAAGACGGTCAAGTTTTTTTTTTTACATAAGACAGGTTTGGTCGGATTGGGAATCCACTATACTTATTTTTTTGTACTTAAACTGGATGAAATCATTAGTCAAAAGTTAATGACAACTTTTTCATAAATACATTAACACTTCTTTGCATAATGGTGGAAATTTCCATCATAACATTGAATGCCCAAAAATTATATGAAAGAACAAGTTCACTTTAAGTTGATCGTGTCTGGATACCTTTTTAATGTCCATTGCATAAAAAAAAAACATAGCTGTCAAAAATAAGCAAGTGTCACTATCAGTAAAACGAGCTTGAAGTTGTCATTCCGCTGTTTGTTGTAGTTGCAATAAACGTATGATTTCGTTTTTAATTTTGTTTTATTCTATTTGAGTTTCTATTGCTAAAAAAGTAAAATGAGTGGAAGAAAGGTTTGTAACATGTGTTTGTTATTTTTAGAGCAGTTTCTGAAAAAGTTTGCGTTTAATTTAAAAAATACCACATGATACCATCATATTGTTTTTTGCTAAATATATACTAAGTTTTTTTTAACCATTTTTCCTTTAATTTTGTACATGAATTATATCACCTTGATTTATTTCACCAATAAAGAAAAAATCATGCAAAGAAGGGTTAAAATAATAATTCAGTGGTCGTATTTTTAGCAGTGACAAAAATGTCCTATTTTAAATATTCAAAGACAGCATTAAACAGAACCATTTATCTTCAGGGGTGCAGAATTCCAAACGTGATTCAGGGGAAATTCAGGCAGCTGTGAAGAAATTTGTGTCCAAGTTTATAAAAAAACTACAAATTAAATTGTCATCAGTGACGAACAAATATTTTGGCTAGAGACTATATTTATGCACACACACCCCCCTCCCCCCCTGCAATAAAGCAAATTTTCAAATGGTTTCATCTTCACATTTTACTGAAATCTGCAAGCTCGCACATGGAAAACAGCAGTTTCTCTTTTCTCCCACTACGTGCCCGTGACAGTTCTTTTCATGGAGTTAGGCATGACCACTGCTCGCTAACCCCAGGTGATTGCTATTTCGCAAACCAAATGGGAATTTGTTCCCTATTGGTTCTTAATCATCAACATTGTACTCTAATAGTTGCTTAAACTGGAATGAAAATATGGGGATGTTTTCGGGGAAATTTTAAACAAAACAAATTGCATTCTGGGAAATATTGGGCCTTGAAACATTTTCTGCACCCCTGCTTATCTTTACATTGAAATAATTGGTGTCAATCTTCCTTTTTGAAAACTAGCTTTTAACTTCCAAAACAAGGCAACATACCTTTAAAATCTTAGCAAAATTATGACAAATACAACCAAACCCTGCTTTCAAAAAAAATTATTGCCTTAACCTTACAAAACACAACGTGTTGCTTATAGATTTTTGAAAAAATACATTTGCAATATAAATGCCTCTATGCAAGATCTTGTTTAAGACATAGATGTAGTTAAAATAATGCACCTGTTCTAAAATTCCACTGTTCAATTGATCTGATAAATCCTACTTAAATGAACCATATGAAATGGATTACTGCTGAAAATGGAATTAATTTACTGAGTATATAAGGTTTCTATGTCTCAGTTTGAAACTTGATATGCAGATAGTCAGAATTCAAATTTTCCTTATCATGGGATAAAAATGGAACTTTATAAATCATGTTTCAATTTCAAAATTTTGACAAATTACAGTTAATTACAATATTTTAATAACAAACTTTACAAAAATGCTTTGTACAAATGATGTAGGTGGCCCTTTATACATTTCACATCTCTAAATTATAAAGGATCATTGCTTAAAAAGCATCGCTTCTTTGCAGTATTTGTATAATGAGTTAAAGCCCATTCTACATCAGCCGATGCATACTGATCAAGAGTTCCCAATCGAATTTCAAACACTGAAAAAGTAATACATATATATTTTTAATATTTATTACTAGATGCATACAAGATGAATTATTTTAATTTATAGTTAAATGCATTGCATATTGTTATGGCATATTAATATTTTAGGCTATTTAGACATTTGAAAAACAGAATATTGAGGGTTTGTGCACATAGATCTTAGAAAAATTTAATATTTTAGGAACTTTTGTTGCCTATATAACAGTAAATTTAATAAATATTAATTATGAACAAGTAGACCCTAGCAAAAAATATCCTTTTAATTGATAAAAACAAAAGGCTATAACATATCAAATTATTGTTCTCAATTATCTGAATTCAGTAAAAAATATGTTAATACAAAACTTACACTTCAATATAAAACGAGGACCTAGTTCAACTATCTGCACTTCCCCCTTTTCATCATGATAGTATGCATGATGTCTGAAAATAGAAAAGGAGATTAACACCAAATCGTTCCAACTTGCATGCAAATTACAATTCTGGAAGTATTTTCAGTCCATGATATCTCCATAAAAAGTTACCTGCTCCAGATATTTTTGTACCTTACCTTCAATTTTGAACTAGTCACTTAGATTCTACATTGGGTTTTTCTGAGTTAGTTTCTGTGCTGTGTTTAATTTATTTTTATATATGGTGTTCAAAATTTAAAAAATAAAAATATTTTGTCTTGATCAAACAGTCTGCATCCATTTTACTTTGAATTTGGGGGAAACAGAAGTTTACTCTGCTAAACTTTAATAAAGAAAAAAAAAGGTAATTTAAAGTTTGATTTAAATTGGCATAACCTGGCTGATTCCGATGTTTTTCTTCCAGTTACATGGCTTGGAGGCAAAACTTCCGAAATTGGTGTCACTTGAACACTTAATTCTTTCTGAAGAAATATCAGGACTTTTATTTCCATTTGGTTGATTTGGGGTTATGGCGCATGGGCAATATTAGGCCAAGCTGTGCCAAACACAAGACAACAATGAGGGATGAAAAACAGCAGAAGGGTAGATGAGGGTAAAAGAGAAGGGAGAGTAGATCCCTAAGGGTTATTTGTATCTGGAAGACTTCTGTAAAAGTTGGCAGGTATGCAACCTTTTCGTTATGATTTGAAACAACATGGCGCTAAATAAGGAATGTAGCATCTTTTGAAATATTATCACATTGAAAAGAAAAATCCTGAAGATATTTTTCACATGGACTGCTACAGGAATATTACACAAGAGAGGGTGGATATGCTACTTGCATATGCACATAAATTTTCAGTAACAGAATCATATTGTTTACATTATAGTTATTTAGAAATTACATAAGTGTAAAAAATATGAATAGCAAAAAATTGCAAAAGTGCTGTTAGCTTACCTAAACAAAATCCAGTCAGAAGTGTTAAAGAATGATACAACTCGTTTACTTTCTTCTTTTGGTACAGGAAATAAATACTTTAAAATGTTTGACACCTATGCATATTAGATATAAAACAAGTTTAGACAAACAGAATAGTAAAAAATTATATTATAATAATATAAAAAATATATTAAAAAATAGATTTAACTTTAATTGGCTGAATCCAAACACAGTGATGAAAAATAAGCTAGTCCACAAGAATTAAATAAAGCAACATAACACTAGAGACATTACAATACTTCACAAAAAGCATTTAATACCCACTCTAACATACCTTAACAAATTTTATCTAGGAAAATATAATTAAACATGTGATCGAAAAAATCAAGGAGCAGACATTATTTTCAATTATCAGTAACTGCACCTTTTAAATATATTGAACTATATGCACTTTCACTTTCAAATACTTCTAAATAACTCAATACATCCTCGGAATAGCACACAAGTATATTATTTCCTGATAAAAATATTGCAATTTCAGCATATGTAGCTTTTCATGTAGTTGTTCTTTTTTTAAAACATTAAAGTATATTAAATCAAACTTGTTAATACAATACTGGATAAAGCATGCCCTTTCTATTTTACGCTTTTATATAAATTGAATTATTAAAAAGAAAATTGCAATTTCCATATTTATATTAATTATTTTAATTCTTTAATATCATTGTAGCAAGTATTTTTGTAACTCTTCCTATTTCTAATCTTAAAAAATATTAAACAAATTATTTATAAACTACCACAGTATAAAATTAAATAAGTTTTATACACACAAAATTGATATTTCCTAAATTCCTACTTCACATTTTTTATGAATGATTCAAATTAAAAAATTCGTAACAAAAACAAAAATCCAAAATCTCAAGGAAGTGAAATAATTTCAATTAGTCACAATGCAAAAGTGGGAAAGTAAAAATAAAGATATACTCTGTTTCCAAGTTTCGTCTTAAAATTGTAAAATGCCAGATGCGGATATTCTTGAGGCATATTACCGACATCTGGAACATCATGCCGCATGACAGCATTTAAAATACCAAAGCGAGCAGTCGGTCCGTGCGGCAAATGACAGATGATAAGGCCATCTAAAAAGAATTTAAATTACTGAACTTCATCTTAAAAAATTTAACTAATAAATCAACATTTAATTTTTAAAGACTAAGCAATTATAAAATATTACAGTACAAAGTCCCAATTACGAACGTTTTGCTAACCGCCATTTTTTTCCCTCACTTTTCTACACCTTTTTGACAATTTTTAAAGAACAAGGAGTTAAACCTGGACCTAATTGATGAAACAAAACAAAATAACAAACATGTTCAGACTCAGTAAATGCCACAGAAAAATTCAAAGATTTGCAAGTAAAATTTGTTGCATTGGCCTTTTTTTCCTTTTAAAGAAAATTATTCCTATTTATATATCTGCTATTTTACTATTGCAAACTCAAAATTTGCCAAGAGGGGGTTAGATAAAAATAATTTTGCCGAAAAATACAAATAATCCTGATTGGCTTAGGTCTGGAGGATTTGGGATTTGTACTGTACTAATTATAACTGGTTTAAATAAACTACACACCTATCCCAAATTAAGAGGGGCAGCTGTAGCCAAGTAGCAACTGGATAGTTGCAATTTTGAAATTCGATCCAAATAAAGACCGTCGTGTAAGTGAGGGCTGGTGCATATTAAATACGTCATGGACTCATGTTGGCATGATGTGAAAGTTTGGAAAGTCAGTTCAGGTGTTGACCTCATTATCCGACTATAGTTCAAAATAATGAGGCTTGTCCTCTGTACTTTACTTTCATGATTGATCCTGGACCATTGTGTTGAAGCAGTTCGACATCAATTCACCCCTCCTTAAAACATACACTCTAAGACAAAAAAAGTTGCACCTTGAAGAAATTGTAAGAATGCAAAGAAATTTACAAGGTTGGTAAAGTGCTTATGAATAAGTAAATTATTAAAATTTGAGACTGAAATATGCAACTTTATTGAGAATTTTTTTTTTTTAATTGACTGGGGAGCACCTTTTCAGTTGCCTTCCCTGCTTGACGTTTGCTCTAGTGATAACTTTGGAGCTCTTGACCTTCCTGAAGCTATCTCTGTGCTATATTGGACTGCAAGACGCCTCAAGTCTAAAAAGACAATTCCAAATGCAAAATGCCTTGGTAGTGACTCATACAAACTCTTTATGAAGTCCTGTGACAGTCTAACCCATATATGGGCAACCCCCGGCCCGAGGGCCAGATGTGGCCCGTCCCGGCTTTTGATCCGGCCCGCGGAACATTTTAAAAGCGCGCTCGAAAAAAAAGTAAATATTCTCGCCAACAAGAGAGTGAGGAGGAGGGGGGGGGGGACAAAAGGCTGAACTGCATGGGTCAGTGTTCCTCAACCTTTTTTTTAGTTGTCGGCACTCTAAAAATATCTTGAATTATTTGAGGCACACCTTAATATAAAAATGTAAAAGTTGGTATTTCAAATACTATCTTATATAGTTATTATTACTAATAAAATTAGTATTGGATATATGAGATGGCTGAGCCTGTTTTCTTGAACAAATTAAATCAAAACGAGGTTTCAAAGTCGCCAGACACATTATTGGCGACACATCGCGCCACTCAATTCCACGGATAATCGGGAATAATAATTATAAATTTTGTTATTAATTGTATCCGAGAAACGGCCTTGCTCTTCTTGATTCCATTTCTTACTTGCGGATGTGATTGTTATAAAAACACTGACACAAATCAACAATACTCGGATAGTTCTTTTTCATAATTGAAACTAATAAATCGAAGTATAGAACCAGGCTTACAGATGAAAATTTGTAAAACACTCTGGCACCTGTGTATAAGTGGGATTGATCCCAACATTGATTACCTTGTTTCTCAAGTTCAAGTTCAAACTTATCATTAATTTTTGGTGATTGTAAGTTGCCCCATGTCTGTCTGGCATAATATTTAATCAATATGATATTATTCTGTTGATGTAACTTTACCATTCTACTTTATAAATATATAAAATAAACCTTATCATAATTACTTTTTTACAACTACCTATTATATACAGCCCGCGACTTCATTAATATCCTAAAGTTTAGCCCACAACTTTCCAAAGGTTGCCCATACCTGGTCTAACCCATGCTGCTTGAACCCTGTCACGTAGTTCCAGCAGATTTGCGGTATGAGTGAAGTGGTGACATCTTATTCAATGGCATCACATACATTATCGATTGGGGACAGGTCTAGTGAGTATGCCAGTCATGGTATGATATTGTGATATTGTTGTGTCTTAGACAAGCTTTAGAGACAGCAGCAATATGGCAATCGAGCATTTGTATTGTTGAAAAGCAGGTGAACCTGTGAGTTCAGGAATGGGAGCGTAACTGACTGTAAAATTCCTTGTATGTAACACTGGCCTGTCAGAGCCCGTTCAATTACCAAAGGTGATTTGGCATCATACGCAATTTCACTCCACACCATGACACCAGGTCTTCTGAACGTGTGACGCTGCACAACAAACAGTGAATCTTGGTGATGACCAGGTTGCCACCACACACGGATTTAATTGTTGTCTCCACACAGACAGAAGAGGGATTCGTCAGTAGAGACCACTCAATGCCCCATGTCTGTCTGGCATAACACCATTCCAGTCTTTGACTTTGATGGAATGCTGTTAAAGGCAGTCGTTGTAACGTTCTCATTGGATGATCAAGAGAGGTTCCCACTGCCCGTTGGATGTCTGCAACAGAGGCTGTTGGATCAGTACGTGCATGTCTTACAACATGTCGAACCTCTCTCGGTCCGGATTCTCTAGGCCTTCCTAAGCCTGGTATGTGCAGCGTGCAACAGTAACATCACTACAACCAATATTTTACAAAACCTTCCTCAATTAGACCATTCACCTTCTCCAGAGGCCAATTGCTTGGCCTCTGTCAAACTCTTCCAGTTGCTTAAATTCCTTGCGAACCTTTTTCCTAGGCGTAACCCAATGAGAAACAACATAACCAACAGAACAACATGAGTCAAAATGAATGAGAGCTCCCCTGCACATGCTCAAACGATTATTAAAATTTGATCATTTGCCTCTCAAATGTAGATGTACCACTCCTCCAAATTTCATTTATACTAGTCTCTACTACTTCCAGGTGCAACTTGTTTTTATCTTAGAGTGTATATATATAAAGCGTGAAATTCGTACCATTATGTTTAGAATATTAATAGGTTTACTTCAATTTTGATGAGAACTGTACCGAGGACAACATATGGTAACAGTATAAGTGAACCTCAGAATGCGACTAGATCTATATTTTAAAGAGCATAAAGGCTGGTAAAAATTAATAAAAGGGACTGTTAGCACCCATTAGAAAACAGTTTCTTAAAAATTCAAAGTATGGAAAGCGTAATGCTTACAAAATTGTACCCATTGAGGACAACTGAAACATAAAAATCGCCTTCTAAGCAATATTAATTGAAATCTTAAAGCTATGTTGCAAATTAAACCTGTCTTAAAAGTAATATTTAACCAGGTTGGGGAAATAAACCTTATGCAAGACTTTTACAAAAGTAAAATGAAATCTTTTTTTACAAACGTGACATTTATTTTGGAACAAAATTCAAGTGCTAAATATAACTTATTTGGGACAGAGTATGTAAAATATATTGAACTGTCAAAAACATGTTCCAATAAGTAACAGCATTATGATGCTAAACAAAAATTATGTGGTTTATAACTTTATATTGCTTATAATAGTTTTTTTATTCGTGTCAAACATTCAATAAGTAAAAAATACTTATCTGAACTGCTTGGATAAAATGTGATGCGAGATTAAAAAATAAATTGCATTTGTGTATTGTTTAATTTGTCATTATTAGTGTTCACTTGAGGTAGATAATTTATTTGTTTTTCCTCTCTTTTTTATAAGTTATTTTGTAGTATTTTATTGAGATGGTAAACATGAATATATAAAAATAACGCTTTCATTTTTCAATGAAACTGAATGACAAGCAAGAAGAAATACCTGGTTCCCCTCTAACTTCTTCAACCATGATAAAATCAGTGACATCATTAGCTTTGCATGCCTCTATCAGAGCCTTAAAATTATAATTTCCTCTGTTCATGCGCTGAGCATTTGGAAAGACAAGTCTGAGTTCCTAAAAGAAAAATATGGGAAATCTGTAAACTGAACGTATAAGTAAACAGAATAAGGATTCATACATAGAAGAACAGATTTTAAACTAAAATAGAAAAAGAGACTAAATTTTTGAAGATGCAACTTTTCTCTTTCAAGATTATATGCTCTTGAAAAAGAATTCTTAGAATTCATGCTCTTTTTGTTGAAATGAGTCCGAAAACAATTTTGCATAATCAAAAAAATCATAAAATAGGATTTATTTCAGATTTAAAAAATTTAATCGTATTTCTACCATTCTAATTAATTTCTTGCCCACGCCAGTTTAAACTTGTTGGATATGTAATCAGCTTAGTTTCTAGAGTTTTGATGTATGCCAAACATTAATATTTATGATAAATAACATTATTTTTTAGGAAATAAAGCAAGGTAAATTTTTGAAAGATTAAAAGGCAATATAGGAATTAGCTACAACTATCATGCAAATTCAAAGCTTCTCCATCTGGTTCTCGAGTGGTTTAAATTAGTTTGATTTTAAACCCATAACCAGAGGTGTGAAATTTTTTGGACCTAGATAAATAATGTTGAGGAATTTCACTCACTATATAAAAAAAAAATCAAACAAATTTCAGAATATTTTTGCATTAGTAATGCAAAAAAATTTATATAATTTAAAAATTACTAAAATTTATAAAATTATCACTCGACAGATATGTAGAAATTTATTAATTTTTATAAAGTAATTAATTGATTAAAGACTTGTTTTTAAGAAGAAAAATCATGTCGACGATAAAAAAAGGAACACTTGAACAAAACCTCATGAAAAAATTTCTACTTATCATCCATACATCTCAAGATTTTAAAAAAGTTACCGTCACTGCAGACTTGAAAACTGGGTTTTTTCGTTCGAACCTTAAGACAGAGAAAGTACGGATCAGAAAAATACTGAAATTAACATGGTTTGTTCAAAATTGTCGAGGGAACACAATAAAGAAGATTTTTTCCGATGCAGCTATTAGTTTAGGTTTTATTAAGTGTCAAAGTTGAAAAGGCAAAATTTCTAAAAATAGTGAGCAAAAGACATATTAAATTTCAGTCTTCAGTTGTGATTTTTTTTATAGTACCTCCAAACGTGAATTTTTGCAGCTCGTCGAGCTTTTTTAGAAATTTTAATTTGGTTCCTGATACTGGTTTTTTAAAATTCGGGACATAACTAAATAAATAATAATCAGGAAATAACATAAATAAATTTGATGCGATAAAAAGTATAATTTCACGTCAAACGCCCTCGATGAAACCAAGGCCAGCCTGCTGTGACATCATGAAGGAACTGAGGCGAGCAGGGGCACTGCCGTCTAGGGTCAGTGGCAGGGGGCTGAGCCCCCTAGTACTGGTAAAAAGTGTTATGTATTTGTTATTTGTGTAAATTTTATTTTTAGAAAAAATTTAAAAATTATATAAAATGTGAAAATATACATAAATTGAAATCAAACACATCTATTTTTAAAATTTTCTCTGAGCATTGAAAAGTTTTTCAAGTGATAATTCAAGCAAACAAAACGGGTTTACACATAACCTACAGGAAAACAAAGCTTTTCTCTATAAACGACATAGATTATGTGCAGCATTCCCTTAGAACAGTGATGGCAAACCTTTTGAGTTCGGTGTGTCAAAATCTGGATAAAAACATAGCTTAATTGGAGTGCTGTTTCACATATAGAACTATCCAAAATTTTGTTATAGTTGCAGCCCTTGTAAAAAAAAGTGATATTTTATATTTATTGATAAAAAAATCAAAACAAATAACTCTTTACATTACATACTTTTTTGTTGCTGAACTGCATTTTCCGAATCTTCAATTGAAGGTTGGTATTTCGTGCACTTCCCCTAGTCCTACCAAGCACTACTAACTTCATTTGTCAGTCCGTTTCTTTTATTGGTTTAAATATCATTTAACACCAAGAATAAGGTCTTTTTGAAGTACATAGAGGGGCGAGTAAAGCCATCACTGGACATTTCAGGGTGCTAAAAGTGTCCGGTAATCGGTTCAAAGCACACTAAATTTCCTTCTAGTAGTGTCACTCTTCTTCATTCTTCTAAACAATTTCTATACAGATTCTGAAGTTTGGACCTCAAGTCGACAAACACTTGAGACCAAAGTTCTTATAAGTTTTAGTCTCTAACACTTTCTTTAGTTTTTAACACTTATTTTCTTCTACCCCTTCCTGTCTCTGAACGAAAGCACATAATCACACTACGAACAAAGTAAGCGCAGTGTGAGTTGACAGTTCTTTGGCGAAGACCGTCCTTAAACGATACGTGTCACATAAAATGTCTTGCCATGTCACCCTAGACACACATGTCAAGGGTTTATCATCACTGTTCTAGAACATGCCAATTGAGTGGAATAAAAATTCATTGTTATCATTAAAATAGCTTTCTGCTTCAATCCATACTCTATTTTGTGTTAAGATACTCCATTATCAGATGGATTAGTTGGAGTTTTGTTACCATACTCAATTATCAGATGGAGTATGGTAACAAAACTTTTACAATTCAAACTTCACTTCCATAATACAATTAATTATGCTAGATATATAAAGAATTACTAGGGATCAATGCATAAAATTACCCAATTAAATTTAAATAAAAATTAACCAACATATTTCACAAAACAAAATGAAAATATTAAAATTCCCAATTATAAAAGATTTATGTGCAAAATTGGAATGTTTATTTGACACAGCAGAAAACGCTTTCATCTCTAATATTATAAAAGGAAGTATTTGTCTAGTTTTTTTCGCGGGCGCAAAATCCTGACAATTCTATGGCACTTACAGCAATGAGATTTGGCACACAGGTAGTCCAATTTTTTTGTAATTTTTGGGTCGCTGCGAAATTTTAAAATTCAATCTAGAAGATTTTTAAATGAATTTAATAGTTTTATTCTCTGCCTGGTTCTTTGTCCAGACAAAATAAGAATAGACTCAATCTTGACTTTTCTACCCATGTGACCTTGGAACCATGGCAAATTTTCTTTTCATCGCTTCGGAGAACGCTGAGAAAATAATTTTTAATGTTTCAGTTTTGATTTTGCATGCTGAGAAAATTATTTTTTTACTTTCTGCTTTGATTTTGCGCAGAGAAATGTACATCCAGCCAGAGGATAAATCTTTCAACTGTAGTCACACTTCTTTTTTCTATCTCCTAGATCGTTAAATATATGCAATCGTTGAAGGTAGAGTAAAAATTTCAACGGATTTCAAATCTGCGGAAAATTTCAGTTTAGATTGATATCTAAAAATATGATTTTCTTTAAATAAATAATTTTTTTATTCAATATACCTTCAATGGATTTGAAATATGCGGAAAATTTTACACCAGATTAATACCTTACACCACGGGCAACGCCAGGCTAGTTGTAAATAAGTGTCATTATATTTTTGATAAACAGATTACTTTACTTATTTGATATAATTTAACTTATTGGAATAAAATAACATATCGTGTTCAGTTATTTCTCTCAGTTTCAATATTTATAAACTTAACACAGAAAGGAAACTAAAATTTAAAAGTTTGATTTAAATCATGATTAAAATTATGATTTAAATAAAGCTTATTTAAATTGTTGCATAGTACATATGATGTAGTATAAACTTCCCAACAAAAAATACAAGTATGTTTGCATTTTATTTATAAATACACATGAATAATTTGTTGACATATAATTAGTTACCTTAGCAAATTGTTTCAATTTGACACTTGGATCACGACTTGTAGTGATAACAATTTTGGGGTCCTCAACAAGAGCCCAACGATATTCATTATCAACTTCAGCAAGGGTATCTACAAAAATGTTGCAATTTAAAATATCAAACATTTTATTTTACAAAGTATAATAACATTTGTATCAAATAAACTACAAATTTTAACCTGAACAGTTTTTAAAATTGCTTCAATGTAGGTATCAAATAAAATAAATTATTTAAAGAAATAAAAATAACACAATTAGCAAATGCAGTATTACCAATCTGAATCTTTTACCCTACTAGAATGCTTCGCCCCTGCTCACCAATGGATAATTTTACACCAGATTGGTACCTCAAGTAGTCTGAATTTTAAGAAAATCCTGAATTATGTCGCAGGCAATGCCGTGCTGGCCTGCTAGTATGATATAAAACATACTTTCCCATTTCTAGTCTAAAAATAGAATTTCACAGTGCTGAGTCATGTGCTTGAAGAAACTTCCTTCCTCATTTTACGAAAACAGATAATTCAGTAATTTGAAATTGTTTCAGTTTTCTTTCTTGTGCGTACAACATCAATTGTACAAATTTGTAATGATAATATAACAGTGAAAAAGTAGGTTGACCCGCTTCAAAAACGTTAATATTTTCTTTGCATTTCTGCATTAATCCCGAGCCAACTTTAAAAAGCGATGGGACGACATGACAATGAAATGTGGTTTATAACCTTCACCCATGCTTTCAACTATGGTAGGTCTGATATATACCATGTGGTGTGAAAGTGTGAAACACTAGCGTCATTCAGAATGACATTCAAGTGGCAGTGGAGGAAACTATTCAGGACAAGTTCCAACGCAAGACAAAATCACACAATTATGTACTAGTTTTAAAAAAAGTAAGTACTTTCAAGGACTTTTCGCCAAGTTCCGTAATTTTCAAGGGCCCCAGCTTTGAAAAAAAAAATTTGAACATTTAAGTACAGTGGGAACCCTGCAATAACAATGTACTTAACATAGTCTATTTTTACGTTTCATGGTCTCATGAGAAAAAGAATTTAAGACTGATTTTTAGAAACAATAACAATGTGGCACACTTCTACCATTGCACTTTACTCCTAGACTGGCAAGTTACAAATGCTACACTACACCACAGATTTTTACTTCTCCACAGCATGAGCCTATCAAATCAATAACAATTTACATGTTTTTGGTTCTAGCACAAGACTCATCCATAATATTACACTTTTCTATAAACTTTGCAGATACTATTCCTAGAAAACTTTATTGTGTTCTATAGGTTACCAAGTATATATATAACTATATATATATATAACTAATATATATATATATATATATATATATAACTATATATAACTATATATATATATATATATATATATATATATATAACTATATATATAACTATATATATATATATATAACTATATATATAACTATATATATATATATATCTATATATATATATATATAACTATATATATATATATATATCTATATATATATATATATATATAACTATATATATATATATATATATATAACTATATATATATATATATATATATATATATCTATATATATATATATATAACTATATATATATAACTATATATATATAACTATATATATATATAACTATATATATATATATATCTATATATATATATATATATATCTATATATATATATATATATCTATATATATATATATATATATAACTATATATATATATATAACTATATATATAACTATCTAATATATAAAATTTCCATGTCACAATGTTAGTTACCGTACTCCTCCGAAACGGCTTTACCGATTTTTACCAAATTTTATATGCGTATTCAGTAGGTCTGAGAATCGGCTACTATCTATTTTCCATACCCCTAAGTGATAAGGGTTGTTCACCCTTAAAATTTATTTTTTTAATTTTTTGACGAAATTTTTTGTTTTTATTTTTTTATAATGTGGCATTAAAAAATACATACAACCCTTAATTTTTACTTTTTTATCACCAACCCCTATTTTTTTATGGTAACTATACTTCGATTAAAAATCTAAAATTTTTTTAAAGAAAATAAACATTTATTTTTATTATTAAAGTTTAATCCTGATATATGCTTAGTGTTACCAATCTTAGATTCTTAAAATTTGCCGCGCGTGTATTTGGCACGATTAGTTCAGTTAATCAAGTTTTAGTTAAACAAGTGATTTACATAACCTTAAAAGTACTCAACACGTGTCACGAGCTCCAACCAACAACGGCTTTTGTGTTGTAAGTATACTTTTTTTTATATAATTATTTGAATTTTTTACAACTATTGTTTCAAATTTTTTTTCACAAAACTAATATTTTCGCTATAATCCTGGCCGATGCTGATGCACGTGTGAGCATGCAGCAATTGCGTCAAGAACAATCAGAAGATACACGAGCTGAGCGCAATGAAGTTATTTCATTAATTCTATTTATATGTGTTTTGTACAGTGAGCAATGCCAAGAAAACGCAAAGGGGCTGATTTGAGCCGTAATACAAGTGATACTTGAAGTAGGTCCAGAAGTATGAGAGATAAAAGATCCCAAAGAACCGAAGAACAAGTCCAGCAACAAAATGCTGATGCACGTGTGAGCATGCAGCAATTGCGTCAAGAACAATCAGAAAATACACGAGTTGAGCGCAATGAAGTTATACGTTTAGAACAACGACAATCACGCCGTTTTACGGTTAATAGACGCAGAACAAATGACCAACAACGCCAACAGGTACATCGTGCATTTACATCTGATTCATTTTTGCGTCTAGCATTCCAGTATGAGCCCGATATTGAATATTATGCTCATTCAAAAGTGGTAATTGGTGCTATGGATAAGGAATGTCCGCATTGTCATGCTCTCAAATTCAAAAATGAGCCACCTGGGATGTGTTGCGCGTCAGGAAAAGTGCAACTACCTGAAATTGAAACACCACCTGAACCATTGAACGGTTTACTTATCGGCACGGATCCAGATTCTAACGTATTCCTGAAGTCAATTCGAACATTCAATTCATGCTTTCAAATGACATCGTTTGGAGCAACAGAAATAGTTCGAAATACTATTGCTAATGGTCAACAATACAATTCTACATTCAAAATCAGAGGCCAAGTTTATCATAAAATGGGCTCATTGCTGCCAATGCCAAACGAACCACATAAATTTTTACAAATCTACTTCATGGGCGGCGAGGATTCCGGAAGCGCACTTGCCAATCGCGTGAATGCACGTTGTGACTATAATAACCTTGATTCATTTTTTGCCAGGCGCATCGTCAGCGACTTGGACGCTCTATTGAACGAGCACAATGAATTGTTGAAAATATTCAAATCACACATGCACAAATTACAAAGCGATAATCACGCTATTGTCATTAATCCTGATAAAACACCAGCTGGAGAACATATTCGTAGATTCAAAGAACCATTTATGACCGCATTTTGCTCGCAGTTTCAGCAGGACAAGGTGGGTTCTTCTTTTTGGATGCACCGGGTGGAACTGGCAAAACATTCCTTATTTCACTAATTCTTGCTGAAATACGATCAAATAATGGCATCGCATTGGCCGTTGCATCATCGGGCATTGCGGCAACTTTAATGGATGGAGGCAGAACAGCTCATTCAGTATTTAAGCTGCCACTAAATATTCTAAATAACCCTGACGCAGTGTGTAACATTAAAAAACAATCGTCCATGGCCACCGTGCTAAAACAGTGTAAAATTATCATCTGGGATGAATGTACTATGCCACACAAACATTCAACTGAGGCGTTGAACAGGACATTGAAAGATATTAAAAACAACGACAAACTATTTGGCGGCACTCTGTTGGTGCTTTCAGGTGATTTCAGACAAACACTTCCCGTCATTCCACGTTCAACATACGTTGATGAGATCAACGCTTGATTAAAATAATCTCCATTGTGGCGTAATGTTGAAAAAGTACAGCTGAAAGTAAATATGCGAGTTCAAATGCTTCAAGATCCATCCGCTGAAACATTCTCAAAACAACTCTTAGATATCGGTGATGGAAAAGTTGCTACAGATGAAACTGGATACGTAAAATTACCGACCGATTTCTGCACAATCGCTGATTCGCAAGATACTCTCATTGAACAAATATTTCCCGATGTACACACACAGTACATAAATCATGAGTGGCTTGCAGAAAGAGCTATTTTAGCAGCAAAAAATGCAGACGTTGACAATTTAAATTTGAAGATACAACAGTTGTTGCCAGGGAACTTGGTATCATACAAATCTATTGATACAGTTTGCGATGCAAGCGAAGCTGTCAATTTTCCCACAGAATTTTTGAACTCACTGGATTTGCCAGGCATGCCACCGCATAATTTACAATTGAAGGTTGGATCTCCAATTATCTTGCTTCGTAATTTAAACCGGTTGTGCAACGGTACGCGATTAGTCATTCGAAAATTCATGAAAAACTTTATCGAAGCCAGCATTTTAAATGGCAAATTCAAAGGTGAAAATATCTTAATACCACGGATTCCTATCATACCTACAGATGTGCCAATTCAATTCAAACGAATTCAGTTTCCGATTAGATTGGCATTTGCAATGACAATCAACAAATCCCAAGGCCAAACGATGTCTGTTTGTGGCTTAGATTTGAGTACACCATGTTTTTCACACGGGCAATTGTACGTAGCATGCTCTCGAGTCGGTAAACCATCCAGTTTGTTTGTGCTCGCTAAAGATGGGCTAACAAAAAATATTGTCCACGCTATAGCATTAAAAGATTGATGTTGTTTGTTAGTGTTACTGTCGTAATTAATATGTGATATGTAATTTTAAGAAATAAACTATAATAACTTGAAAATAATATTGTTTGGCGTTTGTTATTTTTATATTCCCTTATCGTTCATAGCGCTCCATGCCCATTTCACGCATATACCACATACTTACACACTTATAATAAGTAAGTTACTTTTTGTCTACACTAGAATTTATCTAGAAACTAGAAATAATTTATAAGGCAAAACAACGTTTGCCGGGTCAGCTAGTATATATATATATATAACTATATATATATATATATATATATAACTATATATATATATATATATATAACTATATATATATATATATATATAACTATATATATATATATATAACTATATATATATAACTATATATATATATATATATATATATATATATATATATATATATATATATATATATATATATATATATATATATATATATATAACTATATATAACTATATATATATATATATATATATAACTATATATATATAACTATATATATATATATATATATATATATATATATATATATATATATATATATATATAAAAGATTTTTTTAAATCAAAAGGGGCCAGATTTATTTGATGTAAAAGTTGGAAAAATGAATTTTTTTTATCATTAATACACAGAGGGAAGAGATAGAAAATATATCATGGCAAATTTCCACACTTCAATATTTCTGTACAAGATTTAGAAAATAGCTTAAATTTATAAATGTGTACATAGTTACATAATTTTTTTTAAATAATAAAAAGTATAATAAAATTTTATGGCTTGTTGCTGTTTTATCTCTATATTTGAATTCTAATGACTAGGTACTGTCACCTCACTATAATTTAAATTAGTTCACCACATTCCAAGAGGCATTTTTCTAATAAAGGAAATCAAAAAGTATTTGCACTTGCTTTAAATTTCAAAATTTTAAGAATCCTACTGGAAAAAAAAATTTAGTACAGGTCTGCTAAAAAGACATTTTTGTGGCAATGCTTTTGGCGTGCTTTTTGTAGCGAGTTGTGGTACATAAACACAACATTGCTTTACAAGGATTAGACCAACCTCATGATTAGGGCAACTTTTTGCAACAAATGCAACTCTTTTTTCACACGTTCTATGCTTCAAGACAAGTACTAAAAACAAAATTCCTCCTACATTGGGTGTATTGTTAGTGACTTATAACCGCAACATAAATGCAACTTTTTGCATAATTGCAACTTTTTACAATTCAGCTTAAAATTAATTCATATGAAATTACTATTTCATTTTTTGCCCTCTGAATCAACCCTTCAATCACGAGTGTCTGATCTTGCGAACTCCGAAGTATTGCAGATCAAACAAGAAGTTCATGGAAAGAAAGCATTCGTCCTAACAGACAAAAGTTAAATAAATAACAAGAAGTACTTTAACACATTGGTTGGAACTCATGATAATCCAGAGCAAACTTGCGTTATCGACTGCAGAGTTTGCGAGGTGAGTTTTAATCATCAATATGTTGTTTCCTTGTAGATGACGTTTTAAAATCTCTGAATGTTGAGGTGAAAGGATTTTGCGCTTCTGATATCCAATACAGTATATTATATAACTGCGGCTGCAATCACACACAAGGTGCTTTATCCGAAGTTACTTGAGAGGTACACTTGTTTCACAACTGCAGAAAAAATCCAATGCAACAATGTCAGGCAACATCAATCTCTGTTGAGCGCAGTTTTTTAATGTTAAAGAAATTACTGACCAAGGATAGGATATTCAATGACATCAACGTTCTTCTATATTTAATGATGTAAAAATAAATTATGAATTATTTCATTTTTTACTAATAATTTATTTTAGATTTTAGTGTATCAAAAATAAATGCAACTTTATTTTCATAAATGCAACTTTAGGGAATGATAAATGCAACTTTCCCTATTTTTACTGCAATAAAAAAGTTGCCTAACTCATGATATTTCCATTTCCTACTCTTTCTTTGAGTTTCAATATTTTTCATTTCCTGTAAATGTGAAGTTTCAGTTAGTATTTTTAATGAGATACAGTCGCATCAGGTTGTATCATTTAGTGCCTTTATTTTAATCTTATTAATTTTCGTAAATCTTTATCTTTTGGGATTTTACCATGCTTTGGTATTTAGTGCTGTAGATAAGATTCAGGATGCTCTTAGCGAAATTTGAAGATTAATTTTTCTGTTGGTAACGCATTTTTAGGAGATGAGAGATGCTAGTGTGAACATTTTCTTTTGGTTAATTTTTAAAATTGCTTTCTAGGCCTAAAATGGGATTGTAAGAAAATCTTCTTTGGCGACATACAAAGCCCATTAAAAGCATTGCCATGAAAAAAGTTTTAAAACCAAAGTTGTAACTATTTTTTAATGTAAAAATTACAGCTTTTCTTTTCAAGTTAAGTTGATTTGCTTCTATAAATACAAGGGCCAGTTAGAAATACTAGAAAGTTAGAGATGCCAAGTGTTTATGTTATGACAAAAAAAAATGTTGATTCCTTTCTGAATAAAACCAAACCATCTTTTTCAAGAGCAGAGGGTTTGATCTTGTATCATCACTAAAATGTCAAAATCAACCAAGAATTGTATAATGCAGGAGTGGACTCGTGTGTACAAAATAAAGCTGATGTTGAATACAGTACTGCTATAGTCAAAGCAATCATGAAATAGCATCTTTGGTAGCAGAAATTCTTAAAAATAGAAGCAAAATAAGTATTTTTTTAAAGCTTATTTTAGTAGCAGTTTTATTTGCCCCAGCAACTACATCCTACATCTTCAAAAAAATGCTGTGTGTAGATGTAGGAACAAGCATTTAATATAGCTTGGTAGGTCACACTTTTAAGAGAAAAATAACTAGAGAAAAATAACTAAAGAAAAATACTCTATGTTTTACGTACACATCTTGTTAAGTAATCAGAATACATTTATTCACCAAATGTATTTTAAAAAATTGGTATGCAGTAGGCCAGTCGTAAAAATATTAATCCCAAAGTCAGCCTGAATTTATGACTGAAACCAGGATTATTGCTACTGGTAAAAAATTGGAAGACTAAATTGTTGTTAACTGTTAGTAAATTTTTAAAAATTGCAGCCAAAACTGAAAATAGAAGCTTTAGACAAGTTTTCTTAAAAAGACCCCATCACAAAGATGGAAAATTGGTAGTAGAGTCACCTTTTAGTTGCCTGTGGTAGCATTGTTATCTTAGTCAATGAATACTGTTAGTACTATACTAAGTTTTTTGGTTATTTTCTGTTAACAGGGTACCAGACAAAATCTGCCAAATTAAAGTGATAACTCAGTCAAACTAACAACCTTTAAAGAGTTTATCTTTTAACATTTATAGCAACCCTATAACAAATACCAGGAAATATTATTTTTGCATCAACATTTTGGCTTGGCGATAGCTACACCAACTTTTAAGCTTGGCGGGTTTTTGGTACCCAGCAAACGGAAAAGTACCGTTTTTTAAAAGAAGGTCAGTTGAATTGGGTTTAAAGGCACAAGGGCCATATTTGGCCATGCTGCATCAAACACAAGATAGACAACATCAAGTATCGGACATATGCACACACAGGGAAAGTTACTAACACAGAAGAGAGGAATACAACCAGAGAGGAATCAAATCTGTGCCATCAACTCGCAGGTTGTAAGCACTGTGGGCCACTATGGCGTTAAGAAGGAAAAGGGAATACTCTAGATGTACAAGCAAATTTTAAAACTTATTTGGATATAACTTCTGTTGACTTCAGATTGTTCTAAAGTTAGTGTTATGCATCAATAAAGAAAAATCCCAATCGAAATTATTAATTAAAATCACTGATTTTTAAAAATCAAGCTGATTTAAAACAGCATGCCCTAATTATAAATAAGGAAATAACTTACCATCTGTGACATCATCCCATTCTAAAGAATCTTGAATTTTTAGAGCATCCTTCTGTACCGTTGAGGGAAATACTTTATTTTCTGAAAGACAATTCAATTGTGATATAAGTGTTGATATTTAACGAAGATAAATATTTACCTGAAGTAAATAAAATCTTCTTAGATAGGTACATGCTTACCAGTTAAAGACCTTTTGACTTGCTTTTTCTTTTCTAATTTGGCTTGCTCTTTTCGTTCCTTTGTTTTCCCATATATTAACTCCCGGCGTAACTTAGCTTGTCTTGCAAACTTAAATAAAAAGCAAAAAATGTGCATGTTTCAATATGATAAATTTATGTTGCTCAAACTAAAATAATTTGTCACATACAAGGCATCTATCTATAAAATAAATTGACTGATTTCAAGATATCTTTAAAGTCCAAATTGTATCCGATTGATAACAAATTTTGGTTTCAAAGGTTGCAACCAGAAGAAATGCAAGTCAATTTAAACTTAGAAATTTAAAATATTTCTTTATTCTCTGAACAAATGCATGGACATGCTTTGTTCCAACAGTGTTGCTTCCATTAAGATATTTTTAAAATGTACACATAACTAAATATCACATAGATTTTGATACAGTAAATGAGGTGGCTAAGTTATGAAAAAGAAATAATTCATAATTCAAGGCTAGAAAAGCTATTCCTTAGTTGTTTGGCAATGAAAAGAACAGCAACCATGGGACAAAAAAGTGAAGAATTAATTAACCTAATGATGAAGAATTAATCTACCTCAAACAATGAAAGTAGTAAAAATTACTAACTTTTGTGACAATATTCTGCAGCACAAATGTTGAAATTATGAGTGCTGATAACAATAGATAGGAATAAGCCTGATCTATCAAGATAATTCTACTAATGTCTGTTGTTCATCTTAGTTTGAATATGCTTGAATGAATATGGAAATTAATATATATCGAACAATGCTGACTTGCAATCAGATGGTACTATATAGCTAGTTAATGCAGATGAACCTTCTTCAGAGTTTATTACATTGGTTCTGGTGTTTTTAGCCGATTTAAGATTTAATATTCTAAAATTTCCATTCCAACCTAAGACCAAAATTATTATTTGATTCATAAAGAACATTTCTTGAAAATAAACAGCTGCAGAGAAATACAATCTCAATTTTTTTCTTTGGACCAGTTTTACAGTTGACTACAGTTCAAAGGGTTTTTTGTTCAATACACAGCATACCTAAAATTTCAAGAGGAGAAAGATGTCCAAGGACAAAAAACCTAATTGAAAAGAACATCCTGAAATATTCAAATAAAAAAGGGCCGACAATAAACATTTTAACTTTGCAAGGTTGCCATAATCCAAAAAGCAGGGTTGTGTTTGTGTCACAATGAGTTACAAAAGGCATGCCAAAAAATGTGCCAAAAGCATTGCATATTACTTTTTTACAAAAGTTTTATATCAAAGCTGTACCACAGCATCTTTCAGACCATGATGAAAAGAGTGTCCCTATTCAGTCCTCTGCCAATAGTTCCTTTGGGGGTCTTCTCTGCATTAATTTAATGTTTTAAAGTGATGTTAGCTTTTGTATAAATTAGTAATCTGTTCTGAAATGAAATAGTCTTCCACTGTTTATTTCAAATGGTCAGCTAGGAAAGATCCAGCACAGGAAGAGCAGACCTGAAATATTCAGACTCCATCCATTCCCCTTTGTCTTAAGGCTCTTATAACAGTTGGTTACTTTGAAGTTGAGTAATATATACTTATACATAGTTTGTTATGGCTTCAATAACATTACCCTCAAATTCAGTCAATCTTATAAATAATTTGTTTCCATAAATCTAAATGGGCGAACTAAACATTCAATCCTCATGTTGTGTTACTTTAAGAAGTAAAAAAAAAAATCACATAGTGATACAAAAGTTACACATACTGATACATCATAATATGCCTCACCACTTGAAAGTACAAAATGGGATAAATACAGTGTTAATTGAAACCTGAAGAAAATATAATCTAAAAGAAGCAAAATTTTAATCTTCAAAAATAATATTTGATTTAGAATTAACTATTTTAAAATGTTAACTTGTTTATGAATGAAATTGCAAATGTGGTCGGATCATTAAATGAGTAAAAACACGGGTGGAGTGGTCGTTCACGGTAAGACGTTTGTCGCCAACTAATTTCTGTCGCCAAATCAAGATGGCGGCCGAATTCCGTAACAGCAGATAGGGTTGCCATAACAAAAACGGCAGATGTGAAGAAAATCCGCAAAAGGTGAAGGTTACCCTATTTGGCGACAAATCGCCTTCTTACCGTGAACGACCACTCCACCAAAACACGTTTTACTTCAACATAAGAAAATTAGGAATGTTAAGTAAAAAACCTGCTAACTTACCATTTTAGAGAGCGTAAATTTTTTAAATTTGAACCTTTTTGTGTTTCAAATGAACAGAATTGCTAAAAGAAGCGTGTTCGAAATATAAACAACTTTCAACACGTGATGGGAAATTGAAAAATTATGTGGTTGAGTTCAGTTCAGTTGCATCTTTCCTGAAAACGAAAAATATTTAATTAATTTTTGTTGGAATAAATTAATTTATGGTAAACTTTGTTTTAAATAAAAAATTAAAACGTCTATTCATGAAAATGTGAACATATGAAATGTACAGTCATTCACATCCAAAAATGTTGTGCCAAGGGTTCTCCTTTTAAACGTTTTTGTTGAATGGCAACAATTCCAAACCGGAATCGGAACTAGGGGATCGATTCGTTCGAGGATTTCTGTTCTGCTTTTACTATTAGTCTGGTTATTTACATGTACCCGGCTCGGTTATTTAATTATTAGTAAAAAATTTGTTTCGATCAGTTCCAATAGTTCAACTATTTCAAGATGAGTAATGACGTATGTTTTTTCACTTTAAAAATCACTCATTCTCATAGCTTTATCTATTTCTAAACATTTTAATAGAACACTTAGAACGAAAAATGGCTCCATATTGTCAAATTTTTGTTCGGTTTTATATTGACGTTATCTTTTTAAATTTGATGTAGTTAATTTTTGACTGAATTTTTTTTCTCGCATAGAATTACTTCTGTAAAGAATGGTAGAATTGTAAACTATTTCCTTTCTTGCACTTATGAAACTATTTTCGATGTTTGTTAGGCATAACGGCTTGGAAATGATATAAACGTTTTTTCTTTGTCTGTTGTGACCCTCACAAAAACATTCAATCAACGCTTTTTGTGGTTGTTCGAATATTTGCTGTAAAATATGTATCTTATTCAAAATGTTGAATACGAATACACAAGTGGAATTTGAAGAACCTTTTTAGGCAATTATGAGAAAAATTGTGTAATGCTCATAGAACTTCGCAAACTAATGAATTTTCGATTCTGTTGTTTAAAATAATAAAAAAAAAAAAAAACGTACAAAACTTTTTTGGTTTGCAAAAAATGATCATTATTTTATCTATCTGTTGTAATATTTGTATTTAGAACTTTTGATTTTAAAATTTAATCTGTAAATTCTTGGATTTTTTTTTTTTGGTTATCACTGTTTTGAGTACTTTGACCTTAACCCATAACCTGTGTCATAGGATTTTTGAGTTCTACAAACACTATATTCATAAATTCCTTTATAAAATAATTCAAAGAATATAATTTCAGAATTTTTTAAATTTGTGTATTTATGGTACATACACAATGTTTGAATTTTCATTTCATGTCAATTATCAAACTTGTTTTCGAGAAGAATCGTGTCAACAACAAAAATAGTATGAAACAAACATTTGAAGTTTATGATAAAATTCCTACTATTAGTATTATTATGAAAATTTTACTACAAAAGAACTTTATCATGAAAAATAGTTTGCAAGTAAATGATAAAAAATAAAACATGAAAATACTTAAAATGAAATCAAAAATGCATATTCAAATTTTCTCTGAAAATTGACATGTGATCTATAATTGCATAGAATGTTAAAATCAAAACCCATTGAAGATAAACAGGCTTGTGATAGACATGTTGGTCTATGGCCCAAGATGGAAGTACAGTGAAACTTTAACTGTTACTCTTTTAACTGCCAGTTCATTATTAGAAGGTACACACACATACATACTGTACTGTAACCAGATTGTCTCGAAAAATAGTCCTTGCTTTACAGCTGAACGGTGGAGGTACCGTATGTCTAGAGCGTAAGTTCATGTAACAATATGTACAATACTGTAATTAATGTAAATTGTATATTATTTGTTTCTGTAAAATAAGATGCAAATCTGTACATTGTAGTTCCAGTTCGTAAATGAGCATTTTTATCATTTGTTCATATGCAATGGAAATTTTAAATTCATCATTTAGCATGAATCAAAAGTCAGAGATTGATTTCTCAGTTTCAAACTTTGATCTTAACGATGTATCTGTTGTCAAATCAAGCAAGCATTCATATTCCTGTGATATCAGAGAGGATGGTTTTTTGGGAAAAGATTATGATGTTACAACCTAAACATTTTCTTTTATGTTTTCATGCTATCCTTTTGAAAAAAGGAGTTCAAAGTATCAAACGCAAGAGATGATATTCAATCTCGTGAGAATGTCTGATTTTAGTTCTTCAAATCCTTATGTTAGCGGAAAAAATCCTGGCTTCCGTTTTTGGTTGGCTCTACCCTATACTTCAGTTTCTTTTAAAATCCTTCCACTTTATCAGTGGCATCAAAAAGAGTTAATGCTTTTCCTTGGAAGTGAGAGACATAATCTTTAAAACTTTGGTTAAAATATCTCCCAATTTCATTAACCAATGATCATCACACAATTTCTCTCCCAAAGCAAAATCATTGTCACTCATGAAGATTCTGACTTCATTCCTTAGTTCAAAGAGGCGCATTAAATTTTTACCACGGAAGAGACGCCTTATTTCTGTGTGAAGTAAAGACGTACGCAGACTCCTCATGTCATCACATAAGATTTTGAACAACCTGATATTCTTAGGTTATGTTTTTATAAAATTTATTATTTTAACGGTTTCATCCAGCACTTTTTATAAAAGATGGCATTTTCTTCATTGCAAGAGCATGTCGGTGAAGTTCACAATGGCTATTGCTGCACCCCTTGGCTTTTTTTGCAATTCACCAGACATCTTACCAGTCATAGTTTTCATTATTACTGGTAACAGCAACACAGTTATCCCATAGAATGCTATTCTCAGCAAAAAATTCATCTAGTAATTTATATATTTCACTCCACTTGTGGTAGTCGGTAATGGCTTGCAGAGAAGTAAATCCTCTTGAAAAAGAGTCCAAATATGGATAGCGCACAAATACCAAAACAATTGCCATTTGAAGCGAAAATTTAGTGGATTTTATATGAGAAATTAAAGTAACTTTCACATTCTCTGCTAAGTCCACGAGATTGTGTCCATCACTTTTGCAGCCTTTACATCAAACATGCATTCAATAATGTTTTTTACACAGGGCTTGATAAGGTTTTCAGCAACAGTATGGGCTTTTCCATAAAGGTAAAAATTTAGTAAGTGGCCTTGTTTCATTCAGTGGCCACTTACAAGAATTCACATTATATGCAGATTTTGTCACTCCGCAAAATACCAGCACTATGGAAATACCCCAGGTCACATGCTCATGCATATACCAATCTTCAGCCTTCTTTTCCTAGATTGCTTTGGGTTATTTTCCATAAATTCTATTTTCTATGTTTATGTTCCTGTGCTCTTTTCTTTCTTTTGTTTTAAATTAAAAAAAAAAATTCCTGTCCTCAGAAAAAAACTTGTAAAATCAGAGGTTTGACCATATAAACTAATGTTTTAAAGAAAAAAGTGTCAACTAAAAAAAAATTTTAGTCTCCACTTTTAAACATTCAGTTTGCAAGTGACGACCGTTAATTTTCACCTTTACTTTGCCAGCTTGAGCAATTTGGTAACTGACTAAGTAATATGCCATCAAAGCCTTTTCGTTGACATTTCTGGACTTTCCTGAGTTTAATATACCAGGGGTGCAGAAAATGTTTCAGGGCCCAATATTTCCCCAGAACACAATTTGTTTTGTCCAAATCTTTTGAAGGAACAGCAAAAATAGTGTTATTTTTTCCCCTTCATAACTTTTAGGGTACTTTATAAATCAAAATACGAGACATGGACTAATCAGTGTGTTGGTTTGGAATGGAATTACCAATGAAAAATCATGCTTAGACTTAGTGAAGATATTAGAATCAAATTTTTAATATACTGCTTGAAAATGGTCTGATTTTGTACCAAGCTTAGCATTTACTTTGATAAGAATTTTTTGAAAGATTGAGAATCCATCTTTTGCATATAGTGTTCAAGAATTAAAGGTATACTTGCATATCTAATTATCTTCTATTTTCTTTGCAGCATGAAAGTGAACCGGAACAGTTCCGCAAACTTTTCATTGGTGGACTAAATTATAAAACTTCTGAAGAAACCTTAAAAGCTCACTTTGAACAATGGGGAGAAATTGTGGATTGTGTGGTGATGCGCGATCCTCATACAAGAAGGTCTCGAGGATTTGGCTTTGTGACCTTCAAACGTGCACAGATGGTAGATGATGCTCAAGCTGCAAGACCTCATGAAGTAGATGGAAGAGAAGTAGAACCTAAAAGGGCAGTACCTAGAGAGGTAAGAGATGATTTTTTAAAAATTATTCTAGTTGTACATTCATGAAATTTATGGCATTTATGAACTGCTTTCTTGCCTGTTTAAAGGATTCTGGAAAACCCGAAGCACAAATAACTGTCAAGAAACTTTTTGTGGGAGCTTTGAAAGATGATGTTGAGGAGGAAGATCTGAGAGACTACTTTAATCAGTATGGTAATATTGTCAGTGTTAGCATTGTAACAGACAAAGGTACTGGCAAGAAAAGAGGCTTTTCGTTTGTTGAATTTGATGATTATGATCCCGTTGATAAAGCTGTGTGTAAGTATAATTTATATTTTATTGCATCATATTTGTAGACCTTTTGTGAATATAGATACTATACACCTACTGTGGGTAACCAAAAAGTTCCAGAAAATGTAGTGCTAACAATTATATTATGAAATATAAGTTTGTTGACAATATTAGTTTTAAAAAACTTGTATCAAAAATAAAAGCATCAAAAATAAAATTTATATGAACTGAACAGTTGTTTGTCGAATTGCCAACTACAATGGTATATCATTAATTTGTTCAGATAACTTACATCTAAAAATACAGCTTCACTCACTGTTAATGTGAATGAACAATGCTCTAAAATAAATGTCCATTGTTTTGTTTACTAATTGTAATTATAGTAAGCATTACTAAACTGTGATTTGCAACTTTTTGGGTTTCAGAATTATTATAATTTTCAGGGGAAACTCGGGGAAATTTCGTTTAACTCGGGGAAAAAGTTGGAATTTCGTTTTGCAAATGGCACTCATTTGGTACTTTTCCATTAGCCATGCAAGCACCACTTCGAATCAAAATGTCGCCAATTTTGTTTTCATTCCGAAAATGAGAAGTGTATTTTTTATGTAAACATCCAGAAAAAAGAGTTGTATACATTGTATACTGTTTTATTTAACCTGTAACGGCCGGAAATCCTGTAACCGAAGTCTACAGCTGTGCCACGTTCCCTAATGTCAATAATAGGAACGTTTAGCTCCTTGCGACTTTAAAAAATACTAACTGCCGGAAAAACCTGCAAAAATTAAACATCCGGTTCCAATTTAATCAACATTAAAAAAAAACATATACCTAGTTTGGCGATTTTGATTTTGGTCCAAAGTTGCGCCTGGCTAACGGTAAAGTACTCATTTAGATTATGCATATGTTTTTGAATACATATGTGTTAGAAATTCTAATTTTTTTCGAAAATTGTCCAACTTTTGATGTTTTTTTTTTTTCTGAAAAGTTTACGAGTTTGTATTGATTTATAGGGTAGTCTGCTGCCATAATAATACCAGCACGGCATTGCCCGTTACAGTTCTTTTCGTTATAGATTCGTCATTGTCAAATCGTTTGCGAAGAGATCCAATCGGTGTGACGTCACCATCTCTTATGAAAATATAAATATTTAATTTAAAAATTATTTATTAAAAGAAAATCAAACGTATAAGGTATCTATTTGGTGTAAAATTTTCCGCAGATTTGAAATCTGTTGATATTTTCATTTTATTTTAAAACAATCGCTGAGATAGAAAAAAGAACTGAAGAACGCCAGTCATTACTTTAATTATTTCTTTTACTTTACCCGAATACGTTACTCTTCAAAACGAATGAATCTCGAATCAAACGAAGGTCATTCTTCTCAGCGGCGAAATTCGTATTGGAAAAAATATAAAAGCTACAATTTAAAAATTATTTATTTGAACAAAAACATGTTTTTAGGTATCGATCTGATGTAAAATTTTCCACAGATTTGAAATCCATTGGAATTTTTCTTCTATCTTTAACGATCAAGGAAATAGAAAAAAGAACTACATAACTCCAGTTAAAACTTCATTTGTTTTGTTTGTCCGCTAAAATCGTTGCTGAGAAAAATCTAACGGAAACGGAAAAAATAAATTTAGAATATGTCATTAGAATATGTAAAAATAATAATAATAATTTAATTCCAATAAATTAATTTTTAAATGTTTTAGATTAAATTTTAAAATTTGGGCGCAATAGAAAAATTGCAAAAAATTCGGTCCAGCTGTGTGCCAAATTTCACTATTGTAAGTGCCATAGATTTGCCTGGACACTGCGTACAGGACAGACAGACAAACACTTCCTTTTATAATAGTAGAGATGTACCCAACGCTGGAGCCACTGACGGATTCAGGGGCTGATGGCTGCTTTTGCGAAAATAGTTTTAAATGAAAAATTAAATATTCTATCTATAACTTTATATTATTTGGTCTATTATGGAAAACAATAAAAATATATTTTACTCGTCTTATTTTTATTCATCTATTAGTCTATAGTTTTTTAGTTCATCAAGTGTCAATTTTATCATTACTACCGAAGAGTTGTTCTAAGAACAGATTAAGAAACTCAGGGAATTTCATGAAAAATACTCTGAAAACTCAGGGAACTTTTTACTTTAATTTTTGTAGCCACCCGGATTTTACTAAAAGAATTAATTGTACTGTAAATAGATAAAAAAAAAGTATGTGTTACTATAAGTTTGCATCAATCCAAAAAAAGTTCTTGTGTACTGTGAAGTATTCAGCATTCTCATGGGCCTTAAGGACTCATTTTTCATTTTAGTTTGTACACAAGCCTTAGATTTTACAAGAACACTATTTTTATTTCACCTACATTCAAATACCAAGGTCGTGTAATCTAAAATTAATGGCATAATATTTGTAGGTTAGCTAAAAATTTGTTTTTGAAAGTAGGTCTGAGAGACCCAAACATGTACTGTGAAATTTCCCTCGCATGTTCACTCACTGTTTAATCTTACTATCTTCATGAACTGTAGCCTTAACGCTGAAAAGCAGCCTTTAAAAGGCAATAATTTTTCTTTTGCTTGTTGGCATGGTGAGAAGTTAATAGTAAGGAATGCTTTTCTGGTGTTAACCTCGTCATCTGGCCATGTTTCCAGATTACGAGGTGTCATTGAATCTTTGCTATTGATCGAGGACTCACAAATAACATATTGTATTGCTTCAGTGCAACTTAAATTCAACTACCTACCTTTTGCTTGAAGATTAGGAACTCTGTTTTTCAACTATATCCTGTGTTACTTAATATGGAAAATAAAAGTTATTAGTCATGTTCATTTTTAATGTGAGGGTTTTGTCTGAAATCTTGGAAGTAATCTGTATTTTAAAAAAGTTACCGCTGCCACCGCAGAATTGAAAACTTCCTTCTTTTTTTTGCTTGATTCTTAGAAGGTTTCCCGAGAGAGTACAGGTAAAACATTACGAAACTGGCATGGTTTGTTCATAATTGTACAGGGAACAAGATGAAAAAAGAAAAAAATAATTCTGATTCGGCTATTAGTTAAGGGTGCATTAAGTGTCAAAAGCGAAATTTCTTTTACAAGTGAGCAAAAGATGTAAAAATTTTCAGTCTACCTTTAGAGTACCTTTAAACATGAATTTTTGCACCACAGCGAGTTTTTTAGAAATTTCAATTTCGTTCCTCATAATATTTTTTGAATTTCAGGGGAATTGGTGACATTTTTTTTTAAACTGTCATATCTATATCTTATTACTATTAGTTTTTAAATTTGGAAACATGACAGGAAACCCCAGAATGTACTCTTTCTTGCAGTACAATTATTTTTTAAATTGGTTCATTAATAAAGTCGATGCAATGAAAAGTACAATTTCGCAATATGATACAAATTTTATATCGCGGAGGAAACATTACTTCCTTTTACCTGGCTTTGTGGTGAAACTTCACTCACTGTGATGTGATGGAAAAGGTAACAACAAAGGAAGACAAAAAAACTATTTTTGCTTGATTTTCAGATGATTTCCTGAGAAATCACAGATCAGAAAATTATGAGATTAGCATGGTATATTAAAAATTGCACATGGAACAAGATGTAGAAGGTTTTTTACTGATGCGACTTTTAGTTTAGGGTGCATTATCTGTTACATTTTTTTTTTAACAAAATCATTTGCAAAAGGAGTGTTGGTTTGTAAAGCAAACCAAATGGAATTGTATAGCAATCACAGGGGGTTGGCAAGCATCAGCGAGTAGTGGCAGAGCCCTCACTGTGATGTCATGGACCAGAAAGTCAAATCAGGATTAATAAGATAGTGTTATCGTCACAGGAGATTCACTCTGCAAAAGGTGTGTTGGTTTGCAAAGCATATGTCATTGCATAGCAATCCCAGGGGGTTGGCGATCGTAAGCTAGCAGCGGGCGGAGCCCCTTTATATATTAAATTTAGACAAGTGTGTACAACATTGCATTTTGGATATTGCGCGCTAATAAATTTTCAATTACGAATTAAATCTTGAATATTTGTTTTTTATTTAGTGAGGAAGCATTTTATTAAAGGAAAAAAAGCTGAAGTGAAGAAAGCCTTATCTCGACAAGAAATGGACAACATTAAACGAACAAAGGAAATGAAATCATATGGTGGTCGAGGAGGAAGTGGTGGTGGAGGCAAGTAAATTATTTATGTCTATTATAAGATTGGTTATTTTATTAATATTATGTCAGATATATTTTCCCCTGTGGTGTTTTTGTAAGTATTCTTAATTTTATATTATATTAATTTGTTTTTAATGAAAATATAATTAACCATGAAAGCTTTAATTTACTTAAAAAGTATATTCTATTCCTAATTAACTATTATGTGGTTTTTTGAAATATGTTCATTTCCTCAGGTGGTTATGGAGGATATGGCAGTGGAGATAGTTACGGATATGGGGGACCCAGTGCTTGGGGCGATGGTGGTGGATATGGTAATGGATATGGAAGATCAGATTATGGCTCAGGTACTTTTATATAATCATTTAGTGCTCCCGTATTTACCGTGTTATTCAAAAACAGCATTTATACAGTCCTTAATTTACCTGTGAAAAAATATTTTAAAAATGTCTTGATTCAGGTGGTGGCGGCGGATGGGGTGGAGACTATGGATCAAGCTATGGTGGTGGTCCTGTTCGAGGCAGTGGAGGATATTCTCAGAGAAGTCAGGGTCCGTATGGAGGAGGTATTATCCAAACTTGAAAAAAAATGACTAAACTGCAATATAAGAAGCTTTTCCTTTAAATTCTTATGCTATTTACAATTCGCAGTTGAGTTACTTAAGCAAAATTAATTACATTTGTAATTCATGTTTGGATGGGATTTTTTCTTCATGTTTTGCAGTTTAAGTTATTGCTACTTTATTAGCATACCTGCCAACTTTTTTGGGATTCTTCCAAAAATCTGCTTATTATATCTGGTGTTCTAGACTTGAAAAATAATTTTCTTATGGTGAAAATTTTCAAATGTGCAGATTGCTGAGTTCTTTGCTATGCTGTGGCAGCCATGAAATAAAAAAGTTGGAATCTGAATCTTCTAGATTATCATCAAATCCATCTTTGACTATTCACTAGAAAAATACCACAAATATACTATTGTATATATTGTGTGGTTTTTTATTGAAATATCACCAAATCAGTTTTACTCCCAAGTTTGAACTGTTGTGCTCTGCATAACAGAAGAATTGTACAGGATTACTGTAGTTTTAAATTGCCTTAATAAAGCCCAATTGTGTAAAATTTGGCACTTCTAATATTCCTATTTTAAGACATTTTTAGGCATTTTTTGACAGTAATTAGTTTTTTTAAATGGTTGGCTGTATATTTAGGGGACATGTGTATTGAAAATTATGTAGATATTGGTAGCCCTTCATATAAGTCCAGAGCTATTTTTCTTGGCACCCAATCACATAATTTTTTACTTCTCTTCATGAATTTTTTTGAGGTATCGCAATGTCTCGTTCTTAAAAGGTCTTTAGTTTGCTACTGCTACAACATTTGAGCCAGTGCAGTTTCAATTCCTGCAACTATTTTTTATGATTATTATTTCTCTTCTGTGTTAGTAAAAACTTTCCTTCTGTTAGTGTCCATTTATTTCATGAAACAAACATTGCTTGGCCAGATTGTATTGTCCATAAAAACCCAACCCATTCTTGAGGTTTCTAGACTGAGAAATTGCTTAGTTTCAGAATTAGGAATGGCCCTCAGGGGTATATCTTAAGTTTTGCATAGGCATCACAAATCAAGATGTTTTCCTCCCTTTCATTTTTACCCTTGCCTACCTTGCTTTTTCCTCCTCGTTGTATTATCTTGCGCTCTGTGCAGCTTGGCCAAATATGGCCATTTTACCATAAAAACTGATAACCAAGCTGAATGGTTAATGAATAAAATGTTTACATGGAAAGTGGCCTTAAAAGTGCATCATTACTTTAACATCTGTTACTTTTTTAAAAGGTTATGGTGCTAGCACTGCATTCAATTGGCTGCAAACTGTAAGTGCAGAAGATTTATGCATGTTGAGCATCAGTATGTACATTGCTTTTGTGATGTATAAAAGTTTTGGATTTTTTTTTCCCTTTGAGGTTGGCAGGTATGCAATGTACTATTGTGATTCCAAATATATGTACAACAGTGTTGAAAATGTATCTATGTAGGTTTTTAAAAATTGTGTTAAATTCTGATTTTGACAAAAAAAAATGTTGTTTTGTAAGCTATATTTTTTATTTGGCTTTATGGAGACTTGATCCACTTTTAGCAATATTAAATGTCCACTTCTCCAACAATACTTTTAAATTGTAAATTAAGAGACATATGTTTAGTTCTTAATTGTATTGTAATGTTCATGAAGTTGTACAGAAAAAGTGTGATCTTATCGGATTTCTCTAATTAAATGTTACTTATAGTAAGAATAGGAGAAATTTTGACAAGATTTAAAGCATTTATTTAGATTGTGTCGTTACTTAACTGTCAAAAGTGAAAATTTGAACTGTGAAAACCCCACAATTAAAGTGTAGTATACTAATATTTAACAGTTTTTGCTTTTTTAAAAACAAATTACTATAGTCAAAAATGTGTGTCGGTTAATTTAGGTGGTTACTCCAGTGGGAGAAGTGGTGGATACAGCAGCTATAGACGATAAGTTTGCTACATCTTCAGTCTTGGGGTAATTATATCTTCTTTGTATGAGAACCTTAATATTTCTTTCAGCTGTTTTTAAGTAGCTGACGCATTATATTTGTTGCATGTAATATCTTTATTCATTAATCGATGTTTTTACATTTGCTGTCTTTGTTTGCAGATGTTTTAAATCTTGAATGCTATTTAATCCTGTTAACCACATCTTAAGTACTTTATTTTTAAAATTACTGTTTGTATTATATGTCATGTCTCAAAACTTTTACTTTTCAGATTTTTAAAAGTTAAAAAGCTTGCTAGTGTTGGTATTAGAAAATGAACCTCAGTCTCGATAATTTTTTCTCTACTTCAAATTTTATGCTCTGTCTATTTCAGAGTTCCATTTCTTTTCGTTATTTTTGTTTGTATGCCTAAACAAATTGGATTTTCTCACTTCTTTGACATTTACCAACTAAAAGATTATTAAAGACAAAAGGTTATTGAGGCTGTAGAGTGTATGTATTGATTATTACTATTTTCCTTGGAACAGACCTGAAGCATATTTTAGTCTACTTTTTAATGTTTTACTTGAGGTAGTTGCGTTTAGTGTTAATTTAATTTGCCATACGCTTGAATGTCAGCTTTATGTAGTTCATTATTCACCTTCACATAAGATAATATTTTAAATTTCCATTTTTGATCTAGGGATGTTTTAAACTGTCATAGCCAGCTCCCCACAGTATAAGCCAATACGCAGTAGGTGATAGCTGTTTAGAAGAGAGGTCGTGAAAGAAATGAAGTATGATAGGCAGGAACAGAATATTGAGGATACAGCTAGGTCAGCTTAGTGCATCAGTACCAGAGGGCGAGAGAAAGAAGCGAGTTAGCTACAACTGCGAATTTATACTGTGTTTTCATTTTACATTCCAAATTTAAGAATCCAGGCAAAGTAATTTATACTATTCCCCAAGACTGAATCTCGATGTAGCTTTTCAATTTTTCACCATTACTTTTTAATCCCATTATTGTAAGACGTACAGAAAGTAAATGTGAATTTGTGTGAAACATTTTTTCAATGTTAGAACTTATCATCACAAAACTTTTTACTTAAATAAATAGGTGTGTCTGGAGTTAGGTGTTTTTTTATATAAGATTATTTTTATAGCTCGCTCCAATTGTACATTTCAGTTTCTAGTGTTCTTTTCTCTGGTGATCTTCACATTTTAATATTATAATTTCTCCTGTCTTGAATGCATTCATTTATTAACAAATACTAGGAATTTTAGGCACAGTCAGTCTCAGAATTCCAACCTTATTTTGTAACCATCAAAAGTTAACATTTCATTATGCATTACATAAATTTTATATTTACTCAAAATGTACATTTTACAGCATAATTTAATTTTCTAATCCACGTCACTTATTCTTGCACAACATTGTTATTCTACTATTGACTGGGTTAAAACACTTTTCACAGTCCTTCAAATATTATTTTCCTTACATTTAAACTCTATATTCTTAGGTAAATGATCTTACATTTTGAAGTTATTTAATGCAAGGAGTCTAAAATTGTTTTCATCTTGCCCATTTGATTTGTTTCAAACTGTTTACTTTGTAGCAGTAAATCATTTTCTTTTATAATTGAGACATTAAAACCACTAATTAAGGTGAAATTCTTAAATTGACAAATATTGTTTGTTTTAATCCTTCGTACTGGTTATATCCTTCATATTTTTCCTTGACCCTAGAAAAGGGTATTATGAAGTTTCTAGGTAGTTTTCCAAATGGGTGGGCATATACTATTATTTTTATTTATCATTATTATTATTATTTTTTTTTTTAAAGTTTTTTTTTAATTTTTTACAAGTCAATGTCATCTACATAGCATACCTGCAATTTTTTATGGTACAACTGTTCTTTTATGCTCATGGAATTTACAAAAAAAAAAACTTGTATTTTTATTTTTGAAACAGATCTGATGCGTGTTTACAGTTTATGTTATGTGGAATTTAGTCATAATTTGTCCAGGATTATCTGGGTCCTTTTCTGAATCTTGATTTTAACATTTACAACCTGCTACTTACAATTAAAGCCAATTGCTCCCCCAGAAAATGTTAGCAATAATCTGAGTCTGAATAAACTGCCTCCACTAATAAACTTATTTTCTACACCACAGTTCTTAGTGCTCTTGAGAATGTCAGTTATGATCAAGAATATTACAAATCATGAACAAGGGGAAGAATTAGGAATTCAACAAAGTAATGATGTATTACAACTTCGCCTTTAATTAATTCAACTTGGTTTTAAATTAAAGTTTAGATTAGATAGAGGTTTTCTTAAGTTTCATACATATATGCATTTTTCTTGCGTGCTGCTTCAGTTTCGAAATTTTAAAGCTTTGTAAATTCTTTATGGGATTATAAATATGAAATTCTGAATCAACAGTTACAATGTGATATTTTCATTGCAAATATGCAAGAGGCTTCAATGGTATACCTTCTCAACTTTTAGAATCGAATGCATACACCCTCCTCCACCCCCATTGCTAGACATGTATTTCAAGAATGTGAGACATTCATAATGCTACAAGTTCTAGTTTATATCTTTTAATTTAAATGATTAATTAAAACAAACTAATAATTGCTCAGCTTCCATCATAAGATGGAAGCCATTCTAGATTGTAATTTGTAGTAGTATTTGCATTTCAGTAGAAATACTTAAAAAAGTTGTTGGTTAATATGTTTTGAGGAATCGGTTATGATCGGAAATATTTAATAAGGAACATTGTTAAATGCTGACAGACATATTCAGTTATGCAATTTATTTCAGACAACTGTTCGCATAAAACTGGTATACAGTCATATTTTTTACTTATTAAAGGAAAAATACTAGAGTCCTTTCAACAACAAATTAAACATAAAAAATGCAATATTTTACCCTAGAAGCACATATTAAGAATTCACAGCTGCATGATAAGTTGGTTTGGGGAAGTTGAATAAACAGCAAAAAGAAAAACATTTTGATTTTTTAATAAAATTGAAATTACACTAACAAGAATTTAAGCCCACTCAGCCAGTGCTCAATTGAGATTAAACTTGGGATGTGCATACAGAAATGATCACAATATCATATCTAGGTGTGTTTTTTTGGTGGAAATATACCATTTAGGTCAATAGAGTAAGAAAAACTCTCCCCCCCCCCCTCTAGTGGTGATACAGTCCAATATATAGCTTTTACAAAATTATCATATCTTAACTGGTAAACCCATCCTGCTATATATATCTTAGATAGCCCTTCTCTAATTAAAACTACCTGTTCAGTTGCTCATGAAAAATCTAAAATGCTTCCTTTTATTCCCACATCATTCATGGAAAAAATTCAGGGGTGTTAACTCTATGCCCTTTGTTCAAACTGCATCTAGCATTTTTCCAAAGCAAAAATTTTTGAAAATGTGCTCCAAATCATACATTTTGACGAAAACTGTCAAATGATTTAATGAAGTAAAATTGTTTGTTGGTTTAAAAAATTAGTCACAGTAAAAAGTTTAATTGTAGACTGAATGACTAAATATTTGCATGTTTGACACCATTTTAAATTAATATTGCCTAATAGGACTGGGCAATGTATCGTTACATCGCGAGATATCAATATAAAGTAGACATTGTGACACAGGTTTCCCAATTTTTTGTTTTGCAGCAAATCGTGATGTGCATTGAGTGATCTACGTATGTGCTGTATTAGACCTATATTTGCCTAAACCAGTAGGGAACGATATACGCTTGTGTGGTTAGAGTTTAATTTCTTTTCTTCCGATGTCTGCCCAAACCGATATGGATTGAACGACATGCATAACATTTATTAATGATGAGAGAGATAAATATATATTTAAATTAGCATTATATGAAACTTTCTTCTACAGTATGCAACTAAAACTTTTACATTTTGTTTGGGGAATTTATTATAACTTCTACCAAATCAGCTGAAATTAAGAAAGCATCAGTAGGGAATTAACAGTTATTTATGCCACACGTAAGTATGTACCCGTTTATCACGTACATATTATGGATGCGACATCGACGTCGATGTTTTTAGAAAAACATCGATGTTTTGGTCACATCGATATTTATACTTGTCGATGTTTTATTTTTAAATGAAAAAAGTACCGTTATAAAAATTTAAAAAATAACCAAGTAGCATAATTTTTATAGTCAGCAAATTGAACATACTTTTAGACCAAAGTGACCAAGGGTGAAAAGTTTAAAAAATAGGGATGCGACATTGACGTCTATGTTTTCTGAACATTGATGTTTTAGAAAAAAAACATCGATGTATAGGAGCCGATGTCACATCACTAGTTGCTAAACCAGTTTTAAGAAATGGTGAAAAAAGTTTAAATATACTGAATTTTAAACACATTGAGAGAGAGATGGTTTGGGAGCGATGTATTATCAATATTGATGTTTTAATTTTGAACATCGATGTTTTGCTGTCGATGTAGCATCACAAGTTGCTAAACCAGTTTTAAGAAATGGGGGAAAAAGTTTAAATATTCTGAATTTTAAAAACATGGATGTTTTTGGGTCGATGTATTATCAACATTGATGTTTTAATTTTGAACATCAATGTTTTGTTATCGATGTCGCATCCCTAGTACATATCTGTATACAGTCAAACCTTGTAAGCATACGTAACATAAACTTCTGAATCCTTGTCAAAATGAATAACAGTAATATTATCTCATTCTTTCCTGATAGCTCAAACTACTTTCAACACCAGCTAGTTTTGTGTTGCTATGTGTGCTGGTGTTAACATGGTTTGGCTGAATTTAATTTTGGTTTAAATTTTTTATACACGTATCTATTTATGTAAACAAGTGTGGTTTCATGAGATCGTAATGTATATAAAGGATTTAAATTTGTAACGCATCAAATTAACCACATAATAACGATTGGAATAACAATATAATATTGAGACTTTACCCTAGTAATGTATCGCAAAGTAGAAATTTAGACATCACCCAGTCCTATTGCTAAATCACTAGCACCAACTGAAGCCAAACAAAAAATAATTTTGGAGACCAGGGTTTCTTTTTCAATTATAAGCTACTTTCTGTAGGATTTATCTGATCCAATCTTCACTAATTTTGCTGTTTAACCCCTTGCTTGTGGAATATATTTGAGAAAAATGGGTAGGGGGGGATTTCTCGAATTTTATTCGTTATTATTATCAAAATGTTAGAAATAGATTATTTATAATAAAAAAAAACATTTAACGAAATAACTACTATATTCAATATTTTTACATATATGGGTAATGTTAATGGATTTCAGTAATTTTTGCTCAAATTATAGCAAAATAAATCAACTGACATAATTTTCAAGATAAATGTAATAAACTAATATAACAATATTTTATTTAAAACAGCTGGCATGAATTCCATGTCCCTCAGATTGCTTTGAATCTCACAAATCCTTTACAGTATGGTATATACGAAAACATGGCACGTCACACAAGCCTACAACAGTCTTTACAGTAAACTCAAGTCTCGTGTCGTATCCTCTTTCCCTTTTCATTAGTTTTACGACAACAAATGAAACATTGTCAGGTTGGAGTAGTCTTTTTCTCCATTGGTGGAATGTGTTCAGGAAAGTGTCAACTCGTAAGTCGCAACAAGTTCGTATTAGGGCGCCCTGGTCCTGTCGGCTGAATGTATGGCTTATTATCTTCAATAATTTGTTCCACAATTTAGATTCTGTAGTCCATATTACATTTTCCACCGCCTGATGACTGATAAATAATAAAGGAATACCAAAGTGCTTGATCCAGAAGATGGGAAAATATCTTTACGTAATATTTCTTTCCACATTTTCTGGCAATGGGATAGTCTGTAAGGTGTTGATCAAACTTTATCAACACCTCCCATAGTGTTGTTATAGTCAGCAACTACTTTAGATTTCAGTTTCTTTTGCTTCTTCCAATCTTCCGTCTCAATCATTTCTGCAGTTTGGACCGAAGAAAGCAGGTAAATTTCTTTCTTGTCGTGCCATTTCAGGACTGACTTTCCCAGGTTGGAAAGCCAGAACGTCGCCTTTCTTTCTTTATTTTTTAAATCGAGTGGCAAGTCCTTCCTGATTGCCGTACAGTTCCGTATATGTCTGTAGACTATTATCCATTGCGAACATAATGTGGTTTGATTGAAATTTGGGAAGAACTGCAGGATTACAAAAATCCGACAAATGGCACAAAACTGCCGAACTTTTTGCGGGAAATTATCCCCAATGGTAAATTACATATTATGCATTAGACAAACTGAGTTCAGGCTTCACGGAATTGAAGCACCAATTTTTCTCTTGCCTGAACTTGGGTCGGGCATTCCAAAATTGGCGCATTTGTGTTGCCCGAACTGAGTTCGGGCGTCACAGGCAAGGGGAAAAATTAACAGGGAAATTAATTAAACAGGGAAATAATATCTTTTGCTACCATTTTTCAACATTGGTGACTGGCAACTTTTTAGCAAAAACGCCAGCAAGAAAAGTTTACAAAATTGGTTCGACTCTGTGCAAATCCTTTATTTATATTTCCTTTAATATGAAAGTGGATGTATTGTGAATTATGTTCATAAGCAATTGTTGGTCTTTAACACGGCACTAGTATTTCTATTGTCAATTCTTTCTTAGTTTTCCCCCTGAGATATTTTAGTAAACATTTCGTGGCATATAATAAAAGTCCATGATTCCATCCTTCGTTTATTTATCATTATTTTAAAATTCACCATGGCTTTCAATCTTAAGATTTCTGACTTGCTCTATTTATTGCCAGTTTCTTAATTAAAACTAAAAATATGCGAGTATGGTGGTACAGTGGAACTCCAATTATTGGGACCACACCCAATCTGGATAATTCATGAAAAGGGCTATTTTATAGACAAAAGAAAAAAATTTGCTTTAGCATGTTATGTAATTTAATGACTGAAAATAATTTCGTTTACATTTTGTACATACTGTATTAAAATGTACGTATCAGTCAAAGTCCTTTGTTTTGCTTGCTTTACTCGTTTCCGTGCAGCCAAGTCTCGTGCATTTGACGATGGTGTTGCATTCGGCTGCCGCTCCACCCATTTTAGCACTGTGTCAAGCACTCAAATGCCGTTCTAGCTGACAGTCCTGCTTATGGTTGAGTAGCAATGTTATAGTCATCGATGAGTTCTCTCACATTTTGAATGATTTCACTGAGAATTTGGAATACAGTGTCTGAAGAAACACTAGCCTATGTCCTTTCCTCTGCACTGCACTCGGAACATCCAAGAATTTTCACAATGTTTCTTATGTCCTCAACTGACACTTCGTCCTCATTATTCAATGTATAAGAAACTTTTAAAATGAGGATTTTGTTGATTCCTTTTTCTCAAAACGATACAGATAATTGGAGTGCTACTGTACTTGCTCATATTAACCCTTACCTGTCCGAAGACCTCATTGATAACCCAAAATGGCATGGTATTAGTAACATCACCAATTATTTCTTCCTCCTCTTTTCCAACTTTTTTTTACATATTGGGAGACTTTACACCAGGTCTGAAGAAAACTCAAAACTATCAGATCTAGTCGAGTGGTGTTCTAAATGTTGCTATTGTGAACTCGGGAGCTTAGTCTTGCGAAATGATTTATTACATACATATGGTACATAGCACTATTTACACACTAAGAACATTGCACCAGCCACTCTGAATATCTGATCTAAACTAAGGTTTGTAGAAAGAATAGATTTGCTCAAACTGTGCAAAACATCAGCAAAAAAATGATCGTGATGTACCATCGCGAACGTCAATCACTGGAACTAAGACATTTGCAATACAACTGAATCAGATTTGGATCAAATTCGTTGACGACTTATCCGACCATCAAAACATTGATCTGTTTTATTTAGTAACTTGTAATATGCCGTAACACATGAAACCTTTTGGAATTTGTTATCCTTTCTTTCAGGCCATATGCTGCCGGACTTGCTAGAATTTTGTATGTTTGATTTATTTACATTTTTATCTACCAGTTATTTTACCTGTCTTCAAATGAAATTACCTATACACAATGTAGTTCACATGATGCAAATCTCACAAAATTGTGTGGAAACACTAATAAAAAGAAATTGCAAGTAGGAAAAATTATCTATTCATACTAGAGTTTTTTTGGGGTGAAATATTGAACAAAATTAAAACAATTTACTACTATTTATAAATACAGTACAATGCCCAAAATCCAGACCTCTGCCATTTCAGATTATTTGGATTTTTTGTCAAAAAGAAAACCTTTATCTAATCCACCTTGTGCGCGAATTTTGCATTTGCAATAGTAGATATGTAAATAGGAATAACTTTTAACAAAGAAAAAACCTTTTTTAATACAATGTAACAAATTTTACTTGCAAATCTTCTAATTTTTCTGTGTGGTATTTACTCTGAACATGTCCATTATTTTATTATTATTATTATTTTTTTTCATCAATTAGGTTCAGGTTTAACTCCTTGTTCTTTAAAAATTGTCGGAAAGATGTAAAAAAATGAGAAAAACAAAAATGTCCGTTAGCAAAAAATCCGGATTTGAAACTACTGTAGTTGGAAAATATTTAACCATCATCACATATTCTAAGAACAAGTTTAAGTATGTTTGAAGAGAGTGATTTCATTTCTTTATTCCCTTCAGTGTCTTATTTCTAGGCTATCATTACAAGAATACAATGGTTTGTGCTATCAGCAATTTGTTATTCTACTTTATATTTTAAGCAATGTATAACAGGGTGTCTACTAGTCCTGAAAAAGTCCCTAAATCATAAATTTTTGTCCCGAAAATTTATCAAAATTTTTTTTACAAGGCTAAAACAAAAGGTGGCTGAAGCTGAACTTAAACAAATGAGAGAAAAAATTGCAAACTGCAAATGATAAAATTGAACAATTAGACAGAAATTAAGCAAATGAAAATGGTGTAACTCTCCCAATCCAACCACATTCATAGGTAGTTTTTTTTAAATACACAAATTGATATCTAATTTTTTTACCACCTTCATTTGATGCATGAAATGTTTCTTAAGTAATTGTTGATTTCCTCAATTTTTATGAAAATTTCAAGTATTTAGAAAACAAAAATAATGAAATAATATAGATTATTTGTTTAATGTTCATCTACTTTGACATAATTTATGGTTTGTCTTTATTTTTAAAATTTTATTTAGAAAACAGCTTATTAAAGCTAAAATTTGATACTTGAGATTAGACTGTATGCAATAAAAAAAAGTGTGATTTTAAAGTATAATTGCATTTAACAGACCCGCAGATCATGCATTTATTTTAGGAAGTCCCGAAATAGTTCCTAAATAGACGAACAGAAATTTAGTAGACACCCTGTATAAGTTCGTGATAATTTGAAGTTAATAAATATCTTTTAAAATTGGTTAAAATAGAAAAATAATGCAATGTGATACAAATAGTCGTGTTTCAATAATTTTGCCTTGTAAATAGAATCTTGAAGCAGCCTGAATGTTTTGGTAATGTTTTTTTTTTCCAATTGTAGACCCTAAACATATCTCGATACATCAAAAAAGTTTTATTAGAATCACTGCCCAATTATATTCCTGAAAAGGAAACTTGGGTATCTTGGGACTTTACAATATGTCTTGCTTAAAACGCTATGTGTGAAAGTGACTGCAATATTAGCTGTGTTGTATTTTTAGTTGTAGCTATTATACATGCATTTTGGCACACAAAAAATATGTAGAATTAAATTTAACAAAAAGACTAGTGAAACGTGCTTCAATTGAATTGTGTTGAAAATGACTGTCAAGTGTGCATTGGACAAAAAAGTAAGACGGGAGAGATTCTTTTATTATAAATTCGAGAAAACTTATGAAATTCTAAGGGATCTAAAAAATTATTTTAATAGACTGATATAGAACAACATCAAGGCACATCAGTTGTAGATTCTTTGAACTTCTCTCTATTCAAGTTGAAGTTTACAGACATGCAAAGGAGTGAAATACTTCCCCCCTCCCCTTTTTAAAAAATCTTTTAACTCCCATCCTGTAAGACCAGGAAAGCTGGAACTGGCTTTTCAGATGAGGGGAAGTATTAAAGTCAACCACTAACTAGGTCATCCCATTCTTATGGTATACAGTCTTGGAATATTTTTGTATTGGGTTAGGTCATGCCCTATGCTATTTCTGGGCTAATGTTCTCTGCTTATTTCTGGGTACCATTCTAGGGAAGTGGTTTTGTAAGTAAGAGGAGCTGAATTCACCTCGCAAACTGAATTGCTTACTCGTGAATCTCGGGGCTTTGATCTTGTGGAAACATAATTTACACAAACAGCTACACTGGATCTTGTTTGTATATTTTAGCTTGTTTCAAAAAATCTCGCAAGGTTCAATTTACAGACTGAACAAATAGATATACAAAGGTAGAAATCTGTTTCAGGTAACAATAGGATGAACAAGAAGCCTTTGTGGAATGGTGTGGGTGTTGCTGTATTATGGGCCCTTTTGGAAGTCAGGGTTAGGTGACTATATAAATGGCAAGTGTAGTAATTGCACAAAGCGTAAACTTTCAGTTTGTGAATTTGCTCCAAAATGTTTTAACGCTTTGTACTTCAGTAGTTAAAATTAAGTACTGTAATTTGTCACCAATACTGCAACATCTGAGGGCAAAGAGTTAAAGCTGTTCTGAACTCAAAATGCTTGCTCTGAAATTTGTTACTTTTACTTCAAATTGTCAAACTAGCTGCTTCCAAAGATTCACAAATCTTACCTTAGTAGTTAACACCTCTGCAAATTCAATGGGGGATAGTATCTTCTGTGAATTTATGTAGAACTCTTTAATCCAATCTTAAGTCTTGCATTGTTAAGTTTCAAATGTAGAATAAAAAGGGTGTGTTTTTTTTATGCTGATTTTATGCATTCTGAGGATATCGCGAAGGTTTTGACATGATCAAAAATAACTAAGCAATTTTTCTCTGAAAAGAAATTTCATACTCGCAGCTAGGTAATCCAATTGGGTTTCCTTTGGTTTCACACACACAGCTCAAAAGATACAATACCTTTTGCTAGATTGTTCATTACTCATAGCCTGCTTTATTAACATAATGGTCAATCAGCATTTCTTTCACTTCTGTTTTCTCTGCGGTAGGTTTGTCTAAGGAAGGGTAATAAAGCTTCGAAAAACATGGGCTGAACACTCATTGAGAATTCCTGTTCATAGTAAAAAGGAGGGAAGAGACTAACAAATAAAGATGTTTATTTGCAATGGATGGGGAAACTTTGCAAAGTAATCACATCATATGTGGCTGGGCTGATGCCTCTCCCCACGTGATCTACTTGAGAACAACTTTGGTTGTGTCAGTGTAGATATCATGTGGTGATTGTTCACTTCATGGACCACAGGAAATAGTAGATTTCTACTTATTCTTTATACTATATCCCACATTTATATGCAAACTTGGGTCTCGATGCTTTCATTCATATCTTCCAAAATAACCTTCCCATCACATAAGTTAATTTTTAATTGGCATGGCAAACTTTCTGAATTGTAATGGAAATTGAATCGGAAGGACATCTGATATTATTCAAAACTTTAACTCGGTAGTGTTTTCACAAAATAAATTTTTTTACCAATTTTTTGTGAAAATTAATTGCTAACTTCTGTTTTGAACGAAATGTGAACTGTGTCACTCACAAGTTCGTCTGAATTGAATAAAAATACACACTGGCCAGTTAATTAGTAATTGGAATCAATACTTTACTGGACCTCTTTTTAGTAGATAGCAGCCCGATATACCTTTCCAATATGTCCTAAGCTTTCTGTATGGTTAAGATGCAGCAATCGGGAAGATGTTGGAAGTCAGATTGATGTTCCATGAACCCCTTGAACGTTGCATGCACAATGTATGGTTGCTTTTATCGTCCTTGAAAGATCCATCACCTTCATGGTAATAATGTAATTGCAGGATGCACTTAATCTGCCAGGATGTTCTAGTATTGCTTGGCTGACTACCACCCAGAAACACCAGAACCAGTTCCAAACCATCAGCATGCCCCACATCATGATACTCCCAGACCCTTGAACTGTGAACAAGGATGAGGTTCTCCAAACTCTATGCTTTCCTTCAGTGCAACAGATGATGTCGAACGATTCATCTTACTAAATCGCTTTTTTTCCAATCTTCGGATGTCCTATTGCAACTTTCTAAACATCACTGTAAGCAAACTGACGTTCCTCTTAGAAATTAAGTTTCCTCACTGGCATGGAAGTGCCTATACCAATACTCTACACCTTATTCGCACCAAGACTGGTTGAGACACGTTTATTAAAGGTTTCTGCTAGTTACAGCACAATGTAGCCCTTTTTCTGCCTTTTGATCAGTCTTGATTAGTTGTTTTAGACACACATTTACTTAACTTTGAGCGGGAACTGGATTCTGTTTCTAACTTTTAAACACCTTTGAAATCTCAGCTTTCAAGAATATTGCGAGTTCTGTCAACAATTGTGGTTCCTGCTAAATGGACCCAAAAAATGTCCTTTTGCAAACAGTGAAATGTCTTTTTCCTCATTCAATTTCGTTTGTAGTGAAATGAACATGCACAGCATACTTGTACCATCAGGACAAGCCTTTGTTAAAGGTTTCTGTCCATTGCAGCACAGGGGAGTCCCTTTTCTTCTGTACAATCTGTCTGATACACTGTCGGTCATTCTTGATTAATTGTTTTAAAAGTTACTTATTTGGGGCAAGGACTACGTTCAGTTTCTAACTTTTAAACACCTTCGAAATCACAGCTTTGGAGAATCCAGCAAGAATCCTTTTCTGTAATTGTGTGTGTGTGGTTCCTGCAGAATGGGTCCCAACAATGTCCTTTGTTGATTTTTCCCGATTGTGTGTTTCTCGTGAAATGAACATGCACAGCACTTATACTGTAAATTTGATTATGTATCGCCCATGTCATAGACGTATTTTGCATAACCACAGCTGTAATCAACGATTGCATAAATATTTAGGGGTTCTAATTCATTGGGCAGTGTATATGTAAGTTGCATGGCCAAAATTAATTTTTGAAAGAAAATATTTGGTGGTCTTTAAAAGAAACAAGGAAGATTGTGTGTTCCAAATGACTTGAAGATCTCAGGAGCACATCTTCAATATGTGTTTACAGGAATCATCCCTAAGGTACCCAAGTGATATTTTCTCCCTTTCATTTGTACACTCTCCAACCCTATTTCTTTCTTCCTTCATCATTGTGTTATGTCTTGAGATTGGTGCATCTTGGCCAAATACGGCCCTTGCGACATAAAATCTGAAAACAGCCAATCAAATTACTTAAAATTTGAGGTTAGAATTTTATGTAATTTAAAAATGAGTGTAGGCATTGAAAATTATTAACATGTTCGCTGCCAAAGCTGATATGGTACATTGATGGTTATTGCCCTGCATATTAGAAATGGGTTTTTCCCAGAAGCCAATATCAAAATAGAATGGCGAAAGCTCAGCCAACATATTCGCAATTTCATCATCTGTTAGAGGCTTATTAGATTGCATTTTTCTTTTCTTGGGGCGTGAAGGCCCTGCAGAACTTTTATTACCAGCTTTTTTTTTCAATAACTAATTAAGCTCTAAATTCGAAACCACATACCTTTACAACTAGCTTCTAACCGTTACTTCACACGAATACCCAACATATAATGCCAATTGAAGCAGAGAATAAATGTTGATGCGCAGCTCTCCCCGCTTGACTGGCTACTGAGACATCACTCCACACCACACACTGGCACGTGATTGGCTCTTTAGGGTTGTCACCACATCATAGCATCAGCGAAGTGCAATTCGAAACGTGGACTCACTAAATTTTCATATATCTAAAGTCATTTTTCTCATTTGATTGTTACCTTTGAATTTGCTGTTTCGATTTTCCTTTTTTCACTGCTGCCCGTTAGGAATGGGATTAAAAAATTGAATTTCGCCGGAACAAATTAATTTGAATGAAAAGGTTTATAATTCTAACTGTCCACATGAGAAAAACCTTTGTCTTGGTTGATTTCCAGTAGTCTTGCAAGACTGCCTTAAAATGGCACCAAGATGTTTTTAATTCAAAATTTGCAGCTATGTTCATCTGAGGTGGGTTACTAAACTTTTCGCTGTTAAAATTTGTTCATGTGAATTTTTTTATTTATTATTATTTTTTTTTTGGGGGGGGGGTGATCCTGTACAGGTTTACTTTTGTGGAAGTGTGTAATTTCCATGATTGTTAACAGAATAGCCTCAAAAATATTAGTTTCAGTTTTTATTTAGTTTTGTTTTCATTCACCGAAATTAAAATATCTGGAGTTGGATAAACAAGTTATGTTTTACAACTGATGTGAGTAGACTTGTCAAAAACTAAACATCAATATGTTTAGTTACTTGGGTTTTATCATATATTCCTCTTATTCTCATTCTCCGATTTCGTGCTTTTCTTGAATTTACCAAGTCATTGAGGCATGTAAACCAAGGTTTATAAACTGACTAGATTAATTTCAATAATAAAGGTCGGCTCTAGTATTTTAAAATAATATACTATTATAAAAGAAAATGTTTATATTTGTACTGGTCCTGGCTAATCTATGGCACTTACAGTAATGAGATTTGGCACAAGGGTAGTCCAAATTTTCTGCAATTTTTGTGCAAAGCCCGAATTTTAAAATTTAATCTAGAACGTTTTAAATTTAATTTATTGGAATTTAATTATTATTGTTTTCCTTAGAATGGCAACAGCATAAAGAGATGACAGATTCTGAAATTATGTTTTCCCGTTTGATTTCGCGGAGGAACGATTTCAGACGTCAAAATAAATAAATTGGGTTTTAACTGGATGAAGGTAGTTCTTTTTTCTATCTCTTAGATCATTAAAGATAGAGTAAAAATTTCAACGGATTTGAAATCTGGAAAATTTTACATTAGATTGTTACCCAAAAACATGATTTTCTTTAAATGAATAATTTTTAAACTGTAACTCCTATTTTTTCCCACGCGAATTTGACCTTCGCTGTCGAGAAATCAACAGATTCCATTTCCTGCGCTCAAGCAATTCCAGTGAAGGAAAGCAAAACAAAATTGGCTGGCATTATTTGGAACTTTTTGTAAAATCTGGATCGTTAAAGATAGTTTAAAAATTTCAATGGATTTGAAATCTGCAGAAAATTTTACACCAGATAGATACCTTATATATTTTATTTTATTTGAATAAACAATTTTTCAATTAAATATTCATATTTTCGCAAGAGATTGTGACTTCACCGCGATTGGATCTATAACCATTCGAATTTGGCTGCATATCTGACAATGAATAGGCCATCACGGCATTGCCCAACGTGATGACTGTTATCTAATTGGCTATGAATTCTTCGCAACACAGGAGTTAGCAAGCAATGGTCACACCTGACCCCACCCCTCAAAAAAAAATTTAACGCTAACGCTGTGCTGGCCACGCAGTGGCTAGTTATACATATACGTAGTGTTTTTCATCCCAATTTATACCTATTGCTCATTTTTAAAAAATTATAAATTTTGACTAACTTGTAAAAATCTACTAATTTAATATTCGTAAGCTGAGAGCCTTTAGGCTGTGATAAAGTGCTTATTTTATTTATACCAAGTAACCAACAATAATTAATCTTGGTCTTATCTAATTATAATTAATTACATCTGCACAAAGCACTAAATTTTAAAATAAAGTTAAAATGTAGAATCACTAAATTTGAAACGAAACTAGAAACCTGTTAAAAGCAGATGTATAGGAATTCAACTGTATTTTAATGTGCATAGTTGTCCACTAATTTAACTTTCTTATAAATATTTCGAAAATGATTTATCAGAGGAACATTAAACATAATTCATGCTCCTTCATTGTGCTTGCAAAAAAAAAAAAAAAATAAGAAATTTTAAAACCAACTGGAAATTTTTTAATTGCATTGCTGCTGCAAATTCAAAATGGCTAATTTATTATTCGTTTGAGTGTATTAAACTAGGAACCATTCTGTGCTGTAATTCTCTGCTCCTGAGAGCAGGTATTCGACTTTGGGTCAGTTGATATCTGAATAGATACAAAAACGTATTAGGTAAAGGCTACTATGCGTTAAAACATGAAGGGTGATGGCTGTTGATGTTTCTCACGTACCGATTCATTATCAATGCTATCACTTTTGGCACTGGACAATCAACCAAAATCCACTCTAATGATATCAATTGTGGAAGGGATTTACTTATGTTACCAACAGTCCCCTAACTTAACAAATCAATTCATTCAGAACTGAATAAACTGCGTACTCCCAAGAGCTGCATCCCATTAACTATTTCCAAGTTTTTGAGTAAGAACTTGACTATTCCATATTGTGCATTGTACTAGGGCTGTCCAAGTGCAGCCTGACGTTTTGCGAATTGCCAAACTGTTATGAAAGGTGAATGGAGATGTTATAAAAAACACTACCTTGAGAGATTTTAAAATATTGAACCCAAAATTCCTAGATCAAAAGTAAATCGTAATTCAAACTTATTCAGAGTTTTACGTATGTGTGTACGCAGGTTTTATTTCTAATACCAAACACTGACCTCTTTCGCATTACATGGGGTGCACTGACAGCTATTTATTTGCTGGAGCACCTAGTGGGTAAGTTGCCCATCTAAAAGGACCAACATCCATACCCTTCCTACCAGGATTTGTACTCAACTTACTTGCTGGTAGACAAGCATTATCACCACTATATAAATTAAGCACCTAAGAATTTTTTTTGTTTCTTATGCTATGAAGGCGTTTATTTAATCATGAAAGGAAGTACATCATTAGTTGAAAATACTTGTATTTTGAAGCAGTAAATGCCTAATAGCAATATTTTGCAAATTACTGCAAAAGAGCTATCTAGGAAACAAGAAATTTGCAGAGTCTGAAAGGTAATGTCTGCTATAAATTTGGATTGACCAGGGCTTTGGTAGAATGCGTTGAGCTGTATGACACAAGCACTGAATGCTTCCAGTTTTCTGGAAATTATAAATGTTGAATTGCTAATAAAAATTGTTTTCGCTGAAAGGAAAGTAATTATGAGAGCGAGATCTCTGATTCCATTTGTTTACATTTTATCCCCTTCGGCTATTGGATCCAAAATTTGTTTTATGTTTAAGTTTTCATTTCTGGCACTACACTAAATAGCATTTCAAAAACATTAACTATAAAGCTGATGAAATTGTGTGAAACTCGTGCTGAATTTATTCTGAAGACAATAAACGGATGTGTGTCACCATCTTTTAAACTATTAAAAGTAACTTAAGTTTATTTTAATATTATATTGATAGTTGCTTGTGTTTGTAAACAAGATAGTGCAAGCCAGAATTTCAAAATTCATATTTTTAAATTTTTACTCCCATTTTGTTATTACCATCAAATCAGTTGAGATTTAAACAAAATTCTGTGTGCTGGAAAGTGTTCACATCAAAGTTCATGTATTAAAATAAGCTATCACAAAACTTTCAATTTGTTAGTACAATATTTGCTGACAAATCTTCCACATATTTTGTATTAAATAAAAAGTCTTATTAATGTGATTATGAAATCAAAATTTTTTAAAGATTTCAACTCCTTCCAATAGTGAGCCGACCAACCGGTATAGTGGTTAAGGTGTTAGCCTCTAGGTCGGAAGGTTCCTGGTTTGAATCCGGGTATGGTTGTTTGTATGCGTATGGTGTAGAGGCGGTTGGTGCACCTTAAATCTGTCGTGGCCGAAAGTCCTCACGTTGGGTTGGTGTGGAAGTTTAGAGAGTGGGGCGCCAGCTCAGGTGTTGCTTCGTCATCTGACCATGGTTCAAAATTACAAGGTGTTGTCCTCAAATCTTTCCCTTAAGGGACTGATCCAGGACCGTCGTCAATAGCTCGTTGTGTTGCTCTAGTACGAGGTTAACTAAAAGTTACCATTACCTTCCAATAGTGATACCAACCTGGTACTTATGTGGTTAGTGCTGTGGCCCTCAGTTCTGCAGGCTCTGAGTTTGAAGTGGATATTTGTAGTGGTTCGGAAACCGCTATGTTAGATCATAGTCTAATTCACTCGTGTAGCTAAAAGTGTTCCTAGGGCGACAATCAAATGTACTTCCCATGATGGGAAAAAAATTCAACTTAACCTTCATGATTAAATTATTGATTGAAAATTTATCAATTCAACACTAGTTGGCAGATTTATTCCTGCAACAATATGGTTTTGTTTTGAGAAAAATATTGTAATAGGTATTCTAAAAATTTGTTCTTCTCAAATCTATTGATCATACTTGCTTACATTTATCTACACTTAAAGAGACTGGATTCAATTCATTTTTATCGTGATTTTCCATAACCTCGTATCCCAAGTGAGATATGAAAAGTAGATGTGAAACATTTTTTTAATGTTTCATAGTAACTATATATTTCTTTAAATATATATTTAAGATGTGTATATATATCATCTGTAAAACTGAAATAGCTTTCAATTTTATAAATGAAACTAAGAAACAAAATTTTTTTAAATTATTTTTTTTTTATTTTATGGTTCAAAATTTTGTAAATGCGTTATTTAACTAGAAGTGTAAAATTATCATGTCTTTTGTAATTATACTAAAAAATTAAAATTTGGCATAACAGATTTTACTTGACGGTTTTGGATTGAATTTTACTATTCCAGTTGCACCATTCCATTTCTAGTTAAAATATGTGTATAATATACATGTTTAAGATCATATTAGCTGTATAGCATTGGTTAGTGATCAATGGTCTTAAATGACTTCTTTCTTCAAATTGCATTTTATGTACAAATGTAGATAATGGATAATTCTAAATTTTAAAACGGTGAGCTGAACAAAATAATTCAATCAATAGTTGGGTTTTTTTGCCAATCCTTTATGATTTAAGCTAGACCAAATAAGGTCTTTGTGCTATAAAACCCATCATCCATTCAAATTTAAAGTTAAAAAAATTCTAATGCATTGAATGATTTTTAGGTTGTAAAATTTGTAAACTCAAAAGGAGCTACCTAAAATTAATGTTCATGTTTACACATTTTACCATATTGATGGATGTGATTTTTTTTATTCAATTATTATTTAAAAGCCCACAACAATAAAAGGATATTTTACTACCCTTTTACATCTAATCTAAAATGGAAGTATTTTTTCAGAGTGCTGATTTGTGATATGACACTACTTGTAGCATCTGTAAATCACTATCAAGTACTGCATTTGCAATTCTGCCTATGTTGAAGGTCATCAAGCAACTGCAACTAACTTATTTTTTAGTTTTTAATGCACGTGTTTAACGTTGGTTGCAGTTTCTTATGTGTACTATTTATAAGGTAAGTTTGTTTTTGGTATAATTTTTTTTACTTCCAGTTATTTTTTAATTGTTTTTTATATATATGTTAGTTTTCAGGGTGGTTTATGTTAAATTGTCAAAAAATAGACAAATAAAAATGGAGAAATTTTTCGCTGCGTATCATACAGATTCTACTCTAAATAATTTTTGTATCTGGATAAATGCATTCATACACAAGTGAGTTTCAAACCCCCCCCCTCAAAAAAAAATTTAGTGTAATAACTTAATTAAGTCTAGGTACTTTCCTTAAATAGAGAATTTAGAAATGATAGATCAAGATTTTTAAAATATACTCTAAATTTGAGAAATCAAGTGATATTTTTTTATTTAGTTTAATGAAATAAATTTTGTTATTTTATGGAGTATATTTGTCTGGTCTGGTATTAATTATTATTTTATTTTTTTTTTTCAAATAAATATATATATTTTTTAATTTAAGAATTCTAAATTTTTTTTCTATTTACAAGGGTATATTTTCTAATTCACAAATGTTACACGTTTTTGGTTTTAAATGCTTCTGTTTTTATCTTGATATATTCATGCAAAATGTATCTTTTGTGCTTAATGTAAATAAAAGAGTGAATGTTTTTAAAATTGAGTCTGTATCTTTTGAACTTGATGCAAATAAAAAGGTGAATCTTTAAAATTGTGGTTCTTTTTATATGTTATACATTTCACATGTCATGATTATGCCTAACATTTCTGTTGCATTCAGAGCTAAAGTGAAGTGATGTATTCAAATTTGCGTTTTAAGAAACTATAATATTTAACATATTAAATCTATTTAATTGATTTCTAAGATCTAATGTCAAATGCTAGTATTATTTTCCTTATTGTCCAAAAATATGATTTTGATTATATGTAAGATTTCTTAAGATAAAATTTTTTAATTTCTAAAAACTGCACATTTTTATTTATTGGAGTTGCCACAAATTGTTTTTAAGTAGAAAGTAAAAAAATACCTGATTTCTAATTAATTTAACAATAATTAAAAATTGGGATTTATTTGCATGTGGATTCTTGTACTTTAAGAAAAATGGAAATTTATTATCTTACCATTACATTGTCAAAAACTGATTTGTTTAAAATTTTAAAGCTATGAAGATGATGAATTAAAAGATTTTTTCAGACAAATTTTACAATATTTTCTCTAAACATATTCAACCTTAGTTCTACATCAGACAATTGACTTGCTACTATCAAAGAATAAATACATGCAGAAAAATCTGCATTAAAGAAAGCTTCATATAGGCATCAAACCAAGAGTTATAATTCACATGTTTAAATCGAGTATGCAGTTTCTGATTTTTTTTTGTCCCATAACGATTTGCTCTTATTTCTCTAGACTTGTATGTTTGATTGTTTATGTGTGTGTGAAATTATCTTTACTCGAGACTCATTTTAAGTAAAATCTTTTAAAATGTAGTTTATATCTCCAATTTGACAAAATGTTCAATTCTATGCTCCAAAAAATGATTGTATTTAAATTTATTTGTGCTGAATAGGTTTAGATGAAATTTTTTCATCCATCTGGATTTATTTTCGCTACTCATTTATACAAGTTTTCAGTTGCTCATTTTATGTAGAACTATTTAATCTAGTCGAAATGTATGGTTTTTACTTTAAGTAAACTGGATAATAGATTTTCAGTGCGGTTAAATCTCGTCTCAAGGATTTTAAATCAAATAAATTGTACTTAGAATTGTTTCAAACTTTGTATTTAAAAATGCAATTTTTCCCAAGTTCAAATGAATTTTTTATTTAATTTTAAACTGCATTGTAATTTGAGAGGGCCTTTTAAAATTGGTGTTGTGGATATTTATTCACTCTTCAGAAAACCTTATTTAAGTTGCATATAAATGCAATTTATAGCATACTATCTGAATTACCAGGTGTTGCTTGGGTTTCTCAAATATGACCGCAACAGCTAAAATATGACTGCAACATTTCCCTGTGTTAACTCAAATACACAAACCCTGTAGAACATGTTTCCATGACCATTTATTGCAGAAAAACAAACTTTAGATTAAATTGGGGTTTCGAGGGGCACTTTTAGGATTACCTATGTACCAATTTTCATGGCTACAGATTGTCTGAAGACAAAAGAAATAGCCTATGTTTTCCACTTAGTTCTTTAGTACAAGAACCAAATTTGGTGTGGATTGACCAAACGGTTTAAATTTGTATAAAGGATACTCATCCTTTTATACATATATATTCATTTTACAATCAAAACCTAGGAAAGTCCATTTTTCTTTTCATGGGTTTCAACATTTAGTTTACAAATATATTTACTAAACTTGTTTCAAAAGCATGTGTCAGTTATAAAGCTATTGGCAAATTTTAAACCTAGTATCTCAATGGGTCTACAATTTAGTATCTTTATTGTTCCTGAATGATTTTGATTTGAAGACTTAAAACAACGATATGTACTCTGCAAGCATTATCAATCTGGAATCGTTACCTAAAATTTACCTAGTCTTAAAAAAATAACCTGATCTCTTAGATCAAAATTCAAGGTCCATTGTTTATGTATCAATAACCAAGTAATGACTACAATTTAGCATAGCATGGAGGTCAAGATATTTACACTGTAAAATTGTAAACAATACCTAACAAGGACTGCATCCGTTTTCTCAAAGGGAGGACAAATGTTACGCTTAACGGAGCATTTTCAAAAGATGGCTTTAGAAGTCCATGAACAACACAAAACCATTGTTTTTCCTCAAAAAAAAAGGCACCCAAATTGCTCCCAGAAGCAAAATGTATATTACTTTATCTGCAAAAATGGACAATAAAGTACTGTTCGGATAATTAACAAAATTCCTGCTAAAACAATTTCGTTTGTTCCAAGTTCTGGACGAATGCTTGTAGGTTGCCTAAAAATCGTGGATAATGTTGATTCCGATCATTTTTACTCTAGAAAAGTATTTCCTAATTAGAAACGACTGAAACTAAATTAGTTTAAAATGTACCTTCTAGATGGCGCCACGAAAAGAAATTTCTGCCGTAATTCAGTGCTTTTAAAAGAAAAGATAATTCCAACGAAATGAAACAATTTGATGCCCCCCCACACACACACCACGAAGAGAAAAAAATTATCATAAATGTAAAGGCCATGCTTTAAAATGTAATTTGTGTTGTAAAGCCTCTTCTGTCCGTTAGGGTTTCAATACTAGGGAGACATTCTTTGGGTACTTATATTCTGCGTTATCGTTCTAGAAAATTACCGATAGAACACGAGGTAGGATGTTGCTAGATGTATCGTTGTGGTGTCGGAACTACTTGAGGAATAGCCAGGGCCGGATTTAAGAGTATGCCGCCTATAGACTAAAGTCCATTTGCCGCCCCCTCTATAGTTCATATTTGTTTCATACAACAAAAGGATAGAGTTCATTGGTGTTTTCATCTTTTTTAAACATAAAGTTCATTTAGTTAAGATAAAACTACAAATTTAATGGTTTACATAATAAATTTTTTATATAATCAAATTAGTTATCTACTTTGGTTTTTTTTTTACTTACTACTTTTAAGATTCGCTAAAAAATGAAATGGGTTTCAAACTTAATAAATTAATTTGTTCTTGGAGATCAGTGATCACTATTTTAAACATATTTTTATATTTTATAGCTAATGACTATCTTTTGCGTAATTGAAGAACTGTGTTCAATTTGAATTAAGTTGTCCTACACGGAAATGAAATTACACAAAATGTAGTTAATTACTGATTTATTTATTGAAAAAGATACAAATTTTTCTAAAACAACTCACCGCTTGTAATCTTCATGTTCAAATTTACATAGCTTTCTTAAGAGAGTTCTTAATGGCAAACTCGTTAATAATGTCCTCATATGAAAGTGTTTTTGTTGAATTTGCCTCAATACAAAGTAATGACAGTGAGTTTAACCGTATTTCAGGAACACTAGTTCACAGATAGTTCTTAACTCTTCTAAGGCAGGAAAAACTGCGTTCACCCGCGTAATTTGTAGCAGGTATGCACAAACTTACCCCAATTTGGACATTGCTGTAAGGATAAGCATCTTGTAAGGAATTATACCTCAGAAGAAGTAGAATCTGTCTTGAAAATCGTCATAGGCCATTTTTCTTTTCTTGAATTTACAAACAAAATAATCTATAATTGGTTAAAACGTGTTTATTTTAATGTCATCCCTGGCAGTAAAGTTAACTTCTTCAGTTCATTCTTCGTCAGGCCAAACTTTTCTTTTTGGCAGTCTTTTATTGTCTTTTTCATAAGATGTAGTTTTGGTTATATCCATGGCCAACTCCTTAAAGTAATCAAAGTTGTTTCTTTGCTCCGTAAAATGTTCTTCAAGAGAGCCATACAAATAAATCTCTGACCAACAAAACATCCACAGTTCCACTTTGCATGGCCTTGCTAACTTTATGTATTCAGTACGGTGCTCCAGAAACACACCATAAACGCAGTCTCAAAACGTTCTAATCGAAGTATTCCTCGGGATTCACATCTAGTCGTTGCTTTTTCTGTTGTGTCATTTGAAATTCTTGTCAGAGCAATGTACACTTCTTCCCAAGACTCTCGTAAACTTGGGCACGCATCATCTCTTGCTGACCATTGAGTAGGACACACTTTTTTTTAACTGTCTTCTTATTCTAATAAGATTCATCCATAACACTTGTTAGGCATTCCCATCGCTTTGTATAGCACGTAAAAAATACATATTTCTTGGAGCAACATGAAAATTGTGCACGCTTCTTCATAAGATTCTGCAACAGATGATCCAAAAAGATTAAGTGAGTGTGCCGCACACGGGATAAATAAAACCAAAGGAGTTTTTTTTTTCTTTATTTTTGCTTGCAGACCATTGCAAACGCTGGCCATATTGGAAGCGTTATCGTGAGATTGGCCTCTGCAGTCATCAATGTTTATTTCAGGTTTTCTAGCTCATTCATATAACACACTCAAACATTCCTTCTGAACTATGACCAGCTGATGGAATGAAGGTAAGAAATCTTTCACAGGGCACACCGTCACTTGAAACATATCTAACAGCAAGGACTAACTGGTCTGCATGTGACATGTCTGGGGTCGAGTCTATGATGAGAGAAAAGTATTTAGATTGTTTCAACTCTTCATAAATTATATGCCTAACATTTCGAGCCATTAACTCAATTACCTCATCGCATGCCTTGGAAGAGAGATAATTTGTATTGCCACTACCACAATTACCGTATTTTTCAATGTGTGTTGCTAAGATTGGATCGAACTCGGATATCAGCTCTAAAGCAATAGCCAAATTTCTCGTTGTCGCCTCTTGATGTCAGGGCCTTGACAGCCGCTACAACTCTAGTTAAAACGTTTCTCCAATAGTGTGTTTCTTTATCTAGTTGTAAAGTTAGCATACTGTCAACACGGTTAAGAGAAATTCCTCTTGCTTTTAGAGTAATAATAGATTTGTGTATTGGGGAATATTCATGGTGACATGCACGACTTTCTCCATTTTTCCAGTCATTGAAACCATCTTTGTCGTTAAATTGTGATCGTTCTTTAGTGTTAAACACTAAACTTGGGCCACAAAAAACTAATCCTTTACTTTTAAAAACATCCATTTCCTTTCATGAACTTTTCCATTTTTTAATCTCCGTTCAAAGAGAGATTTAGTCAAATATCTCTTTTAATCTTTGTACGCTCTTAAGCTGTTAGTGAAATCTAATCCCATGTTTTGATCAAAGCCATTTTTTGTTATTAAGATCTCTTGTAGCATCATTTAAGATCCACAAAACTGGATCCTTATTTAAAGAGTTTTTTAATGTTGGCTCTTTATTTTCTGTTAAAGATTGACTTTTAACATCAAATCTATCAGGTACAAACTCATTGCAAGAACTTACTTGTATTTCAGTAGGTTCTGATAACATGTCTGTTTTGGAACAACTCGTTCCATAGAAAGCATTGTCGTCCCCAACGGTACCATCACAAACAGCACGAGCACTTTCAGGTTCCCCTTTATCTTCTTTATCGTTCTTTTCTTCCACTGGAAAACTATTAGTTTTAAAAAACAAATCTAGTTTTTTTTTTTTTTTCAGAACACGTTCTTGTTCTTGAGTTTCAGTTTTGTTCGTTTTTTGTATTCAGCGCCACTGAGTCTCTTCCTACCGTCACTCATAGTAGGGAGTAGCCTACTTGTTTAAAATTGTACGTTATGTATTGGAATACTCTAAACTATAAGGCAAAATCGTAACAAACAACACGAATACGCCTCGCTCAACACAATCATAAACGATCCCGTTGTGCACACCGATAGACATGAAAGACTGAATCAGACTCAGACTGACAGCGGAGCCACTGGGCTTTCCACCAACAGTGTTGCCAGATCGGCTACAGTGTTGTCAGATCGAATCGCTGCGCTTGTGCCAGTGTTATCAAACAAAATTAGATTGCACTACAAGAAAGTTATAATACAAGATTACGTGCTGTGAATTTGTATTATGTTATAGCTTTAGAAAGTAAGCTTTGTAGAAGGACTAAAACATATTTTTAAGTAACATGTATATTCTTAAATTCGTATGGAAAATATTATTAACGTCTGAAATACTTTATTTTAACTTTTGAATAAATTACCAAACTGCCGCCCCTGAAAAATTTGCCGCTCTAAGCTGCAGCCTACTTAGCCTATTTAGAAATACGGCTCTGGGAATAATCCGTTGCATTGCTCCAATATGACGTGAATTAAAATAACTGCCACTACTAGAGGACACCGACTGTCGCAAGTGCTGTTTGTCCAGACCATGACACTAAATTGAACTGGTGCCACTCGACAGTAATCTAGAATGGAAGCATTGTGTTTGGGTCTCCAACATACGTGAATGCGGTTAACTGTCCAAGACACACAATTAGTCTCTAAACATCTATATATATAATTCTCTTACGTGGCACGCAAAAAAGACGTTATTTGTAATCGCATTTTTGCAATACTGTACGATTGTTTGTTTATCGCGAAGTCTCGAGCATCGATTGAATTTATAGCGTTATCGGATGAAATTTTATTGAGAAAAAAAAAAAGGAAATTTTAATGAGCTGTTGCAGTTAGTTTATAATAGAAATCAAAGAAAGCGGAGGATCTTTTCAGGGGCCATTTAAAAAACGATCCTTTTCAGGACCAACAATTATAGTTCAAGACGCTTGCACTACAACTTTCGGCAACAACCTCAATGAAAAAGTGTGGGTCGTTTGAGTGCTGGGAAAATGTACAGACAAACAACATGCTGGGTATTCAATTTCCAAAGCAACGCTCACATTTCGAGTCAAAATTTGCACAAAGTTTTCATTTGAATTCTGATTTTAGAGATACTGTATATATTTTTTCTGTAATACAGCAAATTTAGATTTGAAAAACATTTTTTTGGTAACATATTTTGTAAACAATTCCTTCTGCTAGGACACATGTCTTCGTTGAAGCGAGCGAAGCGAGCATATGTTCGCGCAGCGAACCAATGAGGATTGCGAAGCAATCCTCCGGGGGTTGGCGAGCGTTAGCGAGCAGGCCCCCTAGTACCCAATAATTCATGACGCTGGGGCACGGCATCACTCCAAAGAGCCAAGAATGTTGGGTAACCTTTCTTCAGTTATCGCTGTAATGATGCGCTGAAACAACACAATGGGCTATTTTCAGCGATCCGGGAAACGAAAGATTCCAGGACACCGTAAATTTGAACCACGGTCAGATGACGTGGGTCACGAGCTAGCACGTCAACATAAGGACATTTGAGGCACCAGTGTATAGTAATACGAATTCTTCTAGATTTGTTTTGGCCAGTTCTTTTCCTCTTCATGCATATCATGTATGCTAGGTTTTATTCCGATCGAACTCTGGCAATTAGTGTTTTAAGCAGTGCATTATCGGAACCGGTTCGTTCCGAACTTGCCACATGGTTACAAATTGAACAAAGTTGCTGTGGGTTTCTCATAGTAAGCAGCTCCGGAAAAGAAAAACATTTGTGGTTTGAAATTAGTTTGATTTTTCGCCATTTGGTGACAATGTGTGAATTTTTATTTTCGATATAAGCGACATGCTGAAAAGCCTTTGAGTAACAAAGTTAATGCTACAAATTTGTAAGCGGTTACCTAAATACAGGGTGATTCATAAGTATAATGCTATAAAACAGGAACAGTTTAAGACATGGTCCCCAAATGCGAACTGTTAGCTAGGAATACTCAAAGTTTGTGTCCCCTTCCAGAGCGAAGTGACGTACGTGATAGTGAGCGTATCACGTGACTAGTTAGTGGAAATGGCTGCTACTGCAGTGGAGAAGGTGTTTTGTGTTCTTGAATTGAGCAAAACGGAATATGTCACTGTTGTGTTACGGCCTTTTCGATCACGATTTGAAAAAGAACCTCCACTCAGAAAAATAATTTACGATTCGTTTAAAAAATTTGAAAATACGGGCTGCTTGTGAAAAAGCAGATGTCGTCAAAAACTTTATTCATTAAATTGGATAATAAAGTCGAAAAACTTTATTCTGCAATTGGATGGTGCACCCCACCAACTTGCATCCGTGATTATGGTATTTCGTATTCCTCAGTATCGATCGTTGGATGTAGTTATGTCGTAAAACTAATGTTCTTGATAGGTTATTACCGTCTCATTGAATCAATTCAACGGGCTATTGGTGACGGTCCAGGATCAATTCCTAAGGAAAAGATCCAAGGACACCTCGGAATTTTGAATCACGGTCAATACCAGACTTGGCATCCCTCTCAAAACCTCTAGACCACGTCAACGGGAGGACTTTTTAGGCCACGAGATTTAACGTGCGCAATTTTGCACCAAGCGAATGAACCCTGTATTACAGAAATATCTTATAACCAACAAGTTACTCTAAAGGTACGAGGAATTGTGTCGAGTTTAACAAATCGAAACATTGGTTTAATAAAAACATTTATTAAATTGGACTCGTCTGTAAAGTGTACATGGTAAAACATTGGTAAAATCAGACAAAATATTTCAATACTTCCTCCATCAGATCAGCCCGATCTCTTAAACGAACCCAATCCCGTGAATTCATGACTTCTCTCAAATGTTCTCCGATGAATGAAATGGCTCCTTTTTTCAAGGCCCTTACATTGTGCGCATCTGCCATAAACAGCGTAGATGCAACGTTTTCAACTCTTATATTCAGATAAAGAAATTCTTCCAAGTCCAACAGAAGATCCTGCACGTTATACTTATCTGCTAGAGACATTAAAGCTAGAGCTAGCTCGGTTGTCAGGGGGCAGGTCTTTCCGGTGTACATGTATTGGATCAGTTCGTGGAATGCATTGCTGTCGGAATCTTGTATCACTAGTCTGTTTTCGGATTTCTCCCTCATTTCGTTTCGGAACATTGCCCGGAACACAGGCGAGCGGACGGCCAAAATGGCGCGGTGCACGTGGAATTCCTGACCATCGACCTCAACTGTCATATCCGAATACTCTTCGCTTTCCAGCAGTCTCGAGAGGTGAGGAACGAGCGAGTTCCTCTTTTCTATGACAATCCCCACCTCTTCTTGGCACTTCACGGCTATCCTGCACAGCACCGTCAAGTGCAGGGACATGAAAGTGGGGCATTCCAGGAACTCTTCGTAACACTTACGATCGGGCAGATTGCCGACAAGCCTCGGGGTGAGGTCTTGTGGTTTGATTTCGACGTCGGCCGGCCCCAGAATGGTAAACGACACACGTGCAGATTCGTCCAGAGCTGGTGTGAGACCCAACAGCAGGTATATCAGTCTCCTGTCCTTCGTCTCCATCAGTTTGGTGACGTGCCTCATAATGCGAAGACGATGGACGGTTTCCCCAAACCGAATGTAATGACTGGTGTAGTTGACCCCGTGTATTAATGCGTACATGTCGTTAACGAACCATTTCAAAATGAACGTTTTCGTCCCCTTTTCTTCTGTTACCTGTATGAGGTGAACGTAGCTGTTCTGAAGCTCATCTGTGTACTCCCTTGTTTGTCTTCTGGAGCTGCTGAAGTACACGGTCATATTTAGATATGAATTTTAAAAACAACCTTGTTTCAAATATCAGTTGAGCACGTCTCACCTTGTTCCCTGTAAAGAGGAAAGTAAAAATTAATTTCGTTTAGACTTGGGAATATATGGCTTGAATTCTGGTTTTACTATCCTACTCACTTGAGGATAGAAATATTAGTCTTGATTTACTTACTGTCTGTCAATCACGTTAACGGTTTTCAACACAATGTCTTCCGTCTGTTGCCGTAGAAACGGACACTTACTCTATTTCCACGGGGAAGCTTGTGGAAGAAATGTACTCAAGTTTGTCACATTGGCCTTACTTAATGACAATTTGGAAACATTTGAGATTTTTACTCGTCGCCTAAACGATCTATGCAAGTAAATTACCTTTTCTTGTCTCATCATAAGCGAAAAACGCAAAGTAAAATTACATCACCCCCTAATCAAAATGAACGCACCCCGTTTCTATAGCGACCGCCACCACTCAAACTTGGTTTTCGAGAGCAATTTCAGTGGAAGATGGCATCAAGATCACATCCTTAAAAACTGCTATTAGTTAAACCAGTAGGAGTTTGTTATTTCTTGCAAAACTTTCACTTTATACTACGAGGGCTGTTCAATAATGAATGATCATAATTTTTTTTAATTGTGATTTAAAAAAAAAAGAGAAATAAAATTTATATTGAATGTGTAGCGGGATAAGTGGAGAATAGATAGTGCAAGTTTCAAGGTCATGACGTCATTGCTGAGGCCTTGGCAGCCGGTCAAGAACGCCTGTTTTACTTTCGCCTACGTCAAAAATGGATGTGACACGCGACGAGCAATAGATTGCATTGAAATTTTGTTTCCGCCTTAAAAAAAACCGTCTGCTGAAATCTATGTGATGCTACAGGAGGATTATGGGGAGAGTGTCCGTTAGCACAGCTAAAAGATGGTTTAAAATGGTTGAAGTGGGAAACAATCGATTGTCCAAGCAACAGAGCTCTGCGTGGAAGTCTTCATCACCAACACAGAAGACGAGTGGATGCTTCTCTGCTGGGAAAGTTATGATCATATCATTTTTCAATAATCGAGGAATAGTGTATCAGCATGTTGCATCATCATACAACTGTAACTGTAGAATTTTATAGAGATGTACTGAAAACCCTCCAAGGCCACATTCATAGCAAAGCACTCCACTTGAAAGCTACAGGATGGATGCTACACCATAACACAAGGTCGCATATTGCCAATGCTGTATCTTTCAAAAATCAATGTCATGTGTGTTCCCCATCCTCCATAGTTCCAATTTAGCATCATACGATTTTTTTCTTTTCCCGAAATTGAAGAAACGCCTCCGGTAAAAGATCTTTTCAATCACAGGCAGTGGTAAAAGTTGCGTAGCCGATTTTGAAAGACCTGTCAAAAAATGGCTTCCAGCATGTGTTTGAAGACTGGGAAAGAGGTGGTATAAGTGCATTGCATATAATGGGGAGTATTTTGAGAAAGACCAAAAATTTGGAGGATTAGTACAAGAAATTATTTTTTATTAATTTATGATCATTCTTTATTGAACAGCCCTCGTAAATTCATAATTTTGAAACTTCAACTATCGAGAAAAGTGCACCAAAATCATCTCTTTCGAAAGATTAATGTGCGCTTCGATATTCGTTCCATTTTAAGTTCAAGTACCGATATGAATGTTGTATAAACAGGGGTGGGCACGCATGTGGTCAATGTGAGCCGCATTCCAGTTTTTCATATTATAGAGAGCCGCATCATAGTTACAATACAATACGTAACCATATTATTAAATACACTAATTTAATTAATATGGGTACGTATTCTACACGTCTTAAGTGCTATGAGTGCACACATAAGAAAATATAATTAAGACAAAAAAATATACAAAATAATTATTTTCAAGATTTTAATAAAAATAAAATATAATAAAAAGTACAACATTTAAATAATACCTTTGGTCAAATCTTCACTTAGTCAATTTAACGAAATTCGTGAAAAAGTTCTAAAATAATTAAAAAAAACCGGATTTGAATTTTCAATGGGAGCCGCACTTGACGAAGAGCCGCATTCGCCCACCCCTGGTATATAAGGTTGTAGTTTTGTCCTGTTCAGATATCCTCCAATGCTTATAACCATTTACGAAGGAAAAGTTAAATGAAGACTTGCTTGAACGCTGTTTAGTACTTGCTGCTAACGCGCCATGCTTGGCGCGCCCTCACTGACTGAGGGGTTGCCTTCTTTTGTAACCGGCTTTGCCCGCCAAAACCTCAGAACGAATTTTGCCCTTGATATGTGATGTTCTCCCATAGCGGAGCAATGCTATGCTCCTTCTTCGTTTTGAAATAAACAGCAATTTTCTCTAAAAGGCATCACTGCATCATTTGTGTTCTCACCGCAATCAACTCTTCAATATACAGTTCACTCTCACTTGTTACACCGCAAATCTGAACTTAGTTTACCCGCTTTGAAAATCCAGCTATCGAGGAATCCTATACTCGAGGAATCCTAACCCTACAAACGCCTAGTTAATCCTTTAATCAGGGATTCCCAACCGGTGGTACGCAAGGATGATACGAGCGACCCAAATAATTCTACGAAGTATGTTCCATTTTTTAGTTTGTACAACACGTCATACTATTTCTTATGCCATTTGTTCCTAGTTACTTGTGTGTGGTTTTTCTGAACTTTTGTAAGTAAAAAATAAATATAGAAACAGAGTAAGTGTTGAAGAGGACTTAAGAGTGAAGTTAAGCTCCATTGCTCCTGATATTGATATTTTAATAAAAGACAAAAAATAACAAGTTTCGCACTAAAAATTGATTTTTGATTATATTAATCTTTGCTTAGTTTGTGCTTATTATTTAAAATTATTTGTTTTTAGACCTGTGAGTAAAAATAAAACTAATTTCAATAATCCTTTCATTTTTTCCTTTATTAAAACATCATTAATACGAAATACAAGTGTATTAATCATAAAATATGAAGCTTTCTTAGTATTTTAATTAAAATAAAACAAGCCATTGGCACTTTTCTGACATTAGATACATGTTTCTAAAAAAAATATAAAACTGGTGGTACGTCAAAAATTTCTAAAAATTTCAAGTGGTACGCAGTTACTAAAAGGTTGGGAACCCCTGCTTTAAGTTATAATAAACGATACCTCGTCCATCAAGATCTGGCAATTTCGCTGACTTTAAATCTCGTCAAGATAATGCGGATTTTTTTTATTAAAACGAGATCAAGATCTGTTAAGTTTTCTTCGAATGACGCTACGACGAGATCTTAGTAAAAGATTTCTCTCGTCCATCAGAATATGGTCAGTTTTACTAGCGACGAGATTCTTCGTCGACACAACCTCCAGGAAAGTTAACATTTAGACTACCACCGATACATTAGTTGCACCATGAACGTGCCAAGAAACAATTCAGCAAACGGCCGTTACACCAGTTGTACCTTGAAAGTAATAAGCACAGGTGCAGAATTATTATTCAGTGTTCTGCATCAGAACTGCAAGAAATTGCAATTGTTCCGTAGGCATTTTGTCCGAATTTTGACCAGTGCAGTCAAATCAAAAACAGACTCAAAACAAAATTATCGGCTAAATATGTATTACATATTTGTAATAAAACACATACAAATTAATTAACTTACTTTATTTAAAACCAAGGCATTCTTTCAGAATTTGGAATTATGTCGATAACTTTTGAAGTTAAATATTTTGTCATTGACATAGAAGTGTTGGTGTTTGTTGTTTCTAATGCCTACACTGGCAGACCAGAGGAGTGCCAGGCCCGTAGAAGACGGCAAGAGGCGAGGGGGTGCGCCTTCCATGTTATTGAGCCCCATTGGGAGGAAGTCCGACTTTGCTCGGCATACATGACACATCCGTTTTACAGGAAGGTCCCTTTCATACATCCATTCACTCACACATATCGTAATTTAGATACCAATCAGAGGCCGATAACCCTCTGATCAGATACCCCCAGAGGTATTGATTTGGTATGGGAACATGGGGGACATTGTGACCACGACCTATTTAACGTTCCCCAGTCACCATTAGTGAACACGACGGTCTTTAGCCAGGTCGAAGCGCCGATCTCGCAATCACCCACAACCCTTCTGACACATCCGTTTTACAGGAAGGTCCCTTTCATACATCCATTCACTCACACATATCGTAATTTAGATACCAATCAGAGGCCGATAACCCTCTGATCAGATACCCCCAGAGGTATTGATTTGGTATGGGAACATGGGGGACATTGTGACCACGACCTATTTAACGTTCCCCAGTCACCATTAGTGAACACGACGGTCTTTAGCCAGGTCGAAGCGCCGATCTCGCAATCACCCACAACCCTTCTGATGCGAGCCCGACGCTCTACTGACTGAGCTACCGCGGCTCTGACATAGAAGTAGTGTCTACTATTATAAAAGTGTTTGCCCCTCGCTACGCAGTATCCTGACGAATCTATGGCACTTACAATAATGAAATTTGACACACAGGTAGTCGCGATTTTTGTGTCCAGCCCAAATTTTAAATTTAATCTAGAACATTCAAAAATTAATTTATTAGTTTTTTCACCATTCTTTCTTTCCTTCGGAATATGACGTCACGCGAACCTCGAATGAAGGTGGAACGAATTTTGCGATTTTCGTCAGACTTTGGGACCATGACAAGTTTTCCGATTCCAGCATGTTTTGCCTATGAAGAAGATTCGCCTGCAGGGCCGGTTCCAGGGTAGGGCGATCCGGGCGGCCGCCCGGAGCGCAATGATCTAGGGGCGCCAAAATCATGGAAAATGAAAATGAACTGATAAAAAAAAATTAAGTTACAGGCTTTTATAAAATGCACTAAAACTAAAAAGTAAAGAATATTTTTTTTTCATTCTGATATATCAATAAATTATTTTTCATAATATTGCATTGTCATCGGACCCTTGGAAGTATACCAAATTTCATTGAAATCGGTTCACGGGAATTTTCTCAAAAACGCGTTGCAAGATTTGACTGATAGTTGACAAGATTAAGAGGCGGAATTTATCATTTTTATTTCTAAGCACATAATTCAAATAATATAATATATTTAAACATTAAGGCAAAACCTACTTGAATTCAATTCAACATTACAAAACCACTCAGCCAACGCCTTTCAAGAATTGACAAGTTTTTCGGCCCGTGGCAACATGACTGTACAGGAAACAATTTTGAAACCAAACGAAACAAGATCTAACAGCCCCTTTTAACAGCATATAAAAAGGAAGTAGACTTAAAACAATGCATTATTTGCCACTAGACTTCGGCTGGTGCGAAATAAAATAGTTTGTTTAAATTGTTAGTGCAAAAAAGCTTTAAAAAAGTGCTTGTGCAAATTGTCCAGTGCGTTTGGCTTCTGTGAAGGTTTGTGTTTTAATTTTTGTTTCATTTTTAAAAACTAATAAAATCCATCAGACATAAGCCAAAAAAAGGGTGGGGGGGTAGATTTCAAAAATTAGAGTTTAGATCAAAACATGGCTTGTGTGGTATCAAATGAAAGGTAATTGAGTCTGGAGTTGGAAGAAATACATTTTTTTAAGTCAGTGACGCATAAGGGGGGGGAGGATTTTGAAAATTAGAGTTTAAATCAAATCATGGCTTGTGTGGTATCGAATGAAAGGTAATTGAGTCTGAAGTTGAATATAATACGTTTTTTTAAGCCAGTGGCGCACAAGTGGGGGATTTCAGAAATTATAATTTAAATTAAATCATGGCTTTTTTTTATATCAGTATTATCTTTTATTTTAATTAATTTGTTCCAGAAACCAAATGTCCGATGCTATTCTCACCAAAACATTACAAGAAAAGGCTTAGAAATGGAGAAGAGGTTTTAAGAGAATGGATAGTATATTCCGTATTTCAAAACGCTTTGTACTGTTTTCCATGTCGACCTTTTGCTGCACCATCTAGCTTGAGCGCTCTTGGCAATCGGGGATTTAAAGACTGGAAGCATTTAGGGGACTCTTTAGCACATCATGAAAATGCTAAAACTCATATAGATTGTTTGAAATCATGGCTTGAATTGAAGCAAAGATTGAAAATAGGTGAAACAATAGATGCAGTTTCTCAGAGACTCATATTGATTCTGAGATAAATCACTGGTCTGAAGTTCTCTTACGCGTTATATCAGTCGTTAAAATGCTAGGTGAGAGCTCTCTAGCTTTTCGAGGAACAAGTGATAAACTGTATGAACACAATAATGGAAACTTTTTGAAGTTAATTCAGTTATTGGCTGAGTTTGATCCAAAAATGGAGGAACACGTTCGCATAGTCCTCAATAAAGAAGAAATCAAAGCTACATATCTAGGGAAAACTATACAAAATGAAATAATTGAATTATTGCATGACAACATAAAGCTCCACATCATTGAGCAAGTTCAAAAGGCCAAGTATTATTCCGTGATTCTTGACTGTACTCCCGATGCAAGTAAAGTAGAACAGATGACATTTGTGGTAAGATTTGTCTCCATACAGGAATCAGAGTCTGAAGTTCAAGTTAATATCAACGAACATTTTTTGGGTTTTCTACCCATTGAGAGATCAACAGCTAAGGAATTGTCGGAGGTTTTACTAGAAGAGCTAGAGAAAAATAGGCTTAAAGTAGAAAACATGCGCAGTCAAGGGTATGACAATGGAGAAAAATCGGGAGTACAAACAAGAATCAGAAATATAAACCCCAGACCATTTTATGTTCCATGCAGCAGCCATTCGCTAAATTTGGTTGTAAACGATATGGCAAAATCCTCGTTTGAGGCAGCCAACTTCTTCAATATTGTTCAAAAGTTATATACATTTTTCTCTTCCTCTTCTTTTCGTTGGGCAATATTACTGAAATATATTGATACTTACACCCTAAAACCATTGAGTTATACGCGATGGGAAAGTCGAGTCGACTCATTAAAAGCTCTGCGGTTTCAAATTGGTCCAATTCACGATGCTTTGTACAGCATATATGAAGATTCAGAAATCGATAATATGATCAGAGACGAGGCTAGCGGATTATTAAATAATTTGAAGCAGTTCAAATTTATATGCTCTGTTGTGATCTGGTACAAAATTTTGAGTCATATTAACCCCATCAGCAAACTTTTGCAAACTGTAAATTTTAATATGTCACAAGCTATTGATATGCTTAGCAACTGCAAACTCTTGTTTGAAAACCTGAGATCAGATGAAGCTTTTGAAAGCATCATTTTAGAAGCAATCGAGCTTGCTTCAGAGATTGACGTGGAAGCTAATTTCGAAACCACCACACCACGTCATCGTGTCAGAAGCAAAACAAGAACGTTTTTGTATGAAGGCCCGGATGAACCCGTTCAAGACCTCAAACAAAAATATAAAATAGATTTTTTTTTCACACTATAGATCAAGCAATAAATGCCTTGGAAACCAGATATAATTTGCTAAATACTCACAGTAATTATTTCAGCTTTTTGTATAATATTTTTGGTCTAAAAGACATGCCCAGAAATGAGCTACTGGCTCATTGCAAAGATTTGGAAGTAGTTTTAACTGATGGAAATCCAAGCGATCTTAACACCCTGGAACTAGCCGATGAAATAAGCATTGTTTCGTCATTATTAACAAAAAAGGAAACCCCTGTCGAAGTTCTCAAGTTTATCGCTACACTTAAATTCGCACCAAACCTCAGCATAGCATTAAGAATCCTACTTACATTGCCAGTCACTGTGGCTTCAGGGGAAAGAAGATTTTCAAAACTAAAAATAATAAAAAATTATCTCAGAACGATGCAGACGCAAAATCGTCTCAATGGATTGGCAATGATAGCTATAGAACACCAAATTAGTGACAAATTAGACTTGAAATCACTGGTTCGTGAGTTTGCCGAAAGAAAAGTTAGAAAAAGGGCATTTTAATTACTTTGGTTAGTTAGAATTTATTTATAATATGGGATATTAGTTCACTTAGCATTACTCAGTCAGTAGAGCGTCGGGCTCGCATCAGAAGGGTTGTTGGTTCTGTCCTCGGCGGAGCCTCCAATTCTGATGATTGTGAGATCGGCGCTTCGACCTGGCTAAAGACCGTCGTGTTCACTAATGGTGACTGGGGCACGTTAAATAGGTCGTGGTCACAATGTCCCCCATGTTCCCATACCAAATCAATACCTCTGGGGGTATCTGATCAGAGGGTTATCGGCCTCTGATTGGTATCTAAATTACGATATGTGTGAGTGAATGGATGTATGAAAGGGACCTTCCTGTAAAACGGATGTGTCATGAATGCGGAGCAAAGTCGGACTTCCTCCCAATGGGGCTCAATAACATGGAAGGCGCACCCCCTCGCCTCTTGCCGTCTTCTACGGGCCTGGCACTCCTCTGGTCTGCCAGTGTAGGCATTAGAAACAACAAACACCAACACTTCTATGTCAATGACAAAATATTTAACTTCAAAAGTTATCGACATAATTCCAAATTCTGAAAGAATGCCTTGGTTTTAAATAAAGTAAGTTAATTAATTTGTATGTGTTTTATTACAAATATGTAATACATATTTAGCCGATAATTCTAGATTAAATTTAAAATTTGGGCTGGACACAAAAATCGCGACTACCTGTGTGTCAAATTTCATTATTGTAAGTGCCATAGATTCGTCAGGATACTGCGTAGCGAGGGGCAAACACTTTTATAATAGTAGACACTACTTCTATGTCAGAGCCGCGGTAGCTCAGTCAGTAGAGCGTCGGGCTCGCATCAGAAGGGTTGTGGGTGATTGCGAGATCGGCGCTTCGACCTGGCTAAAGACCGTCGTGTTCACTAATGGTGACTGGGGAACGTTAAATAGGTCGTGGTCACAATGTCCCCCATGTTCCCATACCAAATCAATACCTCTGGGGGTACCTGATCAGGGGGTTATCGGCCTCTGATTGGGATCTAAATTACGATATGTGTGAGTGAATGGATGTATGAAAGGGACCTTCCTGTAAAACGGATGTGTCATGTATGTCGAACAAAGTCGGACTTCCTCCCAATGGGGCTCAATAACATGGAAGGTGCACCCCCCTCGCCTCTTGCCGTCTTCGATGGGCCTGGCACTCCTCTGGTCTGCCAGTGTAGGCATAAGAAACAACAGAACAACATTTTAATTTTTGTTATTTTGCCTTAAGCGCTAAATTGCTTATCTTGTTATCTGATGATTGAGTTTTAAAAAAACGTTTTTTTTTTTTTTTCATTTTTTTTTAATGTTTTCTTGACTTTCTAATATGGTCGCATGAGATTTACTTAAAAAAAACGGGGAGGGGGGGCGCAAAATTAAGGTTTTGCCCGGAGCGCCAAAATGTCTAGAGCCGGCCCTGTCGCCTGTGAAGTTTGTTTACGAAGCAAACCAAATGGAAATGCGTAGCAATCACCGGGGTTTGGCGAGCAGTGGTCACACCCGACCCCACGAAAAGAACTGTCACGAGCAAAGCCGTGCTTGTCACGTAGTGGCTAGTTATAAAGTGTTTGTGTTAATTTAGGGCGGTGTAAGGAGGTTGTTCCTTAGCTAGAGAAGAAATAAAGGTGTAGCAAGGAGCTCTTTTTGCACTGCAGAAAATCAAAACATATAATTGAAAAAAAAGGGCCAAAATGTTGATAAAATTAAGTAAAAATTGTTCTTCTACGACTTTGTTCTGCGACGTACGTCGCAGTTTCAAGAACTTTCTGCTCCCGGGTTTATAAGTATCGCGCCAAGAAAGAATTCAGACAACTGCCGATACAGCAGTTGTACCTTGATCGCGCCAGGAATGAATTTAGACTACGGCCGTTACAGCAGTTGTACCTTGAAAGTTATAAGAATCGAGCTTGTTATATCTATAGCCGTAGTCAAAAGGTTAACAATCTGTCATTATCTGCCAATATATCTCAATATCCTTTGAGCTTCAGAATGGATACCACCTACTCCAAATTCTCGGTAAATTGTTGTTAGGTTGTTTTTTTTGGTGGTTTTATAACGCAAAGGCCATATCTAGCCAAGCTGTGCCAAACATAAGCCAAGGTCAAGCAAAAAGTGTAGCGAAAGAGAAAAGAGGAATTGGGTAGTAGAATAATGGAATGAAAACAGAAAAAGTTCGCTTGGTTATGCGTTTACTACAGACAGAATGCAGACAGACCCCATGGGACAGAAAACATCACTAGAGTACCTCGGGTCGGTTGAGCGTGTACACACCTAAAAGGTAATCTGCACCGACAAAAACTGTATAGAATAATTCACTTTACAAACACGTCATAACATAAGTCAGAATTATAACAAGCCTACTCTGTTGACATTTGGTTTGTTAGGCGTTTTTGTCGCAATGGCTATATTTGAGCAAGCTGCGCCAGATTCAAGACAACGTTGACATGGAGGCAAACATTTGATCTGCCACCCCTATTCCTGATTTGATCGCTGCTTATCCGCCAATTTGTAAATACACTCTAACAAAAAAATCGACGCACCAAGAAGGAATCATCCGATTGCTTTGAAATTTCGTATGCAAAAATGTTTTGACCAAATATGCTAATGATTAAATTTTGGTGTCCAATGAATGAATAGTGCGATCTCCAGCGCATCGGAACTGAGCATCCAGCAGATGTATATAAGGAGTTGTTCTTGAACTGTTGTTAAAAATTTCTGCTGCATTGCGTTTTAGGATACCTTTCAACGACTGAAAAAATGCCTCGCCGCAGGATTCGAGCTCATTACGAGCAACTTTCAGAGTTTGAAAGAGGTCGTATCACTGGATTGAAAGGGGCAGGTTGGGCATAGCTCGTCATGTGACTCGAAGCGATGCGGCGATTAGAAGATGCTGGCAAGAGTGGGTGGACAATGGCAGATTTCAGAGTCATGATGGTAGCGGTCGACGTAGGGCCACAACAGATCGCGAGGACAGAGTGATTATCAGATCAGCTGTCACAGCGCCTGATTCATCGCTTTCAACCATCAGTCGTGCGACCCACACACGAGTGTCCACCATGACCATTCACAGATGGCTGAGAGAGCGAAATCTACGCTCGTACAGACCGTTACGCCACCTGCCACTCACGCCTGCACACTGTCGAGCCAGATTACAGTGGTGCTTGGATCGATCAGGCTGGAATAATGCTGACTGGGGACGTATAGTCTTTAGCGATGAATCCCGCTTCCAACTGTGTCCTGATGATCATCGAAGACGTGTATGGAGACGCCCAGGGCAGAGTGCCGATCCTGCTTTCACTATTGTACGCCACACGGGCCCGAAACAAGGAGGTCAACAAACTTGGTCTGGGGTGCCATTTCCCTTGATAGCCGGACCCCTTTGGTCGTCATTAGAGGTACACTTACTGCACAGCCGTACGTTGACGACATCCTGAGACCTGTTTTGCTACCGTTCCTTTCGCAGTACCCTGGGCCTATTTTTCAGCAAGACAATGCCAGACCACATACGGCACGTGTTGCTATGAACTGTCTTCAAGCTTGTCAAACACTTCCTTGGTCAGCCAGATCACCAGATCTCACCCCCATCGAGCATGTCTGTGATATGATGGGAAGGCGACTGCATCCGGTAGGGAATGTTGATGACGTAGTCCGACAATTGGAGTAAATTTGGCAAGAAATACCGCAGGTGACTATCCGGGAGCTTCATCGGTCTATGCCACGCCCTGTGGCAGCTTGCATCCAGGCTAGAGGCGGGTCAACACCTTATTGAGCTCGTTACTGTAACTCTGAAATAAATCATTCAATTGTTCTGAAATTTTAATGATTTTCTATTCTGTACATAATTTTCCTATCCACCAATTTTTGTCTCCATCGGACAACTCCTTCTTGGTGCGTCGATTTTTTTTTGTTATAGAGTGTATATCCTAGTTAATGTTTATAAAATTTCCGCTGCAAAGGAATCTTTGAGGCTGCGGCATTAGAAATACGGCTCTAACAAAATCGTGCAAGGGCACAATCTATACTAAAACATAACTATAAACTAAAAGCCATTTGAGTATTAAATTTCTCAAATTAACTTGAACAGCTTCAGAAATTGGACAAAATAGTACATATAAGCTTGAATTTTGATGTTAGAAATCTTCCGTATTATGCGACGGATGTTGGTCCATGGGATTATCTTATATAATATTTAAAAATTTGTTTCTAGTCGCTCTAACCTTGTTCGATCCGCAAACAAATTAGTCCATACCCAAATCTATTGTTAGTAACCCTCCTGGTAATTGTGTAGACCCCACATGTAGAATAATATTCCATGTTCTGCAGGCATTTTGTCCGAATTTTGAAAACTGGAGTAAAAAAAAAACAGACGTAAAATACAATTATCGGCTATATATGTATTACATATTTGTAATAAAACATCAAAATTAATTCATTTATTTTATTTAAAACCAAGGTACACTTCAGAATTTGTAATTCTGCCGATAACTTTTGAAGTTAAATATTTTGTCATTGACATAGAAGATGTGTTATTTATTAAGTGTTTGTGTTAATTTGGGAAGGTGTAAGGAGGTTGTTCCGTAGCTAGAGAAGAAAAAAAAGGCGTGGCAAGAAGAGCGCTTTGCACTGCAGAACATCGCAACTTATGATTTTAAAAAAATCGGCAAAAATGTTGTTAAAATTAAGGAAAAATTGTTCTGCAAATACTTTGTTCTGCGACGTACGTCGCAGTTTTAAGCACGTTCTGCTTCCGGGGTCTCGACGAGGTATCTCGTCGTTAGACCTCGATGGTTTATATTTAGCCATAAGAAAAGTTACCAGATCTCCATCTAATCAAGAAATTCGACACTGTCTTGCTGACGATATATCTAGTCATGTAAAATTAGCCAGATGTTGATATATGAGATATGACGTCTAATCCACTTGGTTGGTTTTGGGTTGTCACGGCAACCATATCTGACCATGCTGCGCAAGACAAAGTTAAGTGATGGACATAAACAAAGAAAAGTTTTGCCGGTATAAGAGTAATTGGTAATTTTTAATTAACGTCGTACTGGAGCAACACAATGGGCCATTAACGACGGTCAGGGATCAATCCCTTAAGGTTAAGATCCGATGAGAACAACACGTAATCTTGACCACAGTCAGATGACGAGGCAACACTTGAGCAGGCACCCCACTCTCCGAACTTCCACACCAACCCAACATGACTTTCGGCCACGACAGATTTAAGGTACACCAGCCGCCTCTACACCATACGCTCACAAACATCTATGCCGTGACCCGGATTCGAACCAGGAACCTTCCGATCTAGAGGCTAACACCTTAACCACCAGACCGTTTCGTCGGCCCGACGCAGGAGAAATAGACCCAGGGAGGAATCATACTCTTTCAAAATTAAAGTCGCACTGCAGCAACACAACAAGCTACTGGCGAGGGTCCGGGTAATGGTAATTTTAGTTAACGTCGTACTAGAGCAACACAACGGGCTATTGACGGCGGTCCGGGATCAGTCCCTTAAGGGAAAGATCCGAGGACAACACCTCGTAATTTTGAACCACGGTCAGATGACGAAGGCGAGGGTCCGGGATTAATCCCCTAAGGGAAAGAACAGAGAACACCACGTAATTTTGAACCACGGTCAGATGACGAGGGAACACCTGAGCTGCCACCCTATTCCCCCAAACGTCCACGCCAACGTGAGGATATTTGAAGTTACGGCAGATTTAGCGTGCACCAGCCCCCTTTGTACACGATGGTCTTTGGTTGTTTTCGAACTCGCAACCCTCCAATTGCTGAACCGTTCCTCTTCCGATCCCGTTGTGTTGCTCTAGTACAACATTAACTAAAAATTACCTTACCTCCTCTTCCAATATCGCGGCCCCTGCATCGCCTAGAACTCGTAGGTTACTAGTGTAGTGGGCCCAGACGGTGCTCTAAACCACCTTGGAGGGCTCTAATTAACTTTAAGTTTCCATTAATCTAAATTTCCGGGGGTTATATTTATATGATCTTTAAAATAGAAGACATTTTTGAAGAAGCTCTAGACGGTGTCTTGCTCGCGTGGGTGAGAGAATGAGAAAGTGGCTCCCAACAGAGCCGAAATCGTTACTAGGGCTTATATCATGGGTAAAATGCTACGGGTAAGCTATCAGAGCAGAGTGGTTGGCTCCTAGTTAGAAGGCGCTACAAAATCCACCAGATTCTGAGGCCATACGTTCAATGAAAATACAGAAATGAAAGCGGTAGAACTGTTTGACTAGATTTAAGATGAATGTTATTCTATCAAAAATAGATTTTACTAGCATAATTTTCATATCTGGAAAAAGTTTTAACGAAATTATCGAGCGTTCAAAAAAAGTAATTTAATTACTTTCGACAGGAAAGGAAAAGTTTTCATCTACGAAATTTTAATATTTTATATCAAAAGGACTCAAAGCTTGTTTAGCTAAACTGTTAATGGATACATTTCTATTATATAGATACCAGAATTAAATTTCGTTTCTTTTGCACCTTAAGACCAGATAGGTAATTCTTTAGTCCGTCAAAAGTTTAAAAGGTGCCAATTACAGAAATTATTTCAATTTCCAACTTTTGTGTAAAAAACCATATTTAATAACATTATACATTTTAGATATAGCACAAGACTGGTACTTGAAACAAAATTTATACTGTATATATTTAAAAAATAAAAATCGTATAACTTACTTATCAAGAAACCCCAGCGTATTCAAGGCGTCAGTTTCGTGCGTGTTCCTTATAGAAACTTGTTGTTTCACACACAATCAAATATCAGTGAAAATCGATTTTCGAAGCCTTTAAAAAAAATATCGATACATAATTCTTATATGTCATCAAAATATAATGGTTTGATTCCTGCAATTTACGCGCCGACCAACGGTATAGTGGTTAAGGTGTTAGCCTCTAGATTATAAGGTTCCTGGTTCGAATCCGGCATGGATGTGTGTAAACGTATGGTGTAGAGGCGGCTGGTGCACCTTAAATCTGTCGTGGACGAAAGTACACACGTTGGGTTGGTGTGGAAGTTTGGAGAGTGGGGTGCCAGCTCAGGTGTTGCTTCGTCATCTGACCGTGGTTCAAAATTACGAGGTGTTGTCCTCGGATCTTTCCCTTAAGGGACTGATCCCGGACCGTCGTCAATAGCCCGTTGTGTTGCTCTAGTACGACGTTAACTAAAAATTACCATTACCGAGGATAACGCCATTTAATTTTGAACTACGGTCTGATGACGAGGCAACATCTGAGCTGGCACCCCACTCTCCAAACTTCCACACCAACCCAATGTGAGGACTTTCGTCCACGACAAATTTACGGTGCACCCACCAGACCGGTTGGTTGGTCTGTAGCCCAGAGGAGTTAAGTTAAAATTATGTTTCTTTTGCTTTATGCGAAAATTCTAACTGGCATTGACCAATCATTTATCACATTTCCATCTATCATCTCAAAATGACGTGGTTATTGTCCTCGGTTCTTTCCCTTCGGAGATGATAACTGACGTCGTCAATAGCCCGTGTTTTTTCTCCATTGTGAACATTAAATACGTGCCACCTCATTTCGCTCTTGTATTCATCGAGGGCCGTAGTAGCCCGATTGGAAGAGTAGTGGACTAGCAACCAGATGGATGCGAATCCGAATCCAACTGAAGATCGTGTAAAAATGTGGTCTGGTGCACATTAAATCTGTCAGACGCAACTCTCCGTTTGCTAGGCCGTTGCTCTGATAACCGGTCTATCGCTCTGTTCGAATGGAAAGAACCCAGGACAATACTCGTCATTTTGAATTGCGGTCAGATGACCAAGTCAACGTCTCAGTTGGCGTTCCGCTCTTCAAATTTCCATACCATGCACCATTTAATGTGCACCCCTGTCTACATCCACTTGGTTTTTGATTGACTCGAATTTTGAATTTTCAAACCTGCGGTTGCAATGGTAATGGTAATTTTTAGTTAACGTCGTACTAGAGCAGCACAACGGGCTATTGACGACGGTCCGGGATCTGTCCCTTAAGGGAAAGATCCGAGGAAAACACCTCGTAATTTTGAACCACGGTCAGATGACGAAGCAACACCTGAGCTGGCACCCCACTCTCCAAACTTCCACGCCAACCCAACGTGAGGACTTTCGGTCCTGCGGTTGCTAAACCGCTACTTTACCAACCGGGATACCCCGGATTTAGGTTTGTTTTGCAATTGTTCTTTAACTGTAACTGTTAGTCTGAAGTCCCAAGATGGCAGCCAGCAGTAAGTTTTGTTTATGTTTTAAAATATTTTATCTTAAATTCTATATATCTTGCATATTAAAATCGAAGAAAGTTGAGCAAATAAAACGTTTTAACATTTCATCGGTTTAATCCTGTTTATTATGTCAGAAATAATTTATCTCTTGTGTTTGTCTTTGATGTAGCCTGTTCCAATGCTTTAGAATGTTGGTAAATAAATGATATACATTTATTTGTCGTTATTCACTTTCAAAATTTAGTTTTGTAAAAATGTACTGCTTTTTAGATACTTGGTGTTTGTTTGTAAATGCGTGGCTAATATTGTGCATCGTAGATTGAATTGCACCTTGAAAGGACCTTGTTTATATAATAGCTTACATTATAACTTACAGCATTCGTCTTTCCGAAAGGTTTTTAAATTAAACTTTGCATTTTAATGACGCATTTTGTTGTTTTAATAAATTCGAATTTAAACTGCGTCTGGAACTCGGGCTTATCAACATAGTCATATCAAGATTCCAGTTAAATAAATTGATTTTAGGTTTCTATACTCTGGTTTGAGTTCAATTACCGTGAAGGTGTTAAAACACCGGACACAGTGGCATTGGTTGTAGCAGTTGACTTAGAGAACTGAGAATATTAAGAAAGTTATACACCGAACTTGGATAATTTTTATTGGACTTTTTAATACCAGTATTCACAATATCTGTTTCTAAAAATACCAAAACTTTGCTCAAATTTTCATTTCAGGTTTAAGTGTAGAACTTTCATGAATTGTTATAAAACTGAATGCTAGTATTTAAAGTTCAAAAAATTACTTTTTAATATAGTGCTTGACTAACGTTCTTAGTTATAATAAGTTTATGTTTGTTGTAACCCATGTTACCCAAGTGTGGTTTTCATATTAACACACTATAAATCTGAAAAAGAAAGAATTCCAACACTCATTACAGATTCTTATGACCTGCACCCTTAAGGGTACATCTCCTTTAGGAGTGTCCAGGCTTCACTGACCAGAGAGATCCTAGTGATCTTTTCTTTTCCCATGGGGTTTATTGTCTTTAGTAAATAGTCATACTTCCTGGATAACCTAATGATCTTTTTCTGCTGTCACCATTCTACTCTGCTCCCGAATCACTCCTTTCTACCTTTGAGATCATTTTTTAAATTTGAGGTTATCTTTGTGTTTGATGCACCTATTGCATGTACAACCCCTTTTGCTATAAACTCTAAAAACAACCAACCATATTATGACAGGCATGTGTAAAACATAAGTATTGATTCCATCATTTATTGTTTTAAATTTGGCATTTAGATGTTTTAAATGTATTAAGTGTTCATGATTTGCCTTGATCTGTGATGTTTTACTTCATTATATATTTATTAGCTTGCATGAGCACAATCAAATGCTATTAGCGATTCACAAGCAAGATCAGTATGCACTTGTAGAAATTAACTTACTATTAGAATTCTGAATGATTTTCTCATTCCAGTTATGCTTAAAGGATCTTTTGGAAGGCAGTTGTTGTCACGTGCCTTGAAACAAACTTGTGTGGCTGCTCAGAGTACAGTCACTCCCGCATCAACCGAGAATGCACCTGTGGCACAGAAGCCAGACACTTTGCCTGCTACCAGCAGTAAAATGGATTATGCTCTAGCTCGAGTGGATGATTTGTTGAACTGGGCTCGAAAGGTTTGTGAAAGATTATTGTACTCACTTTACCCTCCGATTAGTTTTGACATGAAATCTCATCTTCCACTAAGATCTGACCAATTTTTCTTTGGAGGAGATATCTCATCATCAAGATAGTGATGATTTCTTGTTGATGTTGATATTGATCACGATCTGGTCAGTTTATTTTTAGCGACGAAGTATCTCGTCTGTCGTGATCTAGTTACATCATGTAGGTGGAAGTTACTGACAATATATCCAATTCATAACCTATCTATTTTACAAGCTCTCGAACTGGACCCAGTGCCACTGCGGGCTCCATATAGAGGATCATAATCCTGTCTGACTTGCCTCCACCAGCAAATACTTCAGATGTTGAGCTCTACAAATTGGATGCCTCATTACATGTTGGACATAGGTCATTGGAATGTTCTCATTACATGTTCCTTACCTGTTTTGTTGGGATTACTCAATGTGGCTGCTTTTCATTTGACTACTATGCATGATTGCCTTTACGCCCATCTCTACTGACTTCGGATAGTGGATAGCCCTGCCGGCCCCCTCTGCTGCAGTGGTGCGATGATGAATGCTGAACACCCCCTTGTCTGTCCAGCTCTAATGAAGAACTGTATTTTCTCCCGATATTGGGAAGCCAGAGATCTTTTGGACAGTTAGACTCCTGTTTCAGCATGCTCGTGTTCCTGTTCTGGTGTATTTGATCTCTGTATGACGTTAGGATAATGTTCATTACCTCTTGCTGCATTGGTTAAAAAAAAAGATCATTCAGTGGTGCCAAAGTTCTGGATATTTCTTTAAAATAACTCTGTTATCAACACTCTCAGTGCTTGTGCATGTTAATATAGTTTCTTTATTCAGAATAAATAAAAGTTTTTAAAATCTTCATCTTAAATACAATAAATTATTAAAATAATTTCGGAAGATTTAGATTGATAAGAAAATATGAAAAAAAAAAGAAGAAGAAACAAACTGGCAATTTCCTTTAAGTTTTCACCTATGCTATGCTCCTTTTAATCAGTTCATCTAATAACTCTGGAGCTTATCTAAAAACCAAAGGCATGGTTGAATAGAATAGATTTACAAAAATAAAAACTAATTAAAAAAATCAAGAAACAATACACCTGATGCTACTACACTGTGTAGCTTTCAAAATACAAACCGAGTTGCCCTCAAATTCTTCAAATTTACAGGAAATTTCCACATTTGTTATAATGATAAAAATACAGGGTTGTCAATGCTTTCCACAGTCTGCGACAAAAAGCACACCACAAACATGCATCTAAAGCATTACCTCAAACTCTTTATTCTACAGCTGTCCAAAAAAGATATTACAGTGAATTGAATGCTCAAAAGTAATGTGCTCATACAAGTTGTTTTATTTTCAGAATTCCTTATGGCCTATGACATTTGGACTTGCTTGCTGTGCTGTAGAAATGATGCATATGGCTGCACCTCGTTATGACATGGACAGGTTTGGCGTAGTATTCAGAGCCAGTCCTAGGCAGTCAGATGTTCTTATTGTGGCTGGAACTTTAACCAACAAAATGGCACCTGCATTGAGAAAGGTTGTTTTCCTTATAGAATTTTATCCTTTATGTTTGCTAGTGTATTGCTTTCTTATACTATTAATTTATTATAGTCCACTCAATAGTCTGGCTCTAACGATTTAGCATCTGAATATATCACAAGGTTTGAACAAGTCATTAAATAAGGGGTAAGGTTAAGCATAAACAAATCATGCTTTCAATCAGTGTTACATGGATTGTGCCTGCTAATTTATATCTTGTTGATGAAGGTGATTGTAATTTTTAAGAGTTTACCCTACAAATAATCACTTAATGTAATTGCAATGCAGGTTTTTGCATGACATTGTAGGTCTTTCCCTTGTCAATCTTACTATCTTTTTGGAAATGGTCTCCTCAAGGTTGTCTGCCTTTAACTTACAATAAAATGATAAATATTCAAAGATTTTGTAAAAAAGTAACAATGTTTATATGTTGACTGAAGTGTATAAGTCCTGTTTTGTGAAATTTGAGATTTAGCTTTGACTTCAGTTGATGCAAGCTAATAAAAAGTAATTGTTAGATATTACTAAACACTGAAAAAATAAAATATACAAAGCCCCTGAACTAATGTGCTTCAAAAATTCATTTTATCATCTGATCAATATAGTCGGTTCTCGTCTTAATAAACATGATTTCCCAAATTTTTCATCATTTCACATCCAAAACTCATGATTTTCCCATTATGTATTTATTATTTTAGAATTAAGGGAGAATTTACTAAGCATAATTTTCCCCTTTATATGTCATCTTTGATGCCAGCAACTTAAGTTGTTTTTATTGGAATAACTTCAGTTTTAAAAAATTTCCAAACTAAAGCTATTAGGGATATCTAAAAGTATATTTACTGTTCCCAAATAGTTTCCGTAGTTTGTCACAGTTTTGCTATAATTTCTTTTTTTCAAATGATTGTACTAGCAACCCCTTGTGTAGCATCTGAGCTAAACTTAATTATTTTTATCTGTTGATGGCAATACATTCATTTTTCGCGTTTGATATATTATTTTATTCCATAAGTAGTGAATATAGCATCCATATTCACATTAAATGCATTCCATTTCTTCTAAATGAAAAAAAATTACCCAAAACTATATGACTGCATTTTATTTACTGGTGTTTATTCACATTTCTAATAAAATGCATGCCAAAAAAACACTAGTCATGTTACCAGTTAGATTCTGATCCCTTGTTCAATGTGGGTTCGACATTTTTTGATGCTGAACCTATTTTTTTGCTCAGATTTTCTTTTCTATGTTCTTTCTGTCATTATTTTCTGTAATAAGACTTATGAAGAATTTCATTAGAGACAAGCTCTTCCACATGGTTCTATCAATATTGCATGGCCATAGCTCAAATCAGGCATATTTAAACTAAAACAGCAAAATTGGCAAACAAATCCCACAACCGTTAATTTTATGTTTTTTATATCTGTTGTTGCCAATTGACAATAAACAAATAACATTGACTTCTGTACAGTTAATGTGAGTGAAAGATATACAAATGTAACTTGTATTGTACAATTTTGTATTTGCATTGTTTTGTATGATTTCCATTCAAATAGATGACTTTTTCCCCTCTTAGATCTACGATCAGATGGCAGAGCCCCGCTGGGTGATTTCGATGGGAAGTTGTGCTAACGGAGGTGGCTATTATCATTACTCGTACTCTGTTGTGAGAGGTTGTGACCGCATTGTACCAGTAGACATATACGTGCCAGGTAATTGAGATCAAATTTTTGTTCACAAATTAAACGGAAGTTTCCTAACTGTAACCTGTTGATAAATGCCCTTTCTGCATACTATAAAAAGAAGATTTTCCTCCTTCCAATTAAGCCCTGAAAAGTCTGATTTTCATAAATAGACAAAGCAACTTGAATTTTAAAATTTTAGATTCTCATGTCATTAATTTTGTTATTAAATCAATCTTTGAACTGTTTTTTTTTATGAATTTATTATCTGATTTTGTGACAACAGATCATAGTAAACAATTTCTTTGTAGTCCCACCATACACAAAACCGTTTACAGAGGATGTGGTTACCTCCAGAGCGGGCATCATCTTCGAGGCTGAAATTTCCCACACTAAAATTTATCAAACCACCTTTGAACTGTGGCCTCAGAAACAGCACTATGTCCATATGCATGGATTGGATTTGGTTTTGTGGCATTGAGTCCTCTTGGGACATATTATGCCAAACTCAAGATAAAAAAATTAGATACATAATATAATAATGAAATGAGATATGTCAAAACATAATGAGTAAATACTATATAAAATTATACGTGATGGATAAAACCAATGTCTTGTAAAAAGCTTACTAAAATGAATACTATATAAAGTTATATGTGATATATGAACCCAATGTCATGTAAGAAGTTAAAAATATTTGGATGAGGATTCTCTCCAATCATGTCTTCTAAAACCAAAGTAAAAGAATTAAAATGTTTAAGTCGTTGCCTATTAAAATGAGAGCATTCTACTAAAATGTGTTTTACGGTTAGTGGACAGATACAGTAATTGCAGATGGGATGATCTTCTCCGAGGAGGAGGTGTCTATGTGTTATGCGAGTGTGTCCAATACGAAGGCGTGTCAAGATAACATTTTGTCTTCTTTAAGGGTAGCGGTTTCCAGTCAGATATATTTGGTTTTAAAGCATGAAGTTTGTTCTCGGTTTGTTCATTCCATTGGTTTTGCAATTTTGTTTTTAAAGATTTGTAAATGCAAGATTTTAAGTCGCGATAAGGAATGGTATGACTAATATGATTTACAAGCCGATTTGGCGGCTTGGTCAACAATTTCCTATGTCCATATGCAGCACACATTTTACCAGCAATCTGACTAGCATTTTTTCCTTTCTTAAAATAACAGAGCATAATATGACGAAAATGAACTTTCTGGTTCTCTATTCTTAGCACTACAGTGAAACCAAAATCATGGCACAACATATGCTATAATTATGCAGTGTGAGCAGGAAAGACCGAATTTAACATGTGCTTCAATCAAGGTCACTCCTTATCAGCGGTAGCAAAATAATAACAAAGCTAGTTTCGAATTGAAAATAACTTTCCATATGACCCAATATTTTCTGTGTTGGAGAAGTTGTATTTTATACTACTCCAAAAAACCAAACGAAATTATTTGCCAACCCAATAAATGCTTAGAAAATTTAATATTTTTGCTTTAGTCTTAAAAATTAAATTAGAGTTAACAAAATATGCAGTATCTGAGGTTTTTATGTAATTTTAGATAACATTTACTGTTGGTGTAGATTTCGTATATTTTATTAACTTATTTTGTACATTCAAATTTATGTAATTATATGTCTATTACATTTCAGGTTGTCCCCCTACTGCAGAAGCACTTCTTTATGGTGTTTTACAGCTGCAAAAGAAAATTAAAAGAATGAATTCAATTCAAATGTGGTATCGTAGATAAAACATCTTGTAAAATGTTACAGTAGCTTTGTTAGTTTGTAAATATGGAAGTAAATGAATGATAAATATTCATTTATGTATTATAAAATAAAATGATATAAACTATACATTTGACTTTTATCAGCCTCTGTTTACTTTATATGGTTGAGTGCTTATGTATTTGACATGCCTTTAAAATTCCTAAATCCATCATAATTACTGAAATCTTAATTTAAAATGTATTAATTTGTTGAAACACATTTCAAATAGTCTTTATTTCATGAAACAAGTTTTCAAATTTGTTCTTAAGTGGGTTCTAAGACAAAATGATGTCTACTTTTATATTTGTAAGGAAATTTATATAATTGGAATAATTAATTATTAGGAAATTTATAAAATTGGAAACATATAATTGAAATAATATATTTCAAAACTTAAAATTTGTGTTGTACTTGGTATTCAGTGTAAATAATCTCTCTATATTAAAAAAAGTTGCCGCCGTCGCAGGATTGAAAACTGTGTTGTTTAGCTCGATTCTTAGATGGTTTCCCAAGAAAGTACTGATCGGAAAAAAATGAAATATAACATGGTTTGTTCATTGTATTTCCCTGGACAATTATCAAGATTTTTTTCCGATGCGGCTATTAGTTTAGGTTTTATTAAGTGTCAAAATTGAAGAAGTGAAATTTCTTCTGCAAGTGAGCAAAACACATACAAATTTTCAGTCTTCAGTCGTGAGTTTTTTTTTTAAGAGTACCTCTCAACGTAAATTTTTGCAGCTCGTCGAGTTTTTTTGGACGTTTCAATTTGGTTCTTGATAATATTTTTTTGAAAATTGGGACATTTTTGTTATTTTTTTTTTAAACTGCCGTATTTATATCTAATTACTATTAGTTTTTAATTTTTAAAATATTGCAGTATACCTCAGAATATACTCTTTCTTACGGTACTATTATTTTTGAAATAGGTTAATAATTAAATTGGATGCGATCAAAAGTTGGTCATACAAAATTCGGAATCTTTGGATATTTTCGCTACTTTTTTTTAAAACCTTTATATCTACAGCAAAAACCATTATTTTTAAATTTGAGAACATCACTGAATACATTACATTACACTCTTTCTTATGGTACAATTTTTTTTCAAATTGGTTATAAATAAAATCGATGCAATTAAAAGTTGGTCATACAATTTTTGGAACGGGTTGGTGAGCAGGGTCCCCTAGTGCAATAAAAAATATTTATAGAAAAGGCAAAACTTTAAAGGATCTTTATTTTTACAAGGAAAACTTAATCCTTTCAGCTATTTTGTGATGTGCGGACTATTTTCAAACTGATTAATTGATCCTGATAAATGTCTTTGATTTTCAACACTTTTATTTAGTTGTACAAGTGCAAGCTTATCCTGAAATTTCTTTCTTTAATTGGTTATATGGCAAACATTTAATTCCCCTAAAAATTGATGACAGCTAGACTTCTTGGTTACTAAATCTTTCTCTATTCGTAAAGGGGCCACTGTGGTCAGTGCAATTGCCCACTGCACCAGCTGCCTGTGAGTTGTTTGCAGCTCATGATTTGATTCCTCTGTTGGTCTTTCCCCTTCTGTGTCAGTAAAACTTTCATTGTGTGTATGTCTATTACTTGATACTGATGGCGAAACTAAAACGTTTATTGCTTGATTCCGCAGATTTCAAATCCGTTGAAATTTTCAATCTATCTTTAACGATCCTGATTTTACAAAAAAAGAAAATGCGGCAAAATTCGAATTACGAAGAGATTCCATCGGCGTGACATCATAATCTCTTGCGCAAATATAAATATGTAATTGAAAAATTATTTATTAAAATAAAATAAAATGTATGTGAGGTATCTAACTGGTGTAAAATTTTCCGCAGATTTCAAATCTGTTGAACTTTTTAACCTATCTTTAACGATCCCGATTTTGCAAATAAGAGCTAAACAATGCCAGTCAAAAATAATTTTTATTTTCTTTCGCTGAAATCTGTTCATTTTTGGAACACGAATGTTGGCGTGATGTTATATTCTCTTGCAAAAGTATAAAATCTATTAAATTTAAAATTATTTATTTAATGAAAATCATATGTTTAGGATTCGATCTAATGTGAAATTTTCCGCAGATTTCAAATTCGTACATAACTCCCGTTGAAACTTTTTATTTGTTTTGTTCTTCGGCTAAAAGCGTTGCTCCGCAAAATAAACATAAACGGAAAAAATAAATTTAGAATCTGGCATCTCTTTATGGTGTCGCCATCCCAAAGAAAACAATGATATTAGATGCCATTACACTAATTTTAAAATGTTCTACAGGGTGTTTCAGTCAACCGTTTCAGAACTTCTAAGAGGGGTAGGGTACATACTGACGAACCAAAATCATATACCAATGGGCAGTCAGAAATGCTTTCCTGACGCGGTAGATGACGTTGTGCGAAAATCCCGAGCTTTCGTGTAGGTAATCTTCATTTCGCACAAGAACGCCAAGTTAGTAGGATGGATGATTACACGATCGCAGAGGTAGCCGATATGCATTTGGCGTACGGGGCTGCAAATTGTAGTGGGCCAGCCGCACAGCGTTTGTACGCGGAACGATATCCGACGAGGCGTATCCCCAGTCATAATTTCTTTGCAAGACTGCACCAGAGGTTAGCTGAGACAGGTTCATTAGAAAGAGCTGACAGGGACAGGGTAAGAACAGCACGGACTGCAGACGTCGAACAGAATGTGCTGCAGCATGTACAGGGGAATCCAAGAACGAGTACACGAAGTGTAGCAAACGCAGTCGGGGTTTCCCATTGCAGCGTCTGGAGGATTCTACGAGAAGAAGACATGCATCCGTTTCACGTGCAGCGTGTCCAGACACAGCAACCGGAGGATTATGCACCTCGTATTGCTTTCGCACAGTGGTACCTTGGAAAATGTGCTACAAATCCCCTTTTTCCTGCTGAAGTGTTGTTTTCCGATGAGGCATCCTTCACAAGGGAAGGAATTTTCAACACGCATAACGACCATATCTGGGCGGTCGAGAACCCGCATGCAATACGACGTCGTGCAGCACAGATTCGATTTTCGGTCAATGTATGGGTCGGTATTATGGGAGATCACCTCATCGGACCTTACCTGTTACCGTCTCGTCTAACCGGACCTAACTACTTGCTCTTTCTGCAGCAAGTATTGACACAACTTTTGAGAGATGAACGGATTTCTGCATCGACGCAACAGACAATGTGGTTCCAACACGATGGAGCCCCTGCCCATTATAGCGGAGATGTTCGTAACTACCTGGATGTCACATTTGGTCAGCAGTGGATCGGACGTGGTGGTCCCGTGCGTTGGCCTGCTCGGTCACCCGACCTATAATGTCTTGATTTTTATTTCTGGGGTCATCTGAAATCGCTAGTCTATGACACCCCTGTTGACAATGTTGAGGAGCTGGTTGCAAGAATTGCAGTAGCTGCAGGAGAACTTCGAGATATGCCTGGAGTATTCCAGAATGTTCGGATGTCCATGCGTAGGAGATATGAGGCGTGCATTGTAGCCCGTGGAAGAAACTTCGAACACTTACTTTAATCCATGTACCTTTTGCTTCTTTTCATGTATTATTAAAACGATTTCTCACTTACGGTCTCTTTTCTTTACGGTGCTTCTGTGCAGGGCCGCCCATAAGGGGGGACAAACCCGACAAATGTCGGGGGGGCCCGGACGTTTAAGGGGCCCGCGGCCCCAAGGTTTGTTCAAGAAATTATCTGCCTCATTTTAGGGTTATTTTCTGAATTTGACAAAAAAAAATATCGAACAGAAAATAGTCTTTTCAAGTCCTTAAAACGACCCCGTCAAGGTGGTCTCACATTTTCACCAGTCTACGACAACGACTAGTTGGTTTACATGCCACAAGGAGTAATGAGTATAGCACATATACATATTTAATTCCATTATTACTTACCAGTTCATTATTAATATATTATGGGTTTGCTTGTACATTTCTGAAGTTGGGTATTTGTAAATATATGGATACTTGGGAAATTAAAACTTCCTACACAAGAAAAAAACTTAGGGGCCCGCCCGAAAATTTGGTCGGGGGGCCCGGGAAATTTATGGGCGGCCCTGTTCTGTGTACAACACCGCTTCAGGAAAGCATTTCCGACCCCACATTGCTATATGATTTCGAGTTGTCAAGATGTACCCTACCCCTCTTAGAAGTTCTGAAACGGTTCACTGAAACACCCTGTATAGATTAAATTTAAAATTTTCAGGTTTCGCACAAAAATCGCAAAAAATTCGGAATACCAGTGTGCCGAATCCCATTACTGTTAGTGTCATAGATTCCTCAGGAACGTGCACATAACAACAATAAACAGACAGACATACACTTAGTTTTATACACTGAGTGAAATTTGCTGCAGATGTCGATTATAGGATGTTATGCAAAGTAGTAAAGTTTCAGAGCCACCACGCATGCGTGTTGTGAGCAGCGCCCTCTGAACTGATGCAAAAGCGTGTAAACAGAAGGCTGTAGCGGGACGTTGACAAAAGTGCATGGCTATTTTTTAGTAGCGAACGTTTTGTGAGACCTAAGTATGCCTCCACGACGAAATATCGTGAAATTTCAACAACTTACGGAGTTTGAACGGGGGAGAATCAGCCTCCGTGAAGGAGGATTTTCCTATCGCGCAATATCAGCTCGTGTGCAGCGGAACGGTTCCAGAGTGATGCGAGTTTGGAAGCAGTGGACAGACGAGAACCGAACAGCTCGTAAAACTGGGAGTGAAAGACGGAAGGTGACGTCAGCGCGAAGATAGACACCTGGTCCACATGGCGGTGAATGACCGTACAGCTTCCTCCAGGCAGTTGGCAGCACTTTGGTTTACTGCTACAGGTGTACTAATGTCGGCTTCGTCAATTCGCCGACGTCTGCTGCACCGTGGACTGCGTGCAAGGATTCCTTTATACAGGATCCCCCTCACGCCAAACCATCGACGGCTGCGTCTGCAATGGACTCATGAGCACATAGCCTGGCGGGCTGATTGGCAACAAGTTGTCTTCGCTGACGAATCCCGCTTTAATTTGTGTAACCATGCGATCGTGTTCGTGTTAGACGCTATGCCGATGAACGCTGCCTTCCATAGTGCGTTATCGAACGTCATAGTGGCCGAACACCCGGAATTATGGTCTGGGGTGCGATTTCTATCGTGGACGATCTCAGCTGCTACGAATTGAGGGTAATCTGAATAGCAACAGGTACGCCCGTGAAGTGCTAGAGCCCGAAGTCGTTCCTTTCCTACAAGGCATCCCTGGAGCTATCTTTCAACAGGATAATGCATGCCCACATGTTGCAAGGAATGTTCGAGGCTTCTTTTCACCCAGCACATGCAACTTCTTCCTTGGCCTGCTTATTCACCGGATATGTCGCCTATTGAGCACGTGTGGGATTTGGTTGGTCAGCGTCTCGCTCGTGATCCGAGTCCTACAGCTTCAAAAGACGAACTTTGTGTGCGCATACAAACAATATGGAATTCTCTTCCACAAGCAGACATTCAACATCATTTTCACTCCATGCCACTTCGTGTAGCAGCACTTATTGCAGCGCGTGGTGGCTACCAAATACTGATTTTGGACACTTAATATTGTTTTTTTGCTTTGAAAATTTATTCATTTATTTGTACTAAATGTTCTGTGTATTAAATTTCCTTTAATTCTGATGACTCCTTCATGGTGTTGCATTTTTTACAAACAGCAATATAATAGAGATACTGTTTGTGTCTGGTGTAGCATTGCCAAACATGGGCCTTGTGCCATAAAAAACCAAACCAACCAACTTAAAAATATTCTGCTCCAACTAAATTGTAAACCTGGTCGACCCTGAAACAAAGCAAGGCTCTGCACTTATATATTTTTTGGAACAACTTAATTGCTTGGATAGACATTATTCAAGAAGTTTATTAGGATTATATAATATTTCAATCCTAATATCAGCAGCCACATTAGCCCAAATGGAAGAACAATGGATTAGTAATTAGATTGTGAGTTAGAAACTGGGTCCAGCCGAAGACCATTGTGTTCACAGGGGCCAGTGCACATCAAATATCCTCACGTTGGCATGGTAGTTTGAAGAGTGGGGTCCTGGCTCAGGAGTTGTCTTCGTCATCTGACCTATCAAAATTACAAAGTTATTAAAATGATTATCTTTAGCGATTTTTAGTTAAAGTCGCACTAGAGCAACACAACGGGCTATTGACGACGGTCCGGGATCAATCCATCTTTAGCGAGAAATTATGGTTCATGTTCATTTCCGAAAGCAATAACAGTGAAAACGAGTTGACGTGGGGAAAACCAACCACTGCGATCACCATTGTTGCTTTTGGTCTAACAGTCCTTCACTTAGCATGCTTTTACATCCATTAAAAAATCGACGGACTCAAGGTCTTCAAGCTTCTAGTCAAATTCTAGTCTTCTATTCTGCGAACACATTTTCTTTTTACCGGCATTGTATCCAATGGCGGCTTGTGGCCTAATGCTTTTGTTATTACTACCGGAAATTGTCCGTGTTATGTTTTTGTGTTTCGGGACCTGTTGTCCCTTTTGTAAGTTTCTATGAGGTTTTTTTTAAATAATGAATGCTTGCCGGTAGTGGGGACCCCGATGGACCCTCTTAGTGCTGCGATGGGAATCTCACTCTATCCATCCGGACACTAGAAAAACACTCCAAAGCTTAAGCCGATCAACCGGTATAGTGGTTAAGGTGTAAGCCTCTAGATCGGAAGGTTCCTGGTTAGAATCCGGGTTCGGGCTTGGATGTTTGTAAACGTATGGTGTAGAGCGCGTGGTGCACCTTAAGGCCCGGTGCACACACCCGGTTTTTAGATTTTTGAGATTTACGCTGTTCTTATGGCTGTTGAGGCCCTTGCCACTAGAAGGGATAAGAAAATTGTTTTATTTATCGACTCAACCGCAGCAATTCAGGCTCTTACTAATAGAAACCACGTGTATTCAATGGCAGAGGCACAATGCAAAGAAACTATCAGCCGCCTCATTGAGGGTGGTGGTGAGATTGTTCTCCACTGGATTCCAAGTCACTGTGGGATGAAGGGTAACGAGGAAGCTGACAGATTGGCTAAATCGGCCCTCTCCCTTTGCGGAACTGCAGGACTTACATAAATTATCAGTTTAAGAAACAAAGAAAACTGCAGTATCAGAGGGATATACAGGGAAGGAGTTGGGATTGCCTATTGAGTAACAAGGGAAGAATCCCTACTGATCTACCAAGAGGGATTGGAGTGGCCTGTTTCCGCTTATTAACCGGACATGACTATCTCCAACAACACCTACATAAGATTGGGGTGGCTACCTCCCCGATCTGTCTGCTTTGTAGCGATGGTTTTATGAACAGACAACACCTTGCAGAGTGCTCTAGTTTACAGGACATTGACACCAGGGATACTTCTCCCCAAGGATTTTATTCGCTATATTGGACGGCAAGACAGCGTATTGGCCGAAAAGCCTTGAGCTGGGCGTAGGATTAAAAAAAAAAAAAAAGGTTTTTAAACGTGCGGCTTTGCTGCCGCAACGCAAGTGCGGTCTGAGATACATTAGATCCAATGCAGTATTACACACATGCTTCCGGCGCCGAAGCTGCGACACACGTCCAACTTGTATGCAATTTGTACCGCAATTCCCCACGGCGCCGCAGCTCGCCGCAAACGCTTCTCCGTTCTGAGGTACCTTGTTTTCATATATAAATGGAATATAAATAATAATTAATAAATGATTATATCCAGTAACGTCTATTTTGTTACAAAATATACTTTTTTTACACCAAGTAAGAGAAATAAACGCGTTTTCTTCGATAGAATATTATCGCAAATGGCGCGAAATGAGAATTTGCGTCATTTCACGTTCATGTGTGCATAGTTGGGCTTCGATGCCGCAACGGCGCTCCACGTTGAAAAACCGGATGTGTGCACCGGGTTTTAAAATGTCGTGACCGAAAGTCCTCAGGTTGGGTTAGTGTGGAAGTTTGGAGAGTGGGGTGCCAGCTTAGGTGTTACTTCGTCATCTGACCTTGGTTCAGAATTACGAGGTGATGGTCCTCGGATCTTTTCCTTGAGGGACTTATCGCGGACCGTCGTCAATAGCCCGTTGTGTTGCTCTAGTACGACGTTAACTAAAATTACCACTACTAAATTTACTTACTAAAATTACCTTAGGGCGAGTGGGTCTTGAAAAAAGCTTCTAGTCAGCCGCGCATGATATTTTCAGTGTAAACAAAACAAACGGAAGACAGATTTTACTACCTGTTATAGTTCAGTACAGGGAGGAGGCAGTCGACCTTGGGTGAGTTGATTTTCAATAGGTGTGAAAGCGTGTTAGGAGAAGGTTAGCTTACACAAAAGCACGATGGACGATCGTCATGGATGTTTTCCCCATTACAAAATCATTATCAATACTATCGATTTCGTCACCGAAGGATAAACTTGGAATTAGATTCCGTATCAAATGTACTCACATTAGCGTGGCGTGGAAGTTTGCGTAATTTGGTAATTTTTAGTTAACGTCGTACTAGAGCAACACAATGGGCTATTGACGACGGTCCGGGATCAGTCCCTTAAGGGACAGATTCGAGGACAACACCTCGTAATTTTGAACCACGGTCAGATGACGAAGCAACACCTGAACTGGCACCCCATTCTCCAAACTTCCACGCCAACCCAACGTGAGGATTTTCGGCCACGACAGATTTAAGGTGCACCAGCCGCCTCTACACCATACGCTTACAAACATCCATGCCCGGACCCGGATTCGAACCAGGAACCTTCCGATCTAGAGGCTAACACCTGTGGAAGTTTGGGAGAACGTGGTGTCCTCTCAGGTGTGACCTCGTCATCTGACCACGGCTCAAAATTATGTGGTGTTGCCCATTATATCTTTCCCTTCGGTTCGATCCCAGACCGTCGCCATTAGCCCGTCGTGTTGCTCCAGTGTGCCGTTTATAAAATACCTACTTACCAAATTTTATTTAACACGTTTAAAATCACAGTGCATTCTATCGATAGCAGCACTATACATAAATGCTCTCACATGATACCAGTTAGAGTTACCGTAAAATGTAGTTTTGGCGACGTTTGACACTAGTCGTCAAAGTGATAAGTGGCATTGACCAATCCACTATCACATGAATTCGGGCCGTGGTAGGCGGGTATGGTACATTCACATCTTAATGATGGTGAGATGGGCATGGCACTTGAGATTTATAGAATCCTTCCGAATGACGTATTAGGCCCGGTGCACACATCCGATTTTTCAACGTGAAGAGCCGCTGCGGACCGAAGCCCAACTATGCACACATAACCGTGAAATGACGCAAGTACTCATTTCGCGCCATTTGCGATACATATTCTATCGAAGAAAACGTGTTTATTTCGCTTACTTGGTGTAAAAAAAGTATATTTTGAAACAAAATAGACGTTAGCGGATACAACCATTAATTAATTATTATTTATATTCCATTAATTTTTCAAAACAAGGAACTTCAGAACGGTGACGCGTGTGCGGCGCCGTGGGGAACTGTGGTACAAATTGCACGCAAGTTAAACGTGCGTCACCGCAGCGGCGCCGGAGGCATGTGTGCACTACTCCATTGGATCTAATGTATCTCAGACCGCACTTGCGTTGCTACAGCGGCGCCGCACGTTGAAAAACCGAATGTGTGCACTGGGCCTTAGTATTCTTTGACACGCAAGCTAATTATCGCCTTCCAATTAGGCCAGGAATTAATGTCTGTGGAATTAAAAATAAGCTCATTAATATAAATGCAAAGTGCTTGGATTTTCAATGGGTAATTGTCACGGTATCCATGCTAATGAGAAAGTAGACGATTTAGCAAAGCTGGAAGCACTGGATACTCAGCTTGAAACCTTCCTGCCACATCATTAGACTAAAAGGCAAATTAAGTCAGCTAAATTAAAATAGATTCATTGGACACAGAGGGAAAAGGTTGTCCACTTGAAAAAGCAACGAATCAGCTACTGGAGGGTTGGGAGTTCGATACTATGGCCAGCCAAAGACTGTCGTGTCAACGGGGGCAAGTGCATGTTAAATCTGTCATGGCCTCAAATATCCCCACATTGGCGTGGTGTGGAAGTTTGAAGAGTGGGATGCCAGCTCAGGTGTTGACCTCGTCATCTGACCGTGGTTCAATGTCTCGAGGTCTTGTCGTTGGATCTTTTCCTTAAGGATTGATCCCGGACCGTCGCCAATAGCCAATCGACGCTGATCAACTACCTACCTACCCTTCAATACAGCTTTTATTCCTCTTGGAGTTGTCAGTGAAAGTAGTCTCTAGGTTGCACACTGAAGTTAGTCCCTAGATAATACACTCCAAAACTAATCTGTATGTAGTTATTCCTGCCCAGTAAGACCTGTACAGTGGCGTGCTATTGATTAATGAGGTGAGGTATTCCATTTGAGGTTTCCATTTGACTGAGGAGCAGCATGGCCAAATATGGCTTTTGCGCAATAAAACTCTAACAAACCAACCATTTGTGTGACTTGGATCGAGCACACTAAATTATTATACTAAACTACTCGACTAAGTAGTTTGGTCCGAACGAGTTTAGTTACTAAATTTTACTGGCCTAGTGTGTTTTACTCTAAAGTAACACCCCCCATCTAAAACTAATCTGTGTGTGATCAAAACTCTAAAAACTTCTAAAATTCAAAGAACTTTAAAAAATTTTAAATCACCCCCTAACTAAAGAGCTCACAATCGAATTGTAGCCCCTTCCCGGTTGATATCGTGTTTGCGCACCTGTCGATTGTGGTTTGTAAGACTGATCATGATCATTGTTCCAGATCTACTCAAGAAATTCTATCACAGATAATCTAGAACTCTATGTATTGTTAAGTACTTTGGTAATTTTTAATTAACATCGTTCTTGAGTTACACAACTGGCTATTGACGACGGTCCGGGAGCAATACCATAAGTGAAATATCCGAGGACAACACCACGTTATTTTGAACCACGGTCAGATGACGAGGCAATACTTGAGCTGGTACCCTACTACCAAACTTCCACACCAACACAACTTGAGGATTTTTGGCCAAAACAGATTTAAGGTGCATCGGCCGCCTCTACACCATACGCTTACAAATATCCATGCACTGACTCGGATTTGAACCAGGAACTACGTATTGTCAGAGGCTATTGAACAGGGGTCGTAAACTTATTTGACCGTCGACCCCTTCTTTAGTTTCTTGACTTTTTATCGACCTCCTCAGGACAAGCAAAAAGACGCTTATAAGACTTTCTAGATTTTTTGTTTTATAGTTAGAATGTTTATTGTATGTACACTGGAGAGCCAAAACATTATGGCCACCTACTCAATAACGCGTTGTGCCTCTTTTGGCCTGCAAAACAGCTGCAACTCGCCTGGGCATAGATGCCACAAGTTCTTGGTACATGACTGGAGACAGGTTGTACCAAATGTCTAAGCAGCGGTCACGCTAAGTCGAGATATTCGGACATGGTGGTGTTTGATCTCTGAGCTGTCGCTCCATGACGCCGCAAATGTGCTCTATCGGATTAAGATCCGGAGAGTTATCTAGCAGTACATTAAGTGGAATTCATCAGTATGCTCCTCGAACCACTCCCACGCAATTCGAGCCTTGTGACATACGGCGTTGTCCTGCTGGAAGATTCCATTTCCATTTGGGAAGACAGACGCCATGTAAGGGTGCAACTGATCCGTAATGATGTTCAGATAGTTCGCAGCGTTCATGGCCTGTTCTACCACAACTACGGGTCCCCCGTGAGAACGTCCCTCAAAGCATAATACCGCCACCACCAGCCTGTGTATGATCTACTGTACAAGAGTGGAGTAACTGTTCGCCTGCAGACGGCGTTCCCTGGCACGACCATCGACGTGATAAATGAGAAATCGGGATTCATCTGACCAGGCAACTCTCTTCCACTCATCCACGGTCCAGCATCGATGGTCCTTGCCCACTGTAAGCGTAGTTGGCGATGACGCTTGGTCAACAGAGGCACACGAGTGGGACGTCTGCTGCACAGTCTCGTATCCAACAGTGTCCGCTGAACTGTGTGTTCCGAAACACTTGCGCTTGGACCTACATTGTATTGAGCTGTCAGCTAAGCCATTGTCTCGCGTCGATTTTGCTTTACTGAGCGGGACAGTCTCTGACGTCCTTTGTTTTTGATGACGTGTGGACGACCAACACTGCTGATGCCACCGTCATTTATCCACTTAGCATGAATACTAACAACGGCAGATCGTAAACAACCTACCAGTCGTGCAGTTTCGGTGATACTCTTTCCGAGTCTTCGGGTCATTACGATCTGCCCTCTATCAAATTCGCTTAGATCAGCAGCCTTTTCCATCCCTCGCAAAAGTAAGTGCAAGAATGATTACTTACCTTCTCTAGCAGCAGTTAAAAATTCTCATTTAATCACGTGCCCTCCACGTCATCCAGACGAATTCATTGAAAAATGTGGGGATGGTCATAATGTTTTGGCTCGTCAGTGTATAATATAGTATGTATTGTATTATTAAATTGGCTTATATATATAACTTCAAAGGGATACGTTTATGCTTTTGATATCCATCTAGGGACATTACATATTGAATAAGAGGGATAAATAGAATACAAATTTAATTTTTTGACAGCAAAATAACTACAATGCCATCTTTCTTATAGTATTAAAATAAATATTTTATTAACTTAGTATTACAACACTTTATTAACTTAGTATTACAGTTTACTAATGTTGTCAATGTGAAGTGTGTGCTTCGTGACTCTTGAAAAGATTAGAATTGTTGGGTTTAAAATAAGTAAGGATTATTCTCAAAATAGAGGTACTCCAATTTAACCGAATTAAATATTACCCGTACAATGATGTCATATTTTTGTATCAACCTCTAACACAATATTATATCGACCACTGATATAGAACATTAAGCTACGCAGCAGCCTTTGCTAGAGCTGGAGTTCAGCCTTTAGGTTTGGAAATTGAGTGTAAAAATGAATTAGAAGCTCCCATTTCAAATTATTTTTCGATGAACTGCGTTGGTGGAAAATTGCCTCTGCAACATCACTCATCCTGTTGTTTTGGAACCTGTTTCTGTTGTTGGAAAAGGAACTCAGGCTGACGCCGTGATGACAAACAGAAAACAAGATTTAATAACAAAAGAATAAATGAAGACGCGCTTGCGTCCTGCTTGTTGACAATACAGGAGCAGGAACTATAATGCGCATGAAGCGCCGAGAGGAAGTAAACAAAAGTATCGCCCTCTGGCGGATTTGCGCGTCACATCCATGTAGGCTGAACATACTCCCACCCTCAGGACCTCAGTCCTGATACTTGGGTAAGGGTAACACCTTCACGATTGAGCGCTTGAAAGTTCCAAGCCGTGTCTGTATGGAGACTGTCAGAACTAGTCCGTCTTGTCCTGGATGGACTGCAACAACACGTCCTAGTGGCCACGTCAGTGGAGACGTTTGCAGATCTTGTAGGAGAACCATGTCGTCCACGGCAAGATTAAGTTGCTTGGACTGCCACTTCTTACGGGGTTGAAGAGAAGTGACGTACTCTTTGCTCCACCTCTTCCAGAATCCTCGTCTTAGGTTTTGAAGGAGCTCCCATCGGGACTTCAAGGACCGAGAGGCAATAGGATCATCTGGAATTGAGCTTAAAACATCTCCTGTAATGAAATGAGAAGGAGTGAGGGTGTTTATGGATTGAGTGTCAGACTCATTCACATAAGTGAGGGGTCTTGAATTTAAGATAGCCTCAATTTGTGCGAGAATTGTAGCAAGTTCTTCGAATGTTAAGAGTGTTCCGCACAAAATGCGTTTCAGATGAAAATTCGCTGACTTAATTGCAGCTTCCCAAACACCACCAACGTGAGGAGAGGCTGGTGGAATCATATGCCCTTCAATAGTGGATTTTGTCAGATGATGTGACACAGCTTCGTTATCTTGAATGGTAGACATGAATTGATATAGTTCATTTAACTTTCTACGGGCACCCACAAAATTAGTACCATTGTCACTATATATGTGTCGGGGGTTACCTCGACGCGCGGTGAAACGTCTAAGTGCGGCTAAGAAAGCATCAGTTGTGAGATCGCTAACGGCCTCAATGTGTACAGCTTTTGTAGCCATGCAGACGAATAGTGCGATGTAGCCCTTAGTTGTTTTAGAGCCACGACCCTTGTTAAATTTAACTTGAACTGGGCCAGCATAATCAATTCCACAGCTGAAGAAAGGTCTCTCTAAAGTTACACGGTGTTCAGGCAAATTACCCTTTGCTGTGGCGCTGTTGAAGCCTTGAATCTGCAGCAAATCAAACACTTGTTGACACATTTATTAATGATTCGTTTAGCTCCGAGTATCCAGTGAGACTGTCTGATAATATGAGAAAGCAACGTAGGCCCGGCATGCAAATGAGTGATATGACGCTCCTTCACGAGTAATTCGCTAATTTTATGTTGCGAGGGAAGTATAATTGGATGCTTGATATTAAATGTTAATGGTGAATTTTGAATACGTCCTCCCACCCGTAGAAGACTGTCAACATCTACAAATGGGTTTAGTGAACGTAATTGACTTTTCTTTGGTAAAGGTTTTTTCTCTTTTACTGATTTCAAATCCTCAAAAAAATAAAGTTCTTGAATCCAAAGATTTATAGCTCGTTCGGCTGTGTGTATTTCTGTTAATGAGAGAGGTACAGAACGTTTCGATTGGTCATTGTGTTGAATTCTTTGACTATCAATACGTTTCTTGCAATTCTTAATAAATCGTTGGCAGTATGCAACAATGCGAATAAGTTTAGATAAACTTGAAAAATGTTCGAAAAGATTTGTAAATAGATCATTAGATTTTTGAAGATGACAACTGAATACCGGATCAGATCTCTGCTCGGCGTCGACTTCTTTGTAACCGTCTGCCTTAAGTTCGGTTTTCGGCCAACTCTCTTCGTTAAGAGCAAGAAAGTCTGGACCTTCCCACCACAATTTGCATTGTTGCAAGCTCTCAGGAGGAATGCCTCGAGATGCAATATCTGCCGGATTTTCTTTGGAAGGAACATGATGCCAGTGTTTAGTGGGTACTAATTCAATGATTTGAGATGTTCTATTGGCAACAAACGTTTTCCATTTTCGTGGATGTGCGTTTAGCCAGGAGAGAACCACCTTCGAATCAGTCCACGCAAACACTTCAAATTTGTATTTGCTTAGAGTGTTCAAAACTGCTTTGAGTAACTTGGATAATAAATGTGCACTGGAAAGTTCAAGTCGCGGTATTGAAACTTGTTTGATGGGCGCGACTTTAGTCTTAGCAACTAAAAGATGAACCTTTGCAGTGTTGTTGTGAACTTGACGGCAATATACAGCAGCCGCATAAGCCAATGAAGATGCGTCGCAAAAACCGTGTAATTGTATAACACACTCGCTGTTGATGATTACACGTCTTGGGATGTTGCAGTGATTTATCTGACTAAAAGTACTTTGAAATTTGATCCACTCGTTCACTAAATGTGGTGGAATATGTGTGTCCCAGTCTCCTTTCGTGAGCCACAATTTTTGATAAAATATTTTAATCAAAATAGTGCAAGGAGATAAGAGTCCTAATGGGTCAAAAATGCGGGCCGACTCTGAAAGTACACTTCGTTTAGTTAAAGGGGTAGTTAGCTGTAAAACAGCTTTGAAATTGAAGTTATCCTCTTTGTGGAGTCCCAAAACATTCCTAAAACCTTAGAACTTTCTTTTGGAATGATTTCAAAATTGGATTCATGTGATTTGTGATCACGAAACTGAATTAATAATTCGGATGAATTTGAATTCCATTTTCTCAAATGAAAACCATGTGCTTCAAAAAGGGAAGTAATTTTCTTACAAATTGATGCAGCTTCGTCCACGGATTCAGCTCCACTGAGCAGATCATCCATGTAGAAGTCTTCTTGAATAATGCTAGTCATTTCTGTATCATCGCTAACCTGGAGCGATATTTGTTTCAAGCATCTTGTTGCCAAAAATGAAGCAGATGAAGTGCCATATGTGACTGTGTTTAACTTGTATTCCCGAATTGGATCATTGGGATTATAGCGCCAAAGTATGCGTTGAAAATTTTGATCTTCGTCAGCTACTAAAATTTGTCGGTACATTTTTTCCAAATCTGCGGTAAATACCACTTTTGGAATTCGGAAACTTAACAAAATTTCGAAAATGTCCCTTTGTAATTTAGGGCCTACTCCAAGAATGCTATTTAACGAAACGCCATTGCTACTTTTACTTGATGCGTCAAATACAACGCGTGTTGAAGTTGTTAGGCTCGATGGTTTCAAGATAGCGTGATGAGGGAGTATGTACTTGCCCTTACAAGGAGTGTCTGATGACTGATCATTTTCGATGACTGTCATGTGACCTAGCTGTTCATATTCCAGCATAAAATTTTTGTATTGCTTTTCAAACTCGTGATTAATTGCAAATTTTCTTTCCATTGCCAAGAAACGTGAAAGTGCTGCAGGTTTAGAGTCACCTAAGCTGAGATGTGTTTTATAGAAAGGGAGTTTAACCACAAAACGACCGCTTGGATTGATGGAATGAGTTTCCTTGAAATGTGTTTCGCAAAATTGCTCTTCTGGTGTCAAAAGATTCTTTTTCGTGTTCTCTATTTCCTCCATCTGCCAAAACCGCTGAAGCTCTGTATCAATGTTTAACTCGAACACATTAATGTGTGTAGAAGCATTTGTTTTGGAATAATTTTCAGGCAACTTCCCGGAAATGAGAAATCCGAGAGTTGAGTTCTGTGCAATTAAATTGCTGTTTGGAGATACTATTTTTTCCGGTAAAAGAATAGAGAAAAAATAGTCTGCACCAATAATTAAATCAATTTCCTTTGGAATGTAAAACTCAGGATCTGCAAGTTTGAGGTTTTTTAAGTGTTGGAAGTCTTGGTGATTTATTTGTTTTGCAGGTAAAGGACCTGTCAAATTATTCAAGATGAAAGCGTTGATATTTAATTCTGCCTGTGAATCATTTCCAGAATGTAATGTTAAACAAACCGACCCCTTGGTGAAACCAACTGGCGTCTTGCCTAGCCCTTTAACCGGATATCTATCCTTTTTTCTGACTACACATAAATCTTTCAATACGCCCTCTCGCACCATGGTAATTTGACTTCCGCTGTCGAGAAGAGCTGTAACATGTTTACAATTTCCTTCACTGTTGCTTACTGTTAATTTCGCTGTTGGGAGTAGAGCGCACAAATTTGTTGTATCGGGAGAAACTTCTTTCCCCGTCAAGTGGTTAGAACTCGGCTGCGGTTCAAGGTCAGTTTCTGGGGGTTCTGTCGCAGAGTTACGACTACGTGAAAATGCTGAAATGGGACCCTTGGATCTCTCGCATAAATAACTGCTGTGTTTTTCTCCACAATTCTTGCAACTACTTAACTTACACTTGTAGTGATTATGACTCGTTGAAATTAAACAGTTCTGGCAAATTTTATTACTTAATACGAATTGCTTCCTTTCTTTTACGCTTAGGTTTTTGAATTTAAAGCATTTGTACAAATAATGAGGGTTTGAACACAGTGAACAGTTGTTACCGTTGTTATTTACGAAACTTTTATTGCGAAAACCCTTTTCTTTGTTGTCGATTGAAATGTCATCGCCTTGATATAATTCTAATGACGCACACCTGTTATTTAGGAACTCTAAAAACCTTTCGAAAGACGGAAATTCGTCTTCGGTTGTGAGTTGTGCCCATGCTTGGCGTGTTTTAAAATCAACCTTTTGCAGTAATATAAAGATTAACCATGGATCTTTTGTAGTTGCCTTTTCATGCAGGGACTTTAAACCTCTGACTGTCTCGTCAGAGATGTCTGCTATTTTTCTTAATTCCCGAGAGTTTGGTTCACTGACTGCGGGTTGATCAAGAAATGTTTTAATTAATGAGGCAGTGATTTGTTTTTTACAATCATACCTGCCCATTAATTTATCCCATGCTTCTTGATAGCTGGTTTCTGAAACCGGAATGTGCTTTATGATCGAAGCCGGTTCATGCATTAAAAGACCTTTGAGGTACTGAAATTTTTGAATATCTGTAAGATATTCATTATTATGTACAAGAGATATATACAAATCCTTAAATGAAGGCCAATCAATATATTTGCCAGTGAAGGACTGAATATTTATATTCTAGGCAATTTAAAATTACTAATGTTATGCAATTGATTATGAGCATTTGATACATTTGGAATAGAAAATTCATCAATCATGTCCTGCAACTTGGCTTTGGTTTCGAAGTATTTTTCCTCGAAATCCTCCATTTCTGATTGTTGCGGAGGTAGTATGGCGTCTGCATTCTTGAAATCTGTATAAGCTTGTTCCAGCTTTTCAAGCCTGTTGCTTAGATCTCTTTTTGAAAAGTGTGACGAACTGTCACTAATATAGTTCGCTATGCGCGTCAATGAACCACGGGCGTGGCCACGTAGTTGTTTTGCCGTCGCTTCTTTTTCAGTCATTGTGACTGAATGGCAACTGCTGATTGAATTCACAGTTTTGTAAAATTGATGCGATGAAACCAAAGACAAGCTTCAGCACGAAATGAAAAATTACTTAGCTTTTTGGTCTGAGCTGTTGCTGCGTTGATCCGCGAATTCTTGTAATCTCGTCGGTGCCTCCAAAATGTTTCTGTTGTTGGAAAAGGAACTCAGGCTGACGCCGTGATGACAAACAGAAAACAAGATTTAATAACAAAAGAATAAATGAAGACGCGCTTGCGTCCTGCTTGTTGACAATACAGGAGCAGGAACTATAATGCGCATGAAGCGCCGAGAGGAAGTAAACAAAAGTATCGCCCTCTGGCGGATTTGCGCGTCACATCCATGTAGGCTGAACAGAACCAATTTACCTAATTAAATACGATTAGGAAATTAGGAAATTTCTTTTTTCAGAAAGTCTATTTTAAAGACGGTAGTAAGATGAATAATAAATTGGCCTTTTGCTTTCGTTTTATTTTAATGCGACTTTTATAAACATCGTATCCGAAATGAATGCACTATATTTCGAGCAGAATTGCTTTGCATTAATCTCGCAATTAAATGATTTAAGAAATTGGAAATTTTTGTTCAAAGTAACCGTATTTGTAGCCGATTTTCATTCCTCTACATTTACTGAAAAATGTTGCTGGCACAGAAATTTAGCGGTTCAAAAGCTTTTGATGATAAGTTCTCTGAAAAATAGAGAAATTGAGATTTTCTTTTCTTACGTGCGTGGACATAGAAGGATTTAAGAGAATGAAAGAGCTGATTTTTTGGCCCAGGAAGTTTTGAATTTATCAGTTGATGTAAATGTTAACACTCCTGTTACTCAAAAGCCTCATGTTATGACAAGCTTGTTGCTAAGTGAAACGAAGTGTATGTCTCGTTCAAGAAAATCACACTATAAAATTTTTTCCCTACTCCTATTCCTATATTGGATTCAAAATTATTTTTCTTCACAAACTTCAAAAAGTCACTGAATGTGAGACAAAGACTTATTGACTATGGCTGAAATGTTTTGTGTCTCTCCCCCCCCCCCCCATATTCACCAGACCTTACACTTCAGATTTTCACCTCACTTCAAAATTCTTTGAACGGTCTGGAGTTCCAATTCTTTGGAGACTGTGAAATAGTACCTCTACAACTTATAAAATACAAATTTATCAAATTATATACAAATAAGACTTTTGATTTAAAAAAAAAAAGAATTTTCCGATTGCAGGAAAGATGGTAAAATGTCATGGAACGAAACTGTGCAAATGTGATTCAATAAAATTTTTTTTTTAATGTTTTAGTACTGCTTCGTTGAAATTTATCTTAAAAAACGCGCAGAACTTACCGGATGACCGAATACTTAAATACTCGAGCCACCGTTTCATGTTTTGTGCTATGTCGAAGCTTCGAAACATCTTGCTTCTTAGGCTAGGCCTCCTCTTGCGATCTTTAGTCGCGTGATTTTTCAGTCGCAAAAATAAAACTCATTGTTTCAAATACAAAGTGCACACACTTGCGACTTAAGAATCACAGCGATTTAAGAGTTGCAACCGGTCCTATTTTCGTTGCGACGCGACTGTCGCTCTACCCAATGAATCACACGCACATGCATGGACGTGCAGTCGCGCGTTTTCCAAGGTCAAGACACATTAAATTATGTTTTTTTATTCCTCTTTTTCAAGTTTCTATCTTTACGATCGTTAAAGGTTGAGTAATAATATCAAGGGGATTTGAAGTCTGCGGAAAATTTTACACCAAATCGACAGCTTAAATGTTATTTTTTTTAAATAGATAATTCATTATTTAATAAATAATTATATAATCAACTGGTAAATAATTAAATAATAAATCTGTTTTTGGTATCGATCTGGCGTAGAATTTTACGCGGATATGAAATCCGTCGAAATTTTCACTCCATCCTCAACGATCGCACATATAGAAACGAATTAGGGGAATAAAAAACATAATTTAGCGAAAGGAAAAGCTCGCCTCGAAGCAAACGAGCGATCACACAAGTAGTATCAGTAACATCCACTGGAAAACTGTTCTAATTCAGCGATTTATCTATCGCAGTGTCTTTACCTTGTTGATTTTCTGCGACAGCGATTTTTTGGTGGCCGCGACTAGAAATCGCAAGTGGAATCCTAATTTAGTGGAAATGCCTATTTTCATGAGAAAACAACCTATCAGTCGTAACTCGACTTTTCCCGAAGCATCCAAACTTTGAACGCGTTTTAGTACTAACGTCAATTTTGTAGATTGGTCTTTGACGTGGTGGTAACAATATACGTATGAACAGGGATAGTGTGAAATCTCTTCCAAATGCAATTCACTCTTCGCCTTCACTCCGGGCAAACGCTCCAAGTACTAAGAACAACAGCTCAACTTAATAATGGTCTCGTTTGCATTTAACCTTTAACTGCTGTCATGGGTCTCACAGACCCCGAGTTATTTTTGACAGGTCGTTTCCATCCCTTAAAGTGAATATTGGTCCTGTTTGTTGTTGTTTCTCATGCCTACACTGGCAGACCAGAGGAGTGCCAGGCCCGTCGAAGACGGCAAGAGACGAGGGGGTTGCGCCTTCCATGTTATTGAGCCCCATTGTGAGGAAGTCCGACTTTGCTCGACATACATGACACATCCGTTTTACAGGAAGGTCCCTTTCATACATCCATTCACTCACACATATCGTAATTTAGATCCTAATACGAGGCCGATAACCCCCTGATCAGGTATCCCCAGAGGTTTTGATTTGGTATGGGAACATGGGAGACTTTGTGACCACGACCTATTTAACGTGCCCCAGTCACCATTAGTGAACACGACGGTCTTTAGCCAGGTCGAAGCGCCGATCTCGCAATCATCAGAATTGTAGGCTCCGCCGAGGACAGAGCCCACAAACCTTCTGATGCGAGCCCGACGCTCTACTGACTGAGCTACCGCGGCTCAATATTGGTCCTTGTCCTATTCAGTACCTTCCTACTACATCCAACAGAAGCCACATTCCAAGACTGGTTTGATTGCCCCAACTATTTCGTTTTTTACACTATTTGCATTTCCCGCGTGGTCTCTTAGACCCCTTCACAGCAGTTTCGTTACCGTTCTTGTTGAATTAAATCGTCTAAGATTGAGTAGGGAATTTCGACAGAGAGCCTAAAATGGCAACAAACTTTACTAAAAAACGACCTGTGAATCTTACACAAAAAGAATTCAGGATATTGTTGATAATTGGTCGGAAATAGAGTACTGGGACAGTGAAATTTCGGAAATTTCAGATGAAAATGAAGACTTTTCAAGTAAGTCTTCACAAGAAGGATAATTCTACGGAAAAAATAACTTCAAATGGGATGTCCGGGAGGGGGGGGGGAGCTAATCGTGTAGTTAGAACACCAAGACACAACATTGTTTTACAGTTTCCAGGGCTGATCGAAAGCTGACCCTGAAGAGACATGGAATTTACGTAACTTATATAGTAATATAAAATGTATTTCATGTTAAGAATTGGATTATCTAAATTTAAAATGTATAGTAGTAATTATCTAAAGAATCTTTTATTAATATATTATATTAATCAACTTTATACGCACTTTAGTGAGCGAGGTCTGACCCCCTCCACACTAGTTACGAGACGATTTGTGACACAGCAGTTAAGAGTTAAAATTTCTCTGTAACAACAACACAGGTGTCTCACACGGTCATCTTAATAATACGACTCCTGAAGCCGTTCATTTCCAGCCACGTGCTATAATCAGGTTACTAACGGTTTTTATTTTCGTTCCTGTCAAATCACATGCGGAGTGGGCAGTTGTCATTTCCATCACGTCTGGGGGAGCGAGTTCGTTTCGCAACCGCCCGCGTTTAATATGCGATGTCGTCTTTTGGTTCTGGCAAGGTTTCAGAGCGGCGAGTTCTATTGAGGTTAGTTGCTGGACCGCCCGATATCGTTCAGTAGGTGTGAAAAGTGCGATCGAGACAGTGTCATTGAAAGTTAGCCCTTAGAGGATTAAAAGTGTAAGTACAAATCTTAATATTCTCCTACTTCCGGTGATCTCTTGAAACGGGGTAGTCTTAGAGAGAGGGGCTTTCAGAGTGTACAAACAAAACAGAAGAAAAATGAAGATTTTAATCACGCTACCCGAATGCTATCGTAAGATATATATTGGGGTTATTTAAATATTTAATTCCGGTCGTCTGACTGTGGTTATATTACGAGGTGTCTTTTCCTTCGGAACTAATCCCTGAACGTCACGAATAATCCGTTGTGTGCGACTTTAGTTAACAGACCTACCTACTTACCAGTTCTTAAGAAGTTTCTTAAAATTTTACTTGGGCTAAAGATGATTAATGTGCAACGTGTTGGAATATTGGGGCCGGTTCGGGATCAATCCGAGAACAGCACCTTGTAATTTTGAACCACGGTAAGATGACGAGGTCAACACATGAGCTGGCTTACAACTCTCCAATCTTCCACACCACGTCAACGTGAGGACATATGAGGACACAAAAAATTTAGCGTGCACTACCCCCGTGTAAAATTTCAACCAAGAGATAATATTAAAAATAACTGTCACAATGATTAAATCAAGGGCCTACCTTAGGCCCGGTGCACACATCCGGTTTTTAAACGTGCGGCGCCGCTGCGACACCGAAGCCAAACTATGCACACATGAACGTGAAATGACGCAAATTCTCATTTGCGCTATTTGAGACAAATATTCTATCGAAGAAAACGTGTTTATTTCGCTTACTTGGTGTAAAAAAAAAGTATATTTTGAAAAAAAAAAAAAAAAAAAAACGTTACTGGATATAATCATTTATTAATTATTATTTATATTCCATTTATATATGAAAACAAGGTATTTCAGAACGGAGAAGCGTTTGCGGCGCCGTAGGGAACTGCGGTACAAATTGCACGCAAGTTGGACGCGTGTCGCCGCAACGTCACCGGACGCACGTGTTCACTACTCCATTGGATTTAATGTATCTCATACCGCACTTGCGTTGCCGCAGCGGCACTGGGCTTTAGATAAGATGAGAACATTTTGAAATCGAGAACTTTTTCACTGATGCCAGCTTATGGATCGTATGACCCTACAAAGGAATTATCGGCGTAAACGTGCCAGTCTCTCTCTGCGTTACCCCACGGAGCTTCTGTATTACACCAATCCGTGATCTATGAAGCCAGATAGGTAGTCAATTAACGTCGCACTGGAGCAACGCAACGGGCTATTCGCGACGGTCCGGGATCAATCCCGAGGTGAGATATACAAGGACATCGCCTCGTGATTTTACACCACGGTCAGAAGACGAGGTCAACACCTGAGTTTGCACCCTCTCTCCGAACAGCCACACCATGCCACCGTGAGGATATTTAAGGCCACCACAGATTTAATGTGTATTAGTCCCCGCACACACGATGGTCTTTGGTTGGACCGAGTTTCGAGCTCGCAACACACCGGTTGCTTAATTCGTTTCTTTCCAAACTAGACTCGGATCTTTCCCTTACAGGATTGATCCCTGACCATCAATAGCCCGTTGTGTTGCTCTAGTATGACGTTTATTACACTTACCAATACCATTACCTCCCAACTGGACACCGCGGCCCCTAGAGTCGGCTTCTGAAACGCTATCAGAACGTAACGATACCTCAGTTTCAATGTGTAACAACTAAAAAACTATGACTTCGGAGATAATTCTGACAAAATAGATTGAACATGCCTTTGCCTCGTGTATGCTTCTATCACATATTTTGTTGTAACAACTACTTAGCATTGAAAAATCGAGTTGTTTCGCTTCGGAACTGGTAACTAATCGTTTCAGTAATCGTTTCGTACAGTAAACTCAAGTCACCAAAATTTTGACTTGTTACCCTTTAGAGCTGAGGTATAGATTCCATCTTGAAGTATTTTTTCATCTATTGCATGATATTATGCCCCAAATTAATTTTAAAGTCGTGTAATGAAATTTCCTTTAACTGTCATAAACATTTATGCGGACGAAACCCAAAAGGGGCGATATTTCTCAGGCGGATTCACCAAACAGGAAACAATGTGTGTATTTGAATCGTTTCAATAACTGTATATTTTGTAGTTTTATCTCGGCGTGAAGGGAGGCCCAGCCCCAACAAGAAGTGTTGAGTTAAAAACCCAACCGAACTTGCAGATAAAAACTTTCTATGTGATGTCTAACAGAAAAAAATATGATAAAGTTATCTGATAAAAGCATTAAATCGTTGAAAGGGTTCACACAAATTCCACTTCACTTTACAACCTACTGTGTTCTCGGCATGACTTCTAAGCAGTTTTGACATTCTTGTGTGGGACCAATTGAATTTTTCCAAATGATCCTTTTCAATGGAAAAAGGACAACACGATCATTCCAAGGGATTTTGTTCTATGAAAAGAACCAATGATATTTTCACAAAGGATCATATTCTAAGGAATGGAGACCATTTGTATTTTTTTCAAATGATTCTAATCTAGGGAAAGGACCAATGGTGTAGTTAGGAAGGAATCTATTCTAAGAAAAGAACCAATAGTATTTTTCCAAAGAATTCTATTTTAAGGAAAGGAGACCAATAGTATATTTTCCTCAAAGGATTCTATTCGAGTTTGATTCCTGACCGTCGCCAATAGCCCATTGTGTTGCTCCAGTGTGACGTTTATCAAATACCTACCCACCTACCAAATGATTCTATTCTAAGGAAAGGACCAATGATATTTTCCCAGAGGATTCTCTTCGTAGGAAAGTAACAATAGTATTTCTCCAAAGGATTCTATTCGTAGGAAAGGACCAATAGTACTTCTCCAAAGGATTCTATTCGTAGGAAAGAATCAATAGTATTTCTCCAAAAGATTCTTTCTAATTAAAGGACTAATAGAATTTTTTCAAAGGATTCTTTCTAATTAATGACTAATAGAATTTTTTCAAAGGATTCTATTCTCTAAGGAAATGATCAACACAATAGTTCCAACGGTTGATAGAATTCACGAATTCTTTCAACCAATAGGTGTGGTTATTTCGTCATAAGTGCATTGCGGGGTAAAAAAAAATGCGACATTTCTCGGTAGGTAGTTAATTAACGTCACAGTAAAGCAACACAACGGGCTATTGGCAACGGTCCGAGATCCCCCGACGGGAAAGATCCAAGGACAACGCCTCGTCACTTCGAATCACAGTCAGGTGACGAATACAACCCCTGAGCTGTTACCCTACTCTCCTAACTTTCACACCACGCAAAGGTGAGATCATTTAAGACCATAACAGATTTAAAGTGCACTAGCTTCCGTATGCAGACGGTGCTTGGCTAGATCGAGTTTCGAACTCGTAAACCTCCAGTAGCTAATTAGTTGCTCTTTTATGTGGGCTATTGCGGCTCACCACATTACTCGGCAATCTCACGATGCTCAGAAAAGGTTTATGAATTCCAATTTTTGATACTGCTTTTTACTGCGGTAAAAGACACATTTGTAGAACCAATTAAGAGGGTCCGGGACACAAAAATCGTCAAATTTTCGAAATTTTTTTTTATTATTTAAAAAAATTCTCTGTGTTTTTCTGCTTAAAATGACGTCTAAATCATGTTTCTATCTTAATTAGAACTAGAGATATAATAATTTTTGTGGTGCGTTGTTTTAAAAATCTAACACTCTTGACAGTTGTTGTCATGGCAACAACTTCTATACTTAAAACTTTAAATGCGTTTTTCTCCATGATATATTTTTTCAAGATTTCCTGTATTCAAATTGCTATAAGTCGAAAACCTATAAAGTTTAAGAGTTGAAATTTGGAATATATCTTTTTCAAACATTATACTTTAATTTTGATTCAGCAAATTTGAAACAAATATTTACTTTTAAAAATATGACTTTAAAAAAAAAGTACCTTAAAATTTTCAAAAATTTTCATTCAAATATTTTTTATTAAATTAATATTTTTTAAATTGCTGAATCAAAATTAAAGTTTATAAATTTGTGAATAATTTACTGCAAGAATTTTGAAAATGGATCAAGAATATTTTGAGCCTTAGCAATTTAAAATGACCCCTCTTTTTTTCAAAAAATTTTAATTTATAATTTTTAAAGTAGTTTTGGAAAATTTTTTTGTTGGGATTTTGCTTATTATTTAGATGGGTAATCAGTGCAAAAAAATTCTAAATTCTAAATTAATTAATAAAATTTTTTTTTCAATGTGTCCCGGACCCCCTTAATTTATTATTTGTGTATTAGTTAGCTGCTTAATGCACCATTGCGAGCATTTCGATAATATATACACTTCAAACTAGAACCGGTATAATTTGCAATTGCATGCCATCCAAAAGCAAATGTTTACACCATAAAAACAACAGCGCTCTATCTGGGCGATCAGTAAACACGATACAACACGGTAGTACGGTGATGCGCAATATTCTGTTCCTGACCTAATGGAATCGTTTAAGGTTTCTTGAACATGTTTATTTTCATACGACCATGAGATATTAACTGAGAGGTCGCATCATATTTGCAATTTTAACAAGTAGTGTTATAAGAGTTCATCTTTGTTTCTCTACCGTGACATGCACCATACGACTTAGAAAATATATCCGAACTTTTAAAGTTTCCGATGTTATTTTTTTTCTCCGTTGTTATTTCTACACTTGTTCTGCATCCGTTTTTCAACCTTTTTATTTATTTGACTCTCCTTTTGTGGTTTATACATTTCACCTATTTCATATTTTAGTATGTTGTGCCAACGACCCACCTGTCTAGTGGTATAGGTGTTGGAATCGGGATCGGAAGGTTCCTGGTTCGAATTTAGGGATGCGACATCGATGTCGATGTTTTCAAAAAATGTTCCAATTTTTCCAATACATCGATAAAAAAACTCCAATACATCGATGTCGATGTTTTCAAAAAATGTTCCAATTTTTCCAATATATCGATAAAAAAACCTCCAATACATCGATGTTTTTTTAAAAAACATCGATGTATTGGAGTCGATGTTTTTGTAACATCGATGTTTATACTTGTCGATGTTTTATTTTTTAAATGAAAAAAGTACCGTTTTAAAAATTTAAAAAATAACCAAGTAGCATAATTTTTATAATCAGCAAATTAAACATAATTTTAGACCAAAGTGGCAAAGAAAAAAAAATATTGGAGCCGATGTCGCATCACTAGTTTTCTCTAAACCAGTTTTAAGAAATGGGGAGAAACGTTTAAATACTCTGAATTTTAAAAACATCGATGGTTTGGGGGCGATGCATTATCAACATCGAAGTTTTAATTTTGAACATCGATGTTTTGCTTTAGATGTCGCATCACTTAGTGCTAAACCATTTTTAAGAAATGGGGAAAAAAGTTTAAATAAACTGAATTTAAAAACATCGATGTTTTTTGGGCGATGCATTATCAACATCGATGTTTTAATTTTGAACATCGATGTTTTGCTGTAGATGTCGCATCACTTAGTGCTAAACCATTTTTAAGAAATGGAGGAAAAAGGTTTAAATTCACTGAATTTTAAAAACATCGATGTTTTTGGGGCGATGTATTATCAACATCGATGTTTCAAAACATCGATGTTTTGCTGTTGATGTAGCATCACTAGTTCGAATCCGGGGTCAGGGCATGGATATAATTGTGCTGTCCTCCGTTAGAGGTATTGATAACCGCCCATTGGATGCTCCTTCACAAATGACCATCGCTTTCGTATCCGTGACCAAAGGCGTTAGGATAATGCACCTCTCCTGCTGCAGTTTGAAAAAAGTATGTTTAAATGTCGTCAAGTTTTTTTACGTAGGTAGGTATTAAAATTAACGTCGCACTGGAGCAGTACATCGGGCTATTGGCGACAGTCCGGGATTAAATCCGAAGGGAAAGATTCGAGGACAACACCTCGCAATTTTCAACCGCGGTCGGATGTCGAGATCACACCTGAGCTGACATCCCTCTCTCCAAACCTCTACACCACGTTAACATAAGGATATTTGGACGTTGAGGAGGTTGAACACGACGGTTTTTGTTTGAATTTGTTACTCTCCCAACCGCTTTTCAATCCGTGTTCGGGCATGGGTGTTTGTAAACGTATGGTGTAAAGGCGGCTGGTGCACCTTAAATCTGTCGTGGCCGAAAGTCCTCACGTTGGGTTGGCGTGGAAGTTTGGAGAGTGGGGTGCCAGCTCAGGTGTTGCTTCGTCATTTGACCGTGGTTCAAAATTACGAGGTGTTGTCCTCGGATCTTTCCCTTAAGGGACTGATTCCGGACCGCCGTCAATAGCCCGTTGTGTTGCTCTAGTACGACGTTAACTAAAAATTACCATTACCAATTACCCAACCGCTTTTCCATATAGGTATGGTATTGCACGTATTTTGATTATCGTCGTACTGGAGCAACACAACGGGCAATTGACGACGGTCCGGGATCAATGCGAACGGGAAAGATCTGAGGACAACACGACGTAATTTTGAACCACGGTCAGATGACGAGACAACATCTGAGCTGGCACCCCACTTTCCAAACTTGCACACCACGCCAACGTGAGGACGTTTGAGGCCACGACGGATTTAACGCGCACCAGTACCCTTGGTACACGACAGTCTTTGGCTGGATTCGAACTCGCATCCCGCCGGTTACTATTCCAATGCTCTTCCAACCGGAAAACCGTGGCCCTCTTTTCCAAAAAGGATAAAGGCTTGTAATACAGACACCTAGTTTGTAATTTTAATGCATTTGTAATTTAAAAGTGAAGAACGCAATCCATATACTTTAATCTTTGTTTCTATATACCACGACAGCAGTACCTAAGACTAGAGTGCCTATATAATAAGAGTGGCGACATACGGGAAACATTTTCTGATTGGCTTAGAGACCTTTTCTACCGCCCGAGGCGGTCTTTTCCTAGCTCCCATTGACTTGACATGGGAACTTTTTGTGTGTTCGAGAAAAACGTGTGTATATTAAATTAAAAAGAAAATATAGCTTATTCAAGTTCCATTTCGTGTTCTAGAATGTTTATTTATCATTATTTTAGTGTTTTGTCAGCATAAATGTGAAGACTTTTTAAGTAAATAGCTTTTTTTGAACAACATGGTGTTTCCCGCAATCTAAGTTAGCTCGTTGTGCAATCCATCTCATCAATTACGCATGTAATTGAGCGTTTATATGATTTATTTATACCGAATGTATCCATATTATAACAATCATATGCTTTTTGTTCTCCTTGAAAAGATATATTAACTCACCCAACAACCTTCTTTGAGACGATTCTGGTAGAAAAATGGCAGACGCGCATGCGCATTGTGCCAAATTTGGTCCCTTGTCGCCACTCTTATTATATAGGCACTCTACCTAAGACTTAGAAACGAAATTTATACTTTAAATGCTTTAAAGTTTCGTTTATTATTTATTCAGTAGTATCTCCATACCAATCGTTCTTCACGGTTTCGTTTTGGAAACTAGGCGTTTGTAGTTTACTAGGGGACTCCGTCCCCTGCTCGCCAATCCCCGCAATCCCAACGCTAAGCAATCCTATTTGGTTTGCTTCACACTCCAACACCCCCTTCGTAGAGTTTTCAATCCTCTGCGACGGCGAAGCTATCTTAATAATTCGTATATTCCTGATTGGACTTTCCGTTCCATGACGTCACAGCGAGCTTCACCAAGGCCGTTTCATGTTTCATCGTCTCGATGAACAATTTGTACACTTTCACGAAATTATACTTTCATTGCATGGAATTTATTTATAAACCAATTTTACAAATAATTATACCATAAGAAAGAGTTCATTCTAAGCTTTCACGTGGCTTTTTCAAATTTTAAAACAAATAGTATTAAAATATAGATATGACAGTTTTAGTTTTATATGGGAAATGACGATCTAAAAAATACAAAATTTGTATGACCAACTTTCAATCGCACCGAATTTATTCATGAACCAATTTCCAAAATAAATATACCATAAGAAAGGGTACATTCTAAGGTTTCCAGTGATGTTTTCAAATTTAAAAATTAATAGCAATAAGCTATTGATATGACAGTTTTAACAAAAAAGTAACCAAAATGTCCCGATTTTTCCCGAATTTCAAAAAACTATTATCAGGAACCCAATTGAAATTTCTAAAAAAACTCGTCGAGCTGCAAAAATTGACGTTTAGAGGTACTCTAGAAAAAAAACTCACGGCTGAAGACTGAAAATTTGTACTTCTTTTGCTCACTCGCGTTAGAAATTTTGCTTTTTTCGATTTTGACACAATGCACTCTGAACTAAAAGCCACATAGGAAAAAATTTTCTTCATCATGTTCCCTGTACTATTTTGAACTAACCATGTTGATTTCGTAATTTTCTTATTCGTACTTTCTCGGGAAACTGTATAAGAATCGAGCGAAAAAAGCGAGTTTTCAATTCTCTGGTTCTCAACTTTTTTTTAATATAGAGAGATAGATCTATAGCAATAATATTTCATGTTTAAGTATGCGTATTGTCATATTTTTTTATTTTATAAGATAAAGGTTTGTAACTTGGATTAAGATAAAGGTTTGTAACTTGGATTTCTAATTTCAAAAGCTTATCAAAAGAAGAGAAATATGTTTATTTCATGAATAGGGAATGAAAAAGTACGACAAAATTTACTAAGTGAATTGATAATTGTGCATTGAAACCTTTTATATTGTACTAAAAAGGTTCAGAATTGTCGAGAAACAGTGTCTAAAACGGAACACCTAGCGATGGGTCTCAAAAAGACGAAAAATATTTTACCTCAAACATGAGTTTTTTCTACCGTAAAAATTAAATAACTTCACGTTTTTATTTTTGCTCTTAATACATTAAACTTCTGCTTATTTTGCAAAATAAAAATTATGTTTGTAGTCAAGTAAAAACACATATAATTTTCATCTCAAGTTTGCTCTTAATACATTAAAATTCTATTTATTTTGAAAAATAAAAATTATGTTTGTAGTCGAGTAAAAACGCATGTACATTTAATCCCAAGTGAATTAAAAAAAAATGAATGGTGGTATAAAAAACGTAGACCTTCCTGACTGTATCGTAAACGAAAAATTATTTTGTCTGATGTTCTTCAGGATATAATCTGACCTAATTCTGCATTTGACTTATGAATGCTTGAGTGAATATTACGTTTGACCAAAATATGATTGATCGAATTTTTTTGAACACAGGATGCCTATTTCTGCGTAAAAGACCTTGGAATGATCTGGCACAGTGATTGTTATTTTATTCTAGCAAGAACGACTAAACTTTAAATAAAATTATGATTTGTGTGACACAATCGGTTTACCTACTAATTTGTTAGTCATGATAATGTAATGTAAGCCTTCCCATCAATTAATTTTAAAATCGTAGTTACTTCATCGATTACAAACAATATTTCATGAATTATCGATTGCTGCTCGTATAAAAAATTATTAATTCAACATTGGATAGCATTAGCAGGTAGATAGCATGAGCAGGTAATTGTGGTATAGAATTCTTGAACAATTCTCCTACATATTCTTTCTTCCACCAATGTTTTTGGTTCCATGCAATCAACACTTAGTCGACTCTTTTCCTCTAATTCATATTTCTAAAGAAACTAGTTCACTGTTTTCAATACTTTTCAGTGCCACAATATCCACCAAAATTTCTGAACTTGCATTGAATCTCAAAAAATGGTATGAGGCTGTATGAATCTTATTGTGAGCAAATATAATCTCCCTTCTATATAGCTGTCTGCACTGATTTGCAAAGTTAGTTGGTTTGTTCTACACTTTAATAATCTTCAACCGATAAGCTTGTCACGTAGAAATAATTAACAATTTGGAGAAAGGGAATTTAAAGGTTTATGGAAAAAGGACAACAGCAAAACACAACAGTTGGAATTATAAATGAATAATATTCAACGATATAACAAAAAAATAATAATGGAGTGTTTGTTTTTGTTTGTACATTGAATATTTTCGACCCATTTCAAGTTTTCTATCCGTTTTGGACCCTTCTGATGCCAAATCCGCCTCTTGTGCGTTTGGTGTCGGTCTGTCTGTATGTATGTGCCCTATACACGTCCACACGGTTTAATATATTTTCATGGCAATTTGCATACAGTGAGTACTTATCTTCATTTAGTGAGTCAACTTGGTTTCAAAAGCATGTCTGTCCATCTTTATGTTCTATGTTCGATTTTGTGTTTGTACAGGCATCACATGAATTTTATTCCTTATATTGGATTACCATATGCTTCATTTTATAAATTGAAGACCTCGGGGGTAAAAAATAATAACCCACATTATTGTAGTTTAGAGATAAACAGATTTATATTTTCATAAAATATTTACTTTTACATATTTCAAATTTAAAAACGTATTGCTAAACATTTATTGTACATAATACCCTCCTTAAAAATGTCCTTAAGAGAAAAAGTAATAAAATCAACATTTATTGCAATTATAACACACTGAATAATTTTAATGTAGCTATAAATGTGAAGGTTATAATTTTTGTCATGAAATAATAGTTAAAGAATGAAGATGAAACATAATATTATAACATATTTCGTAAAAATAAAGCGTCGTTACTCTTAACGTTTTGACACATTAAAAATTACAAGACTGATAGAAATGATCATGTCACAAGAATATTGGAATTTAAGAAATCAGAAAGATTTTCAAACTTTCATCATCTTCTTCAATGAACATATTATCTTCATTATTTGGACCATTGCATTTTAGGTTATCATACAATTCACTGTATATCGGTGGTATCCATCTCAAACAAGACATTTCATCCTTGTATTTGGGAGCAGGAATGGGTAACAATGAAGTGTATTCAGGTGGGAACTGAACTGTGGTCACTTCACACTCTCCTCTACCACGTCTCATGACATTTACTACCTTCTCAATTGGGAGTGGGCTATAACAATGTCTGTGAAATATTTTGAATGGTTAGGCAGCTTTGAAAGACACTAAAGCACAAGTTCGAAGGGAAATTGGGGGATTTTCTTCATCAATGTTCCTTTTTTTTTTGTGGAAACAAGCATTCAGTTTATATGTACTTATGAAATCATTCTGTATCTGGGAATGCCCAACTGTTCCAGTGAATCTTTTGAGGATTGGAATGGTTCCACTCAGGGACTCATTACGGGAGATCCTCTACAGCTGGGATGCACCAACATTGGCAGAGGCTGTGACCAATGCTTTTGATTGAATCTATACCACTACCCCACTACAATATTGCTTGTCCATGGACACGCGAACAACAACAACAAATCATTCTGTATCATTTTGGCTACATAGAATGGTTTGGTTACAGCGCATTTCTCCAATATCTGAACCCATTCATCTGGTGAATATACAAATTGTACATGTCGTCTAACATACTTTTCGACAAAAGCAAAATCACGGTCACTTGGTAACATTGTGTGTCAGGAACAGGAAAATGGTGTTCGATAGTGACAAACTTATCTTCAGAAACTATCCGTAAATTATTTTCTTTACAATAATTGGCCCTATAATCTGCATACAAACTACATAAGGTATAATCCATAGACATATACTGACTATTTAAATTCTTTTTCCTGCTATAATGGATTTCATATTTTGGAAATAAATGTACATGCTCTGAACATGATTTACGTCACTGTCTCTGTACTTATAAGGGTGGGTTATGGTTATGGTTATTTGAGTTAATGTCGTACTAGAGGAACACAACTTATGAGAGTGAGATTCATGGTGACCTCGACCATCAAGAGGTAATGTAGAAGTGGTTTTAATTTTTTTAACAATATTATTAATACGTCCTACACGACTCTGTACACCTAAAATGCTTTCAAATGATCTGTTGCATACTATCAGTTGGTGAACATTTACTCCCATATTGTAAATGACAGACACAGAGCGCCAACTATTCCTTTTCGTATACCTACGCTTTACATTTTCAGTTTTTATTAACCCAAAAATAAAGCTGTTCCGGGCATTTAAGTCTTGCAGCTTTAAAATGTATCAAATAAATTCTGTCTCTCATCTTCACCGATTCTGTCGAATTATTTTTTTGGGCATCTACAATCTTGACCCATTTCTGCTGATTTCACCTTGGAACCTTTCCCACGGTACTGCCTATAATTTTCTCCCAGTATAATTTCCATTAAACTGGCTGGAATGATGTAAAAAGTAATAACCCACATAAATCCAATATGAGCAGAATAATGAGTACAAACAGTGTTAACATTGTAAAAAGACTAAAATATTATTTATATAATGTCTAATAATGCTACAATGTATTGGTAAATATTGCCCTAATAAGCATTTTATATTACAGCATGTAAATAGTTATAAACCACATTACAGACAATGGCGTTAAACACACACACACATAGCTACATAAAATCTGCAAAACTTACGTGCACAAGTTCTTCTGATGAATTCTAACCATCAGGGAAAGCTACAATGAAATCAGGATCGTTTAAACTATCATCACTGTTAAAATTATGATCACTTTCCCTGTTGTTCTTCTTATAACGCACTTTTCTTTTGCTAAACGCATGCCTCAAACCTCACTGTCCTCCACCTTAACAGTGTGGGTTGTGATTATTTATTACAGAGTTGTGTGGCTTATTATGAAAATGCATCAGTATTATGCTGCCATTTCTCAACAGAAACTCGTACTACTTGAGCTGAATGAAAGCTCATGTTGGATAAAATTATTTACAGTAGGTAAGTGGGTACAGCTACACTCTACGTTTATGAGTGATGGCAACGGCTTGGCGAATTTTTTGGCGCACGATAAATTAAGGCAACCCATCTTTCGTAACTGTTGTTGTAGTTTTCATGGCAACCTCGGCAAAGGGAAACTTTCAATTTTCATTTTGAATTCCAAAATCCGTTCAAGTCGTTTGATTACATTGATTCATTTGAAATTTTTTCTTTCCTCCCATTGGTTATTTTGTTTTTAATATATCCTTTGATTGCATTGGTCCTTTTAAATCGTTTTCTGTGATATCATTGGTCCGTTTATTTGTATTTTGACAGTTGTGGAATTTTTATTTTATCATAATAGTTTTCACGATAGGGTTAAGAGTTTTTTTTTTTTGACCATTTTCGTTTTCATTATTTTTTTACGAAAGAATTCTGACGTTATCAGGTTGTATTATTTCTTGCTTTTTTTTCTTTTGTAAATTTTTTTCTTTTTCAACATGCCCACTGTATTTAGTATCATTGATAAGTTTCAGGGTATTCTTACCCAACATTCGTAGCTTAGTTTCTCTACTGGTACACAAATGTGTTTTGATATGTGCTTAAACTTACTACTTTTTGTGAAAGTTTTTAAAAAATATACTTTTCAAAACGTTCTGAAATGTGCTTAAAAAGTGTGTTGTAAAAAGAAAAAAAATTGTGACAGAAAAAGAATTAGGAAATAATTCTTTCCTTGGCAACTTTAGAAGTGCGCAAAAAAAAAAAAAAAAAAAATCGCAAAGGCCATTGACATCGCTTATAAACGTAGAGTGTAGCTGTTCCGGTAAGTGAAATTTATATAAGATGTGAGTTATCATTTTTTACCCACTAGGTATTCAATTATCTATTAGTTTAGTGAATGAAGTATCAAACATTTCTTTATTATTATATTTAGATAAGTTTTATACAAAACACCCGAGTAAGTATACTTAAATCAACCATAATTTGGTAGTTTTGAAAAAATTGGAATGTATATTTAGAAAATCGATTACTTTGATTGCTTTACCAGTACTGCTAAACAGAATTATTTTTCAACAAATTTTTTTTTTTTATGGAATTTCAGCTCTGACACTTCATTTATTTCGAGTCTTATTTTTGTTCTTTGCGCTGATTGACTGTAAACGATTTCCGAATATTTGGAACAGACAATATTTTTCAACGAACTGGAAGAAAACGTAAACTCATGTTGGTTGATCACGAGCAGTAATATTTTCTGTTTCTTTTGCTCTGAATTAATTTTGCATTCCTAAATTTTGTACACTTTTTAGGAGTAAGTTGTGGCAACTGCAAGATCAAGAGATAAAAAGGAATCACAAATTAATATCTTTAGAACAACTTTTTCCCGAAATCTTTTATTTCGCTGTTTTTCTTTGTTTTCTGTTTTAAATATTTATTATTTCAAAAAATTGTGTTTCTTTTTCATCACACGCAACACCACCACAAAGTATTCGACTCAAAGTGGCAGGTAAGTCAGAATAAAGCAAATTTTAAGTGTAATTATGCCACTATTGATAGAATAATGCCGTTTTTGAAAGATAATTGGTAATTTTTTAGTTAACGTCGTACTAGAGCAACACAACGGGCTATTGACGACGGTCCGGGATCAGTCCCTTAAGGGAAAGATCCGAGGACAACACCTCGTAATTTTGAACCACGGTCAGATGACGAAGCAACACCTGAGCTGGCACCCCACTCTCCAAACTTCCACGCCAACCCAACGTGAGGACTTTCGGCCACGACAGATTTAAGGTGCACCAGCCGCCTCTACACCATACGTTTACAAACATCCATGCCCGGGCCCGGATTCGAACCAGGAACCTTCCGATCTAGAGGCTAACACCTTAACCACTATACCGGTTGGTCGGCCCGTTTTTGAAAGAATAATAATGTTTAAAAATTCTGTCATAATGACAGGAGAAGAATGCGAAATTACACAATGTCGCATGCCGTATGCTAGAGTACCACAAGTAAAAATATGTTGTTTTTGACTATGAGTGCGAGATCATTCGCCTAAATCTTAATTTTTATTAATTGAGTTGAACATGAAAAGAACTTAACAAAAGGAATTCTAAATCTCCCTCAAAATCGTCTTTTGTAGAGTAACTTTAGTGTCACCTTTCATCATTTTATAGCTTTGTCATACAGCAAGTGTGCGATGTATGTAAAATATATTACATGAATGGATATGAATGTATAGGATTTGTGTCCAAAGTAAGTTGTAGAAAGTATAAAGATGATATATATATGGCGAAAGGTGTTATAATATTATTTTATTCTATGAAAGACATATGTGGTAATATATTTTGATCATGTCTTCAATCTAGAGTTAGACAATTGAAATCGAGTAAGGTCGGGTATTTTGCTAGTAACATAATAAACATCATTTGTTTATTATGATTTACCACAAGATAGTTTTTCAAAACTCTAAGATGCCATTATCAAAATTACAAAATAAAACATAATTTTTTATGAAAAAACAACTATGGGGAAAATATCGTCTGCCATCCAAGTCTGATGACTCTTTTGAACCTGAACTCCCTTATTCTTTAAATTATTTATCGTTTGCACGGTTTTACACATGACAATATTGTTACTTCGAAAATGATTTCTCATCTGATGCACCAGTAACTTCTAATATAGCTCTTAGAGCATAATAGGCTTAGGCAAAGCAGTGCTTAGGAGATCCATACTCACTCATTCACAGAAATAAAAATGTTAGTTACAAATAAATAATTTGTTGATAATTTCAATAAAAGACATTTTGTGTCAAGCTACAAGGGTTGTTCAAATGAAAGGGTACGAAACTACACTGTGGTATAAATGAAGACATTATTCAAAGTAAACACCATAGGCCTGAGCACAACGATCCTATTGATTAACGAGCCTTGTTTTCCAGAATTCCGGTGGCCGTGACGAGACCCAGTCCATCACAGCGTCCTTGAGTTCGTCGTCCGAGTTGAAGCGCTTCCCTTTCAGATGTTTTTTCAGCGGACCAAACACATGGAAATCGCAGGGCGACATGTCCGGGCTGTAGGGCGGATGGTCAAGCTGCTCCCACTTGAACTTGGCCAGTTCCGCGTGTGTTACCCTTGATACGTGTGGACGCGCGTTGAAATTATTATCAAATTATGCCGTTATCATGGAGCAGAACCACACACCCCGTGAGCAACCCCGGTCTTTTGTTCTTGATGGACATGCGTAGGCTTCGGAGTGCCTCACAGAACACATCGGAGTTAATGGTTCTTCTGTGCTCGAGGAATTCAACAAGTAGCGGACCTTGGACGTCGGAAAAGTCGGCGAGCAACACCTTACCGGCTGACGCCACGACTTTGAACTTTTTAGGGGGAGGTGACCTCGCATGCTTCCACTGCATGCTGTCACGCTTTGTCTCTGGCTCGTAGTGATGGCACCAGCTCTCATCACCTGTGACGATCCGCTCCAGGAAAGCGGGGTCTTCATGATACCGAAACAGATGTTGAAGTGCTAGCCCCATACACAGTTCCTTTTGCTGGTCGGTGATCTGCTTCGGAACCCCCTGCGCGCACACCTTCCGACAACGCAACCTGTCGTGAACAATTGTCCACACTGTTCCAAACGCTGACAACCACCTTCACCGCCAACATTCGCAATGTGACACGCCGATCACTTCTCACTAGGTCGTCCACCTTGTCGATGAGATCGGCCGTGATGACCGTGTTTGCCTGGCCTGCTCACGGGTCATCAACCAATCACTCACGGCCTGCACGAAAACGGGCACTCCATTTTCTCACTGACTTGTCACACACACAGTCTTCCCCGTATACGGTCACCATCCGGCGATGAATAACGGCCGGTTTAACACCTTCCGCTGTCAGACATCGGATAACGCCTCGCTGCTCTTCAATCGTCGAATTTTGCAATGTGAACGCCATCCTGTCGTCACACACGCACTGCCACGTCAGTTGGACGGCGCTCTTTATAAGAGCCTCTGCTCTCTCCTGCGCATACGGGCGCACGCGCATGCTCCGATCCACGCAGGAGATTCCAATCGCATCCCTAGATGTCTCGCTACGCTCTCCCATCGCGGCATAGGCAAATATGTTAACGGTTACGTAGTTACGACGTTTCGTACCTTTTCATTTGAACACCCCTAGTAAATATAGGTGTCGTTTCTGTTTCCTGTACTTATTGCAAGTGTTATGAACATGACGTCAGTTGCCTTATTTTTACTATTTTCACCACTTCTCAAATAAAAATTCCTAGTAAGGAATTCCGCATTGATATAATTATGATAATTGATTGGTCTCTGAGACTTGCACACCTCAGCTTTGACTGCATTGCCGTTTGGAAATGGAAATAATTATTTTATTGGTTATTTTATACTGACAATCATCCTCTGTTAATAGTATTGTTTCATGGTATGCCTTTTTTTAGGTGACGCAATTGTTTGTGATTCCAAAGCATCAGTGATATAACGATAAAAACCTCTTTTTTTAGTTACAGTCAACATGAAGATACTGATGATGGTTGGAATGGTTCTGGTGGTCAGTCTGTGTTGTACGCAAGCAGACGAAGCAAGTAAGGTCGCATTCCTTCAAGGTTTTGATTTTGAAAGGTTTAAGAGCTCAATAAAACAATTTTTGAGAAAACTTTTAATGTGATTGTACTAGCGCACCTCTAAGGGAATAATACACGCAATCGGAGTCAATCTTTGTTAAAGAGGATGATACAAGGGGCGGCATGAGGAGGGAAAGGGATTAGTTTTTCTATAAACTAAAGTTGGGGTACTTTTGATGTAGATACCTCCTGAGTACACAAATCACCAGTTAAATTTTCGTAAAGAATGGAAATCTGTGAGGTTCTCCAACCAACAACACTGATGAATGTTGGTCGGAAGGAGTCATTGGGTCCCTAAAGGAACGTTGGTGGGGGTGTTCTTGGACAGTCCTCCGGGTCAGGAGCAAGGGAGGACGAACGTGCTAGGGCCCCCTTTTTTAATTGACTAATAGACTTTAATTACATAACATTAATAAGTAACAACATACAGTTCAATATCGGTCTATGCATGCGAAAGAATCATCGCACGTCTGTCCTCCTCTGCCCCCTAGTTGAGTTTCTCCTCTTTACCCATCCCGTGGTACTTACCCGGATTTGGAGGACCCAAGGACACCCCCACCAACATCCCTTTGGGGACACAATTGTTCCTTCCGACCAACATACATCAGTGTGTTGGCTGGAGAATCTCACAGGCTCCACTAGTCTAAGTGGTCCTTAAAAGGTAACAAGAGTTTCTGAAGCAACCGTCCGAACGCGCTAAGACACTTGTACCGACTTGTTGATGTTAGGACATTTGTCCCAACACTTAGACGTTAGACATTTGACCCAACATGTTGACGTCAGTACATTTGTCCCAACAACGTTAAGACATTAGTCGAAATACATTAAAACAAAAATGTCCTAATGTGCTAAAAGAAACGTCCTTATGTGTTTGAAAAAATGTTTTAATATGTTTGGACAAATATCTTAGAGGGTTAGGACACCTGTGACAAATATTCTAATGTGTTACGAGAAATGTCCTAATGTGTTCGAACAAATGTGACAAATATTCTAATGTATTAAGAAAATGGTTCGAATGTGCTTGAAATAATGTTCAAATATGCTTGGAAAAATGTCTTAGAGGGTTAGGAGAAATGTCTTAAAGGGTTAGGAAAAATATTTTAGTGTGTTTAAAAAATGTTCTTATGGGTTACGACAAATGTTATGAGTTATTTTAAAAGCATTTTGAAAAATTCTAGCACTTTTCATGAAATTAAGTTTTTTTTTTTTAACGATGGATCATACCTTTTCCAGGTAGACTTGGTCCAGAAGAAAGACGTACTCTTTTAGATGACGACGTATTCTCAGATGACGTTCCGACGAGGAACTTCAACCCCAATTCCAGGTACGTAAGTGGAACGGGATGAAGGCGTTGTTTTCGAACGCAAAAATGTTTCAAACCTCCAAGTAGTTTTAACAATATATCTCGTCCATCGTGATCTGACCAACTTTGTTAACGACGAGATAACTCGTCAGCAAGATATTGCCTATTTTTTAATGGTGCGTCCATCAAGTTAGGGTCAGTTCTGCTAAATACTGAAGAGATACCTCGTAGAAACATCCACCAGGAGGGTTAAATTAGAATGTACGTATTTCAAATCCAATGAAAATCCACAAATTAGGGGACGTTAATGATTCTTGAGAAAATAGTCCCCAAGATAATCAAGAAAAAAAAGCTCAGACTTATTTTAAAATTGTCCTACAAATCACGCACGAAACTGTCTCTCATATACTTGTAAATTCATGTGAAAATGTTGGCATGGTCTGAAAGATTGAAGAGTGGGATGCTAGCTTAGATGTTAACTCACATGACTGTGGTTCAAAAATTAAGAGGGGTTACCTTTCGGGATTGATTCTAGACTATCGACAATCGCCTGTTGCTTCGATGCGACGTTAATGCGTCTACCTCCACATCCACCATTGCCATGAACACCTAAGTGACAATGGATTTAGTGCAGTGATATGTCGATCACTCACCATAATAGAATTTATTGCAATTTTGCTCCTAGTAATCGATGCTGAACAACTGCCAGATTCGGATATAATTACCTAGTTTGTAGCTTGGCAGTCAACAAGAATGACATTAGTGTTTTTGTTATGCTATCCAATTTTCACCATGCCAATACCAAGACATCATGCGACTGTCATAAAAGTCCAACAAACGAGTTCGAATTTTGGTAGGTAGATAAGGATCCAAGAAGCCTTGTAATTTTGAACCACTGTCAGATAACGATAAAAACACCTGAGCTTCCACCCGACTCTTCAAACTTCCACACCACACCAGTTTAAGAACATTTGAGCCCACGACAAATTCAATGTGCACCAGCCGGGGCCGTGTAAAGGACGTCTTTGGCTGGAGCGAGTTTCGAACTCGCAATCCTCCGCTTGCTATTCCATGGGCCCCTAATTATTTTGGGACATATGGGATCCAATCTTCACCATGTCAATGTCATTGTCATAAAAGTCTTACAGACTAGTTCAGAGTAGGGATGCGACATCGACAGCAAAACATCGATGTTCAAAATTAAATCATCGATGTTGATAATACATCGCCCCAAAAGCATCGATGTTTTTGAACATCGATGTTTTTAAAATTCAGTGGAATTGAACTTTTACCCCATTTCTTAAAACTGGTTTAGCAACTAGTGATGCTACATCGACAACCAAACATCGATGTTTTGAAACTCTGATGTTCAAAATTAAAACATCGATGTTGATAATGCATCGCCCCCAAACCATCGATGTTTTTAAAATTCAGTATATTTAAAGTTTTGCCCCCATTTCTTAAAACTGGTTTAGCAACTAGTGATGCGACATCGACTCCAATACAATATGTACCTCCATGTATATCATACATTTGGATGTGCTTTATAAAACATCAATGTTTTGAAAACATCGACATCGATGTCGCATCCCTACTTTTCAGACCCTTCACACTTGGCCACTTTGGTCTAAAAGTATGTTCAATTTGCTGATGGGGGATGAAAATTATGCTACTTTGCTATTTTTTAAGTTTTTAAAACGGTACTTTTTTATTTAAAAATAAAACATCGAAAACGTAAAAACATCGACAAGTATAAACATCGATGTTACAAAAACATCGACTCCAATACATCGATGTTTTTTTTTAAAACATCGATGTTTTGAAAACATTGACATCAATGTCGCATCCCTAGTTCAGAGATGTTATGTCCAAATAATCCACATTTTATGAACTCACAATCTATTTTTCTTTGCTGCAGACAGCAGAAGTGTGCCCGGAATTTCGAGGACTGTGCCTACACCAAGTGCTGCAACGAATGCACTCGATGTGCCTGCGACCGCAACGGACGGAACTGCCGCTGCGGCGGAAAGAACGAACTCGCTCTGTTCCTGGGCGTGTGCAGGGGCTGAACCTTCACGACAACGACTCCCGAGCTTGTAAATTTCCGTCCAATCCATTCATTTTTATGTGCTGTTTATGGGACTTTGGGTTTTGTTTTCTTCCACACTTGATATGTACCTCCATGTATATCATACATTTGGACCATTAAAAGTGCGTTGTGACTTGTTTTCCCTTTGTTATGAGATATTTACTACTTGACTTCTGACAGGGTCTTGGTAGTCCAGTTGGAAGAGTAAATGGATTTACAACCGGATTAAACGTGGCCCAGCCAAATACCGTCGTGTTCACGGATTTACTGTCGGTACACGTTAAATATGTCGCGGCCTCAAAGTCCTTCCGTTGGTGTGTGTGTGAAAGTTTGGAGAGTGAGATGCCAGCTCAGCTGTTCTCGTCCTCTGACCGTGGTTCAAAATTACGAGGTGTTGTTATTGAATATTTCCCTTCGGGATTAATACTGGACCGTCGCCAATAGCCCGTTGTGCAGCTCCAGGACGACGTTAATTAACCATCTACCTACCTACTGTACTATGGAAGATATTTTAAAGAACTATTTTTTTGTCTTTTTTACTGTGTCCAAAGACCAAACGTCGACTTAGAGCAGAACATTATTAACTGACATTTTTTGGAAATCATTCTTTGATACTAAATGTTTGTTTTCATGTCGACGAGAAATATATTGAAATATTTTAATCTGTTTGGGAAAACACAATGAAATGTATTCATCTCTATTTGAAAATAGCTGAAACGGCTGTACACTAACTTTTTGTCAGTAAATGAGTTTCGAATCGATGTCGACAATAAACTGTAGGAACTTGAAATTTTAAAAACCACCTTAATATACAATTATCTGCAGGCAAATTAGTAAAGCTTTTCTTGGTGTGCATATCCATTGACTTGATTTTGTCTGGTATACCTTGGCCAAATTTAACCTCTGCTCCATAAAAACCCAACCCAAACAACCATTTCTTTCATTGTCTTCCAAAGGATATAAGAGTTTGCAGTCCATTTGGTACAAAAGGTGATCTACAATAATGGACCGAACGCCAGCAGATTTGCATAAAATCTTGACTACTTGTCTGGGGGTGTTTTTTGTGGATGGCCTGGGACCTTTGCATGTTGTTCCTGGTCAATTGAACGCCTACATCAACATTTTGGACAATCCGGTTCTTCCTACGCTTTGGCAATTTTATGGAATGGACGAATGTTACATCCAGGACTACAACGCTTCATGTCATGTTGCAGCCTCTTTCAAGCAGTGGTATCAAGATATGGATGAAAACGTCTTCCCTGGCCTGCTCAGAGCCCCGACCAAACCTCATAGAACATTTGTGGGAGACTAGTTAGAGCGACGCTTACAGACCAGGGAACCACGTCCGAAATATGCAGCTGAGCTGACGACATTCTTGCAGCAGGAATGGACACAAATACCCATAGCTGTGTATCACAACCTTGTTGAAAGCATGTCCAGAAGGGTAGCTATACTAAGTTACAGGCTTACTTGGCACAATAGGAATACGCCGAGAGCAAACGAAACAAATAGTTCCCAGCGCCTTGTACGATATTTGAATGCAATGAGGCACTGCAACTTATAAATGTGATTAATTTGTTAATCCCACACATATATAATGATTTTTGTGTCGTAATTAGCGTGAAATATTGAATATTTTGCCTTTTACGTGGAGCGTAGTAATTTCATTTAGAATCGCGCGCGCCAGCCAATAAGAGCCAACCAGCATTTTCCGCGCGCTCTCGATTCGTGTTGGCAACATTGGCAGATATTTAGTATTTACTTTTACTTACCTTTCAGCTTACGTGCGTTGCATTTGTTGTTAGAATTTGAATCTACATTTGTGTATTTTGTGATTAATTATGGAATTAACTCCGGATTCTAACTAAATTTCGCTGAATTTTATATATATTATGAATTTTTAAAATTGTGAAGAATACAACCTTCCCATAAGGGTTTTTAAGGAGGTTCATATCCTATTTATGGAATATCTGATGATTTATTTAGAGGACACTCAAGGTTATTCTATTTATTTTACAAAGTTATTATATTTTTTATTCTATTAAAAGTTTGTAGTAATGTTAAACAATAATCATTAAATAATATTTACGTACATTACTTACAAAAATTGTTATAAATATAGTTCTAAAAATTAAAAGTTAAAAAAAAATTATATGTTCTCTTCAATTTTATAAACTATTATATTTTTTAATGAGTAATATTTTTAGAATTCTTAAAATTTAAGATTGCTGTAATCTTGTGTACCCTCTAAATAAACAATCACCATCAGCCATAAGAAGTATATTGATTAATATTGAATGAAAATAACTCAATATTGTGAAATGTCGAAAACCGATATTTAGTATTATTGCCAGGAGGTCATTTTTACTCTGGGCAATATTGACCGACATATAGCACCCCGGCAAGAAAAGTGACAGCTCAAAATTGCAGCATTTTTGAAAAATCACAACTTACTATAAAACTTATATTAAAATACAAGTTTTAACTAATTGAAGTACAATCTTCTTTTAAATTTCAGGCAAGTATTTATTGCGGTAAATTCTATTATATTCTTTCGAACAGTAATATAACACTCTGGGGCACACCTCATGCATATTTTTCAATGACGAGCTTAAAAATTTCATTTGCTACCTGGGATACTTCTTTTTGAAAATTTTTAGGAAGCAATAACTTAAACAAATACCATTGCAAATTCAAAAAATATCTTTCGATATTATCTATTACTAACTGTATAAAAATGTCTTAAAACTACTATAATTGTGCTTTTCTTATATCAACTGACAGGCAAGCTGTCAAAACATTTACGTGCTAAATTTAAGGCCAAATTAGATTAATGCGCCAAGTTGGAAGCTTGTAAGTATGACATCTCCTCGAAACCTCTCACTGTAACCCAACAATAGACGGATCACTCACTTTACTCCACCGCGAGGACGGGGCGTCTGTGCCAAGAAACGTTGCAATCTAGTATAGTGTAATTGAAGCACGTGGGGGACCATACTCCTATTAAAGCATGTATTATTTCCTTTATACCATCACATCTTGCTGTCCGGTCTATTATTGTAGGGTAGTGTAGATCAGTCTCTTCGTCCTCCATACTTCTCCAGGACCGATCTTCATACGAGTTGATAAACAGACAATATGGACTAGATAGTGTTCTTTATTCCGATTTTCTTTATATGTTTCAGTAAATAGTCGTGACCAGTCATAAACCTAAAATTTACTGAAATGTCTCTTGAGGTACCGGTTCGAATTTGATTCACCAGCACTTTCCGCCAAGATATAATGTATTTAACTAAGCCTCTTAAGCTTTTTAACAAGCCTTTGTTCCCATCTCTATATTGAATCTTTATTTGACATTTAAAACCCAGAATTACACAGTAAAATTTTAAGCCAACAATTTCTTTTGTAGTTTAACAGTCGCAGATTATATACACCGATTTCCAGGAGTTAAGGCACGAGAGATGCAAGTTCCGAACTTCGAAATTCTCGTTTCATTTTAATCGAGCGAAACTCACTGTTTGTAGAAGGGAATCTGCAAATATCGTATGATGGGTCTAATCAGAATTTACTCTCCAGAAATATGCAAATTAGGCATTGGTTGAAAACGACACCTTTCAATAGACAAGTTTCAATGTTGATAGAATTTTTTGAAAGACCTTTATCGTTATCTTTGGATTAGATGAGGTCGATTAGGGCTCAAGGAAGACGACTGGAAGATTCTCAAAGCTGGTGTGTGAAGGGGCGACTTGAAGCAGGACAGTCTATTAAAGACGACGCTATTTTCTTTGGTGTTGACCCCTGTGCGATTTATAGTTTATGGAAACAATTTCGTACGAGTGGGTTAGTTGTCCAGAGACCTGTTCCTGGTCTACCAAGGGTTACCACACACTCGAAGGATAAGTATAAGACTTTATTGTCTAAGCGGCAGTCGACGAGCGACTGCGTCAACTCTAAGAGCAATGGTTACTGCAACAATAGGAAGGTTTTGAATGTACAAAATATATTGTACTAGCCCGGCATTGGCCGAGATGTAAGGAATTAGTCTGGTGTAAAATTTTCCGCAGATTTCAAATCCGTTGAAATTTTCAATCTTTAACGATTTTGATTTTACGAAAACAAACTTAACAATCCCAGTCAAAAAGCTATTTTATTTTTTTGACCTCATTCTCTCAAATGGAATAGGGCAGGAAATGTAATCTGCTTCTTTTTTTTAACGCTAAGGGCAGAAGATGCAATCTGTTTATTTTTGGAAAGAGAAATTTCACGGTGACGTCACAATCTCTCTTTCGGAAAATATAAGATACTAGGGGGCCTGCCCCCTGCTCGCTAACGCTCGCCAACCCCCGGAGGATTGCTTCGCTGCGCGAACCTATGCTCGCTTCGCTCGCCTCAATGAAGACATGTGTCCTAGCAGAAGGGATTGTTTACAAAATATATTTTAAAAAAAATATTTTTCAAATCTAAATTTGCTGTATTACAGAAAAGATATATACAGTACCTCTGGAATCAGAATTCAAATGAAAACTTTGAGCAAATTTTGACTCGAAATATGAGCACTTATTTGGAAACTGAATACCCAGCATGTTGTTTGTTTGTACATTTACCCAGCACTCGAGCCAACCCACACTTTTGAGTTATCGAAAGTTGTAGTGCAAGCGTCTTGTTGAACTATAATTGTTGGCCATGAAAAGGACCGTTTTTTAAATGACCCTGAAAAGATCCTCCGCTTTCTTTGATTTCTATTATAAACTAACTGCAACAGCTCATTAAAATTTCCTTTTTTTTTTCCAATAAAATTTCATCCGATAACACTATAAATTCAATCGATGCGCGAGACTTCTCGATAAACAAACAATCGTACAGTGTTGCCAAAACGCGATTACAAATAACGTCTTTTTTGCGTGCCACGTAAGAGAATTATATATATAGATATTCATTTAAAAAATTATTTATTTAAAGAAAATCCTATTTTTAGGTATCGATCTGAAGTGAAATTTTCCGCTGATTTCAAATCCGTTGACATTTTTACTCTATCTTTTACGGCCTCAGAGATAGAAAATAGAACTAAGTGACTCCAGTTAAAAGATTATTTGTTTTTATCGTCTGGCTGGAAAATCATTCCTCCGCGCAAAATCAAAACGGAAATGAAAAAAATAGGTTTAGAATCTTATATCTTTTATCAACACCTTCTATAGCAGGTGTTGCTTCTATGCTGTTGCATTCAATAATGATTAAATTTCATTAAATTCATTAAAAAATTTTCTAGATTGAATTTTAAAATTCGCCTTGACCCTAAAATTGCAAAAAATTCGGACTTCCTGTGTGCCAAATCCCATTACTGTAAGTGCCATAGATTCGTCAGGACTTTAATCACAAGAGACAAACAAACAAACACTTCCTTTTGTAATATTAGAGACTAACATAAACCATTAAAAATATAAATAAATATATTTTTTTTGCTATAATTTTTTATTCGTGAATCCTTTAACCAAATTTCCAACCTTCATGTGAAATTTTAACTCAATTAAGGAATAACCTTTTCAGTTATGTCGAATTTGATGCCGTGCTTGGCTTTTGGAGAAAGTAGTGTTTCCCAATACCAAAACATCTATAAGTTTAATTCTTTCGTGTCAAGAAATGCTAATTGCCTATCACTTAGAAAGCGACTCACGCACAGACAAGGGTTTGACACTTTTGAAACATACTAGCTTATATTAATATCTTGCGATATGAATATTGACAACTTTTCTTTCGTAATGTAACCTACATCACGAAACTACTGATCGCTGTCTTATCCTGACAAGAGGTCAGCAATTCCTTTTAGCATTTTGCTGTGTAATTATAATCCCGGTTTCACAGCTGCAGTATAATATCGTTAAAGTTGTCTGGAGAGCCTCTTACGTAACTTTCCAAATGGGTTGTCAACCGGAGGGTTGCGAGTTCGAATCCAATCAAAGACCGTCGTGTACAAAGGGGGATGGTGCATGTTAAATCTGTCGTGGCCTCAAGTGTCCTCACGTTGGCGTGGTGTGGAAGTTTGGAGTATGGGGCTCCAGCTCAAGTGTGACCTTGTCATCTGACCGCAGTTCAATATGAATTAGTGTTGTACTCGGATCTTTTCTCTCTGGGTTTTATCCCGTGCCAACGCCAATAGCACAATGTGCTGCTCATGTGAGACGTTGATTAAAATACCTACCTACTGAATGAGTTTTTTTTAATATTTCTAAAACTCTCCGTAAATTTGTACATAATTTGTTTTTTATAATATTTTAGGAATTGATTAAAATTTGTTAACACTATATACACAGTTTACACTATATACACAGTCCAGTCACAATTAATGTGACCACCACCTACTTTCGACGTCAACGTGAAATAACCAATCACAAAAGGCAGGTGGCAGCACATTGCAGTGGAGTGTATATAAAGGATGTGCTAGGGAATCGGAAAGCATTTCAATCTATGGCGTAATGCAGAAACGTAGCGATTTATCCGACGTACAAAAGGGCATGGTTATTGGCTTTCGGGCCAAGGGTGCCAAGCATTTCGGAAACGGCTAATTTTGTGAACTGTTCGCGTGCCGCCGTGGTAAAAGTATACCGTGCATGGCAAAATGGCACTATCCAAAATAAGCGGCGTGGCACATGTGGTGCACAACGGGCTATAGATGACAGAGGCGAACGAAGGCTGCGGAGATAGACTTGCAACTGTTGAGCAACTGACCGCCCAGAGGAACCAAGGGGCTACCGCCTCCGCAGCAAACGCCTGGTTAATGCACCTATACTGACTGCTGTTTATGGGCGACGAAGCCAGCCTTCGCTGTCTGCTGTTCATCGGCGACGAAGGCTGGAATTTGCACGCCAGTACCGTAACTGGACGTCCACAGAGTGGCGACAGGTGGCTTTTTCCAATGAATCACGTTTTATGCTCCATCGGACAGATGGACGTTGGCGTATACGGCTTGAAACGTCTGAAAGCAAACACCCTGCAACAATTGCCGGAAGTATCCAGGCTGGAGGAGGGAGCGTTATGGTATGGGGAATGTTTTCCTGGCATTCACTGGGTGCACTCATCATTGTGGAAGGCACGATGGATCAGCACAAGTACGCATCTGTCCTTGCGGACCATGTCCACCTCTACATGCGAATTATTTTCCTCAGAATGATGGCATCTACCAGCAGGACAATGTGAGGTGTCATACAGCTCGCAGTGTATGTGCGTGGTTCGAAGAGCACCAGTATGATGTTACCGTACTCCCCTGGCTAGCAAACTCACCGGATTTAAACCCAATCGAGAATCTGTGGGACCACCTCGATCGAGTTGTTCGCGCCATGGATCCTCAACCGCGTAATCTTGCGCAGTTGGCCACGACACTGGAGTCGGCATGGCTCAACATCCCAGTGAACACCTTCAGAAACCTAATTGACTCTCTTCCTACACGTCTTGCAGCGGTCCGCTCTAGTATATATATATATATATATATATATATATATATATATATATATATATATATATATATATATATATATATATATATATATATATATATATATATATTCAAAAAGATATTCTGAAACACAAAATAAAATTGAAAAGCAACTCCCATGGCTCCAAAGAAATTACGAAAAAGAATTATTCATCGGTTGTGTAGCTGTTGGTATTAATAACTCATTCAAGAAAAATATTAAAGAATGAAAAAGGGTATTTACTATTGAGAAGTTTGTTTTTTAGATATTTACATTATAATAGAAAGTTTGAATCAGAGTTACAAATTTTTCGGAAACGTACCAATTGACAAGCAATCGTATTGTAGTAGATTCTTTTAGAAATATTGGAGTCCCAAAATATTAATTTAATAACTAATAAAATATTAGTTTCGAGTATCGTTTTCAGGTTTATTACACCCCGTCTGTTTGGTTCATTGTGCTTTTTTGTTATTTTGCGTGTTCTCTCTCTCTCTCTCTCTCTCTCTCTCTCTCTCTCTATATATATATATATATATATATATATATATATATATATATATATATATATATATATATATATATCCCAGCTGTTTTTTCCTTTCTTTCAAAGGAACAGTGATCCGTGATGAAAGTGTTTCTTTGAAATATTTCCTCACCCTGTCTAATCACCGATTGACATTCCCACGAGAACCTCCACTTGCTCTCAAAAGGAAAATAACCAAGTGGTTCTTCCTGGTTAGCATTCCTCAGTGTCCTCAGAACTTCATACACCTCTTCCGCAGTTTCCTAACTACACCTTCTAACGTAATTTTTAAATTACATCCCTCATCGGAATTTCTAAGTTAGGACTACCAAGTTTGATGGGCATCGTTAGAAATTATCCTCATGTGAAGTCGCTTTATTTTTTAAACAGTGTTTCCTTGTGTAAAAATGATGTGGTTTAATATCCTAGATCATAGTTTCAAAAAGTGAAATTTGAAGGAATCTTTGGTTGAGGTAATCCCGACTTCAGAGGAAAAAGGGGGCGTTGAGGTGAGCAGTATGAAGATTCTTAAACAATTTGCCACCTCAAAATATGTTAACCCTTATGAGGATGAGGATGTATCATCAGATAAATATATTGCTGATGTTTTTTTATGACGACAACATCAAGATCTGGCCAGTTTTCTTCTAATGACGAGATACCTCGTTTATCAAGGTATGCTAATGGTTTTGCTAATGAGGGTTTCCTCGTTTATCAAGATATGCTAATGGAGTGAGATCCCCTAAAGACAACTACCAGGAGGTTCAAGCAAATACTTATCCACTTCACAGTAGACTCACTCATTTCAGCGATGCATTGTTGCTAAAATTAGAAGTTGTAAAATGCAAGTTACTACTGATTGGGAGACTCAGAACTGGGACCACTAAAAATACGTTCCTTAGGGAAACGATGGGTTTTATAATCTTACTCCTGTATTGACTGCTTATGACTCCATCTCACATCCTTTACTGCATCTGTTCCTCCTTGGGGGAAGACTAAGTTATCTTATTCAGGCGCCAAAATCTTATGGATCTGGTCTAGCGTTTTCTAGAACAGGGAGGTATGCAACAACTGATCGGTCTATAAACAAGATGTCAGGTCGTAACTAGGGATGCGACATCGACAGCAAAACATCGATGTTCAAAATTAAAACATCGATGTTGCTAATGCATCGCCCCAAAACTATCAATGTTTTTAAAATTCAGTGTATTTAAACTTTTTCCCCCATTTCTTAAAACTGGTTTAGCAACTTGTGTTGCTACATCGACAGCAAAACACAGATGTTTTGAAACTTTGGTGTTCAAAATTAAAACATCGATGTTGATAATGCATCGCCCCAAAAACATCGATGTTTTTAAAATTCAGTGTATTTAAACCTTTTTCCCCATTTCTTAAAACTGGTTTAGCAACTTGTGATGCTACATCGAAAGCAAAACATCGATGTTTTGAAAGATGTTCAATATTAAAACATCGATGTTGATAATGCATCGCCCCAAAACTATCAATGTTTTTAAAGTTCAGTGTATTTAAACATTTCCCCCCATTTCTTAAAATTGGTTGAGCTCCTAGTGATGCGACATCGACAGCAAAACATAGATGTTTTTTTTTAAACATCAATGTTTTGAAAACATCGACATCGATGTCGCATCCCTACTTTTCAGACCCTTCACCCTTGGTCACTTTGGTCGAAAAGTATGTTCAATTTGCTGATTATTAAAATTATGCTACTTGGTTATTTTTTAAATTTTTATAACGGTACTTTTTTAATTTAAAAATAAAACACCGACAACGTAAAAACATCGACAAGTATAAACATCGATGTTACAAAAACATCGAGCCCATTACATCGATGTTAAATACATCGATATTTTATAAAAAACATCGATGTTTTGAAAACATCGACATCTATGTCGCATCCCTAGTCGTAGCAAGCGAGTGTTAAAATCTATGTATTTGTACGTTTCCTGTAAAAAAAATTTCCTCCAAAGTATTCAAAATACTATCTACGAACTAAATAAGTAATATAACTTTTCCGGATTAACAGCTAAAAAGGTATGTTAAAAAGTAAATTAAAAATTAGTAATCCCAATGAAATCCATAAACATTTCAGAGAGGAATTTTGTTATAGACGAATAAATAAATTTTTTATACAATTTTATTTATTACTTTTAAAATGCTAATTTTTTTTTGTTGCCGACTGAACGACTAGAGGTTATACTGAGGCTGACAGAACTTAAGTACCCTTTCTGATGGAACGAAAGTGTCCTTTATGATGGAACGAAAGTGTCCTTTATGATGGAAAGAAAGTGCACTCTATGATGTAATAAAAGTATCCTTAATGTTGGAATAAAAGAGCTCTTTATGATGGAACGAAAGTGCCCTTTATGACGTAATAAAAGTATCCTTAATGTTGGAACAAAAGAGCTCTTCATGACGGAACAAAAGTGCCCTTTCTGATGGAACGAAAGTGTCCTTTATGATGTAAAGAAAGTCCCCTTTATGACGTAATAAAAGTATCCTTAATATTCGAATAAAATGGATCTTTATAATAGAACAAAAGTGCCCTTACTGATGGAACGAAAGTGTCCTTTATGATGGAAAGAAAGTCCCCTTTATGACGTAATAAAAGTATCCTTAATGTTGGAACAAAAGAGCTCTTTATGACGGAACAAAAGTGCCCTTTCTGATGGAACGAAAGTGCCATTGTGATAGAACAAAATATTTTTATGAAGTTTTCAAATACATGAAAGGACATAAAAAGTTACAATACATGCCATGCAGGAATTTATTTTAACTGCCTCTAAGAAAAGTATTTAACTATTTCTTAAACAAGATAAAGAAATTTGTAGTGAGAATTTCGGCCACACCCTGTTCCAAAAAATAATTACCATGGAACATTTAATTAAATTTAAATTTAAATTACTTTATAGGCTTCGCGTGCCACGTAAACCATGTGAACCATACCTGGAATATGTAATCCAGTCCATCCAATTCTCATACAGAAATAGATTCTTTTTCTCAAAATTTTTTTCAAAATACCGACAAAGTAAACTAAAGGTAAAATCGTAAAATTTCCAGATTACCAAACAAAAGTAGGTTAAAAAGTACTTAAAAGTGAATGCGCTCATCAAAGATTTAAAACGGAAAGGCCAAAATCCTGAACAGACGAGGTCAACGAACTAGAAACAGCTCCTTTTTCACTATTTAATTCTTTGTTCTGTCTTGTAATCCTTGCATGTAAATCTTACAGTCAACGGAGAAACTGTGTTATCTAGCCATGATTTAAAACGTGAACTGTGAAGTTATCAGTCAGCATGTCTCTTAAGGTAGCATGTAGGGTGTTGAAAAACTTGAAAACTAGTTATAAATGCGAATATTTTTCTTATGTTTGGTGGAACTGTAGAGAGGATTTTGCCAAAAAAGAAAAGTCCTCTAAAAGTATAAAGCAGTTTGACTTCGACAACTTTCAATAAGGTGGCGAAGTCAAACTGCTTTATACTTTTATGGCAAAAAATATTAATTTTATTTTTTTCTGAAATTTCAAATGCACATTTGTCACATGTAGAACTTAAATCTGACGTACTTAAAAAATAATTTCTTTTAAAGTGAAAACGTCTTTAAAATCGGAACAGTACTAGGGGCATACACGAAAAGTAGAGCGTTGCAAAAAAACGCTACAACTGTTTTATCTTACGATTACAGGTTGAGAAACAACCAAAAGAGTTAACGTTGTAGAGTCGAAATGTAGAGAGTAAAAATGTAGAGTCGTGTTGACAAATGACATTCGTATTTGACATGACGTTCAAACGGAGGCGCAGGTACACTGAGCTCGGGGAGTGATCCACAGTATGTTCAAATTCTACTAGTACAGCTGATAGGTGCAAAAATTGTTAGAATTGTGCCTTTAATGATAGAAGCATACAACTTGGGGCACATATACTACATATATAAAGATTTAATTTTGGATATGAGGCCATCTCAGATTTCGCCTATGACAGTAATGGCGGACATTCAAAATGGCGGCTTCGCAATATTTTTTGTGCTCTTTTTAAATGTTATTTGATGATATTAAATGACAGCTATTAAAGTAATGGCGAGTAATTGTTGTTTTATGCATGTACTTAGTTTTTATTAATAATATATACCTTATTTTATGTATATATTCTATTTATAACAAAATGGCGGACATTCAATGGCGGCCTCTGAGTATATTTTATGCGCTCCTTTTTTACTATCATTTGGTGATGTTAATAGCGTATTATATGTGATTTTGCATGAATTGATGCTAAAAACATGCGTGCATGTCATAATTAGATCTTCATATTAATTATTAATTATATTAATTAATATTTTAATTTTTAATTATTTTCATGTTGACTTTTTTCACAGATGACACGATAAGAAGAAAAATAAGATAAAATACGGATGTAGTGCATAAGCTGATTAACCCATTTAATACTGATACATCTGGACAATTCAAAGAAACAGAATGGAACAAGTGTTTTATCTGTCAAGAAGACAGGTTTGAAGTTATTCGGTGTCCAGCAGACAGTAAGTAATAGCAGTAAGCGTGAAGAAATGGGAACTGTTTATAAGACAATTTCTGATTGACTTGTGGGGTTTAGTATTCCAGGGTGTTTACCAAGGACAATAAATCTGGAACCTTTCGATGACGCAGGAAGTGGTCGAGGCAACATTGGTATAACATAAAGCTCAGTTTCACGAATCATGTAGATTGCAGTTCAATAAAACAAAACTTCAAAGAGGTCGGAAATGGAAAATAGAACCTGTGGATAATGCAAATAGTTCTACGAAATTCACCCGCCAGAATATTGTGGTAAATAGTTCAGTGAATTCAAAGTCAATTTTTTTGTGACCTGCCTGCTCAAGCTGGAAGTTCATTATGTACTGCATCTATTGTACATTCGGCCTGGATGTGCTCCTCACTGTGCCCTTAAACTGAAGGACCGGCCTTTGGTTGCGAAACTGAGTGTCGGTGATGTTATTGCATTAAACTTGGTAGTCAACAAAGATTTCTTGTACTATCGGCAAAGGACAGTCAGTTCTAATAGCAGGCACAGGGTTAACACTTGTGTAGCTTTCAGGAAGACGTTTAGTTGCTTTCTCTTCAAAAGTACTTTAAGTTTTATTTCGAAAGGTTCCTCTAAAATTAACATCTGGATGTTGAAATAGGGATATTCCTGTACCATGGAAAGAATCATGAGCTGCAGTAGAACTTGGATTGTGGTCAGTAATATTAACCGCACTAGTTGTAAAAAGCTCTCTTTTTAACTGAAGAGGAACGACAGCATTTTCCATGTGATACAGATGACATAGTTCATTTCCAAGTTCTGATGAAAGGTCTAGAACTCGGTCTTATGATATGCGTAATCCGAGTTCATGAAAATCTTCAACTAGTTCACGCTTGCGAGTTCTTTTTATGAATTAAAATACCTATGTATATAGGCAAATGTGTTTCTTGTTCTCGATTGTGCTTGCAGACTGTTCCAGAATGACACTCCCAAACTGTTATACATTCATACATTATACATTAGTAACTGTGTAACAGTAAAGATAGGTTGGGGTTAAAAAACTTGTCTGTGCTTTACAACTAACGGAAATGATGGTACGGAATCTTCCTGACAGGTTTCTCCAAATCCATTTAAGATGTTTTTCATTTTAAAAATGTCTCTTCTAACTATATTTGCTGCTTTGGCAAGATGAACAGCGTCACTATCTGCATCGTATTCACAAGCTTTCCTCAGAGCTAATCCAACATCCTTATTAAATAATAACATCACATCTCGACCTTACTTATGTGCTTCCATGTCAGGAAAAATATGCAAGTACTCTGCTTTTTAGTTTTATGGAATTTATGCGCCCTAAAAGATAACTACCTTGTTGTTTCATCCTCATGCTGTACAGTTTGCATAGATCAACAAGTTTAAATTTGTGTGCAAATTCATTGTCACTACGAGCATCTTCGATGTATGATACAAGTTCGGCAAATGCAATACCATGGTTAGTTTGTTCTATTTCAGTTTCTTGCATGGTATTTTGTCTCTTGCTCTGTTATATAATGATACGAGGCATCGAACATAATACAAGGCATTTAATGCAATAAGATCACAGATAGTTTCGCAAGCGAAGGCCTGTCCTCCAGTTTAAGGGCACAGTGAGGAACACATCCAATTCCGAATGTAGATGCAGTACATAATAAACTTCCAGCTTGAGCAGGTTGGTCACACAAAAAAAAATTGCTTTTGAATTCACTGAACTATTTACCAAAACATCCTGGTGGTGAATTTCGTAGAACTATTTGCATTATCCGCAGGTTCTATCTTCCATTTGTGAGCTCTTTGAAGTTTTGTCTTAGTGAACTGCAATCTACAAGATTCGTGAAACTGTGCTTTATGTTGTACCAATGTTGCCTCGACCACTTCTGCATCATCGAGACGTTCCGGATTTATTATCCGTGGTAAACACCCTGCAATACTAAACACCAAAAGTAAATCAGAAATTGTCTTATAACAGGTCCCTTTTCTTCACGCTTACTGCTTTACTAATGTCTGCTGGACACCGAAGAACTTCAGATTTGTCTTCTTGATACAGGGCCGCCCATAAATTTCTCGGGCCCCCCGACAAAATTTTCGCGCGGGCCCCTAAGATCTTCTTTTTTGTGTAGGAAGTTTTTATTTTCCCAAGTATCCATATATTTATTTACAAATACCTAACTTCAGAAATGTACAAGCGAACCCACAGTAAAGTAATAATGAACTGATAAGTAATTATGGAATTAAATATGTATGTGTTATACGCCTAAATCCCGAAGTGTGGCCACATAGCGATCGAGCAGAACTTCGATAAGGATAATGAAGTATAATCTCAGAAAACTATAATAAATATCTCTATAGAAAGATTATAACAAACCCATGCAAAAACATACCTTGGACGCTGAAGACTAGTCAAAACACTGAAAATTTGGCAGTACTAAGGAGGGAGCATTAAATCTTCTATTCGAATTAATGAATTTATCGATGCCGTCAAAAAAGGAAGCTCATTTTGCACGCTTGTTCATGTTCAATTGAAAATATTCTAAGATGATTCAAATTTTTCTTGGCCCAAAGTAAATCGTAAATGATTTTTGATTATAGATAGTTTAGTGAATCCATTCACCAGAAGCCACAGTGATGGGAAGAGAAAACAAAATTCTTAAAGCTATGTAAAGTTCTGGGAAAATAGATTGTAATTTTAATCTATAGATATCAATTAAAAGGAGAGTGGAAAACCTTTATTTTCTAACTTAGCTTAATGTGAAAAAGTAGCTTCCTCGAAAGGTCTTGAACATTTGAATTTAATTAATGAGATTGTGGATTAAATCATCTGGATAGCTTTAAATTAATTTTTTAAGTGCGTTGTTGATCATTTGAATTATAATTTATTTTTAATATGGCTTCGAAAGTATAGCTTAGGTTTTTTCATTTGCTCATACCTTGATTCTAACTGAGAAACTTTTATTGATTTACTATATTAAAAACTGAACTTTTGAATTTTGTTTCTTCGGTTTCTAATACTTTAGACATTTCTCTTTCCAATTCAAAAGCTTCCTTTTTCGAAAAAAAAAGCTCCCTTTTCCGTCTTCTTTTCTTGGAGAATTCTGCATCTATATCCATAACAGAAGTTGTCTCTTTAGCACTTTATACAGGCCATTGTTTTCTTAAATCGTTATCTATTGTTTCAGTTAACGCTTTAATGTTTTTCATTTCGATATCAAGGGAGATAGATTATGATTAAAGGATTAAATTTCTTGTATTAATTTGCTCTAGTATGTCCTTCCAAATATTTAACTGAGTTAAAAAATTTCAAAATTTGAAAAATAATTGAGGAATCCATTTATTTTTCCGCCGTTTCCTCTTACGATAAACTATGGATTTTTTACATCTTGAAGGGTCTTTAAAACGTCATGTAGTTTTTCAGATATAGGTTTCACTGTCTCAATTCTTGCACTCCATCTTGTCTCACAAAGACAGTGTATAGACCTCCCATCAGTGTTTTAGAAGCAGTTCCCATCGCCGTGGGCTCGCACTAAAGAAATTGTAAAGCTGGTTTATAAAGTTGAAGAACGTGCTTACTATTTCATTGCTCCTTGTGGCATGTAAACCAACTAGTCGTTGTAGTAGACCGGAGAAATGTGAGACCACCATGACGGGGCCGTTTTAAAGACTTAAAAAAAAAATTCTGTTCGATATTTTTTTGTCAAATTCGGAAAATAACCCTAAAATGAGGCAGATAATTTCTTAAACAAACCTTGGGGCCGCGGGCCCCTTAAACGTCCGGGCCCCCCGACATTTGTCGGGTTTGTCCCCCCTTATGGGCGGCCCTGCTTGATAGATAAAACACTTGTTCCACTCTGTTTCTTTCAATTGTCCAGATGTATCAGTATTGAATGGATTATTCAGCTTATACACTACATCCACATTTTTATCTTATTTCTCTTCTTATCGTGGCACCTGTAAAAGAAATCTAATTATGACATGCACGCATGTTTATAGCATCAATTCATGCAAAATCACATATAATACGCTATTAACATCACCAAATGACAATAAAAATGGAGCACATAAAATAAACTCAGAGGCCGCCATTTTGAATGTCCGCCATTACTGCAATAGGCGAAATCTGAGATGGCCTCATATCCAAAATTAAATCTTCATATATGTAGTATATATATATATATATATATATATATATATATATATATATATATATATATATATATGTGCCCCAAGTTGTATGCTTCTATCATTAAAGGCACAATTATTTCACATATCAGCCATACTATACGGTCCTGGGCGAGCTTTGGGCTAGTGTAATTTTGAACTGTGTGGGGGAGTGATAACTGCGTAAATGGTGTCATTCGAAAGACATCAAAATACGCTACAATTAACTTTGGACAGCAATCGTGTAGGAGGAGAACTTGAGGATAATTGAGTAGAATTTAAGTAAATATAAATAAATATAAAATTTCATGATTTTTCAAAACAAGAAACATATAGAAAATAAATATAGTGTAGTGTTGACAGAGGATGTTCCTGACATAATCTTCGAACCGAGCACTGAACACGGGGAGGGGCTCCAAAATGGGTTAAAATTCTACGGTAATGGACGATCTTTGGGCCAGTGTAATTTAAAACTGTGTGGAGTGAGAACTGCGTAAATGATGTCATTCGAAAGACATCGAAATACGATACAGTTAACTCTGGACAACAATCGTGCAGGAAAACTTGAAAGATAATTGAGTAGAATTTAAGTAAATATAAATAAATAAATATAAAATTTCATGATTTTTCAGAACAAGAAACATATAGAAGATAAATATAGTGTAGTGCAGGGCTCGAAATAGATTTTTTAATACAGGTGCATCTTGTGCACCTAAGTTTTTAAATTAGGTGCACAGATTATATTTTAAGAGCACATTTAAAAAAACGTAATATAAGAGCATTAATGTAATGTAAACTACTTTATTAGTTGGGTATGTTTAGATAGGTTTGTAGTAGATAGTAAATAAAGATATATAGACTCCTAAATTCTCCCTTCTCCGGCGCACGGCTGTCACGACAGTCGCTTCAACAGATCCATCTGGAAAATGTTTCGATCCTCGGAAAGTTCTGGTGGCAGTGGCACAAGTAAACCTTCATTCTAAATAAACTCGTTATGGCCCAGAAATTTTGTTTTCGTATAGTGTGTTGTTTGGAATTTTAATTACGTTCCTTTAGAGCAAGAGAGATAGATATAAATATTATGTTCAAACATCAAAATAACATAAACAACGTTCCCATCCTCTTTTTTTAACGTTAGGTCCACTGCGTGCACCCAGCGGTGAAAAAATAGGTGCACAATTGTATTTTCATGTGCACAGTGCACCTGTGCACCCGGGTATTTCGAGCCCTGGTGTAGTGTTGACAGAGGATGTTCCTGACATAATCTTCGAACCGAGCACTGAGCACGGGGAGGGGTCCAAAATGGGTTAAAATTCTACGGTAATGGACGAGTTTGGGCCAGTGTAATTTTAAACTGTGTGGGAGTGAGAACTGCGTAAATGATGTCATTCGAAAGACATCGAAATACGATACAGTTAACTTTGGACAACAGTCGTGCAGGAAAACTTGAAAGATAATTGAGTAGACTTTAAGTAAATATAAATAAATATAAAATTTCATGATTTTTCAGAACAAGAAACATTTAGAAGATAAATATAGTGTAGTGTTGACAGAGGGTGTACTTGATATAATCTTCGGAACAAGCAATGAGCACGGGGAGGTGGTCCACAATGGGTTAAAATTCTACGGCAATGGACGAGCTTTGGGCCAGTGTAACTGTGAATTGCGTGGAGTTAGGATGACGTAAGTAGTTGTCATTCGAATGACATTGAACTGCGATACAAACACAAGCCTTCGAAGAGTTCAATTAATATAGGACGACAATCTCTCAACAACAATTAATAACAAACTGCACTAAACTGTAAGGTTTTTTTTAATATGCACAACAAATAGTTCAAACTTCCTACCCAGGCTTCATTCATTCCACAATTCATTCACAAGGCCTGAGTATTCACGTCAAAAGTTTGTGTCCTCTACGCTACCTACCAATTTTTTGTGATGCCTGGACGTTCATGAACATTTCCACATAGGCTGATCTACAAGGGGAGATTTGTGTATCACTTTTGATTTACACTAAAACCAGGTAATTTGGTAATTTTAATTAACATCGTACTAGAGCAACACAAAAGGCTTTTAATGACGGTCCAGGATAATTCCCCAAGGAAAGATTAGAGGACAACACCAAGTAATTTTGAACCACTATCAGAGAACGGGCCAACAACTGAGCTGGCAACCCACTCTACAAACTTCCACACCAACTCAACTTGAGAACCTTCGACCACGACAGGTTTAAGTTGCACCAACCGCCATACGCTTACAAACATCCATGCACTGACCCGGATTCGATCCAGGAACCTTCCGATCTAGAGGTTAACCCTTAACCACCGTACCGGTTGGTCGGTCCCTGGTTCCACAAGGGGTGGGTTTGTGATATGCCTCACAATCTTTCCATTGATTCTAATAATATTCCGTTTATAGCGAAATCACACATTCGTTCAGGATGAACAAACACCTCACCCGAGATTCGAACCAGGAACGTTTGGATTGAGAAGGTAACATCCTGGCTACAAGACCGATTGGTCAGCTCAGTATCATAACATCTCTTCGAATTGTGAAACACTAACATGTTTGATTCTCAAAATATACAGGGGGCCGAGGGCCATGTGCAGAATTATGTTCTGCAACACAACTATACATGTTCTGCAACACAACTATATATGTTCTGCAACACAACTCCAAGCAATTGCAATTGTTCTGTAGGCATTTTGTCCGAATTTTGAAAACTGCAGTAAAATCAAAAACACACATAAAACACAAGTATCGTCTAAATATGTATTACATATGTTTGAAAACGTCAAAATTAATTAACTTACTTTATTTAAAACCAGGGCATACTTTCAGAATTTGCAATGCTGTCGATAACTCTTGAAGTTAAATATTTTTTCATCGCCATAGTGGATGTGCTATTTATAAAGTGTTTGTGGTAATTTGTGCGGTGTATAGGGAGGTTGTTCCGTAGCTTAGAAAAGAATAAAAAGGTGTGGAATGGAGCGCGCTTTGCACTGCAGAACATCGTAACTTATGATTAAAAAAAAAAAAACGTAGATAGAGATGTTATGAAAATTTTGATAAAATTAAGGAAAAATTATTCTGCAAATACTTTGTTCTACGACGTACGTCGCAGTTTTAACTAGTTTGCAGAGAGGGCTGCCAGCTCAGGTCTTGTCCTCGTCATCTGACCATGGTTTAAAATGACGAGGCGGTGTCCTTGGATCCTTTCCCTTAGGGACTGATCCCGGACAGTTAGACACAGACCAAAATATAAAGTTTTATTGCTCCAGGACGACGTTGATTCAACTACCTACCTACCATAAATGGTATTCGAAAAAAAAGGACAAATGACGTCACGTCCGGATTATGCACTGGATGCACGTTCATTCCAAACACTACCGCCACCTACATTCAGTTTGACAAAAAAAAAAGCCTCTATTACAAAAGGAAGTGCTTGTGTGTGTCTGTATCTCTGTGTGCAGTGTTCTGACTAATCTATGACACTTACAATAATGAAATTGGACACACAGGTAGTCCTAATCTTTCGAGAATTTTATGTCCAGCCCGAATTTTAAAATTTAATCTAGAACATTAAAAATTAATTTAAAAGTATTTTCCTCCTCCGTTCATTTTTTTTCGCGGAGCTGACGTTACGACTCGATTGAAGAAAGCAAAGGAATTTGCGTTTTTCGTCTTTTGGAACTGTGGTGTCCTTTGGATCTGTGACGTCACTTGCAGAGCTGACGTCACTGCTCCTCAATTGAAGAAAGCGTATTTTGTGAATTACGCTGTCGATTTGCATAACTTTCTTGCAAGCGATTTCAACTTTATCACGGTCAAGGACAGTTTGAGGTTTTCTATCTTCGTGATCGTTCAAGATAGAATGGAATTTAAACGGATTTGAAATCTGCGGTAAATTTTACAACAGATCGATGCCGTAAATGTGATTTTCTTAAATAATTTTTCAATTGTAACCCGTGTCATGTTGGGTGGAGAGTGGACACATTCTTAAAATTATTGTTTTTTCTTTTTAATGTTTTCAGTATTAGTAAGGACACGAAAATAATTGTCACGGACAACGTCGTGCAGGCCTGCTATTAGCTTATACAGGTGAGATTCATTCACCATTCGTCTCAACAATGATAAATCTGTCAATACTAGCACGCAATTTGGGGATGCTGGATAATGAGGATTTATTTATTGAAAGGAATGTGTGCCATATATATATATATATATTATATATATATATATATATATATATATATATATATATATATATATTATATATATATATTATATATATATATATATATATATATATATATATATCTTTAAAAGTAAAAATAGATATTTCTATACAAAAGTAACCCCACCCCTGACCTTTTCAACTGAACAACACGCAGGTGTCCGAATTGATAAATTCACCGCAGGATGGCTCATCTTCAAAGGATTGACGAGGAAGCGATACGGAACCCAAATTCAATAAATCACTGTTAATGACACTAGAAACGAGTTTCTATCTTCAGAAACAATCTCCTATATCTATTGGTATTTTAAGTGGAGCAATTATTTCAAAGAGCTTTGTATTGCGTTAATAGGAAACTCTTTAACATGGGTCATTAGCCTATTTTCCATATAGTTATTTATTTATGCGTAAATGAATGGAGTGAGGGAGAGAATACGCAGGTTGGAGATAAAAACAACCAAATGTTTCAGAAATTAGAGGGTTTTATGAGGTATTTTTACACGTTGAATATGAATGTAGGCTAGGGCTAATCAGATATGTATTCTTGTATCATTGGCAATATTCCACAAGAAATCTATTTTTTAGTTTTTACTTTTCATTGGAATGTGTCGCGTTGGGTTGGTGTGGAAGTTTGGAGAGTGGGGTGCCAGCTCAGGTGTAGCCTCGTCATCTGACCGTGGTTCAAAATTACGTGGTGTCGTCCTCTGATCTTTTTCTTAGGGGATTGATCCCGGACCGTCGTGAATAGCCCGTTGTATTGCTCTAGTACGACGTAAATTTAAAACAACTACGACTTTAAATTGGAGGAGGAATGCTGCACAGACACATTTCTGGTAGATAGATATATTATTAACGTCGTACTGGAGGAACACAACGGGCTATTGCCGACGGTCCGAGATCAATCCCGAAGATCCACGGACATCTGGTAATTTTGGAATCCCGGTCAGATGACGAGAACATCTGAGCTGGCAACCAACTCTCCAAACATCCACACCACGTCAACGTGGGGATAGTTGAGGCAACGACAAATATTTAACGTACACCAGCCCCCGTGCATACGACGTTCTGGCTGCATCGAATTTCGAACTCACAACCCTCCGGTTGTTAATCCGTTGATCATCCAACTGGGCTATTACGACTCTGCTTTATTTGGAAGATCATCGTTCGTCAACACTAATGATTTTTGCTTCTACTTATACTTTTGTTTGCTTTCAAACTCACATGGGTCGTTAATATATTCGTTCGAAATTTTTAAGAATTAACGTGGAAAAAAAGAGGTCACATGTCTCACTCACACGCATTTTGTCAAAGGCTGCACCCACGAGAAAACACTCCTTTACGATAAGACCCACTTCGGTGATTCCACATCACTCTCAACCAAGAAAAAAAATACATGCTTCATGAGTCGTTTTACGTTATTCACTATTTGGATTTTTAAGAATTAATATGAAAAAAGAGCAAAGGACACTCCTTTAAGAAATCATCCACTTGGGTGGTTCTACATGGAACTCTCAACCAAGAAAACCACGTTTTCGGGACAATACCCGCGTTTTCAAAGTGGGCTGTTGTTGGATATTGAATGCCCTTGCTCGTTTATCATAGAGGGAAACAAAACTAATGGAACTGGGCGTAACTGGTCACCACGAGTTGGTGGCCTTCCCTTTCCTGGAACATTAAAAGCTTTGGTAAACTCGCGTAATCTATCGTGTCAGCCACACTGCCCGTCCGAGAAGAAAAGCGACTAACGAGGTAGTGCCGTGAACTTCATGGAGGGGTGAAGATGTTATTGAAAAAGGACTGAGGAAGCCGCTATGAGTCTTTGTCCGATGTCCACGCCAACTGATTATTATTTTTTGCTGTCTTTTGAAAGAATGGAAACCCTGTTCAAAGTGGATTTCTGGCAGTCCTTGTGGTTATTGTTTTTTTTTTATTGTGATAAAGTTTTGTACAATGAAGTCTCCAATCTCTTGCTCGCATTCGATGCAATTGAACGAAATGTTCCTCGGTACATGAAATGGTGTTGGAAGACAACTAATGCAGTGTAGGTAGGTAGTTGGAAATAATGTCGCAATGGAACAACACAACGGGATACTGGTGAAGGCCTCGTATTATCGAGACAAGGTCTGATGCTGAGGTCAACACCTGAGATTAGACCTCACTCTCCACGCGCCACCGTAAGGACATTTGAGACCACGACAGATTTAATGTGCACCAGCCACCACGATCTTTGGTTGGACCTAGTTTCGAACTCAACCATCTGGTTGCTTCGTTGCTCTTCCAACTGGGCTACGCCGACCAACCAGAATAGTGGTTAAGAGGTATGGTGTAGAGGCGGCTGCTGCACCTTAAATCTGTCGTGGCCGAAAGTCCTCACGTTGGGTTGGTGTGGAAGTTTGGAGAGTGAAGTGGCCAGCTCAGGTGTTGCTTCGTCATCTGACCGTGGTTCAAAATTACGAGGTGTTGTTCTCGGATCTTTCTCTAAAGGGACTGATCCCGGACCGTTGTTAATAGCCCGTTGTGTTGCTCTAGTACGACATTAACAAAAATTACCAATTATCACTAGTTTAAGATGGTAATGGTAATTTTAGTTAATGTCGTACTAAAGCAACACAACGGACTATTGACGACGGTCCGGGATCAGGCCCTTAAGGTATGTGCCTACCCAAAAATCACCGTTTTCTTGAAATTTTCCGAATTTATTTTACTATATTATAATAAAGCCCAGACCTTTAGGATTCCAAAAATGGTTTACTTTTGTTTCTATGGTAATTGGAAGCAAAATTATAGGTGAAATTATAAACCGGAAGTGAATTTTTCGAAACCGAAACTAAGCTATAGAAATGCAAACAATGCATCTAAACAGCTATTTCATTACTCTATAACATTGTGAATGCACAATTTACTTTTTAATATCGAATTAAGTATTTATTATAATTTTTCGAGCGCATTTGTGACCAAGAACTATTAAGCGAATGTTTATAGGGCATGACACAGAATAACAATGAGTCATTCAACAATGTTCTGTGGAAAATTATTCCGAAAGAAAATTTTGTTCAACTGCAAATACTGTTATTAGGTTCTAAGATGCAGTTTTGTTATTCGACTCAGGCTATATGGGGCTGATACCTGTATTTAACTACCTTAATATAAAACTTCAACAAGAAATGATGAAAAACTTCAAAGAAATTGATGTTGAAGGAGTTAAAAAAATCAAGGAGACATGTACAGACTAAAGAAAAATTATTCAGAAAAATATTAAAAGCTAAAAAAAAAAATCGCAATTAACTAAAAATAAAGTCAAGGAAGGTTTGACTTACAAGTATGGTGAATTCTAAAATGTTTCAACACGTGTATAATTATTTGTGGAACTTCAAAATCTTTTTTCTTTTTCCTGGAAAACTGCTATTTTCATTTTTTTGGATTACGAAAAATGTCATTTCTTATAAACTTTTTAATTTATTCAAATACAAATTTTACTACAGTGTTCTATACAGCTCTAGGTATGTTCTAAACTTCAAACATAGCTGGTAAGTATATGTTAAATTATTTTTAAAGCATTATTTATTAGAAAAAGTGATATATATATTTTTGTAAAATCATGTTGTGTTTACAAATTTTTTCATATCTCAGTAACTTTTAAGAGAAACTGCAAATATTCTGATTCACAACCGGTGAAATATGTAACAAATATACTATTGAAAGAAAATGTGGAATATATTTATTAGAATTTGATATAGGAGCTTTGGCGTAACGTTCAAATTTCACTAAATTTTTACCAAATATGGCCAATATTTCTAAAATAAAAAAAAGTCCATTAAAATAGAATTTGAATTAACAGTTTTATGTACCTTTGTAACTGAAAACATAAGTGTTGCAAAAAAATATCCTTTGAAAAAAAAAAAAGCTCCGAACGTAGGCACATATCTTAAGGAAAAAATCCGAGGACAACACCTCGTAATTTTAAAACACGGTTAGATGACGAAGCAACAGCTAAGCTGGGATCTCACTCTCCGAACTTCCACACCCCAACAACGTAAGGACTTTGAGACCACGACAGATTTAACGTGTACCGTGAGCTTCGCTTTATATGAATGCCCGAAGGTTCCTGGTTCGAATCCGGGTCCGGATGTTTGTAAGCGTATGGTGTAGAGGAGGTAGGTGCATATTAAATCTGTCATGGCCGAAAGTCCTCAGGTTGGGTTGGCGTGGAAGTTTGGAGAGTGGGGTGCCAGCTCAGGTGTTGCTTCGTCATCTGACCGTGGTTCAAAATTACGAGGTGTTGTCCTCGAACCCTTACCCTTAAGGGATTGATCCCGGACCGTCTTCAATGGCCCGTTGTGTTACTCTAGTACGACGTTAACTAATAATTACCAATAACCGGATAAGACGAACAAATGTTCAAACATGGTAAATGGATTCTTTCCCATCGTATTATAAGAAACATTAGTTATTACGAAAATGTAGAGGGCCACAGTAACGCAGTTGAAAGAGTAGCGGATTAGATTCCAGAGGTTTTGCGAGTTCGAAACTCTGTCCAACGAAAGACCGTCTTGTTCACGGGGTCTTGTGCATGTTAAATCTTTCGTGACCTCAAATGTCCTCATATTGGTGGAGTGTGGAAGTTTGGAGCGTGGGTGCCAGCTCAGGTGTTGACCTCTTCGTCTGACCGTGGTTACAAATTACGTGGTGTTATCCTCTGATTTTCGGGATTGATTCCAGACCATTCGCGCTTGGTCATCTTCAAAAGTTGTGTTGCTACGGTGCGATTTTAATTAATTATCAATGCCAAAATTGTAAAGATTTATTTGTGGAAGAGAGTGGAAAAGAAAGAATAATTTCGGAAGAAGGAATAAACGTGCCTTCTTTTAAAGCTATTGCTGGCTACTTTCTAATTGTTGACTGCTCTTTGTTAAGAAGTGAGAATTCATCTGCTCAAGTAAATAGCGTTGAGCATCAAAGATTTTTTTGAAGAATATCACTAAAGACTAAAAGTTCGATAACAGAACTAGTATTTCAAGACAAAAATTGCGTAACCTGAAAATATCTGTGTAATCAAGAATAATCTGTACAATCTTTGTAATGAAGAATACTATTTATCTGTGAACAAAGAATTGTACAGTAAGTAATGTAACCATTACCATTATTTTATTCTATTTTTTTAAATAATGCTTTTTTTTTTTAATTTGGATAACACGAACAATTGTACGAATTTTTTTCAAGTTCCCATGAAATTCGTCTTAACGCGTTTTGACTGTAATAGCAAACGTTTCTTATCAATAAATATAGAAAGTAGATAAAAGCAAATTGGGAAATTTACTCTATAGAATAACTTTTTATTATGAGAGAGAGAGAGAGAGAGAGAGAGAGATTCAGTGCAATAATTATTTCTATCACATTAAGAACAATGTACAGTGAATGACAAACAGGAAGATCGATCATTATGCAAAGGTATTGTAACTTATTCAAATGATCGTGCACAAGGGATCAGATATCTTCTGGTTCTAATATTTTACTTTGTTGTATGCGATCGTGACCAGCCGTTGGATCCCAGAGAATTTATTTAAATATTGGTCATTCCAAAAGCACCGTTCGCCATTTTTGTTACCCGAACTATTTTTGAAATGACCGATTTAAGCTCTATTTTGGGTTTGAGAAGATTAATAGTTTATATTTTACATTTCAGAAGCACGACTGAAACAATAATCTTCAAGAAGCGGCTCTTAGAATTTTAAAATTATTTTTTCAAATTTCTCTTTTCAGCCACAATACGTAGAACGTCGACCACGGTTTATCATTGTCATTCAAAGGAACGCTCCTGAGCAGTAGCCTGATTGGAAGCATAGAATAAAAATCGGAGGGTTGCGACGAACTCGATCAAACCAAATACCGTCATGCACGTGGGGTCTGGTGAAGGTTAAATCTGCCGGGCCTTGAAATGTCCTCACTGGCATGGTGTGGAAGTTTGAAGAGAAGGGTGCCAGCTCAGGTGTCCCCGACATCTGAACGTGGTTCAAAATGACGCAGTGTTGTCCTCGGATCATTCCCTTAAGGGACTGATCCCGGACCGTCGTCAACAGCCCGTTGTGTTGCTCTAGTACGACGTTAACAAAAAATTACCAATTACCCGGACCTTCGTCAATAGCCGTTGTGTTGTTCGAGTGAGACGTTCATTTACTACCCGCCCTTAAATCTGTCGTGGCCGAAAGTCCTCACGTTGGGTTGGTAGGGAAGTTTGGAGAGTGGGGTGCCAACTCAGGTGTTGCTTCGTCATCTGATCGTGGTTCAAAATTACGAGGTGTTGTCCTCAGATCTTTCCCTTAAGGGACTGATCCCGTACTGTCGTCAATAGCTCGTTGTGTTGCTTTAGTACGACGTTTACTAAAATTACCATTACCATTACTACCCACCTATTTACGATCAGAATAATTTATATGGTAGTCAATTAACGTCACACTGTAGCAACAAACCTTCACGCCAACGTGAGGACATTTGAAATCATAACAGATTGAACGTGCACTAGCCTCCATAGTTCACGAAGGTCTATTAGTGAACCGAGTTTGGAACTCGCAACCTTCCAGGCGCGCATGCGCTTATGTTCCAATTCATGGAGGAAATATAAAAGTAGAGTGAGCAATGGTAACCTTTATATGTGCACAGGATTATCTAACTAAAACTAGAAGTAACGTGATCCATGGATTCATCATCTGATTGGTCCACATGACATAGGAATTGACTTTGGCGATTTCACCACTTTTGTCGCCGATGCAGAAATGCGTATTCCTACACCTACCTGCCAAAAGATGTCAGACCACCAAACGAGGAATATGATGCCAAATCGACCAAGTTTCTTTTTCACAGAGCAGTCATGTGACTACTTCTTCCAATTCATGGTGGAAATATAAAAGGGTGAGCAATGGTAACCTTTTTTTGTGTGCCCAGGATTATCTAACTAAAACTAGAAGTAACGTGATCCATGGATTCATCATCTGATTGGTCCACATGACATAGGAATTGACTTTGGCGATTTCACCACTTTTGTCGCCGTTGCAGAAATGCGTATTCCTACACCTACCTGTCAAAAGATGTCAGACCACCAAACGAGGAATATGATGCCAAATCGGCCCCAAGTTTCTTTTTCAAAGAGCAGTCACGTGACTATTAATCCACACGATGGCCCTCTTTTGAAGCTCCTCTCAATAATCTGTTTACTTAAACTTCGTGTCCATGTTCTAACTGAGAAACCGCGGCCTATCTCGACTGATGGAATAATGAACTGGATAACTTTTATTGGGTCAAATGAGTAATCTGCTAAGTGTTGCACCCTTTTGCTCTGTATGATTCTCCGGGATTACATCAAAGGTTTCGCGCAGTAGGTGTCGATAAGTATACAGATCCTGCGATCAAACCAGAGCACATCCAACGCATCCTCGCTCGACAGTGAAAACACCCAATTAAGAAAATCTGTTCTTGTGAAGCACGTAATTACCAAAGTCATAAAAAAAAACTGAGTAGCGAAATGAATGAAGGGTACGTACATTCTTTTAATTGATAGGCGAACTTCTCGCAAATGTATGGAAGAAAACGACAGACCGGATAGTCGAAACAACCGGTTCTCGTGGTATTTATGGTAATCTCTACTTAACCGTTAAGACGGCATTAGAAAGGCTTATCTTTGAGGGGATTACAGCAACCTACTATTTTGATACATGGGAGAAAATTATAACACTTACTGGGCGATGATAAATGTGTCATTCAGTGGTATCGGAAATAATTTTAGAATCATGAAGTTTTTGTATGTTACCTCTTTGAAAATTGAGATGCTCCTGATTACTCGGATGTAATTAACCGTAGCTGTGACGGTATGACACGAGACCATAGTTGTTACAATTTTTAATCGTTTTGTTGCATGCGATGTTTCTTTCAGTATTTCACACATACAATTACAGTGGATTTCTTATGATGAATTCTTTCTATACGTGCGATTTATTATTGATTTAGGCCCGGTGCACACGTCCGGGTTTTCAACGTGCGACGCCGCTGCGGCACCGAAGCCCAACTATGCACACATAACCGCGAAATGACGCAGGTACTCATTTCGCGCCATTTGCAATAAATATTATATTGAAGAAAACGTGTTTGGTTACGCTTAGGCCCGGTGCACACATCCGGTTTTTCAACGTGTGGCGGGCGCCGCTGCGGCAACGCAAGTGCGGTCTGATATACACATTAGATCCAATGGAGTAGTGCATACATTCCTCCGGCGCCGCACGTTTAACTTGCGTGCAATTTGTACCCCAGTTCCCCTCGGCGCCGCAGCTCGCCGCACACGCTTCTCCGTTCTGAAGTACCTTGTTTTCAAGAATATATGGAGTATAAATAATAATTAATAAATGGTTGTATCCAGTAACGTCTATTTGTTTCAAAATGTACTTTTTTTTACACCTAGTAAGCGAAATAAAAACGTTTTCTTCGATAGAATATTTATCGCAAATGGCGCGAAATGAATACTTGCGTCATTTCACGGTTATGTGTGCAGATGGGGTTCCGTGTTGCAGCGGCGCCGCACGTTGAAAAACCGGATTTGTGTAGCGGGCCTTACTTGGTGTAAAAAAAGTATTGTTTGAAACAAAATAGACGTTACTGGATACGACTATTCATTAATTATTATTTATATTCCATTTTTTTATGAAAACAAGGTACTTCAGAACGGAGACGCGTGTGCGGCGAGCTGTGGGGCCGTGGGGAACTGCGGTACATATTGCACGCAAGTTGGACTTGCGACGCCGCAGCCATGCCGAAGTCATGTGTGCACTACTCATTGGATCTAATGTATCTCAGACCGCACTTGCGTTGGGGTAGCGGCGCCGCACGTTGAAAAACCGGATGTGTGCACCGGACCTTAATTACAGTGGATTTCGTATGATGAATTCTTACTATACGTGCGATTTATTTTTTATTTATAGTCACATTACAATTTCACAAGAATTATCAAATATAGGAAACAGCATTTCTGGTATTTTTGGTCATTATACACTCTATAACAAAAAAATCGACGCACCAAGCAGAAGTTGTCCGATGGAGACAAAAATTGGTGGATAGGAAAATTATGTACAGAATAGAAAATGATTAAAATTTCAGAACAATTGAATGATTTATTTCAGAGTTACACTAACGAGCTCAATAAGGTGTTGACCCGCCTCTAGCCAGGATGCAAGCTGCCACACGGCGTGGCACAGACCGATAAAGCTCCCGGATGGTCTCCTGTGGTATTTCTTGCCAAATTTGCTCCAATTGTCGGACTTCGTCATCAACATTCCCTACCGGATGCAGTCGCCTTCACATCATATCCCATACATGCTCGATGGGAGAGAGATCTGGTGATATGGCTGGCCAAGGAAGTGTTTGACAAGCTTGAAGACAGTTCATAGCAACACGTGCCGTATGTGGTCTGGTATTGTATTGCTGAAAAATAAGCCCAGGGTACTGCGAAGGGAACGGTAGCAAAACAGGTCTCATATTGTCGTCAACGTACCGCTGTGCAGTAAGTGTACCTCTAATGACGACCAAAGGGGTTCGGCTATCAAGAGAAATGGCACCCCAGACCATAACTCCTTGTTGAGGGCCCGTGTGGCGTGCAATAGTGAAAGCAGGATCGGCACGCTGCCCTGGGCGTCTCCAGACACGTCTTCGATGATCGTCAGGACACAGTTGGAAGCGGGATTCGTCGCTAAAGACTATACGTCCCCAGTCAGCATCATTCCAGCCTGATCGAGCCAAACACCACTGTAATCTGGCTCGACAGTGTGTAGCGTGAGTGGCAGGTGGCGTAACGGTTGGTACGAGCGTAGATTTCGCTCTCTCAGCCGTCTGTGAATGGTCATGGTGGACACTCGTATGTGGGTCGCACGACTGATGGTTGATAGCGATGAATCAGGCGCTGTGACAGCTGATTTGACAATCAATCTGTCCTCGCGATCTGCTGTGGCCCTACGTCGACCGCTACAATGATGACGCTGAATTCTGCCACTGTCCACCCACTCTTGCCAGCATCTTCTAATCGCCGCATCGCTTCGACTCACATGACGAGCGATTCTCCGATTTGCCCAACCTGCCTCTTTCAATCGAATGATACGACCTCTTTCAAACTCTGAAAGTTGCTCGTAATGGGCTCGAATCCTGCGGCGAGGCATTTTTTTCAGTCGTTGAAAGGTATCCTAAATCGCAATACAGCAGAAATTTTTAACAACAGCTCAAGAACAACTCCTTATGTACATCTGCTGGATGCGCAGTTCCGATGAGCTGGAGATCGCACTATTCATTCATTGGACACCAAATTTTAATCATTTGCATATTTGGTTAAAACATTTTTGCATACGAAATTTCAAAGCCATCGGATGATTCCTTCTTGGTGCGTCGATTTTTTTGTTATAGAGTGTAGTTTATGAAATATGAACAATGTTCAAAACTCAGTCGTGGTTTTACAATTGTGCTCCTGAATGCTCACCTGAAGTGCATCTCCTTTCTCAATTTTTCAATGCCTTAAAATCCAGCAAATTTCTGGTTCACTTAAATTTTTTATTCTGAGCTGATCGCTGATTTTGATCTTAAAAAAATATCATTGCCCTTTTCTCATCACTCATCAAGAAAATATTCACTTCTCTGTGCTGAAGAGTTGTGAATATTTTATTGTTTCGTTTATACACTTTAGACCCTTTTAATGCAAAATAGATGTCTTGCGGGTTTGGTGTCTGTATGTGTGGTCTCGTACTAAGTTCAAACGGCGTACATTCTCACGAAACTTTGCATATTGTGAGTATTTATATTCGTTTAGTGACTGAATTGAGTTGTGTTGGCCTATCTTCCCGTTTTATGTCTCTGTGTTTAAGTATCACAAAAAATTTATTCAATGCTAGCAGAATTACTCGGGTTCATTTGGTAAACTAAAATCCGTTTTCGTTAACAAATTGTAATTCCTATTCATCACACACAACAAGTATCACTTGAGTAGGCAATACGCATAACCCGATAAATTCATTTTTTGAAATTGTCGGATAATCGATAAAAACGTATAAAAAATAACCTAGTTATGGTACTTTTTTGAAATTTTTTGTAAAAATTAGATAAAAATTATATTATTCATCAGCCAAAGTCTGCATAACCTTGCTTTTTTAGATAATTTGTAATTTAGAAAAAGAAATTGGATTTAACGGGTTTTGCAACTGTAAAATTATATAACAGGTTTTGCAACTGTATGGTCGGTTATTGGCTTTTGGACTCAAGTTACAAAACCGGTTACATTTCAGAAAATAGGTCATAAAAGCAAATTTAAAAATATTGAACATTGCATTACACTTTATATGGAATAACTTCATTAATAAGTACACAATATACCATATTTAATGTCAATTTTTAAATTTAAGTTTCACACACATTTATCGGATATCTCCAACGTCTTCATTCAAATCAAAATCCAGTTCTTCTTTCTCATTAACTGGGGGAAGAGAAAGATTGTTTAATAGTAATTGTTCATCAAAAACATCCTTATAAAACTGAAGATCCGGATTGTCTTCCCACCTTTCACCGAATTGAAGGTTTAAGAGACGTTTCACATCAGTAATTTTGGCAGCCTTCAGATTAACTGCTCTTTGCACCTCTTCAAGATGAATGTTTTTTTTTTAAACCTTTTTTTGAACCTTGAGTACCTTTTTTACCAAATATTTTACCGACACAGATTTTAAAATTGTAAAAATGCTCACCGCGAACAAGGACGGATGTTCTAGTTCTATTTCTTGCGAAACTAATAATTTTCGATTTTTGAAACTGAAAGTGCCAAGCAGTTGTTTTTTTCATTGCGTCATCTGTGTGTGATGATAGTTTCCATTCCAATACTCTACAATCACTTCCTAAGTGAACGACAGTACTAACTTTTTCGAAAAACTTGCAGATACTTATCTGGATCTCTTAGGAAACTCATTTTCTATCCAGATGTATGAAACAGTGTTTTCTTTGGTTTGACTCGCTTTTGAATCACCCTCAAATACAGTGAAATTATATAAGTATAGCTGACGTCGATAATACGCCTCCTGGTCAGGTATTTTTGGTAATATTAAATTCTTTTGACATTTATAGCTTAGGATTGTTTCATTGTCTTCATTTTGACACAACTTTTCATAAAATGTGTCAGCTCTCTTTTTATGGATTAGTAGTTTTTCTTTTAGTTCTTCCTTTTTTTCCGTATTGCTCTCTGCCCATATTTTATTATCTAAACACATGCACGCTGAGCACTTGCCTGTATACGGTGCAATTCAACTGATATTAAAATTAGCATTAAAAACTGTTAAAAAGAACTCATACTCCACTTTAAGCTCTTCTTCTCTGCTGTTCTAGGTACATTTCCCACATTTTTTTACAGACAACTCGCTGGGTAGGTATTGCCTTATTTTAATTTTAATTTCCCCCCTACAGTAATGATTTTGCGTTGGATGAAAAGTTTTGATAAAATCTTTAACCGCTTGTCTTTTATTATCGTATTTCTGAAGTTGACGAGCTTCACCACCACGTTGGCTTAGTGGTTACTGTTCATGCCTGCATTAAAATAACTTAGTTTCGATCAGGTATTCACAAATCTGCAACAGAAATGATAAATTGACTGGTTTTGTATCTGTTTACATCAAGTGCCTATATTGTTCCAACCTATTATAACGGCTTTTGCTGATATAAACATGGAGGACCAAATAAGCGGGTTTTGCTTCTGTAACTGACAAGGATTTAAAAGGTTTTGGAAACTGACTCAATTTTCCTTTTAGTTTTTAAACCACTTAAAACAAGTTTTCGCACTTGAAATCCGGTGTGAAATAAAGCTCATATGTTAGAGTATCCAGATATACCAAAGCGTCGATTTCGAAAAAATATGGATTTAACGGGTTTTGCGTTTGGGCTACTCATTTAATAAAAGTACATAATTATTAAATTTCTTAAATGTAAATATATAGAAAATATAATATTTTACATTTTTGTACAAGTTAAATATTTAGTTAGAAAGAAAAGTCTAGAGCATTCCAATGTCACCCAAAATAATTTTCAGAATAATAACCATAGAATAATCCATAGCAGGCATATAAATGCCATGTATGTCATTTAAAAACTAAAGCGTTTCCAAAAATTATCACATAATGATTTAAAATGTTTAAAAAACTGATTAAATCATTACTTACCTTTATTATAAATATTCTAAGTGAAACATCAAATTAAAAATCCAAGAATTATTTCAGGGCGCTTCCGTCATTTCACGGTTATGTGTGAATAGTTTGGCTTCAGGAACCGCAAGTGCGATCTGAGATATATTACACCCAATGGAGTTGTGCACACATGCCTCCGGTGCCACTGCGGTGCCGCACGTCCAACTTGCATGCAATGTGCACCGCAGTTCCCCACGGCGCCGCAGCTCGTCGCACACGCGTCTCCGTTCTGAAGTACCTTGTTTTCATAAATAAATTGAATATAAATAATAATTAATAAATGGTTGTATCCAGTAACGTCTATTTGTTTCAAAATATACTTTTTGTACACCAAGTAAACATGTTTTCTTCGATAGAATATTTATCGCAAATGGCGCGAAATGAGTACTTTTGTCATTTCACGGTTATGTGTGCATAGTTGACTTCGGTGCCGCACGGCGCAGGTCGTTGAAAAACCAGATGTGTGCACCGGACCTTAATCAACCACAATTTGGTAGCTTTGGAAATGAAATGAAATAACATGTGATCCGGAGAACCTTAGGCCGAAGGCCTATCTCCCTCTGAATATGGATGAGTACTCAGCGGTTTTTAAAGTTCGACTGAATTTTATATGGTGGTGTACGTGTTATTGGTGATCCAATGGGAAGTAGCTTTGGAGAAGCTGGAAGGTATGTACAAAATTGCGATTTTATAAATATACTTGGATTGTTTTACCAGTACTGCTGAAAATAATCCTTTTTCCAATAATTATTTTCAAAGAATTTAAATTCTAACTTTTTATTTTTTGAGCCTTACTTTTCTTTTCCAAATAGAAAAAATCAATATTTGCGACAGACGATAAGTTAAGAAAATAAAACATGAATAAAATATACAGTACAAAACCTTTTTAATAGGACTGGTAGCTAATTTGGCAACCTTGGTATTTTTAGAAATTATTTTTGGCATGCACACTGAATTAGTTCGAAACCATCATTATTAATCGTTTGCATTTTTAAATTTCGGTAATCCGTTAGCTTGTATTCCTGAAATCCATTTTGTAATGAAAAAACAGACACATTCATTGGTTTTCGCTCGAAATTTTTTTAAATCTATGTTCTAAGATGCATCTCTGGCTTTTTAGTTTGATGTTTTTTGTTGCATATCTTAGTTTTTTGTTGCATCTGTAATCAAGGTAAGTAAACGTTTAATTAGTTTAAAAAAATTAACTATTGTATGATGCATTTGCTTTTAAATGACATACAAGGCATTTATATGCCCACCCTCAATTATTCTATGAATTCTGGGTAGTATTTTCACACTCTAGAGACCTTTCTTTCTAAGTAAAAGTAATAGGACTACAATTTATTAACCAATTCATTCCAAGCACGACGGGTAATTCTGCTAGTAAAAAATTATAAATACATATATATTCCACACGATACACTTCTCTTAACATTCACTAACTCACTTTGGGCGTTCAGTTTATGGTGCATTTTCAATCAAATTTGTCTTCTGATTCATGAAAAAATATGAATAGTGTAGACTTGTATGTGTTCAACATTTTACATGCTATTTCTATGGCGTTCCTCCATTTCAATAAAAAATAACGTTTCCTAAGAACCAAAGAAATCTTCCACTTTTTTTGAACCCACGCTTCCAAATCTGTTGTGACAACTTGATATTACGATTATCGTTTATAAAGTATAGTTTAATCGATAATTGTTATAAACTGTCTGTTTATTTTATTTATTCCAAATTGACCTAGTATTTTTTTGATAACTACTTTCATTGTGAACACAGCCGACCAACCGGTATGGTGGTTAAGGTGATAGCCTCTAGATCGGAAGGTTATTGGTTCGAATCCGGGTCCGGGAATGGATGTTTGTAAGCATATGTTGTAGAGGCGGCTGGTGCACCTTAAATCTGTCTTGGTCGAAAGTCCTCACGTTGGGTTGGTGTGGAAGTTTGGAGAGTGGGGTGCCAGCTCAGGTGTTGCTTCGTCATGTGACCGTGGTTCAAAATAACGAGACGTTGTCCTCGGATCTTTCTCTTAAGGGACTGATCCCGGACCGCCGTCAATAGCCCGTTGTGTTGCTCTAGTACTACGTTAACTAAAAATTAGCATTATTTTATTACCCTTGTTGGCACCACTGTTAAAATATCCAATGAAAGTGTACAGAAACTGAAAATCGTTGAATTAGAACTAGAAATAAGAGGTTAGTGCACAACTGAATAAAAACATACTAATAAATGCGATGAAAACAATGTAGCATAATACGAAATAATAAAGCAGTTCAAAGACATCTTTTTACACTTACACTATTAGGACATGTATGCATTAGAAACGATATCTTTGCATTTTAAAAAACCCATGAATTTTCAAAGCATAAACCCATTCCAAATATTATAGTTTTAAAATCATCGTTCAAAAATCCCCCCAAAATAAATTAAATGAAGTATTAAAATTGAAAACCGTTGAATTAGAATAAGAATTAAGGCTACCAAACGGAAAATATATTCATCAGAATGCATTTATTTAGTTCATTGATTGAAAGCTCATGAAAAAACATTTGAAAATCTTAAATTCTGCAACAAAATACAAAATAATTATGTATTTAAACACTAGTACTATTGGGTAGTTGAATAACGTCGCACTGAAGGGCGAGTGTCCGGGATCAATTCCGAATGGAAAGATACAAGGTCAACACCTCGTAATTTTGAACCGCGGTCAGACGACGAGGTCAGCACCTGTGCTGGCATCCCACTTACGCTCTTAGGAAACGTAAGCGGTAAAAACGATGTCTTTGGAGTACTTTATTTAATAACCCGAATTTTCAACCAAACTTCACCCCATCCCAGGTATTATACTTTCAAAAACCCATTGTTCGAAAATCCTCCAAAAATAAATCGCACAAAGAAAGAAAATCCCTTGACCACTCTTGCTATCCCGAAAGTAAATCTAGAGCAATTCAGAATTAGGTCGTCTCTGGTTAGGCAAAACTAAAATCGAAAACATTCGAAGCTGGTTTTTTTTTTTTTGCAAGTATTGTCTATTTAAACCCAAAGAGAATATTTCCCATCAAAAAATAAATAACGATAACCCGAAAAGCCGTGAAGCGAGCCGTTGCTCAAATACGGAAGTAAAGAGCGAACGCATCCTCTCCGTGTTGCTATCCATTCACAAGAGCCGTTGCCTGCAAGAACAGTGATAAAACGGCTCTCAAAAAAGAAGCGAGCAGAGAGAACATTATCAAAACGAAAAAGAACTAATAAGAACGTCCGTGATTCGGGAGGGGGGAGAAGGCGAGCAGCCGGTTCCTCAGGCGATGGGCCACGGGGCCATATTCGGCCACTTTTTCAGGTTCGTCGACCGCGATTCACCGATCCGTTCTTTGTTATTATTTTTCTTTCTGCGCCATTTTTTTTTATTGTTCGTCGTTTTATTCTCGCCGATACGCTCAGGTGCCTTTCAGACGATCCGCTCACTGCATACATCACACGCCCGCAGCTTTTACCGGAGCAAGGGCAACAGTTTCCGTCTCGTCTCTCTCCCTCTGATCAGCTGATCGTTTGGGTTCGCCAGTCGGTACCCGTCCGCGAAACCGTTCGGTTTGCAGAACAGCCAGTTCCTTGTTGCACACGCGAGGACGCAGAAGCACTTCGACAGTCGGGACATTCGATTTTGCCTGAAGAGATGTCAAACCCCCTGGTGGAAATCGTTCTGAATTCGAATATTTTGTGAGTTTCGTCACCGATTCCTGCCATCAGAAATCCTTCAGAATTTCAAAGAACTGGAATATCAAGCAGATCTAAATCGTAAATGAATTCGAATAATTTTTGAGTTTCGCAATTGATTTCTGCTCTTAGAGAACCAGGGTCTAGAATTTCAAACATTCAAACCATTCATGACAATGGAGCTCGTGGTGATTGCAACAAGCATGCTGCGACTGTTCCTGGTGTCAGTCGTCTACCTCCTGAACATCAGAGGCCTTCTTCGACTGACTTGGCAACCAAGGGCATGCATACATGCCTTGACAACCGGTGCTGTGCTCCTGGCCGGAGTCTTGTATCTCAGCAGCTGGGCCCCCTACATTGCATACACCTTAGCAAATGGCCACTGGTTGCTGCTAGGGGCCAGAAGACACTGCCTTCTCCAGCACTTCGTTGCAGCTGAAATTGGTGCTGTTTTGCTAGCACTGCTGGCTGTCAGACTTATGTACCGCTTCCTGGTGGTGGTTTACAAGAGACCCCCACCGTCTGCCAGGGCTGCTAGCTTGGTGACTTGCTTGGCATGGCTGGGGCCGCAACTGCTGTACGATGCCGTGGCAGTGACGAGGGACGATTCAACCAGGTCTCCGGACTCGTACAGGTTCCTGGACGATCTGTTGGTGGTGCCTCAGGGTGCCAATGCCTCGCATGGCTATCGTGTCGGGTTCATGATCTGCATGCAACTGCTCAGCGGCCCGGTGCTTAGCTATTACGTGTGGCAGTATTTGGTGCTGGTGCTTCCGCTGGCTGGACTGATCATCTACTGCTCGGCAAGACTGATGCTGGCGTCTCGCATTCGACGACGAGAGGAACCAGCAGAATCTTCCATTGAAGCCAGGAGTGGACGTTTCGGTAAGTTGTGAAGACTATTTTTATTTTAAAAAAATCGGGACTGTTATACTGAAAAGAGGGAATAAGCAGTATTGGTTATGAGGCTGTTCTGAACACAAAACTTAAAGTAATTTTGCAGGTTACTACCTCAGAAAATTCCACGAAAGGTGTGTTGTTATCTATTCATATATTTATTAGTATCTTATACTTCAGTTAAATATACTTGACGTTATACTTGAGTCAAAATTTCCATGTTTTTAAGGCAGATTTATGCTGTTATTAACCGTATTAAACTACCTTGTTTTTTTCCATTTTTTTATCAATTCAAAATGCATGTTGATGAAAAATAAATTCGAGTGTGAAGACTATTTAGTTAAAGAAACGGCACTGTTTACTATAAAGAGAGAATAAGTAGTATTGACTATAAGGCTGCTCGGAAAACTCAAAAGTAAAATAATTTTGAAGTCTCTACTCTCCTATCCTCAGAAAATTATATTGAAGAATCCTATTTATCTATTTTCATATCTTACCTATTTATCCATCCATAGTCTTATCTATTTCCATATTTATTAGTATCTTGAGTTAAAATTCCCATGTTAACCATTTTAGTGATTTCGACGAGATATTTCGTTTATCTACAAAAACATTTTGATCCTTTATCATCGTTATAGGGGTTGTTTTTACTTTTACAACACCATTAGAGATTCAAAATATAACTAGTGCCCCTCAGCCTACGTAGCTACTCTTCGAATATGAGTGAGTACCAAATAAGATGACCAACCCAAGTACCATTTTAAATGACCGGCTTCTTTAGAAATAAAAACATGCATCCCAAGTACTCACAATATTCAATTTGCACAAATATATAAATTATCTTCCTTTCTTGTTACAGATGAATGCAATTTTATTTTAAGCACAATGAAAATATTTATAATTTCGTGAACCTAGAAAAAAAGCGGCAATTAATGTTTTTTGCTTAAAATCCCTGCTCTCCGAAATAAGCCAGAAATTTGATTCTTAGGGTGCTCAAAATTAAGAATGCAAATTTTTAGTGAAAAATTAAGATTTTATTATACACTAAAAAGGCATTTTTACGTTTATGACGAGCAGCTTTGGTTACCTGATAATAAACTTTAAAAGGAATGCTGTAAGCACACTAAGAATTGACATTATTCTGTTGATCTCTTAAACCACACATAATCTTTGAAGTCCACAACATCATAGACGCTTTTACTCGGTTGTGCTAAGCGCACGAACGACTGCACCTGTACAAGGTTGATCACCAGGTACCAACACAGTAAACTGTATTAGCCAAATAGTCAAACATTGTTTCTTGAAATACCCTTTTACTTTAGGTATATAACATAGTAAATTGCATTTACCAAATAGTCAAACATTGTTTCTCGAAATACCCTTTTACTTTTTGTCACTGTTTGGGAGGCGGCTGCTACGAAACGTAAATATGTGAAATGATATTTGGAGTTAACGTAGAGAAAGCAAAATCCATGATTATACAGCTTTCATAACACAATTTTTAACCAAATCTGAAAAAAATTATAACCTATTCAAAGAATAAAAAGAGTATTATTTCATACGAATAATATAAAAAAAGTTTTTTATACATTTTTTTTTTATTTGTTGATATATTTAAAATGAGAAACCCTCAATTTTAATATCATCATATCATCAAATATCATCTATCATATTCCCTACCGTGACTTGAAAACTAGTATTTACAAATTTCTTTATCCCCCTGGTGATTGTCTCGACCAGGTATCTGAAGCAAAATTGATCAGATCTTGATGAATGAGATATCTCGTCATTAGAGAAAAAACTGACCTAACTGACTACTGGACAGATCTTGATCTCATCATCAAAAAAAAGAAAAAAATCGGCACTATCGAGATGACGAGACATTTCGTCTTCAGCCTAATTGATCAGCGTGATGGACGATATATTTTGTCTAAACCCCTTGGAGGGTTAAAAAAAATCGACAAACCGATTGGAAACAAATGAAGAATAAATTTCTATTCATTAAACCTTTCTCATCGAAAAATTTTCCAATTATTAGACAAAATATTAAATCATCACTAAAATTACAAAACGCCATTGTGTCAAAAATTCCATTTTTTCTTCTTTTATTATTGCTATATGTGGCATTTTGTGATTTCCACCTGGTGGCAAAATCTCTTTTGGCATCAGCCGATCCAATAAACTAAGAACAAAATCCAAAGTATATAATAATATAATCAAATCAAAGAGCAAAAATTAATTTTTTTGCTCCCCTGAAAAATACAGATTTTAGATATATGACAATTAGCACTTTGTTTGACGATATAATGTTATTATAGAAACTCAGATAACTCATAATACACCACCATCTTTGGAGAAGATCACCCAATTTACAATAAATGCATTTGTCTCTTAATCGGACATTGAGGAGATCCTTTATCTAAATCTTAACTCTTTAAATGGCATTGGTTTCATCCATCATATTTGATTTTACACACTATATATTTTGTGTTACCATCTGATTTCTCTCATTTGGTCTTATATATATTCATTTTAAAGCTCCAAGTAGTTTCGACGAGATATTTCGTCTATCAAGATCTGGTCAAGTTTGTCAATGACATCATATCTCGTCCATTACGGCCTGGCCAGTTTTTCTAATGACGAGGTACATCGTCGAGACAGAACTACCCTGTTACACAAAGGGAGAATGAAACTTCAAATTAGAAAAGGTTTCGCATCAGAAGTTGATTCTGGAAGGCAGTGTTTGACGTGAAGATAAATCACCAGGAGGGGAAAAGGATTACATTTGTTGAGCTTTCATATGATTTGAAACTTTTAGGCTTGTATTCATGCATTGAAACCTTTTTAAAAATTTGTATTGAATGGTGTTTTCGAAGAATTTTTTTGATTTGATGTTTTTAATTCGGTACGATATGCTCCAAAAGGACTCATGCCACATACATTTTTTTCGCGAATGATTTTTCTCTGAAATTATCTTCTGGTGGATCATCTTTTGCAACACAATTTTTTTGTAGTGATTGGTGAGACAAAGAAATTAACTCCCTTTGTTAAAAACAAACGATATGTATGTCAAGGTTTCTATATCAAACACAAGGGAAACAGCAATTCAACGCTGAAAAAACAATGACTGTCTTCCGATACCAAAGGATTTCCTCAAGTGAAATTAAAAACTGAAATTGCAAAACAATCAGTAACTAACAGAACCGCATATAACTGCAAGGGGCCGGTACACGTTGCGCAAGTGATTTACCAATGATCAATCAGTTTTACCCATCATTTACCAATTATCTCAATCAGATTTATCAATGATCAATCAGTTTTACCGATGATGAGGCCGCAGTGATATGCACAGTTCATATCTCAAATTAATAAAATTCATCACAAATATAAAGTAGCAGTTCTCTTTCGCGTTTAATCCTCAATTTCAACTCTCAAAAAATTCACATCGCAGTCGTGTTGCCAAAATACTATTTCGAAAAGCTAATTCAATTCCATTCTATTCACTAGTTAAAGAGGATTCGGTATGGTTTGGCGACCATACTTATTTTCCCCGTTCGATCACATTTTCTTTTCTTTCATTTGTGTCTCCCAGATATTTCATTGCCTTATGTCATCAGTCTACTGAATAATTTTATTAGAGTGGTGAGTTCTTCCGAGTAAAGTTAGCAATATTATGGCGCTTTAACCAAGCATAATTACAAAGGAAGCAACAACATTTGTGAATTTATTCTGCAGTTGTAGAATTTAAATGGATTAAATCTGTTGTCATTCTAATAATGTCGATTTCTATTCCTTCTGATTTCTGTTCCGAATATTTGTTTGAGCCTGTTGTGTTGCTCTAGTACGACGTTAATTAAAAATGGCCAATTATTATTACCGAATATTTGTCCCACACTAGGATTCATGATGATTCCCACCATCACGTGCCAGATCTTCAAACCGAGCAATCGGAAGAAATAACACGATACTACGCGCACATACTCGATCTATTTCATTAGAAGGTCGATGATGCCAAATAAATTACTTCAAAAGTAATATTGGTTAAGGTGCCTGCCTACCTTCGGAGTGTTTTTTTTAAATACTTTAAATTTTCACTCGATTTGTACTTTATACCATCAAATACTTTAAAAAACTATGTAGAATATATAAAATAGCTAAATATTAATTTTAGTTTTCTTATTTTGGCATTAATTATGCATGAAAATTGCAAAATAATAGCTTTTACGCAAAACATCATAATTCAAATTTGAGTAAAGGAATTTTTGTTTTGTAAACTTTATTATTCTTATAAAAGTATGTTTTAGGACATTCACTATATATATGCCTAAATCTATTTATTAAAAAAAGTTACAGCACTAAACGTAAAGAGAATTAAAAACTTCCCGAATTTTATTATAAGTTTCAAACTTTACTAATCATAAAATAAAATATATTACACCTAGAGCCAAAAAAATAGTGGAACTCCTTATTTATATCCTACTAGCAAAATACCCGACCTTACTCGGTTTGAATTGGTTTACTCTAGATTGAAGAGATAATCAAAATATATAATGACTTACGTTTTTTGTGGAATAAAAATTTATTTTAACATCTTTGGCCATCTTTATATTTTCTACAACTTACTTTGGACACAAATCCTACACATGCATATCCATTCATGTAATACATTTCACATACATCGCACAATTGCTGTATGACAAAGCTACAAAATGACGAAAGGTGATACTAAGGTTACTACTATAAAAGACGATTTTGAGGGAGATTTGGAATTCCCTTTCTTAAGTTCTTTTCATGTTCAACTCAATTAATTAAAATAACGATTTACAGCGAGTGCTCTAGCACTCATAGTCAACAAAACAATATTTTTTTACTTGTGGCACTCTTGCCTCCGGTATGCGACATTGTGAAATTTTGCAATCTTCTAATGTCATTATTACAACGAATTTTTTAATGTTTGAAAAAGTTCCAGTTTGGATTAATAAACATTATTATTCTTTAAATAACGGCATTATTCTTTAAATAACGGCATTATTCTATAAATAACGGCATTTTTCATTCAATAACGGCATTATTCTTTAAATAACGGCATTATTCTTTCAATAATGGTATTACACTTAAAATTTACTGAAAATTTATACTGACTTACCTAACATTTTTAAGTCTAATACGTTGTGGTGCTGTTGCGTGTGATGAGAAGGAAAACACATTTATTAAAATAATAAATATTTAAAACAGGAAACAGCGAAGTAAAACAAAATAAAAGATGTCGCAAAAAATTGTTCTAAAGATATTAAATTGTGATTCAATTTTATCTCTTGATCTCGCACAGTTGCCACTTACAACTAAAAGTGTACAAAATTTAGAAATGTGAAATTAATTCAGAGCGAAAGAACCAGAAAAAATATCACTGCTCGCGCGATCTTGTTCATTCTCGTTTCATTGAAAAATATCGTCTGTCCCAAATATTCTTAAATCGTTTTCATTGCGCAAAGAATAAAAATAAGACTCGAAATAAATGAAATATCAGAGACAAAATTCCATAAAAAAAAAAAAAAAATTGAAGAATAATTACTTTTTCAGCAGTACTGGTAAAGCAATCGAAGTAATCGTAATATTCAATAGACATTCCAATTTTTCCCAAACTACCAAATTATGGTTGATTTAAGTATACTTACTCAGGTGTTTTAGCATGAAACTCAACTAAATATAACAATAAAGAAATGTTTAATATTGCATTCACTAAACTAATAGATAATGTATAAAATAAAATACAATGCAATCAAATATCTGGAATACAATTCATGTGATGTTTACACAAACACACTAACACAAAATCGAGCATAGAACAGAAAGACGGACAGACAGACTTTCGCAACCAATGCCACTCACTAAATGAAGATAAGTACTCACTGTATGCAAATTTTCATGAAAAAATCTTAAACCGCGTGGACGTGTATAGGGCACAACATACAGACAGACAGACAGACACCAAACGAGAAAAAGACGGATTCGGCATCAGAAGGGTCCAAAACGGATAGAAAACTTGAAATGGGTCGAAAATATTGAATGTACAAACAAACACTCCATTCTTATTTATATAGATAGAGTATTCTATCAAAGTTTCATATAAATACACTTATAATATTTTGAGTTATGATATTTTGCGAAGAAGGAAAATGTCAAAAATCTGATTCCGAGAAAAACGCAAAAGAATTAAAACATATGAACATACCATTTATAACACTATATTTAACTTCAAAATCCTCCTTTTTGGTAATGTTCACATTCTTTTTCATTCAAAACAGTTATTTTTTTTCTTTCTTAAGGTTTTTAAAATTTTTCTACGCTTCTGAGCAGTAGATGTACCGTGATTTTTAGAATCTCGAATCTGACACTGGTCTAATATTTGACATCCTTTCTCGGTGAAGTAACCAGGACTTAGGTTGTTGAGCCTTTTCAAAACATTTAAACACCCTTTGTACCCATCGTTGAACTGAATAACCGCATCATATGCCCCTAATTTAACAGTTGTTTTCAGGCTAACGAAAACCTCTTAAAAACACCCATCAATAGTTCCAAGTCAATAACTCTGTTTCCATAACCAGCATCACTGATTTCGATGTTGGAAATGGACGACTGAAGTTTGGTTGAACTAGCAGTCTCCACAGATTCTAAAGAACATTCGTTCTTCTTTCTGTTTGTAAAGCGGTTCCCTCTAAATCGTGACTTTCTCTTGCTAGCGATACTTTTTGGTATATTAGCAAGAGAAATTCAAATCAAAGGATTTATATAATCGCAATTGAAAGCTTTGATAAAAAACAGAAATCTCACTTGAATTGTAAATGTAATCAAATTCAAAACACAACTCTTTTCATGTCAGTTATCTGTATAAAATAGTGTTGCCAGATTTATTTGAAGCATATTAAGTATTTCAATGAACAATAATCTCACCTATTTTAAAAGAATTTAATACATATTAACAATTTAGAGTGTTTGAACTGACTTTTTACTCCACTTTCGTCAGCACAACATTAGTTTCGGTTTCAAAAACTGCCACCGCTTCATATTAAAATACCTGTAACTTGGGTTCTAGGTTAGATAAAAACAAAATTTAAACTGATTTGGAAAGCTAAAAATATGCTCTTCAATATACAATAAGAAAACGAAAATCGAATTTTTGACCCAAAACGACGTTTTAAAGGTAGGCAGGCACCTTAAAAAAATATTAATTTTTTCATCAACTGTTTTAAAAACTCATTTAATCCAAAGCTCTTCAATTCTTTTTGGGTGGTTCAAAATTACGTGGTGTTGTCCTTTGCCTTCGGTTTTGATCCCGAATCGTTGCCAATAGCCCATTGTGTTGCTTTAGTGCGACGTAAATTAATATAGATAATATCTATAAATTATTTTTGGTCTATTTTAATTATGAACACAAGACGTACAAACTCTTAATGTGTCTTTATTATTATTTTAATTCTATTTTCGTTAAGTAGATATTATACAATGCTATTTTATGTAGCAAAACAAATATTACTTTATGGATATTTTTTCATGGAATTATCCAAAGTTTGGTCTTCTCCAATACTTTTTTCGCTCACTGTATATTATTTTTGTTGGATGGCGGTTGAAAATAAGAGATTGGAAACTTTAACAAAGAATGTATTTTAATTTCAATTCAATAGAATACTCGGGTTTATTGAAAATGTGTTAATACAATTGCCTGCCTGTGACAGTATCAACGTATTGAAAACAAAATCAGCATGTAGCGCTATAAAATGTAAAGTTTAAACATATTGTAGCGCAATACCACATCCGGGTACTTTTTCATGATCTGCGTGTTTCCTTCACCTCTGAACTTAAAAATCGTGATTCTGAAAGAGACAATGGACCTGTATAATTTAGTTTGCTTTATGGGCTAACCCCGTTGGAGTACCTGATACCGATGCAATTAAGCTAAAGGTTACACAGGACTTGTTTTGTTAGCTTTAAATACACGAAGAGAGGTTTACTGGTTAGTATATCTCAGACAAAAACTGCCTACGACTCGGTGAAACAGAACCCTTGTTCTCCATCCTGTTTAAACGAGTTTTGAGTTTATGTGTGATAAGGAGTCGACAAAGTTCAAACGTTTTCCAAAAATTCGCTAGTTAAAAAATAACGTGCACTGTTTCATATCTATATATATAATTCTCTTACGTGGCACGCAAAAAAGACGTTATTAGTTATCGCGTTTTGGCAACATTGTACGATTGTTTGCATATCACGAAGCCTCGCGCTTCAATTGAATTTATAGCGTTATCGGATGAAATTTTATTGAAAAAAAAAAAGAATTTTAGTCGAGCTGTGCAGTTAATAATAGAAATCATATAAAGCGGAGGATCTTTTCAGGGACATTTTTAAAAAAAAGGTCCTTTTCAGGGTCAACAATTATAGTTCAACAAGACGCTTGCACTACAACTTTCGACTACAAACTCAATGAAAACGCGTGGGTGGCTCAAGTGCAGGGGTAAATGTATATACAAACAACATGCTGGGTATTCAATTTCCAAATCAGCGCTCACATTTCGAGTCAAAATTTGCTTAAAGTTTTCATTTGAATTCTGATTTCAGAGGTACTGTATATATCTTTTCTATAAAACAGCAAAAAATTTAGATTTGAAAAATATTTTTTTTTGGAATATCATATTTTGTAAACAATTCCTTCTGCTAGGACACATGTCTTCATTGATGCGAGCGAAGCGAGCTTAGGTTCGAGCAGCGATCCAATGGGGGTTGGCGAGCGTTAGCGAGCAGGGGGCGGGCCCCCTAGTTACATTTAATATTTTTTGGGAGAAATGTAACAAAATACCTAGTGTTGGAAATAAATTGAAAAAGGCAAATTATTATTAATAACTGGAAGATAAATGACGAAAATATATTTTATACGTATTTTTGACAAGATTTCGATGAGAGTTTTGAATGTTTAAAAGTACAGTAAGTGGTTAATGGAAATTTTGATATTGTAATAATTAAGAAATGCGTGAATTGGAATACGATATGGCTGAAATTTAGCACAATTATACTTTATTATGAAAATATTTGCAGAACAATCTAAATCAGAAATGCACAGATTTGTTACGACCAAGGGCCACTTAGAATAATTGTGATTTATGGGAGGGCAGCAAAAGGAAATATGAAAATTATCTATCATATATATTTATTATATTTATATTTATGATATATTTATTATATTTATATTTATCATATATTTATTATATTTATATTTACTATACATTTATTTTATGGTATATTTACCATATATTATTTATTTTATTTATGTTTATCGTTACTTATTTTATTTATATTTACCATATACTATTACAAAGGTATGAGGTAAGTATTTAATTAACGCTGCACTGGAGCAACACAACGACTATTGGCGAGGGACCTGGATGAATCCCCGAATTATTACAAAGATAATAAAAAGCAAATAATGAATTTAATTTAGTTTGTATGACATTATATTGATTGAACAATTGTTTTAGTATTTGGTTAGATTTTTGGTGTAACCAACAGCAAAAATGACTATAAATTTTCATTTGTCAAGATATGTCTATTTATCGATTTTTAAAATTCATGATTGAAAACGTTTGTTCAGATGTATGAGCCACGCCAGGTGCCACAACTAATCTGTTGTGCGCATGTGCAATTAAAAAAATTTCCGAATATGTGACAAAGTTAAAATAACACGTGTGGTGAGATGTACCGCCAGCAAAAATCAATGAAGGGCTTCATGTGGCCCGGGGGCCGTGATCTGTTCATGCCTGCTCTAAATTTCGACGAATTTATTTTAATTTTAAGATGAACAATAAACATCAAGGCCAACAACCGCTTCCTCCAAAAAAAATCATTTAAAAAAAGGCAATGAGGATTCTCTTTCTCCAAAACTTGATTGCGTTGAACAGAATTGTTGGAATTCGTTACTATTGAATGTTTTCTTACTTTGACCATGTATCAATCTTGGTTTTGAGTGATGTAATTTAAAAGCATAATTAAAATGTTTTATTCTTTATTTAAAAACTGAAAGGAAAATGTAAAACGAAATACCCAAATGAAATGCTACGGCTTGCGTCCAAAGCTTCAAAATTGGCATCGCTTGGTAAACTCTCCATGACATTTGATAAATTTTCCAAAAAGGTCCCTAAAGTTTTTATCAAGACGGTAGGTAGGTATTTTTATTAACGTTGCACTGGAGCAATATAACGGACTATTGCCAACGGTCTGGGATCAAACCCGATTCATCTAGATGGAAAGTGATGATTTTACTTCTCCTACCGGAATCGCTCTCTAATGATATCGGAGTTACCTCAAGAGGTCGCCCGTTTGGAGACGTTCAATTTGCGGCATTAACCAATCAACTATCAAAATATAGTTCCGAATTCATTCTTTGGAATTTTTATTAATGACGGGCAGATATAGAATAAACGTAAGCTAACTGACTTTACGCTCAGAATACTTGTAGGAACACGTATCGCCATAGAAACACTACCGCCACCTAGTTTAATTAAATCTTGTAAGAAATTATAAAAGATTAATGATCAAGAATTACCCAAGTTATTTTATTTTTTAAATAAATATGCCCAGAGCTTTTTTAGTAAAAAAGGAGAAAAGCAGAGAGAATGGAGGTAGCAAAGAATATAGTCAAAGCAGGAATATCTTACGAAATCTTCGCTCCTGGTTCGAATCCGGGTCCGGGCATGGATGTTTGTAAGCGTATGGCGTAGAGGAGGCTGGTGCACCTTAAATCTGTCGTGGCCGAAAGTCCTCACGTTGGGTTGGTGTGGAAGTTTGGAGAGTGGGGTGCCAGCTCAGGTGTTGCTTCGTCATCTGACCGTGGCTCAAAATTACGAGGTGTTGTCCTCGGATCTCTCTCTTAAGGGACTGTTCCCGGACCGTCGTCAAAAACCCGTTGTGTGCTCTAGTACGACGTTAAATAAAAATGATCAATTATGAAATCTTCACATAATAATATGGGTTGGTAGGTATTTAATAAACGTCGCTGGAACAACACAACGGGATATTGGCGGTGATCCGGGATCAATCCCGGAAGGGGAAGATACGAACACGTAATTTTGAACCATGGACAGATGCCAAGGCAACACCTGAGCTCTCAGCCCATTCTCCAAACTTTCACACCATACCAACATGAGCACGCAGATTAATTGGGAAAACTTATCCGAATATTTCAAGAATTCTGGTTAATTAGGGTTCTAATTAAGAGAAGTGCTTTTCGCTGTTATTGGAGTAATTTTTGCCCTAGAGACTATATCCATTATACTGAGTACTACACAAGGTTGCATATTCTGCAAGTAAAGCAGCACATTACTGTAAATGTTTTCCATATTCCCGTACCTCTCCTCCTCATAAAGACATTTAAACCGGAATTTAGACTTTTACGTTTACGAATTTATACTGTGCATTCTAGTATATAGTTCCATAGCGCTTCATTGTTTTCTACACATTATTTTATCTGTAGGTAGTTGAATAACGTCGCACTGGAGCAATGTAGCCCGCTATTGTCAACGGTCCAGGATCAATCCCGAAGTGAAAAATTCGAACTCATTATTTAGACATCAACGGTGAGAATTTACACGCACATGACATAAAAATCACAGCACATCAAATCGTTTGGATGAGTCAAAATCGCAATAATTTCCTGAACTTGTATCCAGCTGTCGATATGCAGGCAAATGTTCTTTTATATACATTTCCACTTTCTGATTGTTTATTGAAGTGTCGATCTAAAAGATAAACAGACGGCTGTATCGGAACACCTGTTAAAACTGATGGACAGGTTTACTGTCGTAAAAGGGTTTTTAGAACTCCTTGAATCAGCCAGTCCAGTTGTATCAGCACTTTAAATATGAGAAGGTAGGTAGGTAATTAACGTCGCACTGAAGCAACACATTTTAAGCTGAGAGTGACGGTTCAGGATCAATCCCTAAGGGAAAGAACTGAGGACAACACCACGCAATTTTGAAACACGGTCAGATGACGAGATAACATCTGAGCTGGTACCTCACTCTCCAAACTTCCGCACCACGCCAGCGTGAGGATATTTGAGGCCACAACTTTAATGTGCACCAGCCCCCCCCCCCTCGTACACGCCTTTTTGTTTGATTCGAACTCGCAACCCTTCGGTTCTACGTCATAAGGTAATCGCCGACCAACCGGTATAGTGGTTAAGGTGTTAGCCTCTAGATCGGAAGGTTCCTGGTTCGAATCCGGGTCCGGGCATGGATGTTTGTAAGCGTATAGTGTAGAGGCGGCTGGTGCACCTTAAATCTGTCGTGGCCGAAAGTCCTCACGTTGGGTTGGTGTGGAAGTTTGTTGAGTGGTGTGCCAGCTCAGGTGTTGCTTCGTCATCTGACCGTGGTTCAAAATTACGAAGTGTTGTCCTCGGATCGTTCCCTTAAGGGACTGATCCCGGACCGTCATCAATAGCCCGTTGTGTTGCTCATGTACGACGTTAACTGAAATTATCATTACCATTACCAATTACCATAAGGTAATCGACAATATTTTGAAATGACGAGATATAATTGCAAAATTGGTCAGCTCCTGATGGACTAACCAACACCAACACACTGCCGTGCTTAGTGTCGTGAGACACTGTACCAGTTTAAATAAGTGTGGTTGAATGAGTAGAGCATGCCACCAAGGTGACATGTCTACCCAGAATGTTAGAGCACATTACATATATGCATCATTACATCTATGCAGTAATTACATTAAATCATTATATACTAGGTTACATTATAAATAAATAGAATACAACATGGAAGAGTGGAGGAAAAAAAGTTCGTTTTTTTCATTCTCTTAGAATAATCAAGTCCTGATGATTTTCAATGAATCTCACCACGTTAATAATTTTAACCCTCGAGCCCTTGTTACATTTAATGTTCCCGAGTCATGCGATTTTAATATGGTCGGCAGGCGTTCTCATATGCCATGAGGTTGTAAGAGGGCAAACTGTGATGTAATGTAGAGGTGTACCAATTTCACCACAGGAATAGTTTTCAGACTTAATTTTCTCAAACCTCGTTAGGTAGGATGAGAATGGGCCATGCCCTGTGAAGAAGAGTGTCTCTTCACTGGTCCAATTTGTAGATTTTAGTGACACTCTTGGTAACACATCATGCACCGTCCTGCCTGTTTCCCCTTCGTCTCATTCATTATGCCACACATCAAGTAGCCAGCTCGTGGTTTCCCTTCTGTAATGGCTCTTGGACCATTTCACCCCTCCATCTATGTATTCCGTTGTCGTTGACTCTTTTTTTTTTTTTTTTTGCTAATCTACCTGATTCTTCGTTTCCGTCATGACCAGCATGAACCTTTAATCCAGCCTAAGCAAATTTCCTCGTTGTTATATAATAAGAGTTGTATTTCTCGTGCCAGTGGACTCGGCGTCTTGGGATTTTTAAATGCCAGGAGACCAGATCAACTGTCTGACCAGATCTTGACATTTTTGTCTGCTCTTGCTTCTGCTGCATTTATGGCTGAAAGTATTCCATACAGCTCCGCCTGGAAAACGGAGTTATTGGCTTGCATTCTCGTGGACTGCATTCTCGTGCATTCTGCTCTTCTGGAATGGAGCAGAAAGCACTTTCCACTCTTTTCTCCATTTTGGAGTCATCGGTGAAATAGCTTATGCCGGAATGATGTGCTCCCACTGCTGGATTTATTGTTATTCGAAAGGGTTTTAGGGTTAATCAACAGGTTGTGACTGATTAACTTTCATATATAAATTTGAAATTTGTTCAGGGCAGTGGTAACCCAGTTGGAAGATTAAAGGGTAGGTAGGTATTTAATTAACGTCGCACTTTATCAACATAACGGGCTATTGATGACGGTCCGGGATAAACCCCCGAAGGGAAGATCCAAGGACAACACCACGTAATTTTGAACGACAGAAATATGACGATGGTGGATTCACAGATTTACAATCGGAGGGTTGCGAGTTAGAACTAGATCCAATCAAAGACCGTCGTTTATGTGGGAGCTTGTGCACGTTAAATTTATTCTGATTTTAAATGCCCTCACGATGGTGTGGTATGGAAGTCTGGAGGTTGGGGTTCCAGCTCAAGCGTTTATCTTGTCATCTGACCGTGGTTCAAAATTTCGAGGTTTTGTCCTCGTATCTGTCCCTTTCGGAATTTATCCCGGATTGTGTTTTTCAAGTGCGACGTAAATTCAACTACCAACCTACCTTTTGATTCTAAAACGGCGATACATCCCTCAATTGTTCCCCAACCATAACAGTATTTGAGGGGCGGGAGGCAAGGTGTTATACAGAGCCTTCTTAAGTGAGCACCTCTGGTGGGGGTTACTTTAAACACATTTAATCCACCTAGTGGTTGTCTCAACGCGATACATCGTCATTAACGAAACTGACCCGGTCTTGATGGATGAAACTTGTTGTCACTAGAAAAAAATTGACCAAATTATAAAAAATTCAGAAGCGGCTTGATTACGAGGTATCTCGTCATAAGCAAAATTGGTCAGATTTTGATGAACGAGAAATCTATTTGATACCACTTGGAGGGTTAAACGAAACGATTAAAATAAAGACACACCCGAACACCAACTTTAGCGTTGGATATTTATTACTAAAATACAGTAAAAGAAACCCAAACAGGTTGCTTTCGAGTGGTGGGCGAAGTTCTGAATCCAACATTCGCTACAGCTCATAATGTAAAAAACCTTTACCCAGTGATCCCATTCCGTCTCCTTTCTTCTAAAGTTTCGTGCTCATATAGCATCACAAAAGGCGAATTTTTTAAAACAACTTTTCTTCCCTCCGTCCATCAGAATTCAAACAGAACGTGGATGATTCGGCACCTCCCCCACGAAACGTCTTTTCAAAACACCTCTGTGATGAAGTTTCGTGAATAACTTTTCCCCCGGTCTCCACCAGAGCTGCACGAAGTTATGCCACCAGGAAATGGCAACGTCCGAAACGGTAAACAAAGGATGCATAAATCTCGTGAAATCTCGCTGCGTTTGGTGTTTTGGGAGAGGCGAAGAAATGAAAATGTTTGGCATCTGACACAATGAGAGGTGGGCTGGCTGGGGTGTGAATAAAAAAGAACGTGGGGATATATCGTGTTCTATTTCCTTGACCTGGGTACTCTGTTTCGCGCAATCCATGGAACGTCCCGTTCTTTTCAGGATAATCTATTCTACATGTATTATTCCCACAGTGGGTTATGAAGTGACAGTGACAATGTTGAGTGATGTATGTTTAATTTGTATCAATATAACTCTAATGGACAGTATCTTTAATCTTTGAATACAGGACAAAGACCGAAAACTTCTGTTGCTGACTGGTTTTCGTAGCTTTTACTTCAAACAGACAAAGAAAGAACCAAGTTGTGTAAAATCTGATCTTTCTGAGCATGGGAATCGTTTCTGAAATAATTCTGGAGGTCCATTTAGACATGATATTTAGCGTATTTAAAGTACATACAAATATGCTGAAAAAGGATTTAAGCTCATTAAGCGTTTCTCATAAGTATAGAGTTTTAACTTGAATCAATAACCGAAATGGACAAGCTCTTTAATCTTTGAATACAGGACAAAGAACGAAATCTTGCTTCTGAAGCTGACTGGTTTTGTTAGCTTTGGTTTGAAGCAGACAAAGAAAGAACCAAGTTGTACAAAATATGATCCTTTTAAACAAAAAAATACGTCTGTAAAAAGTCTGGATCGTGTTTGGTTGAACTAGCCACTAGACTAGACTAGTTTTGACTAGCCACTAGATGTCACTAATGGTTTCATTTGGATCAATTAATGCGAATTTATATCCATGTTTCAAAGAAACAGAGAATGACATTTCTAAAAATCGGCCATAAAAATCTAAATCATTAAATCAGATCTCCTAATCAGGCTGCGTGGTGTGGAAATTTCGTGAATACGATGGCAGCTCAGGTGTTGTTCTTGTCATCTGACCGTGGTTCAAAATTATGAGGCGTTCTCCCTGGATCTTTCTCTCCGGGACTGATCACAGACCGTCGCCGGTAGCTCACTGTTTTGCTCCAGTGCCAACATTGATTCAAATACCTACCTACCAAATATAAGCATACAAATTGCATACATTTGCTTATTTGTTTGTCAGCGTCTGTATTAATCTACTCCACAGATACGTTGTCCTATATAAAGGCTTTAATATAGTCATTTAAAGTTATTCCAAGTGAATGGTAATGATAATTAATTAACGTCGCACTGGAGCAACACAACTGGCTATTGGCGAGGGATCAATCCCCAAGGGAAACATTCGAGGACAACGCCACGTACTTTCGAACCACGGTCAGATGACGAGTATAACCAAATAAAAATATATCACTTTGAAAAACAGGTTTCATAAACGCATCGTCGGTATAAATTTCTAAAAGTTAATCAGTACCCGCATTGAGGAATCTTTTGAAATAATATCGAAATGAAATTATTGTAAAAAATAAATGGTTTGTGGGTGAATTGCGAAAATGAATAACTTATAATTTATTTCTCAATTCTATAAAAAAAATTAGCTTTGAGTTTTAAAAGTTTAAACATGTCGCACCCCTGCAAGAAAAGTGACACAACTCAGAGTTGCAGAATTTGAAAAACATTAACTCAAAGGATACTATAAAACTTATATTGAAATGCTTCTTTTAAATTTTAGGTAAGTATTTATGGTGTTAACTTCTATCATATTCTACAGAATAGTAATATAACACGCTGGCGCACCTCATACATATATTTCAATGACATAACATCAACATTTTTATTTTTTGACCTGTGTCAATTTCTTGCCGGGGTGCGATGTTTTAGATTCATTTCAGACAAAAAATAAAATTAAATTAAATGTGTTTCTATTTTTTAAAAATTGTCAGGATTGCTCACACTGCCTGAACCGTATCAAATCAGAAAAGACAAAACAAGACGCTTTTCTTCAAGACAACATCTTAACTTCTAAACTAGATCTAAAATCCCCCAAACTTTTTATTCCAATGATCTCGAGAGAATCTTAACAAAACATTCCTAATCAGAACCCGGACAGAAACGCCACTTGAACCGGAACAGTTGTTCCAATTGTTGTCACTAGAACAAAATGGCAGTGAAAGAGGAGCTTTTCGATCTTGGCAATGAAAGATCCACTAACCCAAAAATAGAGACATTTCCCACGTACCGGATTCTTTATGCCCAGACATTATCAAAGGAAAGAGGATTACGAAAGGCCCCAGAGCTAGGGAGTAATCTCTGATTGCTGACATTCGTGACTAAGGTTCTTAACGCTTGGGTTGGTTCCTCGAAGCGTAGGAGCGATTCTTTAAAACCTTTTCGAGGAAGGAAACTTTCCTCTATTGTTCTCTGTGGACTGCAGAAGTGCGTGCTGCTCAATGCGTTAGCGATGCACGTCAACAGGTTGCAATCTTCAACATTAGTCTGTGCATAATGAATGAGGGACGCATCATGTCACCAGGACACATCACCTACGAATATTTTGATGACACTGGAAGATTCCATCCGCTACCTGTCCATCACAATTCAAGAAACACGGAAAGATTGACACGACGAGAGGGGTTTTTAGAGCAAACCAACCAACAAACGAAGCGCTGAAATCGTGTATGTAAAACAAGCTACGTGACGTCACGTTCAGAATAAGTATAGGAAACACGTTTTTCCAAGGAAACGCTACCATTCCTTGACAGCAAATGGCCATCTCATACTATTGTAGAGAACACGAATTAAAATATTTTGTGTTCTACTTATGATTACCAGTGAAACCAAACCAGTAAAACCCCTCTTGTCGTGTCAATCTTTCCGTGATTCTTGAATTGAGATGGACAGTATTACCAGTGAAAACCAAAAAACCAGACGGAACACAAATATTTTATTTCTACTTACCAAATACTCTCGCATAATATATATGAGGTTTACCTCCCTTAACAATTAGGCTAAGGCTGGTACAGCATTTGTACCATGATCGCGCCATTATGTAATTTAGACAACAGACAGTACATGAGTTGTATCTTGAAAGTTACAAGAATCGCGCCAAGAAAGAATCACGTTTGTTATATCTAGCCGTAGTCAAAAGGTTAATGTGGAGTTTGTCCTTGTATATGCGACGTTCGGCATATAATCTAATTGGCGTTGACCACGCAACTATATTATTTCCATCCGAAATTCATTCTTTGGAATTCTCATTGACGAGGTGCTGAAATCATATTCGACAAACAAGTCACTTGACGTCATGTTCGGTTTGCGTACAGAAACCGCCAGAGAAACACTGCAGCCACCTATATTTAAGCTTCTCAGAAAACTCTTATAATTTCAAGTTATTCGAATTACTATCAGCACTCGTACAAATCATTCCCTCAGTTCCTATTCCACAAAGTGGTTTTGACAAGAGCTTGGTACACCTCTGTGTTAAGAAAGACTACATACTTGTGATGAGAGAGTCAGGTGCAATGTAAGAAGTATGGAGCAATACGCATAAATGATAAACGATTATGTAAGCTATAGTTCAGTCATCAGTGTAAGCAAATTGCTTATTACCAAATGCTTCACTGCACACATTCTTCTATTTTACCTAGTTACCACTATACCAACCGGTATAGTGGTTAAGGTGTTAGCCTCTAGATCGAAAGGTTCCTGGTTCGAATCCGGGTCCGGGCATGGATGTTTGTAAACGTATGGTGTAGAGGCGGCTGGTGCACCTTTAATCTGTCGTGGCCGAAAGTCCTCACGTTGGGTTGGCGTGGAAGTTTGGAGAGTGGGGTGCCAGCTCAGGTGTTGCTTCGTCATCTGACCGTGGTTCAAAATTACGAGGTGTTGTCCTCGGATCTTTCCCTTAAGGGACTGATCCCGGACCGTCGTCAATAGCCTGCTGAGTTGCTCTAGTACGACGTTAACTAAAAAATTACCAATTACCGAAATGTATCATGAACAATATCATTAGGATAGCAGAGGTAGTCATCGCTTTCCGTCTGGTTTGTTTGCACTTAAATCTGATAAGTAGAGCACAACCAAAGCTCACACCTCAAGACGAGGTTTAGTACATGGCGGCGTCTTATCAGCATTACTTTTTACTTTATACTTTATATATGAATATCCAACTTCAAACCACTCTAAACAAAATTTCTAAATGGTGCAGTTATTGGAAATCCGCCCAGACAAATGTCACTCAATCAACCTTTCACGCAAGAGAAATACCAAATTATTCCTTAGCAATCGGAGGCAAGTACATCCCTTGGTCAACTCAACTGAAATTTCTGGGAGTTATGTTCTCCAAAACAGGAAAATTCGAAGCTCACTTCAAATACATTCGCACTACAGTTTTCAAAAGAATTAATCTTTTAAAAGCACTTTCCAACCATAATTACGGAGCTAGATCCAAACATCTACACCAATTGATTCAATCTTGAATTCGAACCCTCTTTGACTACGGAAATATTATTACTTACAGCAAATCTCAAAAACAAATTCTAGAAATAGCTTATTATATAGCTTTAAGAATCGCTTTTGGATTACCAAAATGGGCCCCTTTTTTAGCCCTCAGAAAGACCTATCAAATGAAACACATTCATCAAAAAAAAAATCACAAGATTAAATCTCAACTTTTGGATCAGTCATATCAGCATTAATAAAATTTCTCCGCTCAAAACAACCATCACAAAATTAAAAAACAAACAATCAGAAGATCAAAAATACCCTTTTTTTTTAACACATAGCGAACTTTTAAAAGTTTTGACATAAATCCCGATAACATCATAGAATTTATGCATCCAGTTTAAAATTTCGGATTACGAATTTCAAAATAAAAATCTTCCAGAAATAATCAATCCATTTTTTCAAGAATTCAAAGACCAAACTCTTAAAGATTACTACATAATAACTACAGACGCTTCAAAATCAGAAAAGTTTACAATAATTGCTGGCTGGTCAGAAGAAAGTTCTTTTAGCTTCAGAACCACACACACACAACATCAATACCATTTTCACTGCATAAGCCTTAGTCAAGCAATAGACGATCTTACAACTCCATATAGAAATCACGTTATTTTCTCTGATAGTAAATCTGTTCTAATAGAACTGACCAATATCAACCTTAAATCTCCCAAAGTAATTCTCCGTTTAAGAAACAAATTAATCAAATCACAATCACAATCAATTAACATCATTTTAATTTGGATACCGGGTCACCGGAACATAGAAATCAACGAAAAAGCAGATAAACTTGCAAAAAACTGTAAATCGCGAAGACATATTTTTAGATTGGATAGCTCCAGAAGACGTATCAAGACAAATAACTGAAATCGACAAAGAAGAAATTTCTAAAGAATGGATCACAAGCAAATATCACCCTATTTTAGGAAATATTTCCGGATTTATCAAACATTTGTAAGTGGACAAACAACAGACAAGAAGACGTTATATTAACCAGATGCTGGATTGAAAGGTTGATCACACTCTCCCTATTATTCCGTATTAATCTAGAAAAATCAGCTGAATGCACATTATGTAAAATAGAAGACTTATTAGACTACATTTTATTTACTTGCATTAAATACATCAAAGAACGAAAAAAAAAAAAACTTTTGGAATCCTTAAAACTTTAACGACAAATACTGAAAACTTCTGCAATCTGATGATCCGAGCATTCGAAACCAAAACCACAACGCACCAATTAATCCGATTTTTAATCTCTACTAACAAATTCTAAGTCACAACAAATCCACTTTTCTGGCAACCAATAAACAAAATAAAAAATCTGAACAATAGAGGCGAAATTTGACAACTGTCGTAGCCATAAACCTCAAAGCACCCAACAACCTTAGAGAAGTAGAGCACAAAATATTTCTGTCAAACTAAATGGTAGTGTTTTGCTGTAAAACGTGTTTCGTGCACTTATTCTGAATATGAGGTCGCTTGGCTTGCATACGAACACGATTTTAACACTGCCAAAAATAAATGGAAGAATCCAGATAATGAATTCCCAGTTGTTATGATAGTTGATTGGTCAACATAGATTAAACTCCAAACGTTTCCCAAACTGCGAAACGTTTCATTTTAACGTAATCTGATATCGTCGGCAAAAGTGTGAAACCACATAGGTTGAAAAAATTTGATATCAAGTTTTTTCGTCTTAACGTGGGCTTACATTTTTGCTGTCGATATAGTACAGGGAACCTATGACCCACGGGTCAGACACTGACCCACGCAGGCTCTTTAAATAACCCACGCGTTGAATTTTAAAAACTTATCATCATATTCATAAAGAGTTTTAATTATTTTTCGAACCCCTCTTTTAAAAAATATGAAGAAAATACAATTGTTAAAAAAAATAAAAAAACTTAAAAATTAAAAAAAAAAATGCACAAATGATTTTTGTAAAATGTTTTTGTTTGATTATACATAATGCTGTTTTAAGATTATATGAGAATTTTTAGAATATTTATGACGAAACTCGACATCTTTACTAGGGATTTGGAAATGAAAATAATGACATTTTTTCCCTCAGTTACGAAAGCATTTTCAAAACACAATAACAATGGAAAATACGCTTGACGTTCAAGAAAATGCAGTCAATAAATATTTATTGATAATATACAGGAAATAAAACAAGTCGTTGAGGAGAGATTTAATCACTTTTAAAGTATGGAAATGACATTTCTTATTATTTTATTTCCATACAAAACGAAATTAGAAACAATGGAGTTAAACGAATTTAAGTGACTCGGTATCCATGATTTAGAAATCGAATTAGTTGAATTTCAAAGCAGCATAGTTTGGAGAAAAACAATTTTAAACGTGATTTCCGAAGTAGAAGGGGAAATGTTTGAAATTAGTGCAAATCATAATGATCCCACACTAAAAATTGAAAATATTATATTAAACGTATGGGATTCTTTACCAAATAATTTTATATGAATGAAGAAATTTGCTAATGCTTTTTTTAACGGTGTTTGGATCCACATATTCATGTGAAAAATTGTTTTCTTCGATGAATATTGTAAAAAAGTTTACCAATAGAAATAAACTCGGAAATGAATTGACTGCATATATATATATATATATATATATATATATATATATATATATATATATATAAATTGTTTTCTTTTCCTTGTTCATTAAAAACTCAGGCTGGGCAAGATTTCTCCTCTTTTACTCGTAGATTTTTTGCTCTTCCCTTTCAAAAGTAAAAGTTGTAAAACAAAAAGGAATTGTTAACTTATTAAATAATTAAAAAATTGAGAACCAAAAAAGCAGTTTTTTACCATGCTCCCTTCCCTTTTTCCAAGTGACCCACCAGCTAGCACTAAAAAATAATGAACAAAATTTGACCAACTTCTTAAAAAGGTTCGCCGTCCCTGATATAGTATATCATGCTAGATACTTAGGATAGCGGAAATAAAATTTTCACTTACGTCTGGCTTGCATACACTGAAAATCCCTTTGATAAGTCTTGTCTTCTGAACGTGGTTCAAAATTACGTGGTGTTGTCTTTAGCTTTTCATCTTGTGGATTGATCCCGGACCGTCTCCAATAGACCGATGTTTTTCTCCAGTGTTACATTAATTAATTACCATTACCACCATAAGTAGAACACAATATACCAGGAGGCCCGCCCCTGCTCGCTAACCCCCAGAGGATTTCTTTGCAATTCTCATTGGTTCGCTGTGCGAACCTTGCTCGCGTCGCTCGCATGAATGAAGACATTGTTTACAAAATATGATTTTTCAAGTATAAATTTGTTGTACTACAGAAAAATTATACAGTACCTCTGGAAAAAGAACTCGAACAATATGGAATTCAAATGAAAACTTTGAGCATATTTTGACTCGAAATGTGAGAGCTGCTTTGGAAATCGAATACCCAACATGTAGTTTGTAAGCTACAACAGATTCGACCCCCAATATTCATTTTTTTTTCAATAAAACTTCATCCGATAACGCTATAAATTCAATTGAGGCGCGAGGCCTCGTGGTAAACAAACAATCGTACAGTGTTGCCAAAACGCGGTTACAAATAACGTCTTTTTGCGTGACACGTAAGATAATTATATATATAGATTTCATTTAGCTTTCTTCACAATAGTATACAGGAGAAAAACCAACAATTAACGGCTTGAGTTTTTATTAGACAGCATAATTTTAGAAAATATTAAACAAAAGAAGATTGATTTTCGGATGTTAAAATATGAATTCAACGGCCAGTTTAAAAAAGACCTCGTTAGCGATATATTTTTAGAATACGCACAATTAGGAAAGTTTTGTAATTGACATCCTTTACTGTAAAGTTCTTTCACCGAAGGTTCGAAAGGACCATAAAAAGTTATGCAGGAAAACCAATCGCGTCCGCCCTGAATATCTCTTCCACACAAAAGGAAAATGTGTTTGTTTGCTCTTTTTTTTTTATAATACTTTTTCTTGTTGTTCCCGCGTTTGTGTGAAATTGAATATGCTTCCTGACAGGAATTCCTGTTTGGACCGATAAAAGAGAATAGAGTATTTTTCATTTTTCTCGTTTCAGGTTTGGGTGGCAACAAATAATAACACCACCATCATCATCACAAATAATGGGCGACTCGCAAAAGATTCTCACGACACGGAATTCGTAGATAGAAAAGGAACAATAAGGCGAGAACAATAACTAATACTTACGAATTCAAATTCAGATAATAATAAATTTTTAGGATTATTTTTCCCTTCAGTCAAACGACATAAAGCGGGCTTGAAGTTAGTGAAATTTACAGAGTTTTATTCGATTTTTTTATGATTCCGCTAACAAAGAATTCATGATTATTCCTGAACGGAGCCTCGTATTATGTGAATAAGCAGTTCATGGGTTGTTAATCCTGAAATGGAATGATGCTTTTAGTATATTCTGAAGCAAAAAGATTCGAGCTTTATTACTGATTTTATGATGTAGTTTTTTGTTGTTTTTAGCTCACTTTCAGTAGTATTCAGAATTTGTGGCTGTTTGTCGTAGTTAGCCAAAAGCTAAAAGTAACTTACAGTACATTAGTATATGCAGTAATGTAATCGATCATCACACGAAGAACCTTTTGGTAAAACAAAGTTGCGTTATCTTTAACATGAAAATTAATTTACTACACAGTAATATACAGCCAAACCTCGTTAAGACAAATTTCATGGAACTGGAGAAAAATTCGAAAAGTCATAGTTCGTGTTATACGAATTTAGTAAAAGAATTATTTCAACAATAAAATAAAATAAATATATTTTTATATTACTAACTATACATTTCTTGGTTCACGGATGAATGATATTTTTCATCACAAAGATTATGCAGGGAATTTTTGACTATACATATGATTCTTGATTAGACAAAGGATTCTTGACTGTGCAGATAATTCTGGATTAGACAAATGATTCTTGATTGTGCAGATAATTCTATATTACACATATATTTTCAGATTATGCAATATTTGTCTTGAAATTGTTGTTATCAATTTTTGTGTTTCGTTTTTTTCGTGGCATTTTTTAAGAAAATCTTTGATGCGGTCAACGCTGTTTAAATGAGCAGATGGATTTTTACTGCCTAACAAAAGCGATGAATAATTTCTAAGCCACCAGTAGCTTCTTTAAAGAAGGCAAGTTTATTCCTTCGTCCTCTTCGGAATCTTCATTTATTATTTCTTTTTCACTCTTCCACAAATAAATCTATAATTTTGTAGCGCCTTAATGTTTCCAACAATACGATTGAAAAGAATCCGTTTGCTCTTAAGTTTCGACACTTAGTTCGTCTTAATCGGTGATTAGTATTACACGAATTCTTTTTAAACGAATGAGTTAACGTTAGTTGAATAGACAATTTGATGGGGATTCAAATTTAGTTCCATTTATCAGTAATTCGCATTAAGCGAGTTGGTCTTGATGAGCTGACTGTGTTTCTAGCAATTTAACTTACCTCAATCATAAAGTACCTACTCTTTGTTGGAAAAAGTTATAATTCATTATTTCACGTCTTGTTAATTTTCATGGTACATAGTTATTTTAATTTTCAGTTAATTTTTATTTAGAGTCAAAATTTATGGGAACCACATTCTCTCCACTATCTACAATACATACCTTTTGAACGATTTCCTCGAATATATCAATGTTGAAATATTAAATTGTCGCCAAGTGGAATGAACTAATTCAGACTCACATTCTGGAATTGCCTTTACAATATCTCATCCAAATTGTACAGACCATTTTCTTCAGTAGCCGAAGAAACCGTTTATAAAAATTAAATCTATGCAAGCTTACTCATTCTTTTAGTGACACAAATTTCAAAATTGTTTTCCTAAATAACAAACGAACTATGTAAACTACAGGTCACAGCAATCCCACACACAATGTTCCATATTTCACAGTTCACAATGCTCCATATTTGACGCCAAAACTATTTTCCAATTACGGCGTAGTGTTTATTGACCTTTTACTTACTGTATTCTTCAGAGGCAGAAAAAGAAACCTGCCTATAAAATAAAGAAACATCTTTGATCGTTATTAGTACAGGGTGTTTTTTATGTAAAGGCATCATTTTATTTCGTAGGTAGGTCGCTGAACTTACGTCGCAATGGAACAACACAATGGGCAATTTTGTATTTAGAAACAACTTTTAAATAGAACATTTTAAATCCAATGTTTTTACACGGTGTTTGGTCATTTAAAATGACAAATAGACCCGCGCATAGCATTTGCGCAACCCTTACTTAATTTCTTCTATGGCGAAGTGATTTGTTTTACTCATATTTAATGTCATTTCACTACATTTAAAAATAGGATCATGAATATAGGATCCATATCCATATTAAAAAACTTCATTTCTCTAAATGAAATAGATTTTCCAAAAATATATAGCAGCATTTCTCATACTTTTTCTGGTGTTAATTTTTTAGTTCCAATAAAATGCATGACAGAAAAGAACACTTCAGTCGTGTTACGTCAATTAGATTCTTTTTATATATAATGTTCTCTTCAATATTTCATTCTATTTCCAATTTCAAAGAATTTTCGACATTTGTTTTGACGCTAAATCTATTTTCTCTCATATTTTCTTTTCTGCGCTGATTTCTCATTTCTTTTTGTAGTCAGACTACTGAAGAATTTTGTTAGAGTGGCAAACTATTCAGTGTAGTTTTAGCATATTAATGCAGCTCGAAAGATCAACTCTCAAGTAAGTAAAAAATGACAATGAAAATGTGCTTCCTCAAAATTGTGAACGATATTGTGCGATATTGAAACATTTCTGTTTGTCTGAAATTGATCGACGAGGGGCATACAGCACACGTGGATTCAACAAGATGGAGCATCATGCACATACATGCGAATTCTAAGGGACACAAAAAATTATCACACTCGTTCATTGTCACATATATCGCAAGAAACAAGCTGACCAATTGCATCAATCTGGAGCACAGTTGCCTAACCTAAACCCCCTTTGCCTCTACTAACATCAAGAGACGTATATGATCATCCAAAAGGACCATTAGATTTCCAGTCTACAAAAAGATGTCTGCAGAAAAGAAGAGTTGTTTTATAGAGAAAGAAAACTCATATCCCAGGTTTCTAGCCCTGAGCTGTTGCTATTTATATCGTATCATCGAATCGATATGAGCTATATGTCCTCTTTACGAATTGGAAGAAATACCTGGAGACACTTCTTCAAGGACTGCCCTAAAATTCCTGACCATACAATCGCAAACACTGTAGATAGCGTTTTTAATTTAACAAACTTTATCACATTAATGGACCGGGGTAGCCAGGTTGGAAGAGTGGCAGATTAGCAACCGGAGGGTTACAAGTTCGAAATTAGATCGATCCAAAGACCATCATGTACGTAAGGGCTGGTGCACGTTGAATCTGACGTGGTCCCAAATGACCTCATGTTGGTGTGATACGGGAGTTTGGAGAGTGGGGGCCATCTCAGGTGTTGACCTCGTCATCTGCCCATGGTTCAAAATTATGAGTCGTTGTTCTTGGATCTTTCCCTTCAGGAGATCCTGGATCGTCAACAATATCCCGTTGCGTTGTTCCACAGTGCGATGTTAATAACCTAATTCCTATTTAATTATGTCAAAGTACTTTTGTTCTTTGAAGAAGAGTGTCCCCTGTGCTTTTTAGATGACACCTTGTCATTTCATCGTTTCCATCGATTCAACTGTGGCAATTAGTTCTAAATATTGATCATAACCTCACCCTCTATTCATTAATTGATTATAATACATTTATTTTAAAACTTATTGTTTCCCTTTAGGACTCTTGGGCCGACCAACCGGTATAGTGGTTAAGGTGTTAGCCTCTAGATCGGAAGGTTCCTGGTTCGAATCCCGGTACGGTCATGGATGTTTGTAAGCGTATGGTGTAGAGGCAGCTAGTGCACCTTAAATCTGTTGTGGCCGAAAATACTCACGTTGGGTTGGTGTGGAGGTTTGGAGAGTGGGGTGCCAGCTCAGGTGTTGCTTCGTCCTCTGACCGTGGTTCAAAATTACGAGGTGTTGTTCTCGGATCTCTCCCTTAAGGAAATGATCCCGGACCGTCGTCAATAGCCCGTTGTGTTTCCCAAGTACGACGTTAACTAATAATTACCAAATTAGGACTCTTGGACACTCGAGTATGATCAGCTCCTTCATGATAATTATTTGCTATCCCGTGTTAATCCCGGATCTTTCCTTTCGGGATCAATCCCAGCCCGTCGCCAGAAGCCCGTTATGCTGCTTCCGTGTGACGTTAATTTAACTACCTACCTACCGTAAATGCACTGTACCACAGCTAATAGTCGTCGATTTGCAACAAGAGGGTTGCGAGTTCGAAACTAGATCCAACCAAAGACAGTCGCGTAAATAGGACTCGTGCAAGGCAAATCTTTCGTGCCTCCAAATGTTCTCACGTTGGCGTGGAAGCTTGGAGAGGTACCAGTACAAGTGTTGACTCGTCATATGGCCATGGTTCAGTTACTGGTATCGTTGGTTCATAATTGATTCCGAACCTTCACCAATAGTACGTCGTATTCGTACAGTGTGACGTTTAATTAACTACCTACCAACTATCTATCACATTTTTACTGGGCTGCTCGTCGACTGATGATAGAAGCCGAAAACGGGGAGTTAGGATAAAAAAAGATTAGATCATTGACATGACATGTGTAGTTGCCTACATAAAGACCTGCTTGAAAATCTATTTTCGAAAACAGCACGCGCAAGAAATAACAATTTGATTTGCGGTACTTATGGTTAGATGGCTTCACGAATGTCATTCAATAAAGGAAACGGCGTTGTTAAAACAAAGGTTCATCACCACTGGAGCGTTCATTCAGTGTTAAAACATAGTTTCTGGAGCGTGAAATAAGCAGTTCCACAAAATTGATTTTAAATAGCTCGTTTTCATCGTCGGTGTCCTATTGAACAGGGGAATGCTGAAAAGGTTCCTTGTTTTGATTTCGTCGCAATAAAAGACTTTTCAATTTAAGTGAAAAACAGACTGAGAGAGAGAGAGAGAAAAAAAAAATTGCGTGCCTATGCGAAACTAATAATCTAAATCTTGGTTGACAATTTATTCATGAATTTTTGACTCAAATGCCACTGCGTGTCGTTTCATATGAAGAGAGATCTTTTGAGAAAAGTAGAAGTACGAACTTACGGGAGCAAATAATGACAAGAGCATTTATTTATCAACTTCGGTAGGTCATGAGTAAGTTAATTAACGTCGCACTGAAGCACACAAAGGGTAATTAAAAGGGTAAAAAAAGTAGAAAAATAGCGGTCAGGGATCAATCCCGAAGGGAAAGATCAGAAGACAATACCTCGTAATTTTTAATCACAGTCAGATGACGAGGCCAACCCCTGAGCTTGTACCCCACTCTTTAAACTTCCACAACACTCAACGTAAAGACACTTGAGGTCACGACAGATTTTACGTGCGTTGCTATACTGATTCCACTCTGTACTTATCCTTAGATTATCTGCCTTTTAGAAAAATTTGCTCGACTAAATTTTTTACAACCGATTAAAATTAAAATAAGTTTGTACAGTCCACATTCCTATGCTAACCCTCCTGGTGGTTATCTCGACAACATATCTCGTTTATAACAGAAAACTGACCAGATGTTGATGGACGAGTTATCTCATCGGAAGAAAAATGATCAGATGTCGATCTTGTCATCATAAAAAAAAAATCAGCAATATCTTAATGATATTATCTCGTTATCATCAAAATTAGTCAGATCTTGTTAATAAGCATAAGATCTTCAGCCCTGGTCCAAGGGTTGTATATTAAGTATTCTGGTATTTTAGCATTGGGATTGGATTTATTATACGGACTAATTACTGCTTACGAGTAAACTAAGTAACTTCGACATATACACTAGAATGGGCCGAATTTTTTTTTTGCTATTACATTCTAATAGTGCGGAAAAGTTGGCTCATGCAGTAAAAAAAGTACTGTGTAAAAAATTTCATCCCGATTTATTGATATCTTTTGCCTCCCCAAGGGGTTCAAACCCTCCAAAAAGATCAAAATTCGGGCATTTCTTGTAAAAAATAAAAATTTTTACAATTACGTTCTAATAGTGCTCAAAAGTAAGTTAATACATTCAATATTTACAGTAAAAAATTGTTTAGATCAGTACATATCTTCAGCCTCCCCAACGGGGACCAAATAGCAGAATAGCGATTCTAAATCAGCTTTAGAAGCTATCAAAAACGGAGCGACCAACATCACACCCGAAATTATAGTCCTTCTCGAAAGGTTGCACAGCAAGAGAAAATCCTGTGTCCTACAATGGATACCAGCACGTGTCAAAATTGAGGGAAATGAATGTGCGGATTCTTTGGCCAAAGAAACTAGAGAACTTAATCAGAGGTTCACCATCATCACACTTGCTGATGCTAACGCAGTGGCCAGATATAGAATTATGACTCACACATATAAGAAACCCCTTTTAACAGAATTTGACTGTCCCAAAAATATCACATCCACTATTGCCAGGCTTAGAACTTAGCATTATAAGGGCATGAAGATCCATCCGGACAGAACAAGAACCTATGCCCATTGTAAAAACTGCCCCGAAGTCCAACTCACGCCCAACCACATCTGGGAATGCTCAACTGTTGCGGTGAATCTTTTGAAGATTGGAATGGTTCCACTCAGGGACTCATTACGGGAGATCCTCTACAGCTGGGATGCATCAACATTGGCAGAGGCTGTGGCCAATACTTTTGATGGAATCTAGACCGCTACCCCACTACAATATTGCTTGTCCATGGACACGCGAACAACAACAACAACTAAAAGAATTATATTTTTGCAACTACGGTAGAAACTGGTGATCAGTTTTTCTGCTATTTGGACCCCGTTGGGGAGGCATAAGATATGTACTGATCTAAACAATGTTTTTTCCCCTTTAATATTGAATGTATTAGCTTACTTTTGAGCACTATCAGAACGTAATTGTAAACATTTTTATTTTTTATAAAAAATGCTCGAATTTTGATCTTTTTAGAGGGTTTGAACCCCTTGGAGAGACAAAAGATATCGAGAAGTCGGGATGAAATTTTTTACACATTAGTTTTACTGCACGAGCCTACTTTTTCGCACTATTAGAACGTGATAGAAAAAAAAAAACTTTTTTTCGGCCCACCCTAATATACACCCCAGAACCAGGGTCAAGAGCCTTTTTATGGAACAGTAGTCATGTTTTGCAAGCACTTCACCATTGTTCCCTGAAACTTCGAGAGTCGCGCTAAACAGAAAACATGTCAAACAAGCGCCCACTCGCATTTTTACACAATCGTTCAAAAGAATGCTAGACCTGTACAAACATGCAAAGGGATCAATGTCAATGGCACTATATAACAACACTCCAATAGTATTAAATGGCATCGGTTTTGAAGCTTTCCCAAGAACAAATTCACGTAGGTGTGGCGTGAAAGTTTTGTAAAGTGGAGTGCTAGGGCTCAAGTGTTGACCTCGTCATCCGGCCGTGGTTCAAAATGACGAGGCGTTGTTCTTGGATCTTTTCCATTGGGACTGATCCCGGAACGTCAACAGTTTTCTGCTGTGTTGCTCCAGTGCTACATTAATTCAACTGTTTTTGCAAAATTAATCCAAGAACAAGTTCTCAAAATTTTTATTGAACTTTCAAACAGAGAAAATCAGTGAAAAGGATTTTCAGTGCAAGCAAAAAAGCTAGACGTAATACGGGATTTTACTTCTTGTCCACCAAATACTTCGTAAAAATCTCATTAGTCTGATTGATTGGTTGTTTCGTTTTATGGTGCAAGGTGTTTCATATTGGGATGTATCAAAAATTAAGTCACTCGCCGTTTTGTCCAAATTCGGGGTTTAATCTAATTTTGCGTTAAAAAGCTATCATATATCAATTCGGAATTCATTCTTTGGAATTTCTATTAAAGACATGCTCAAATTGCATTCGAAAAGTAAGCCAAAGGACGTCCAGAATGAATACAAGAAGCTCGTTCCATCACAAAAACACAACCGCAACATATTAAAGCTTAACAGAAAAACCTCTCCGGTGCAATGAGTTGAATTAAATTTCAGGGAGTTTAAACAAGTAGGATGTGAGAGTGTAAAAAAACAGTCTAGACGGTCTGCGAAGATTTTGCTTCTGCTTTCTTAGACTATAAAATTATGGTTTATTGACGTTTTGGCCACTTTTGGTAATGGTAAAGTAATTAACGTCGTATTGAAGCAACACAACTGGCTATTGGCGGGAAAGATTCGAGGACAATACCACATAATTTGAGGCCACGTTTGGCGTTTAGTATAATTGCTTTATTTGTTTTGCTTCACTCGAATCCGTTGTTCAGGAAATCAAAGTGAATGAATCTGATCTCTAACAAACGCAAAGGTCAAATTCTCCGAGGAGACCAAATTCGTGTGAAAAAAAATTTAACTTACAATAAAAAAAATTTTTAAATCATATTTTTAGGAATTGATCTAATGTGAAATTTTTCGTAAATTTCAAATCTGTTGATATTTTACTCTGTCTTTAACGATCTAGGAAATAGAAAAAAGAACGACAAAACTCCAGTTAAAACTTTTTATTTGTTTTGTTCTTCGGCTGAAAGCGTTTCTCGGAAAATCAAACGAAAACAAGGAAAAAATAAATTTAGAAATTATTATATTTTTATCATGTTGCCATTCTAACAAAAGCAATAAGTATTAAATTCCATTAAATTAATTTTAGAATGTTCTAGATTAAATTTTAAAATTCTGGCTTCGTACAAAGATTGAAAAAAATTCGGACTACCTGTGTGCCAAATCTCATTACTGTAAGTGCCATAAATTCGTCAGGACAATGCTTACACGCAAACAAACATTTCCTTTTATAATAGTAGAGAAGAAAGCGCACGTACTACATGAAGAGAAGTTTTATACTGGAACCAATTATATAGGAGAACGCCCATCCCATAAGAGGATTTTATAAACTAAAGTGAATCGCATTAAAAAAAATACGCCAAGAAATTACGAAAACGAGTTTCTCTAAAGTGTGAAAATTAAACTAGAAAAAAAAACCTCGAAAGCTGACACATATATGCTTTTATTTTTCTAATTTACACTCATTTGCATTGAATTGAATTGGATTCTTGGAATTTTCAAAAGAACAGGACAACTGAAATTTATTAGCCTTTCGTTATTTATTTATTCGCGAGATTCATGAATAGTGTGTAGCGTTTACCCCTTTTTACTTAATGACTAAATAACCACATTTTTCTCAATAATTCATTGATTCTTTTAACCTTTACAACAATTTTATTAGTCTTTCTTGGAACAGAAATTTTTGAAATCTTCTATTGGTTCTTTCTTTGGAGTAAAATCGCGTTTGAAAGATTCGATTGCTCCTTTCTTTAGAATAGTATCATTAGGAAACATTCGATTCCTCCTTTCCTAGGAATAGAATTCTTTGGAAAGATTCTACTGCTCATTAATTTGGAGTAAAATTGGAGAACTTAATAAAAAAAATTAGAAATGTAAAATCATTCTAAATTTTTTTTTTTCTGTATTGTTTTTGAAAATTGGGCTATGTTTTCTTGTGCAACACTCTAAAATCTGTGTTTTTGTTTTGACTGAAACGTAATTTCACATCAATTATTGTATCTCTGGTTCCGGTTCAGCACTTTAGTTCTCTAGTAAACACATTTATTCCATATTCTATTAGGCATTCTACACGTTGAATAAAAGATACGACATTCTAAGTAGAGACGTACTAATTAACGAAAACAAAAGAACGAATTCGAGAAGCACTCGAAACGTGTTTAAAGCAAGATTTACAAAAACCAACACGCCATTTCGAAGTCTCACAAGGTTAGCCACCCATCAAAACCATGCGAACATATTCGGATAACGAGCCATTTTCGCGTTTTAACCCAAGTTAAAGACGCGTTTGGAATAGCGTTATCGCCACCAGTTCGTTCTGATGAATGCTGCTTTTAATAAGATGAAAACAAGCAATAAAGAATGGGAATCTCGTTTACAACAGGATAGGAACAAAAAGATCATTTACCAGAAATGGAATCGGAGTTGTGTTCTTCCGTTTAAATAACGCTCTCGGATAAACCAAATCTAAGCTTCGTCGTAGTACAGGCCACAGACAGGCGGAAAAAGGATTATTCCGCATATGATTAACCTTGATATGGATTACTAGGGCAATTGCGGATCGGTCAAGAATGAAAAACAAAACATCCGTGCAGACGTTAACCTCCACTGAGACCTGGAAGTTGGAATGAGGCAGTTTCAGAGGTGACGGAGATTTGGACGGAACAGTTTTGTTATTTGTTCTGAAAATACGTCCTCTTGCGTCGGAAAACCTGGTCCACCTAAAACGGATTTTTCTTTATAAGATGCCGTCCAACCGGTATAGTGGTTAAGGTGTTAGCCTATAGATCGGAAGGTTCGTGGTTCGAATCCGGGTCCGGGCACGGATGTTTGTAAGCGTATGGTGTAAAGGCGGCTGGTGCACCTTAAATCTGCCGTGGCCGAAAGTCGTTGGGTTGGTGTGGAAGTTTGGAGAGTGGGTTGCCAGCTCAGGTGTTGCTTTGTCATCTGACCATGGTTCAAAATTACGAGGTGTTGTCCTCGGATCTTTCCCTTAAGGGACTGATCCCGGACCGTCGTCAATAGCCCGTTGTGTTGCTCTAGTACGACGTTAACTAAAAATTACCAATTACTTTATAAGATGATACGCAAGAGGAAATTCCGCATTGCAATCTAAAAAATTCCAAATTGAGTCGGGTTTTACTCCTGTTTAAAACCAAATCCTATCGCACGTTTACGAGGTGTGGAAGTTTTTAGAACGGAGTGCCAGCCAGGTGTTGATCTCGTCATCTGACCGTCAAAATTACGAGACATTGTCCTTGGATCTTTCCCTTTGGGATTGATTCTGGACCATCGTCAATAATACGTTGCGTTGCTCCACTTCTCTTCTAGACGTTTTCTTGAGGCACAGTCAAATTGGTAGGTTTCAACAACTGCAGATAATTTCTGTCTTTTCAATGATTGGTCATAATTGCATGTAAGTAGCAGAGCGGAAAGGATAGCTTCCCTTACTACCCATTTGATAAGATACAATCCGAATACTATCTTGAACAAGTATTTAATGTATGCTCAATTTGTGAATTCACAAGACCATGTCTAGTGAACAACCAACTATTAAAATATCTTCCAAAGATGAAACGGTGGGAATTCTTTTTTGTCCCACCACGGTACTGGTCAAGGTAGTCCGGTTGTGAAAGAGTGGCGAATTTGCAACCAGAGGGTTGCGAGTTCGAATCGAACCAGACCGTTGTGTACAAAGGTGGCTGGTGCACGTTGAATATGTCGTGACTTCAAATGTCCTAACGTTGGCGAGGTGTAGAAGTTTTGGAGAGAGGGGGTGCCAGCTTAGGTGTGACCTCGTCATTTGACCGTGGTTCAAAATTACGAGGTGTTTGTTCTCTGATCTTTCTCCTCAGGAACGTCGCCATTAGCCCGACGTGTTGCTCCAGTGAGACGATAATTAAATACCTATCTATGTACCACGGCACGGGTTTTAATATTTTAAACAAAGATGTTAATGAATAAACAATTTCCAAAAAAAACATAAATCCTGATAGAAAACCTACTTGTGACAAAATAACGTTTTCAGTTTATTTGATTCTTGTAAGTTAAAATGCCTATTGCGAGATAAAGGACAGAAATTCCGTTTACCTGCTTCCTGTGACAAATGTTTTTAGCGTTAATCGGTCAAATACTGCGGGCAACAACAACCCTGTTCCTCTTAACTGTGCAGATCGCTTCTCTATTATAAAAGGAAGTGTTTGTTTTCTGCACGCAAAATCCTGATGAATCTATGGCACTTTCAGTAATGGGATTTCGCACACAGGTAGTCCAAATAGTAACAGCATAAGGCCCTGTTCACATGAAGTGTTTGAAACGCGCGTCTAGTGAGGTCCCGCCATTAAATTATGTTTTTTTATTCCTCTAATTCAAGTTACTGGTAATGGTAATGGTAATTTTAGTTAACGTCGTACTAGAGCAACACGACGGGCTATTGACGACGGTCCGGGATCAGTCCCTTAAGGGAAAGGTCCGAGGACAACACCTCGTAATTTTGAACCACGGTCAGATGACGAAGCAACACCTGAACTGGCACCCCACTCTCCAAACTTCCACGCCAACCCAACGTGAGGACTTTCGGCCACGACAGATTTAAGGTGCACCAGCCGCCTCTACACCATACGCTTACAAACATCCATGCCCGGACCCGGATTCGAACCAGGAACTTTCCGATCCAGAGGCTAACACCTTAACTACTATACCGGTTGGTCGGCCTAATTCAAGTTACTATCTTTGCGACCTTGAAGAACGGGACCATGCTAGCCTCGCCAAACGCGCGTTTCAAACGCCTCATGTGAACGGGGCCTAAAAGAAAACAGATTCTAAATTTATTTTTTCCGTTTTCATTTTGCGAGGAGGAATGATTTCCAGCAGACGATAAAAAACAAATAAACTTTTAACTGCAATTACGTAGGGTTTTTTTTTCTATCTCCTAGACCGTTAAAGATAGAGTAAAAATTTCAACGGATTTGAAATCTGCGGAAAATTTCACCTTAGAACGATACCTAAAAATATGATTTTCTTTAAATAAATAAAATTTTTAAATTGGATATCGTACATTTTTGCAAGAGAATGTGACGTCACGCCAACATTCGCGTTCCAAAAATAAACAGATTATTTTTCCTGCGCTCTTACGATTTCAATAAAGGAAAGAAAAAAAAACCATTTTTGACTGGCATTGTTTAGTTCATTTTTGAAAAATCGGGATCATTAAAGATCCATTAAAAATTTTAACGGATTTGAAATCTGTGGAAAATTTTACACCAGATTGTTTCCTTACATCACGGCGATGCACGGGCATGTATGTAATAAGTAAAGGTTTATATGCTCTGTTATGGTTGGCTGGTTTATTGGGGTCATATTTGGCCATGCTGCGTAAAACACGAGACAGCTAGAAATCGACACACAAAGGAAGTTTTACTGACTCAAGACAGAAATATACCAAGGGGAGGAATTGAGCTTTGTCAGAAATCAAACCTGCGCCAACTACAAATCGCAAGTTCCTATCGCAGTGGCATACTCACTGATGAGCCACGACGCCCCCCAGAGCTCTGTAACGGACTCCGTAGATGCATTGGGGGAAACAGAGGTTCTGTTGGAGTACAATGCATTTATGTTTGTAAATTATACGAATGAGCTTCGCTTTATATGAATGCCTGAAGGTTCCTGGTTCGAATCCGGATGTTTGTAAGCGTATGGTGTAGAGGCGGCTTGTGCACCTTAAATCTGTCGTGACCGAAAGTCCTCAGATTGGGCTAGTGTGGAAGTTTTGGAGAGTGAGGTGCCAGCTCAGGCGTTGCCTCATCATCTGACCGGGGTTCAAAATTACGAGGTGTTGTCCTCGGATCTTTCCCTTAGGGGATTGATCCCGGACCGTCGTGAATAGTCCGTTGTGTTGCTCTAGTATGACGCTAATTAAGAATTACCAATTAAATGAATGCATCGTTTTTATTAGTCATGATAAATTTTCAGTGTAAGCAAACAAAGCACCGGTGGTAATTTTTAACTAGCGTCGTACTAGAGCAACACAACGGGCTTTTGACGACGGTACGGGATCAGTCCCTTAAGGAAAAGATTCGAGGACAACACCTCGTAATTTTGAACCACGGTCAAATGACGAAGCAACACCTGAGCTGGCACCCCACTCTCCAAACCTCCACAACAACCCAACGTGAGGACTTTCGGCCACGGCAGATTTAAGGTGCACCAGCCACCTCTACACCTTACGCTTACAAACATCCATGCCCGGACCCGAACCAGGGACCTTCCGATACAGAGGCTAACACCTTAACCACTATACCGGTTGGTCGGCGGAGATATCTTGAAATGGTAGTCCAGTGATGTATTTTCCGGAAAACGTACTGGTATCACGTTTTACCACAAAGACAACAGCGCCCTCTACAGTTAGCTTTAAAGAAAATTCCACTATTATTCGTCATATCAAGAAGCTTGTGCCCTACACGTTTATACTGTCAACTATTACATAGAAGTACACAACAATATCAAAGTAAGAAATATTTTTGTCTTTCAAGGCAGACGAAACTTAAAATAGATGAGTCAGTTTATAGGTAGGAATAAACTGCGCAACCACTAAAATCGTCACTAGGGAATTTCACCTTAAACATAAGAAATGTGAATGACCATAAACACGTTTAGACAGCAGTTTTCTATTTCTTGGAGATTCAATATACATTCAATTGCAGATATAAAATTGCGATAAAGATTGAGATGTTTTCTTACAATTAAACACTGGATATTATTGGTTTTCTGAACTGACTTCCGAGAAGAGAAGTGAATCACAAGGTTTTATATACCACAGAAATCCCTAAGACCTCACCCAAAAGAGAGTATCAAATTTAATTCAGTTATAATTCACTTCAGAAAGCCATTTCATGTCACAGTAGCAACGAGAAAATTGTTTGGTTAGTCTTTAAAAAAATTGTAAGCCTTATTTGCAACTTTTTTTAAAAGAAAGGTACGAATAGGTACTCTATATCAGGGTTCCCATTCTATTTCAGAAATAAAATTCCGACTTTTCCTGCTTTAACAGTCAAATTTTTACAAAATTCCAGGTAATACTTGCTATTCACATTTTTAAGGTTAAAAACCAAGAAATGATTTAGCCATTCAATAGCCAATAATAAAAATCAATTTAAGAATTATACACTGAAAAAATTAATACAAAAACAACAGGTAGTTTTGCTTTAAAATGACTTATTCAAATAATCTAACATATTTGACTTAAATCAATTTGTGATTTAATGTAACGCAATGTATAATGTAATTGATGAGCAACGAGAAAATTGTTTGTTTAGTCCTTTAATAAATTGTAAGCCTTATTTGCAACTTTTTTTTAAAGAAAGGTACGAATAGGTACTCTATATCAGGGTTCCCATTCTATTTCAGAAATAAAATTCCAACTTTTCTCGCTTTAACAGTCACATTTTTACAAAATTCCAGGTAATACTTGCAATTCACATTTTTAAGGTGAAAAACCAAGAAATGATTTAGCCATTCAATAGCCAATAATAAAAATCAATTTAAGAATTATACACTGAAAAAATTAATACAAAAAACACAGGTAGTTTTGCGTTAAAATAACTTGTTCAAATAATCTAACATATTAAATCAATTTGTGATTTAATGTATCAAGCATTAAATTTTTCAATTGATGACAGTAGACGAAACAAAAATTCTTTACCTACTAAATATTAGCTGTTTTTAAAATTGGTTGAAAAATTCTATTCATAAAATAAAGTGATACAAAACTGTATACTAATCTTATTGGCTACCTTTCTTCAAAGCGTCTGTGATACTATAATCAATCATTTTCCAGGTCATTGAAGCGATTTTACAGGTTTTAGACAAAAATGCGTAATTTGTCCCGAATTTTAAGACAAAATTAAATTTTCTGAGAATTCCAGGTTTTTCCTGACCCATGGGAACCCTGTCTACATTTTCTCGTTGCCACAGTGACATGAAATGGCTTTCAGAGGTGAATTAAATTTGTCATTAGAAAAATTGAATTATCTCGTCATTAGAACAATTGAATAAATCTGGATGAACAAGACATCTCGTCGACCAGATCTTGATCTCGGCATCATAAAAAATCAAAATATCTTGATGACGAGATGCACTACCCTACAATAATGGACCATACAGCAATATATGATGGTATAAGGGAAATAATAGATGCTTTAATAGGGGGATGGTCCCCCACGTGCTGCAATTACACTAGCAACCCTTCTGGGCATACTTTCAACAAGGTTTTGATACACAGCTACGGGCATTTGTGTCCATTCCTGATGCAAGAACGTCGCCAGTTCAACTGTAGATTTAGGACGTGGTTCCCTGGTCCGTAAGCGTCGCTCTAACGCGTCCCACAAACGTTCTATGGGGTTTAGGTCGGGACTCTGAGCAGGCCAGGGAAGACGTTTTACATCCATATCTCTATACCACTGCTTGAGAGAAACTGCAACATGACATTGAGCGTCGTCGTCCTGGAAGTAACATTCGTCCATTCCATAAAATTGCCAGAGCATAGGAAGAACCTGATTGTCCAAAATGCTCATGTAGGCGTCGGCGTTCAACTGACCAGGAACAACATGCAAAGGTCCTAGGACATACGACGAAAAACACCCCCAAACAAGTAGTCGGATTTTATGCACATCCTCTGGCGTCCGGTCCATTTTATCTATCACGAGACTAGGGTAGTGTATTTCGCCGTTGCGTAATTGGTCATATCTTTATTGACGAGAGAGCTCGTCGAAAGGACTTAGAGGTTTAATAGAGTACCGTGGTTTTAAATGTTTAGTTAGTTCATGATGCAATAAAAGAAATGTTCTCTTACAGGATTCCTGACATGGTCGAAACGAGCCGTGTGCCAATACGGCTGCAAGACCAACACCTTCGTGGACATGGCACTCTACTACAACTTCATCTGGCTGGTCGTCCTCCGTCCGTTGGCCATCCTCCACGCCCTGTACATGCAGACCGGTGAGTGGGGCAACGCCTTCTACATGGACTTCGGCAGCCACCTGGTGCTGGCCTTCTCTGCAGTCTTCAGCCCCTTCTCGGTCGGCAATCCCAACCCGCCGGCGGAACCGACCAGGCTCACGGAAACCGTAAACCCCATCATTGTCCACCACAAGAAGCACAAGGACGGCGGAATCATGGTGTCCGTGCCGGACGTCTGCCCGCAGAGTGGCGAGTTGCTGATCGGATCGGGGTTCGTTCCGGCTCCCGTGAACAGAGTGGAGAGTTACGAGAACATCAGCGATCTGAAAGGCATCGGCAATGATTGTTCCGTGGCCTTGGAAAATAAGGAGAAACCCGGTGAAGAAAGCGTGTGTTAACAGCAACTAGAGGAAGACTATTTGATATCTACATTTGCGTTGCTTGTTCCTGTGACAATCGGCATTGATTGGTGGATTTCTTCGATCTTTAAAGGAGCGAATACGTCCATGTGGAAAGATTCGATCTTAGAAGAGCGTAAATCAATATGGAAACATTTTATCTTTAAAGAAGCTAGTAAATTGATATGGAAATATTCGATCGTTAAAGTAGCGCGTAAATCGACATGAGAATATTCTACCTTTAAAAAATTGAGAACAATAACTATGAAAATATTCGATCTTTAGAGAAGCGAGTAAATCTATATGGAAATATTTGATGAAATTGAAATGGGAATATTCGATCTTTGAGGAAACAAGTAAATCAACATAGAAATATTCGATCATTGATGTTGTTCATAACTTGTTCTTGATTAGAGAGAGAATTATAAATTCAACTTGGTTTGAAAGACAGAATTTATTTAAATCGATCTTCAAAGAAGCGAGTAAATCAACATGGAAATATTCGATCATTAAAGTTTTTCACAAATTGTTCTTGATTAGAGTTATAAATTCGACGGTTTTAAAGACAGAATTTATTTAAAGAATAAACTTATAAATAGGTAGGTAGTTGAATTTACGACGCACTGAAGCAAGACAACGGGCTATTCTTATAAATTAAGAGAAGAGTGTTCGAAAGACTGTGAACAATATGCTCCGTTAATGAAAGCAAAAAATCAAAACGGATATTTCAATGGAGAGATCAAAGTCTGAAGCATTTTAAGGACCTAGAACAGAGAAAAGTCTACTAAACATTTTTGTGATTTTTGAAGCATTAAATGTTGATTCTTCAAGTTATTTAGAACTTTTTAGTCACACATTTAACTCTTTTATACATTTCTAAATATAGTATTATGAAGTTGACAATTCTGAAAGATTTATGCTGATTGCACAACAAATGTGTAACAAGTTCTATTTATTTTTATTTTATGTAAAAGTGTGAGTCATATTTTATATTTATGTTCCATGCAAGTCAGAATGAAACCTATTTTGTATTGAAATCAGATATGTATCACATAAAAAGTTTGGGTTTCTTTTTAGAAACTAAACTCATAATAAAAACAAAAATATCCAACAGAAAGCTATTTAAATATATTGCTGTTGAGAACAAAATATGATTATGATAATAGTATGAATAAATGTACAAGTTATGTGTGCACCATCACATTTCCAGAAGAGTGTAATTTTTTACAATACATTTGCATATATTTTGCTACTAAGGAAAGGGTACATCCTTACAACAGATTTTAAATAAAACAATGAAATTTAATGCAGTATTTAAATTTTGTTTACCTAGATAATAGGTGAATAAAGAAATAAAGTCACTTCGTAGGACCAATTGGTAAATATTTTTAAAAAATTGCCAAACTTAGTGATATAAAATTGGTTTTACAGGTGAAGTAAAAACATAGGATAACTTAATTTTTGCAAACAGAAAGCCTGCTAGAAAGCTACCTCACAACAGGGTGCATCTGAAGTAGATAGGTTGTGAATTTAAGCTGGCACTGGAGCAACACTAAGGGCTATTGGTGAGTCATGTATTAATCATGAAGATTTGAGGATATCTCATCATTTTGAATCTCGGTCAGATGATGAGGTCACACCTGAGTTTACACCCCACCCTCCAAACCCACAGTACACCAATGTGAGAACATTTGAGGCCTTGGCAGATTTAACGTACACCAAACCCCACATATACCAGGGTTCCCACTCTTTTTTTCAAACTAAAAATAAGCACTTTCTAGGTCAAAATAAGGACTTTATAAGGACTTAAATAAAACATTGAAGAAACCGTATTATACAATGTAATACCTGACTTTCGACCAAATGGGGATGCTCTTACAGATTAGTTAATCTTATAAGAACGTTAGAATGTAAAAAATTTAAAAGTCTATTTTCTAAAAAATTATACACAAATAATGCCGCACAAAAATGAGATTTTTCAAAAAAAAAAGCAGTCTCATTTTTACAAAATTCAACAGTTAATATATGGGCATTTACGTGTACGTACACGTATTAGTAATGTGTAAGTACATAAACAATATATAGAATGGAGACCGCAAGAAAAACACTTCGGATGTTTTTTCTTTTATCTCTTCGCAGTGCATTTGCTTTTATAAAAAGGGAAAGAAAGAGTTAAGTTTGATGATGATCGTACTTGGTGTTGGTCTTCCAGCTGCTGTTGCAAGTTTGATTTCGTTTTCTTATTCTTTTCATATTGTTTTGTTTTTACTTTGTAATGGTCTTTAGGGGAGTGTATTAGCAATTTTTTAGCATGTTGCTGCTTATGGATAGGAAACACCATTTTGTGTTGTCTGGGTCAGGCTCCTTACTGATCCAAGAACACTTTCATTTTCGAAAATTTCCTAATTTTTTTATTTAAAAATTATTTTTGTTTTTGAAATTATAGTGTTTACCTTGTTATGTCTGCAGCTTCAGCCTGCTTATGAAATGGAAATTACTTTCCTCAGTAATTATTTTATAATACACTTTCATAAATTAATAATGAAAATAAGAAGTAAATTCATTTATTGAAACTATTCATTTGCTACAAGGATTGCAAATTGCATACGTCAGAGTCAAATTTAACTGGATCAGAGACCGAACGAGTTGCAAAGAAAATATCTTCCTGTGAACCAAAACGGATCATTAGAGGGTACAGCTACAGTTTACGTTTATGAGAAATGGCAATAGCCTTGGCGATTTTTTTTTTTTGGCGCACTTCTAAAAGTCGCCAAGGAAATAATTATTTAAAAAAACTTTTTCTTTCAAAAATATTTTTCTTTTTATAACGGAAAATGAAAGCTTGAAAACAAATTTGAGAACGTTTAAAAAGTATATTTTTTTATGAACTTTCACAAAAAGTAATGATATTAAAATCATTTCAAAGAACAAATGTGAACCAGCAGAAAAACTAAACTGCAAATGTTGGGTGAGAAAACCCTGAAACATCAATTACACTAAATACAGTGAGAATGTTGAAAATGAAAAATATTTTTAAAAGAATAAAAGCAAGAAATAATACAACCTGATACATCAGAAATGTTCTGAGAGAAAAAATTATTAAAAAAGAATATTCCACAAGTGGCGAAAAAACAATACCATGTCAGAACTCTGCCATGAAAAAAAAATTATAATAAAAAATAAAAATTATACGACTGTAGAAATACAAATAAATGAACCAATGGTATCAAAGAAAAAAAAATTTAAGGACCAATTCAATTAAAGGATTTTTAAAATCAAAATACCAATGGAGGCAAAGAAAAAAAATTCAAACGAATGAATGAAATCAAACGAGTAACAGATTTCGGAAGAACCTTTCTAGAATATTAAAAAACAAAAATTGAAAGTTACTGTTTGTAGAGGTTGCCATGAAATCCACAATAACCAAAAAGACAGACGGATAGTCTTAATCTACCATAACTCGCTACTAGAAGAGCGCCAAACCAATATCAACAAGGCCGTTGCCACCTCTCATAAGTGTAGAGTGTAGCTGTACCCATAAGAGTTAAACAAAAACTTTTATAAATTTATAAAAAGGTTAAAAAAATATAATGCAATTTTATTGAATAGATATTCAACCAGTTGCCACTGTCCCAGCCTAAGCCATTCGGTGTATTGCCACGTAATTTTGAACCACGGTCAAATGACGACACATCTGAGTTAGCGACCAACTCTCCAACCCAACGTGAGAACTTTCAGCCACGACAGATTTAAGGTGCACCATACGCTTACAAACATCATTTTAATGAGACAAAATTAATTTGAAAATAACCATGTAAGCTGACATTGGAAACAAATTGCGCATGGCATAACAAAAGCAAAGTGAAATTCAAGCACAGTCGGCCTTTGAGTAATTGTCATTCAAATACAAAGAGAAAAAAAAAAGCAGAAACAAAATTTCTTTCTTTTCCGGTCAGTGGCCAAATACCACGAGTCCGAAATTTCCAGTCATGAAATTTCCCGACTATTCTCGGTTCTCCAACACTCTGGTTTACGTTTTTGCGATCTTATCCTCCTATGTTTTTTTCAATCGAGCGGGTTGGGTTTACTTTCGAAACTGATAACCTATTGTTTCAAATTTTTGGAGCAGAATCACCCCAGAAAATTTTCAACATTTTTCTTTATACATCTTTACTGGGATAGTTTTTACAAAAAATTAGAAACATAAAAATAAAGGCAGATTTAAAAAAAATTGCAACACATTAGGTTGCTACTTAGATAGCAGTATTAATTAAAATAAATTATCTTTATATTGTTTTCGATTCACCTACAAACATAAAAATACACTTCACCACAATTATAATAAATTATCAAAACATTGCACTTGCGATTAGGCCCAGTGCACACATCCTGTTTTTCAACGTGCGGCGCCGCTGCGGCACCAAAGCCCAACTATGCACACAAAACCGTGAAATGACGCAAGTACTCATTTCGTGCCATTTGCGATAAATATTCTAATGGAAGAAAATGTGTTTATTTCGCTTACTTGGTGGACAAAAAAAGATCTTTTGAAACAAAATAGGACGTTACTGGATACAACCATTTATTAATTATTATTTGTATTCCATTTATTTATGAAAACAAAGTACTTCAGAACGGAGACGCGTATGCGGCGCAGTGGGAAACTGTGGTACAAATTGCACGCAAGTTGGACATGCGTCGCCGCAGTGACGCCGGAGGCATGTGTGCACTACTCCATTGCATCTAATGTATCTCAGACTGCACTTGCGTTGCGGCCGCAGCGCCGCACGTTGAAAAACCGGATGTGTGCACCAGGCCTTAACTGATTCAAACAAAATTAATTAACATTTGATGATTGTATTCTTGTTTCCTCTATCAGGGCAACTATTTTGTGCATTGCAAGATCCACTCATAAGTCGAAAACAAACCAATTTCATGGGTTTTCAAGTTTTTAAAGTGTATTATGAGCTCATCAAGGTACGTGCTCATCTAGAATCAATCGACGATTTGTATATCGTGTATCACGGGTTAACATTCAAGCAAGATAGTTCCCGAATCATCATCAAAACCGTACTTGTAGGCAGTTTTATCGCTGATCAGCCGCTAAAAAGAGGTCGGAAATTTTGTGAAAATATATCATCATTTGAAAACTGAATTTTGTTTTCAAAGGAAAATAAGCACTTTCTAAGGACTATTGATGCAAAATAAGCACTTCTAAGAGCCCTTGGAAATGGATGGTCAAAATAAGCACTTTCTAAGCACCCGTGGGAACCCTGTATACGATGATCTTTGGTTGGATCGCAACACTTAGGTAGCTAATCTGCTATTCTTCCAATTGGGCTACCACAGGTTCAGCAGTAAGAACAGCATGAAAATGAAGTACCCACTTGATTAAAAAGAAGTAAGTTTACAGATGTGACTATTTAAACATACAATGCATCTCTCATTCCTTTAAACAACACAAAAAAATTATCTCTAGTTAAAGATAACCCTACAGCCTTAAAGATTGTTGAATAATTAGATGCTTTATGGAACACAATAACCTTAAATAAAAATAATTTTATAAATTAACAAATATTTGCAATTATCTCAGTACAATAGAAAATAATAGTCAATCAACATGGATACATGAAAACAAAAGACAATGAAGATCTTCTATAAAATCCGTGACTTTTAAGAGATGACTTATGTGTAATCCTCAAATGTTAATTTTTTAGCAAAATTTCTGCAATTTCATCTTTTCCCATTGTGTGTGTATGTACCCTTTGAAAAACATTTTCGAAGGTTAATTATCAAAAACATATCAAGTTAATGTTTCATAGAGCAAATTATTCAAAAGCTCATCTCTATGAGCAAGAGATTTAAAATAATGAAGGTTGTCAATATTGTATGGAAATGTTATGAAAATAGACATATGCAAAAAATCAAAACAGTATATGTAAATATTCTTTAATAAACATTTAATTTAGTCATATCTGATTTAATTTTAAGGCATAAAAATAAAATAAAATGAAGAGATATAAATTTGTTTTAAATAAAAATTATAGCTGTATAAACACATAGAAATGACATTTGCACTTAGTTGAATCAAGCTTCAATATATCTATTTTTTTTTTTAATTTAAAGTTCTTAATTTGTAGCTATCAAAAACTGTTACACTTCTCTGTTTCACTTTCATAAGTGAAACAGGAAAATAACTAAACAATCATAAATAAATTTTTTCTTACACCGCCTACAGCTCACAGGTGCTGTTGCAGAGCAGGCGAACCCACTAACACTGGACCATTGGTATTAAACACATTAGTCAGCACATTTTTTAATGACTTTGTTTGGGATTTCAAGTAAAAAAGATAGAAATTAATTCAAAGGCAGCCATTTCAGCGTCATTTGAAATTTTCTTTCATGGAAAAGAAAAATTCTGAAGATATATTTGTCCATCTTGAAGACAGGCAGAAGAAAAACAAGTAGTTTTCCCGTAGAGGAAATACTTCAGGAAAATCCAGAATAATTAGACTCGCCAATCTAAAGCTACCCCAGTGAGTCACGATCAAAACTGGATAAGTACTTTTGGTCCTGTCTATACAAAAGGGTAGAATACTTATACAAATTAAGCAATAGGGGTGTACTGGTGCAAAGTAAAATAATAACAAGGAAGCTTCAATAACAGTTTTGATCTTAAATTTCACACTATAAAAACAATTTAACCATCAGATACAGGTTAAATACCATTTCAGTTCATGATTTAATTTTTAAACAGAATACAAATCAAATGTTGTTTTCCATGATACTGGACATTTCTAGAGATGCTGATCTTTGATAATGTTTCCCAACTTTGAAATGTGGTTTTCTTGAATGCTTTAGCAATATGAATTTTCTTCAATGATATATTAACCCTTTTTCATTGATACCCAACAATTTAACCAATATTAAAAATACAAACTAATTATGCATATGTACTTATATATTTTCACTTTCTTGGCTGCATTAATTCTTTGGAGTATTATCAAAACAAGTTATAATTTCCCTTTTGAATACTCTATTACTGTAAGTATATTTTTAAAAAAGGTTGCAATTTTTCTCATATTACGGTTCAGAAGTTTCCCAAACAGAAACATCCATAGTAATTTTATATACTGTAAGCACTGTTACTAGATAATGTATGTTTTAATTTTAGCCTAAGAACATAGCTACTCTTCACACATTACATTAAATACAAATATTTTAAATGATCTAGAAACAGTGAAAAATGGCTAATTATGTGTTCAGATTTTTAAAACGGAAGTCATTAAAAGAACAGAATAAATTCTACGTAATAAAAAGATACAAATTTGGTTATTTAATACATTGGGGGATGTAATGAAATAAAGTAACTCAAATAATTATTAGTGTAAGGGTAAAAGATTGTAAATCTAACAGTGAGATTTATCCAAATAAAAGTTAAAAATCCATAATTCTGTAAACGACATCCCTACATTTTCTAGGAAGCACCATCCACAAAGAGGAAATGGACTAACATTGGGCCTCCAAGTAATTGAGCATGACAATGAGTGATATTAAGGATAAACTAATATTTTCAAAAGGGGGCCTGGATTAAGATAAGCTAGAAACACACATTTTTAAAGACAATTCATGCTACAAAGGACTTACAGATGTGTGTGTAATGAAAATAGCACAATAATCAATAAATATTAAAAATATTTACAAAAGCATCTTGAAACAAATGAAATCAATAAGACATTTCAAAATAATGATAAACTAAAATTGTGTCAGAATAAAATAAGTCACACAAATTCATTCAGATATTATGGAACAATAATCTGAAATTACTATATACAACAGCATAAAAGCTTTTAAAAGTGATGATCCCGTGAAAAATATAACAATTACATGCGATGATAGTTCACGTTCAGTACAGAAATGATATAACTTGTCAGAATATTGAATTAGAAGCACAGTAATACAGGGAGGATCAAAAGTCACGAATGGGTCTGAAGTTTTAATAACTCTTTGATGATTAATATTTTAAAATTTTCTTCAGATATTTCACAGAGCAAGCGCTCAAAGACTCCTATAGGATGCAAAAAAAAATATCACAAAATCTCAACTCTCTCTCTATATGTTATGCTTGACAACATTTGAATAATCTCAGATTATTTTACCCAATAATGGAGGTTTGTGATATCAAGGGAGCTCCAGCATTGTGTGCCAGACACAAGACATACAATATCAAGTAATAGACACACATTCACAAAGAAAGTTTTAATGACACAGAAGAGAGAAATGCACCTGTCAGGAATCAAACCAGCGCCGCCTACAGCTATGCAGGTTGCTAGCGCAGTGGATATACCTACTGAGCCACAACAGCCCTAATATGTCTTAGGCATGCCCATGTATGGTATTGTAAATTTTAAACAAGAAACAAAAGAGTTACTAAACATCAAAACCAGTTTGCGACTTTAGTTCTACCTTGCATGTGCAAAAACAAGTTACTCAACAGATGGTATATACATTATGCTTAGAGTTCATCCTGAGACAATTGTGTTACATAAAGGAATGGGTGGTAAGAGATCAGCAGTTTCCAAGACTGTTTTAGTATTAATCATAAATATTTTATCAGAGTTTAACAATTTAAAAAATAAACGAGTAAAAATAACTTTTGTGCACTTCAGTCACTCAAGTCTTCCATGGTATGTTCTATAAAAACATGTTTTTTCAGTTCCAGAGGAGTTCTAAAAGTTTTTTGACAGTCAGTACATCGTCTTCTGTTTCCTAAATTTTCACCCTTTTGCTTCGAAGCTGCAAAATACAAAATGCACAGTCAGTTTGAGATTTGTTCAACCATAGTAACTGATCATTGTCTTGAAGGGGGTAAAAAAATTCAACTTGGTATTTTTCACACAATTTCTTTGGGGTCTTAATCCTCCAAGTGATTTTGACAAGATATCTCATCCTGATCAATTTTGTTAATGATAAGTAGGGCAACTTTTTGCAACAAATGCAACTTTTTTTTCACACGTTCCACGCTGCATGCAAAGTACTAAAAACAAAATTCCTCCTACATGGGGTGTATTGTAAGTGAGTTATAACCGCAACATAAATGCAACTTTTTTGTATAATTGCAACTTTTTACAATTTAGCTTAAATTAATTAATATAAAATTACTATTTTCTTTTTTGCCCTCTGAATCAACCTTTTAATCACGTGTGTCTGATCTTGCGAACACCGAAGTATTGTGGATCAAACAAGAAGTTCATGGAAAGAAGGTATTTGTCCTAACAGACGAAAGTGAAATAAATAGCAACTACTTTAACACATTGGTTGGCACTCATGGTAATCAAGAGCAAACTTGTGTAATCGACTGCAGAGTTTGCGAGGCGAGTTTCGATCATCAATACGTTGTTTCCTTGTAGATGACGTTTTAAAGTATTTGAATGTTGAGCGAAAGGATTTTGCGCTTCTGCTATCCGATACAGCATATTATATGACTGCTCCTGGAATCACACTCAAGGTGCTTTATCCGCGATTGCTCCAAGTTACTCGAGTGGTACACTTGTTTCACAACTGCAGAAAAAGTCCAATACAACAATGTCAGGTAACAACAGTCTCTGTTGAGCGCAGTGTTTCAATGTTAAAGAAATTACTGACCAAGGATAGGCCATTCAACGACATCAACATTCTTCTGTATTTAATAATGTACAAATAAATTTAGAATTTTTCATTTTTTACTAATAATTTATTTTAGATTTTAGTGTATCAAAAATAAATGCAACTTTATTTTCAAAAATGCAACTTTAGGGAATGACAAATGCAACTTTTCCCATTTTTACTGCAAAAAAAAAAGTTGCCCTAATGATGAGATATTTCCTTATCAAGGTATTGCCGATTTTTTAGGGAAAGATCAAGATCTGCTCAATTTTTCCTGAGGACATGATATTTTGTCACTCAAGATCTCATCAGTTTTGCCAATAACGAGGTACCCTGTAGAGGCAACCACCAAAAAGGTTAAGAACATGTGTTGTAAGTCTAAATTCATAAAATTGGCCCAATTATAAGCTATTAACAGACCCACACATATATAGAATTTAAAGTATGAGAAAAGTTGCAAATTCTATAAAACCAGGGTTTGCACTCTAATTCAGAAATAAAATTCCTTGACTTTTCTAGGTTTTCCAGACAAATTTTTACGAAATTCCAGGTATTACCTAAGCAATTCACGACATTTTTAAAGTGCCAAACCAAGAAATAATTTTGTATTCAATAGCCGATAAAAAAACCCAATTTAATAATAATACACTGTAAAAATTAGTACATGAAGTACAAGTAATTTTGCATTACAATACTTATTCAAATAATCCAACATATTTGACTTAAATCAATTTGTGATTTAATGCATCATAAGCATGAAATTTCTCAATTGAAGTCAGTGGACGAAACAAAATTCTTTGCCTGTTAGTTATGAGTTGTTTCTTTCAAAATCGGTTGAAAAATTCTTTTCATAAAATAAAGTGATATGAAACTGTATACGAATCTTATTGGCTACTTTTCTTCAAAGCGTCTGAAGTCATGATCAATCATTTTCCAGGTCATTGAGGCAATTTTCCAGGTTTTGTACAAAAATGAATAATTTTCCCAAATTTTTCTACACAAAATTAAATTCCCTCACAATTTCAGGCTTTCCCTGCCCTGTGGGAACCCTGATAAAACTGGCAAACAACGCTTTGTCATCAAAAGATGTCGATCAAAATAATCACACTGTATGGTACCAAATTTGCTTCCGTTAAATGTAATGAAATTTTAATGTTGAATTGTTTAATGTAATGTTTATAAATGTAACTAATGCATTTTTCAGAGAATAGTTTTTTCATGAGTGGTTAGCATGATATTTATAAAACTACTGCATTGATTGACTTAAAGCTTTTACAGGATGTCGAGCAAATATCCTTTACTAGTTTTGATTTTCCAGACAAGTGACGTTCAAGTTTTTAGTTTCTTCTGACAATTCTTTGAGCGAAATCGATTTTGGAATTGACACATCACCATTTCTTCAAGCAGTACAAAAACATTTCCGTTTGATCAACTATGTGTATGAAGTAATACACAGTTCAATTTTTGGTTTAAGAGCACTTAGTAACCATGCCAACCAGCAACCACTGAGCTTCAAGCAATGTCATGGTTCAGAAGGGTTGTCAGAGGTGATTCTTCATGAACAGTATTTTAAAAATTTTTAATGCTTCAAATGATAACAAATAGACATGAAAACTTAGGAATTATTAGATTGCATAGTTTTGTCACTAAAAATCCACTGCACAATTGTGTCTAACCAAAAGTACTCCATGGTGGAAATAGGTTACACACTACTATATATACTACTGTATTGTAAGTTGATTTTTGTAGCCATAATAAGAATAGAAGCAGCGTGTCACCAGAGCTTAGAAGTAATTGACAAGTCAACTATTCACAATAGACCCTCCATCAAAGTGTATACCGACTGCTGAGAGCCATCAGGCTTGTTTTTTAAAACATTGTGTACGTTCATAATCACACCAACCAGTTGGCAATTTAGCAGAACATACAAAATAATACAACTTTGTGCCACTGGTTACATGATAATGGTGGACCTTCCATGCAGAGGCCCTCATCTAACAGTATTACAGAATTTAATCTGATTTGATTGTTCGGAAAATCTTTGATACATGTAAATCATAGTATATGATTATTAGCCAATAGATAATTTTTAATTTCATACATAAACACACACTTACATGGTTTCTTTTTAGGTTCTTTCTTCTGAAATAACGCACTTTCATCGAGATTTTTCGGCATTAAGTCATTGTCAAAGAGCTTGAAGGGCCTTTTTCTAGCAGTACCATTTTTAGTCCGAGTCTTTTCCGTGCTAAAATCAAGTTAAAAATAATGAAGCTAATAGCAAAAATAAAGCATATTTCGCCAGCCCACAAGTGATGCATACTAAGTCAAAAAACGTAAGTCTGAGAAAACGAGGTGGAAAATTTTCAACTCACTAAGCTAAACTCACTATGTATGCTTCTCGAGAAATCTAACTTTAATGCAAAGAAAATAGCAGTTTACCACAAGTCTACAGATCCTCACATTCTGGTCTATAGAAGCTAGATAGCGCTTACCTTAAAAAGTTTGACTTAATATGCTTCTCTTGTATGCAGACAATTTGGAAAGTAGTATAGAGAAACTCAATAGATTTCATGAGACATGATTAAGCCTTTTTCGATTTATCATACAATTTCTATGAATTTGATCTCTCTTTTTAGGAAACTGGTAACTCCCATCATGCAAAACAACAAACATTATCCACACAAAAGAAAATTTATGATTCAAAGTTGCATTTGATACATTGAGGTTATGAGAATAGATAAAGTCTTTTACTGAAATGAAATTCTAATTTTAAAGAATATCTGTTATTAGCTTTTAATAGAACATGAAATTTATAAAATCTACTTGATCTGATTTGCATTTGAGAAACTTAAAAGACAATCTGATAATGCTTTCTATGAAGTGCATACTAATCTTAGCCTTAGTTTAAATTTCGGAATATGACAAAGAATTTTTAAAGTTAAGTACATTCTTAATTCAATGTTTAAATTTGGAAACGACCTGTTCAGTCAGTATTTAAATTTACTCACAACAATCAGGTTTTGTAACATGTGAGTCAACATTTATCAAGCAAGTAAGATAACATTGCCAATGTTTAAATATATTTTGTAGAAAATTGAAATTGATTTTAACAGTATTTAAGCCCATGTATAGGATACACCTGCTTGATGTCAAAACTACAATATTCCGCACAAGGTGTAAAATGAATAATATAAATAAAAACAATCTTTTATGTATTAAAGGCAAGTATTTGAAATAATTTTTGTGGATTATATATATATATATATATATATATATATATATATATATATATATATATATATATAAAAGGATGTGTGTGTATATTTTCTATACAAATCTATACCATTTTCTATACCATTTGACCAAATTTGGTACACTTAAATTTTACAACACTGTGGAAAGCGTAGGCTAGTATCCTTGTCAATATTCATTTATCGCAAGAAAACGAATTTTACACTACAGGATTTATGTATTTGAGTTAATACAGGGAAATATCACGATCATATTTGAGCATTATTAACTTTCATAAATCATTCTCGTCTTAACAAATATTTTTCTGTCTTTTTTCGAATTGCTCCATTTTAGTTCAGGAAGTTGAAATTCGACACTTTTTCGTATTTCAGAATTCTGCATTTTTTCATTGGAATTTCGTTTTGTTTGTATACGTCTTAATCTTTTGCACACTGCAATATATTATTCAGGAAATAAATGTATAGATTTGCATTCAAAGTAAATTGTAGAAGTTATAAAAAGTTTAAAAGTATTTTCTGTACAACTTTAAATGATTGAAGTTGAAAAGTATTTTCTGTACAACTTAAATGATTGCATTTTTCTCTTAAGAAAAGTGATTATTCTAATTCATTTTTCAATCAACATTTAACCATTTCAACCTGAGCAATGCCAGGTAATTGAGATAGTTTACTACAGGGCTCGAAATACCCGGGTGCACAGGTGCACATGAAAATATAATTGTGCACCTAATTTTTACCACGCAGTGCACCTAATTTAAAAACTCAGGTGAACGCAGTGCACCTGTATTAAAAAATCTATTTCGAGGCCTGGTTTACTATAAGAAACTACTACAATTATATGGGTAAAAGAGCAATATTGAAGACTGATTTAAAATGACACAATTATAACATTAAATTTCTATTTCATTTACTACATTAAGACATTTTCTAAATTCAAGTGTAAACATTGGGACAAAATAGGATACTGAATAAATGATACCAACACATAGCAAACATTATCATATTTTATTTTATGATAATACTTAGTTTCTAATGCATTTACTGATTTATTGAGCAGAGAACAAACATATCTAAAAGAGAATATGATTGACCTCTGATTAAAATTGATATAATTTAAAAACATGAAGGGACACAAATAAATCACTTAGTAAAAAATGCATACGTTGTGGCAGAAGAAAAACCGAAACCCCTGAGTGTTGCCTGCCGTGGAGCTTTGGGACTTTTGTTACTTTGCAATTGTGTTTTTTTGCTGCGTTTAGCAGCTACCTTCAAAGTCTTCTTCTTAGGCAAAACAGGTGAAAAGCGTGCATGAGACTTATAATTAGGGTCATTTTTCTGGCTGTCAACTAGAGTAGTTACAATCGACGATTCATTCGATTCATCTGACAGCCACACAGCTCTGGAAGGAGGTTTTGGTGGAACATAATCCTACGAGATGAGAAAGGTATTAAAAATTGCAATGCAGGTGGCAAGAAATGTAGCAATTTAAGAAAAATGGTTAGAACTAGCACCTGAAATACATTTGTTAACTTAAGTAAACACTCTGTACAAAAACACAGAGACAGAAAAAAGGGACAAAACATCAAAACAAGATTTTTTAAAAACCAAATAAACAACAGTTTATTAGTCTGTAGGCTTTGAAGTAGATCTCTTGCCTTCAAATACCTCTGAAAAATTCCTCCTGACAAATTTGAACTACCTTCACACAGGACACAAGTTGAAAACTTTGAATCTGTATCAGGGTTGGCTTTCTGCCGGCAGAAAATGGTTTTTGCCTTGCCAGTGTCAGAAACTGGTTTAAACCAGCAGAAAATGGCAGTAATTCCAAGGCAAATTTTTACAATAGCAAAAACTGGATATGGCAGCATAAGCAGACACCCCCCCCCACCCCACAAACACACTATTTTGGCCACAACAAGACACATACAACAATATCTTGTTGGTCTTGTCTGAATAAATGAAAGAAAAACAATGAATTTATATTTTCTAATTAAAAACGAAGAACATCTTTTCATCAATAAACGACACAACATAATTTAATTTCATTATTAGTAGGGGAGAGGGGAAAGGAAACCCCAAATTTTTACTCCCTTCGGTCAGCTTTTGTGCCCCCAAGGATTCCCCTCTCTCTCTCTGCCTATATGTGGCAGTACTAATTAATTATTCATAATAAAAATAGATTACAATAATTAAAAAATATTTGGAGTAAATCAAAGATTTATTGCAAAACAAAAACTGTCTTTAGAATGCCACATTATTTATAACTTAGACCTAGACCTACCATATTGACTGGTTTTTCCATGCAGAGTTGGCAACATTATTAAAGGAAGTCCTTTTGTCAAGAATAACCAAAAAAGGTTATAAGTAGGTAAAATCAGGAAGTAAATCAACATCGTATGCTAGCTTATATGCTTCACCCAAAGTATATGGGATATAAATTGTCACATGACCAGGAAGAAAGTGCTAGGGAATTACTTAATGACATCAACCCAAATTTTGTGCCCTACATCATAACATTTCAAGCAAAATCAGTTCCTTTTCCTGAAACATATTGCTCCAATGAAGTCTTAGAAAATGTTTCAGCTTCTACACGATGGTCAAGTTTAAAGAAAGCAATTGTAAATGAAGATTTCGTAACTCTTGTTTGTACAATGATGATATTGCCTGCAAGTTCTGCTGGGATTAAAAATATATTCTCAAACTTTTCGTTTATTCACAATGAATTAAGAAATTGTTTGGGTTTGGAAACAGCAGCAAAATTGGTCTTTTACTATAGACTACTTCGTGGAAAAGGTGAACTTGAATGGTGAATTTGCTACAATGTAACCTTTGAATAAATATAAATACTGTAAACATTATAACTGAATTTGTTTTACTTTAAAATACATTCCTCTCTGCTATTTGTGGCACTTCAATAAGTTTTAACCAGTGGTTTAAACCACCTTGGCAGAAACTTGCCTACCCTGATCAGTATAGGTGTTTGGCCAGGCAGTCATGGTCTGGGGATGTTTAGTTTTTGTCAGGTCTGGTCTGGGGGTGTTTCTCCTGGGTATGGACATTGACCCTTGGTCCAAATTCATGGTAAGCTCAACGCCGAGGACTACTGCACTATTTTGGATGACAATGTGCTACCTATGTTGTGGCAATTTTATGGGTTGTACCCATGCTACTTCAGAACAAAAACACCAGCTGTCACGTTGCGAGGTCCACCATGGATTGGTATGGTGACAATGGGATTAACCGAATGGACTGGCCTGCCCAGAACCCAGACCTGAACCCTATCGAGAACCTCTGGGACAAGTTGGATAGCTGAATTAAGGGGTGCGACAAACGTCCAAAATCGGTGAAGGAACTTACATGTCTCATCCAAGCTGAGTGGAAGAAAATACAACTAGCCTTCATACAAGGACTTGTGGAAAGCATGCCCCGGAGGGTTGAGGCTGTAATTGCCTCTCGTGGAGACTCTACCAACTATTGAATAGGAATAAATTTTGTTTATCTTTTCTATCACAGGTGTCCAAATACTTGTTGGTAGATAGTGTAGAACAGAAGACTGATTGAGGTAGAGATAATAGCAAGTTTTTCACACCAAAAAATTATATGCAATGCAAATAATAATAAAGTTTTGCAGGGTCCTTAAAAACTAAAATACAAAAGCAGGTCTCCTTAAGGCCTGTGGGAACCCTATCTAATGGAGGGCACGATTAATGTTTGGAAATCCAGTAGTTGGCATCGCTCCAGACCTAATACGGCAATACCCCTAGCTAACTCCACAGATCACCATTGTGAGATAAATACAATTAAAGATGTATTAAACAATTAGGATTCAAGACCGTACCTCTTTGAACATAGTGGGGGTCAGAAACCGTACTTCGCCATTTTTATCACAGTCACTGGTATCAGCTTCATCATCTTTGCTATGGCTGCACAGAAAAGAAAACTGTAGTTCACTCACAGGAATCTCCAGGCTGTTAAGATCAGGGATGATGGAGTGATTGTTCTCGTCTTCAGATGAATCTTCCACGAACTGAATAAACTCGAGATACTTCCTACGATTTTTTTTCCGTACAGCTGTCAATACGGGTGAAGAGTCTGAAATTCTCGAGTCTACGGGAACAGGTTTCGAAGTAACGATGGGTTCAGCTTCAAGTTCAGGGTCTGAATCGAGATACTTCCTACGATTTTTTTTTCGTGCAGCTGTCAATACGGGTGAAGAGTCTGAAATTCTCGAGTCTACAGGAACAGGTTTCGAAGTAGTGATGGGTTCAGCTAAAAAATCAGGGTCTGAATCGAGCAATTCTGCACAAATAGGTTCATCTGGAACTAATTTATTGTGATGTGAAGATGTATTTTCTGGAGCCTCTTCATTGATCCCATACTGTTTGGGACATTTGGAAGTTGTCTTTGAAGGTGGAGGTTCAGAAAAAGATGCATCTAGACTTAATGATTCCACCAAATGAGGAAGTTCTGTTTGTCGCATAAAGCTGTTGAATCTGTTTTCGTCGCTTAACTTTAGAGACTGTTGTATAGTGGTTGACAGAGGAGGTGGATGAGAAGATGGAAGAGAATGACTTTGTTGCTGAGAATCCACATCAGTCTGAAAGAGACAAAAAACATTTACAATTGAGTTAGTATATTCTTCCACTAAGAGGTTTTGTGAGATGTGGTAGCAACTCTAGAAATGTCTTAATTAGGGCTGCCAAAGAGCACACTCTTGTGAAATAATAGTAAAAAAGATTCCATCAAAATCCTATTTTAGTAACACTTTAGTTGTTTCGATACAAAATGCACTGACTAAAATATAAAAAGTGCTAATTAAATCCCTGTGCACTAGGGATGCAACACCGATGTCGATGTTTTCAAAACATTGATGTATTGGAGTCGATGTTTTTGTAACATCAATGTTTATACTTATCGATGTTTTTACGTTGTCGATGTTTCGTTTTTGTATTGGAGCCGATGTCACATCACTAGTTGCTAAACCAGTTTTAAGAAATGGGGGAAAAAGTTTAAATACACTGCATTTTAAAAACATCGATGGTTTTGGGGCGATGTATTATCAACATCGATGTTTTGCTGTCGATGTAGCATCACTAGTTGCTAAACCGATTTTAAGAAATGGGTTAAAAAAAAGTTTAAATACACTAAATTTTAAAAACATCGATCTTCAAAAACATTGATGTTTTTTGGGCGATGTGTTATCAGCATCGATGTTTTAATTTTGAACATTGATGTTTCGAAACATCGATGTTTCGCTGTCGCATCCCTACTGTGCACACATCCGATTTTTCAATGTGCAGCACCGCAGCCCAACAATGCACACATAACTGTAAAATGACGCCAAGTACTCATTTCGCGCCATTTACGATGGATATTTATTATATTTATAGAAAACATGTTTATTTTGTTTACTTGGTGTACAAAAAAAATGTTCTAAAACTGTTAGGAAAAATCATTAATTACTCAACTTTTATTTTTCTGACTCACCTACACGCTTACATACCACTTTGCTTAAGCATGTATTTGAATACTATACAACTCGACGTGTTTACTTTTACCAGGAGCCAAGGAGTTGAATTGCATGCTCTACTCTCTGGGAAAACTATTAATTCGTTAGTTGCGATAGTAACAAGTTACGAATGCAATTTCATTGTTTTTCCCGGTATTTGTTATAAAACCGAATATCGTAATCTAAATTTTTGTTGAGTTGGCAACCGTAATTATGTAAATTTTATGTATCTGAGTGTGTATCAACTGTACATAAACGTGTGTTTGTACAACCCAAGTATGGGTTACTTTTTGAGTTGGCTCGTTGAAGGATTGACCTTGCCCCTTGATTGTTATTATGTTCGAATTCACTTTCTTTTAAATAAATATATTTTTAAAGTTGGAACTTCATTTTTCTCTGACGTTAAAATCCACTGCAATCAATTTCTAATAAGAAACAAAATAGACATTACTGTATACATCCATTTATTGATAACAGACTTGCATGTGGTAGATTTTACACATCATTTGCGGATTTACGTGAAAATCCACATAAGTTCTTTAATTACTTCCGAATGAGTATTCGATCATTTGACGACATCGCTCGAAAGATTACTGAGAAGATTATCTCAAAATTCCTGGATGCTATGCTAGGTTTAAGTTGTAGAATACCTCAGTGAGGCCATATGGTGAATGAGAGTGAAAGATATTAGTAAAGGACTTTTAATTTCACACATAAGATGTTCATCGCTCCGCAAATACTATATCACAGTTGGTGCACTCGCTGTTGATGTTGAACGTAGGGGCTCTTATCGATCTCTATGGTTTGAACTCCATCATTTGATTGTTATTTGCGTCGAACTGATTGGTGGAGGTATTTGACGCACTCCTATCAAGCATTTGTTGACCTTGAAATCACCTTTGTTAGATATATGTTACAATATCTGCAAGACTTTTTTGAAATTCTTGTATATTTTTTAATATATCGATGGTGTTTTGGCTAAAGATTGCACCCAAATCTGAAACATTTTACAAAAACGAAATAAATTTATGCCTGGTTGAATTTGTTGGCTGCAGTTTCTATCTCCCCTTTGTTTAATCAATTTTATTTATTGGTATCTCAATTTTTAAAAATATATACAAGTTTGTAAAAACACAAAAATAACATTTATTAGTGGCGAATGGCCTTTGGCCAAAGATATGAGTTGAAGTAGGATGTGTGGTAAACATATGTGTAATGTTACACACAAGTTTAAAGGAAGAGCCTATCAGAAGGTAAACATCATTAAATCATTTTTGATAAGTATAGAAATCAATCATCAATAATACCTGAAGAGGGAATCGTTCACAAATCAATAAAAAAACAAGACAAACCTCAGTTTCGGAAAAATTCTGAAATAATGTTTCAAGTTCCTTATCTCCATACAGTAGTTCTGCAATGATTTTAGCTTCAGTTGGAGATATTTTCCTGGAAAAGATTGCAAATAGATATGATTTAAGGAAGTTGAATTTAGGATATTAAAACTTAAATCATCAAATACTACTTAACTGATTTGTGGCAGTCTATAGATAGAAATTAGAAAATTTACCACGTATAAATAGGCTCATATAACTTTGATCAAAAGGAATGCTCTAAACTTTAAATGGTTCCCATTCAAAATTATTTTTCTTCAATGGCCTACATACACTATATGGACAAAAGTATTTGGACACTGCAGAAATTCTGAGGAGAATCCATCTTAGTATGGGGTTGTTTTCCTGGTTAGAACTTGACCCATTGCTTTATGTACCTGGTACTATGAACACTGAAGTGTACCATCGCAAACCAACACCACGAGCAACGCTATGATGGCCTTTTCATTCTCAAATGGGGCCAAATTCGAATTGCCAAGAGATCCAATCGGAACAACGTCCCACTCTCTTGTGAAAATATAAGTATTTAATAGAAAAATTATTATTTAAAAAAAAATCAAACGTATAAGGTTCTGCAGCAGGTTCTAAGGTATTCTGCAGATTTCAAATCTGTTGAAATTTTTATTCTATCTTTAACGATCATTGAGATAGAAAAAGCACTGAAAAACGTCAGTGATAACTTTAATTATATATTTCGCTTCCCTGGAATTCGTTGCTCAAGAAATCAAAATGAATGAATCTTGAATCAAACGAAGGCAGCAAAAATCGTATTAGAAAAAATAAAAAAGTTTCAATTTAAAATTTATTAAAAGAAATTTTTACTCTATCTTTAACGATCTAGGAGATAGAAAAAAAGAACTACATAACTCCAGTTAAAACTTTTTATTTATTTTGTTCTTCGGCTGAAAGCATTGCTCTGAACAAAAATATGGAAAACATAAATTTAGAATCTATCATATCTTTATTGTGTTGCCATTCAAAAGAATACAATAATGATAAAATTCCATTAAATTCATTTTAAAATGTTCTAGATTGAATTTTAAAATAAATGCTTCATACAAAAATTGCAAAATATTCAAACTACCTATATGCCAAATCCCATTATTGTAAGTGTCATAAATTCGTCAGGACAATGTGTACGCACAAAGAGATCAACACTTCCTTTTACAATAGTAGAGTTGGATAGAGTTTTACAATAGAGAGTGTTGGATTTTCAGAAAGACTTACATTGCAACTAGGCCAAGCACGAATGACATTGTAACTTAGTTTGTATAAAAGTGCATCATGGTGCATTTTGTTACACTGCTCCTCATACAATTGTAAGTTCACCCCCAAATTTAAAAACAACATGTGTTATTTATTGTTTCTAGGGTGTATTTTCTTGTCACTGGCAAGATATTCACACAAGAATGCTTGACAAATTAAAAAAAAAAACAAGGGAAATAGGCATGTAAAGCAGTTATGGTTTTATGGTGCAAGATGCTGTGAATACAAGACAAGAACTTGTGTAATACCTTTCAGAGTGACTACATCCTACACAGAGTAGCAATGCCACAGAAATTTCATGGGCCAATACTCCATGACCACCAAAGTTTTCACTAGAAAGGTAATTGTGTGGCCACTGGTAAGAGTTTAAATGCATACATATGTTGTATGAAGGATTTGATGTTTAACGCTTTTTAACAGTAATAAAAATAAGTTATAAGCACAAAACAGCACTAATAAATACACCAAGCACCCACTTGGAAGGTTTTTATTTGAGGAATGCATGAATGTACTTCCATATCCATTCACGAAGAACATGTCATAATAAAACCAATTTACGCCCTAAATTTGTGCAGTAATCATGGAATCCGGTTACCGTTTAATGGTTTTATTGCATTATTAAACCTATTGGAAAGGAAACAAGATAACAGTTCCAGTTCAGTGGACATGAATATAATTAATAGACTTATGCTATTATAAAAAGGGGAACTAATATATAAATGCACAATAAGAAAGTAGTACAGGACATATCTTGATCTAAAAGATGAACATAACATGTTCAAGATGAAGTTGAAACTTGAAATCAAACTATGAAAAAGCATCTCATGCACAGAACATATTTCTTGATTTCAAGCTTCCCTCGTGTGTATCTCTAATATTATAAAACGAAGTGTTTGTTTCTTGCACACAAAATCCTGATGAATCTAATGACACTTTTTGATGATCACATGACCAAATTTTTGCAATTTTAGGGTCTGGCGAATTTGAAAATTCAATCTAGAACATTTTAAAATGAAATTTAATTGTTTTCTTTGGAATGGCAACAGCATAAAGACATGACAGATTCTAAAATTTTTTTTCCTTTTCGTTTTGCATAGAGAAATGATTTTCCAGCAGAGGATAAAAAAAATTTTTAACTTTAGTTTTGTTGTTCTTTTTTCTATTTCCTAGACCGTTAAAGATAGAGTAAAAATTTCAAAGGATTTGAAATCTGCGGAAAATTTCACATTAGATCAACACCTAAAAATACGATTTTCTTTAAATAAATAAAACATTAAATATATTCTTTATATTTTTTGCAAGAGAATGTGATGTGTGCTACCATTCGTCTTCCAAAAATAAACAGATTGCTTTTTTTTTAATGCAAAGGGCAGGAAATGAAGATTACATTTCCTGCCTTCTTCCATTTCAGGGGAGAACAAAAAAAAATATAAAACATTTTAACTGGCATTTAATTTTTTTTATCGTAAAATCAGAATTGTTAAAAATTTCAACTGATTTGAAATCTGCGGTAAATTTTACATCATATTAATATCTTACATCACGGTGTTGGTTTGGAAAGCAAACCAGCACCACAGGCAATGCCGGGCTAACTACACAGTGGCTAGTTGTTTATAATTTCAACAAGAATATATCTTGACCTCATGTACACCTTGGCTTATTAAATTTTATTATAATTGGTAATACAAATTTTTGCAATATTTTATGTGTTTCTATTATTGTTTCCATATAAATAAAATTGTTGAACTTACACAAGAGTTTGTTATAGATTGGAAATACCAATCACAAATTGTTAGAAATTTCCATATTCAAAGGGATGTTGAAGAAACTGGCGTAAATTTAAATCCATCATGCCTGAACTATTAATTTATGAATCAAACACACATGGATATAAAATCCTGTCTGGTTAAGAAGAGTTTAGTATGGAAATTTTTTAAGCCCATTATAAAGTTCCAAAATGTAAAACAAATTCCAAAATTGGGGAAAACCTGAAGGTTTTCCAAAAATAATAACTTTTAACTAAAGTACTGAATTTCCATTAAATTTTTAGCTTAAATATTTTATTATGAGAAATTTAGAGAGTGTATAACTTTAATATGGAATATAATGGGACCTTTAAACAGAAGTTAATGCAATTAAAGAATAAATCACAATCCTCTACAATTTAATAAGATAATAAATATTTGCATACTCTTCACGCAAACAATTTACTGCTTTCTGGTAGAGCTCAACATTTGTAACACTTTTGTATTTTACTTTTGGACGCTGTCCTTGTGATTCTGGATGAAGCCAAGGTTCAACAACCTGTAATTAAAAACAATCTTATTGTAGAAATTATCAGAATACATAATCACTTTTGTCTTTCACAGAATAAAATAATATTTTAACACCTTTCTCCATATCTTTATAATTTCTACATCTTTGGATACAAATCCAACATACATATCAATCCATTTAATACATTTTACATACATCACACCCTTGCTGAATGGCAAGGCTACTATGTAACGAAAGGTGACACTAAGGTTACTACTACAAAAGACAATTTTGAGGGGATTTGGAATTCCCTTTGTTAAGTTCTTTTTTCATGTAAAATTGCTCAACTCAATTCATAAAAATGAAGAATCTACGACAAGTGCTCTCACACTCATAGTCAAGAAAACAATATTTTTTACTTGTGCCGCTCTTGCATCAGGCATGCGGTATTGTCAAATTTTGCCATCTTAAAGGGGAGGGTGACAAATTAATTTGATAAGATATTCATCACTAAGTTTTTTTTAGGTTGAGTACAATTTTTCTTAGAAATTACATTTTGTGGTCTATAAATTAAAAAAAAAACTAGTTTTAAAACTTAATGTCTTCAGTACAGAACTACAAAAGTAACCTATTAATGATTAAAAAGTGGTAAATCAATTTGATATACTTTTTTAAAAAAATGAAATCCTTATTTTCAATAAACATTTAACATATATAATAAGTTGTTTAAATATAGCTTCAACTTGCAAAATAATCCAATTTGACCTTCTGTCATTATAACAAATAATTTTTTAATATTTCAAAAGTTTTATTTCAGATTTTTTTTTTTTTTAGCATTATTATTCTTTGGATAACGTCAAAATTACACTTAAATTTGTGCTTTAATCTGACTTACTTGCCACTTTAAGTCGAATACTTTGTGGTGGTGTTGAGTGTGATGAGAAGGAAAATACATTAATTAAAATAATAAATATTTAAAACAGAAAACAGCAAAATAAAACAAAATAAAAGATGTCAGAAAAATGTTGTTCTAAAGATATTAATTTGTGATTCTTTTTTTATCTCTTGATCTTGCACAGTTGTCACAAAATTTAGAAACGTAAAATTAATTCAGAGCGAAAGAAACAGAAAATATCACTGCAAGCGATCAATCAACATGAGTTTCCATTCCATTCACATTCGTTAAAAAATATCAACTGACCCAAATATTCTGAAATCGATACCATTGCGCAAAGAACAAAATAAGACTTGAAATAAAGGTATCAGAGCTAAAATTACATAACAAAATAATTTTGTGAAAAATAACTGCTTTTTCAGCAGTAACGGTAAAACAATCTAAGTAATCGTAATACTATCAGTTCATTTGTGTGATTCAATCCTTTCGATGATTACGCATGTGCATAGGCCTAAGGTCAATTTTAGGCCCTCTTAGAAGTCAGAATTTTTTTTTAATCCTTTTTTAGTACACCTCCACAGTAGAAGAATTACCCCGCAAAATTTCAGCCTCCTAGTTCTTGATGTACAGTGATCAGTGAGTGAGTGGTATTTGGATTTAATATACAGTGAACTCCCTCTTAACCGGCCATCTTTTAACCAGCCACCACGAGTTTGAGACGATGACGACTCATGGACTTGTTGTGACGTCTCTAGCCGCTAGCCTATGCAGTCCAGTTGAGCTGCTGATTTACTGTGGCCTTGACATGTTTCTTGCATATCCCTGTGTGAATACTGTAACAGTGTGTGTTGAAGAACTGAGTGAGAAAAGGAAACAAAAAATATAACAGCAGAACAAAATCAATTTAGAATTTTTGCACTCTTATAGAATCAAGTAAAACACTTAATGTGTATGCTCAGAAAACCTGCAAACGAATTGGTCAAGCCTCCATTAAGTGGTCCTATTTTGAAAGAGAAGGTACTTTTGCTTCATTTGAAAACTGAAGATGGTGGTCAATTTTCAGCAAGTGAATGGTGGCTCACTCGCAGGAAGAAGTGGAATGAAGTTACCAAAATAACAATTTATTTTCTTCCTCCACATGTAACAAGCTTATTCCAACCCATGGATCAAGAGGTTATTGGAAACTTGGAAAAAGGCGTTACCGACACAAACTTCTTTCTGAAATCCTCTCATAGCTGAATGATAAAGGTACAGGACTAATCGCTGCCTTGAAGACTATAAACATTAAGGATGTATATACATGTTGGCTAAGGCCTACAAAGAAATGCCTAACACTACGTTTACAAAAGCTTGGAGAAAACTCTGGCCAAGTGTGTTGGAAGCTATTGAAAAAATAAAGACGCTATTGAAAATTTAAAACCTGTTATAAGCCCTGTCTTTATGTTTGCTTGATTTAAGGTGTAAAAAAGTGACATAAGAGACTAATTGAACAAAAAAAGTGACAAATATATTCAAGTATAAAGATAGAAAATAAAAAGATCCTCCCCAGCCACTCCTATCTTTTTCTTTTCTTTCTTTAGAAGGAAATTTATTTTCTTCATATAAAAAGCATATTATTTTGAAATGATATTAACAAAAAAAGATAATTTTTGTAATCATGATTTTTAAATATGTTGTTCATTTTTGACATAGCTTGAAGAATTTCTTCTTTTTCTTTGAAAGATTATATCTGATTTTTTTTGTTGAAAGCCTGAAATTAATTTTGTCTTTTTTTCTCAAGAGAAGAATGTGCATTTTTAAAGTCTGTCTTTGCTGACCAGCATCATCTGAGACTTTTGCCACCCCTTCAATCATTGCCAGAGCAAGTGCTAATTCCTTAAAATCTTTATATTTTTTATCGCTTTCTTGAGCTTATCATTGGCTTCCTTTAACAATTTTGAAGCATGGTCCAATGCCTTATCCTTTTCCTTATGCAAAATTTTAAGTCTTCGTTCTTCTTCTTTTAGTACCTTTCTTTTATTTGCCATCTGATTTTTAAAAAATTTTCTCTGCTTCCAGTCTTTCTTTCTTTTTCCTGTCCTTCTCTATAATTTTTCTTGCGCCTTCTGTTTTATATCTTCTAAATAGGCATTGTAGGCTTTATATACAACCCTTCCCATATCCATTAGCTTTGATGTGATCGGTACCAAATAAGGTTGATTGTCAAAATTTTCCAAGCTACCTCTGAACGTCATCAATGCATTGTTTGTGCGTTCTGACATTGATGCTCTGTCTCCTGTCAAAGCTCTTCCTGAGGCTGAGAAGCCATGTTCAATGTCAGCACTAACATGAGAAAGTGACATAGCAGCCTTCACTGGGTGTATAGGATCCATATCACTAATGTCTTGCAGTCTGAAGAACTGGTCCCAGTAAACATCAATAGGCTTCATTCTAGATCCTTGTTCCTCTAATTCTCTTTGAAATAATTTTCACTCATCCAATAGTATGTCTGTTGGGACCGCCCATGGCATTGCTCTTGCAACTGCTAATACTTGTCGTACACTCTCACCACTGAGTCTCTCAAGAGGACCAGGCAAGAATAAACTTTTAAGGAGAGATGAACAGAAGGAGGACTTATTCAAAAGATGTTTGACACTAGCAATGGAATGCTTCTGATACCCTAGAAAAAAGAAATTAATTTCCTTCTCATTCACATTCTATAGCGCTTTAGAAATTTGATCTCCAATCACAATATCAGTCAGAGGCAAATTTCTGAGGACATACATCTTCAAATCTTGAATGAATTCCTTTTTGTAGATTCAACATAAAATTATTCTTATCAACAATTCAAGTTGAACATGAAGGTTATGCATTAGAGGTATCTTTTTCTGAAAAAATTCGGTCACATTATTAAATAAACTTGAACTTGATCAGACAAACATCACCTCAGCTTTCAAAGTTTCTCTTCTAAGTAAATGAACAATTTTCATGTAGACTGGTCTTTGTATCATGTTTGGCTTCTTTATTGGAATTTAGTCAAGGAAATAATTTCGTACTGCAATCCACTGTTCAGCAGTTGGCTTTACACTTAGCTACCTGCTTGAATGCTTGATGAAATAGTGAGGGGGAAGTTTCAAGTCTTGTTGAATTTGTATGCTGACCAATGCTTAGGCTACTGATTAAAAAAACTAGTTCAGACACATCTTCCCCAAGCTCTTTTAGACCTTTAAGAAAATTAGTATGAATTGTGTGAATATTACATGTCCCAATGTTAATTAGTTATTTTTTTCGGGTTGAAAATAATGAGTCATTAATCTTTCTACAAACTTACTTGCTGACATTGAGATTGTGGAAGGGATAACTCACTGAGAGCTTGCAAAATCTTGTCACATAAAATATTTTCTGTTCCAGATCCTATATATAATGTCTTTAAGTGTTCGCAAACGAATATACCTTGTCGATTCTAACAATATCTTACACCAGTTAATAATTCACTCTTTCACACCAAGTTTTGTAATTTTCAAAAACTTTCAAAAGCCTTCGAGTTCAGAAAAAAAAATTCAAGGACTTTTCAAAGATCGTGGGAACACTGCCTCAGGTCATCCTCATTGAGGGCAAATAAAAATACCAAAATAAATTGCTGGTAAATTTTTTTTTAAACTCAATCTTTTTGCCTTTTTTGCATGAAAAAAATACATGAGCACAAAACAATTCCAGTTTTTAAAATTTAATTGACTGACTTTTTTTGGAGAAAAAAAAATATTATTTTTAACTGCACACTAAAAAAAAAATTTTTTTCCTAGTAGAATTTTAAGAACTTAAAACACTTGAAAAAGTGACAAAATGTCAAAAAAGTGACATGTTATAAGCCCTGTAAAGATGATAATCCTACAGCTGTGCAGAAAACTAGAGGCACCTGAGCCTGATGACACCACCTACTCATTGATTTACAAAAACTTCCAGAATGTGGTGGTCTTAATGCAGAAGATGAGAACAAAGGGGTTACTGTTAACGAAAGTCTTTAAAACGAGTTTTTAAGTGATGATTTTATACTTACAGTACAGTACTAAAGGTGAGATTTAATGGCCTGTTTAGTAAGGCTTAATATGTATTCTGCAAATATATATATATGTACTGTAAATAAATACAGTAATACTTGTTTAGTTTTTTTCCAACAAAGGAAGTTCTTCCAGGGTAGGTTTCCTTAGTTATACTATTACAATAAATTAATGCTATGAAGGGAACGATGATCAACCAGAGTTTTTTATGTATAGAATCAAATCTTAACCGGCCAAATCGTTATCTGGTCAGGGTTCAGGTTAAGAGGGAGTCCAATGTATATAGATTAAAATTGAGTTGAGCAATTGAGAGTACAAATTCCTAAAGTAATATTGAATTGTGGTTTTAAGAATGAGTAATATACTTAAATACGTAATGAGTAATGTACTTGTGTTTCATATAAGTTGTACTTCATTCAATCAACAACACTAGAGCAATAAACTTGCTTCCAGATTATGTTCAATGCTGATGTAGTAATTGGTTCAAAGAACTGCAATGCCATTGGGTTGCAGAGAACAGACTTTCAAAGGACAACTATTACAAATTGTAATTTTAAAAGATAGGTAGTTGAATTAACTTCACACAGGAGCAATACAACAGGCTATTGGTGACAATACAGGATCCATACCGTAGGGAAAGATATGATGTCACCCCATCATAATTTCAACTAGCCTGGCACCCCTCTTCAAACTTTCCCACCACACCAACTTGAGGGCATTTGAGGCCACAACAGATTTAATGCGCACCAATCAGTCAAGTATGTTATGTATGTAACTGTAACCAATAGTACTGTAGCTTTAACTGTTGTCTTCCCGCTCTCATCATCGTATCATGTGCTTGTATGTTTACGTCTTACCATTTACATGCTTAAATAAACTAACTTAATCTTTTAACATCCAAGTCTTATTTGCCTCATCTCAGCAAATACCATCAAATATAATATGGTGTCAGAAGTAAAGTGGTACGCCTAATACATATTTATATTATCATCTAACTTCTCGACTTGGCATGGCGCATAACTTTTTAAAACTCGAGCCATTTCTTCCTGGCGACAACCCAGCAGAGGCGTGGACGGATTGGCGTCGAAGTTTCGAACTATTTGAAACTGCAGTCAAGTATAATAAAGAGGACAACGAAACCCGCATAGCACTTCTCTTGAGCGTGATAGGTAAATCTTCGTACAAAGACTATCTCACCTTTACCTTCCCTGACCTTCCTGCCGGACAATCCAGAACCATCATTGAAGTACTCGACAAATTCGATGAACATTACAAACCTTATAGAAATGTTACGCTCGCCACATATGTGTTCAACAACATCAAACAAAAGGCAGGTCAGAACTTTGATTCCTTTGCAACCGAAATCAAACTGCAAGCAGACCAGTGCGAATTTGGATCGGCATGCGATCGCAATGTCAAGGATCGTATCATCCAAGGTTTGCGTGACGATGTGCTCCGTGAGCGTCTCCTTAGAGAATCGGAACTTACTCTCAAGAAAGCAATAGAGATTTGTAAATCTTCTGAACTTTCTAAAATGCACTCTCTTGCGATGTCCCATACAGCGGCGCCGGATCCGGTTCAAGTGGATGCTGTTGATCGATCGAGAGGAAAAAAGGGTCATAACAACTACAGTAAGCAAAATAATAATTTCAACAAGTACCAGAGTCAGAATTCATCTAAAGCACAACAGAATCGAAGACCTTGCTCACGATGTGGTTCACATCACCCACCTAAACAGTGCCCTGCTTATGGCAAGACTTGTAATAACTGTCACATGGTAAATCACTTTTCCAGTGTTTGTAGACAACCCAGACGTCAGCAACAACCCAGGCGGCGGCAACATGTATCAACAATCAACACAAACGATGAGTATCAAGTTGCTTACATTGGTGCTCTTTCTACATCTAACAACAATGACTGGCTCCAAGAAATTAGTGTCAACAATTACCCAATAACATTTAAGTTGGACACTGGTGCACAGGTAAATGTTTTACCTTTATCAATCCTGCAAAAAATTGATAATTTTCCATCTCCTCGAGCAACATCTATAATTGTCTGTACATATTCTGGTAATCCTTTGCCAGTTGTTGGTGAATGCATGCTGCAATGCATTGTAAATAACAAGTGCCATCTGCTTAAATTTATGATTGTGAATCTCAATGTACAACCTGTGCTAGGAGCAGCAGCCTGTGTGAAGTTTAAACTTGTACAGCGTATTGATACCTCTAATAATACCACAAAATGTGAAATTAACACTGTGAATGGACACTCTTCAGAATTACTCAAGATTGTTGATGAGTACAGAGATGTGTTCGAGGGAGTTGGTCGTCTCCCTGGAAAGCACAAAATTGTTCTACATGAGGGAGCTGTACCTGTAATTGCTGCATGTCGCAAAATCCCATTGGCACTGGAAGATAAAGTTCTAAATGAACTGTTGCTGATGGAGAAAAATGGCATCATCGAAAAAGTATCCAAACCTACTGATTGGGTCAATCCAGTAGTTATTGTCCCAAAGAAGGATAATGCCATAAGAATTTGTCTTGACCCTCGACATCTCAACAAATTCATCAAAAGACAACACTACCAAATTCCATCACAAGATCAGTTGTTGTCAAGGCTTAAGGGTTCCAAATTCTTTTCTTTAATGGATGCAAAAAATGCTTTTTATCACATCCAACTAGATGAAGAAAGTGCTGACTTGTGTACATTTATTACTCCTTTCGGAAGATATCGCTTTCTTGTATTACCTTTTGGTCTCAGCTGTGCTCCCGAAGCTTTTCAAATGGCTATGGATAATCTATTTGAAAAAAATCCTGATGTTCATCCTTATTTTGATGATATTATCCTGCATAGCAAAACTCTCGATGACCATGCTAAACAGCTAAGAAATGTTCTACAAATTGCTAGAAAAAATGGTTTAAAATTTAACAAAGATAAGATGCATATTGCAGTACCTGAGCTGAAGTATTTGGGACACATAGTCTCATCTACTGGACTTTCCTCAGACCCCAAGAAGGTCCAAGCAATTGCAGATTTCCCCACACCAACAAATAAACAAGACCTAATGAGGTTTCTGGGGATGGCAACGTATCTAATGAAGTTTGTTCCACAATTCTCTAGTGCAACTTCTGGATTGAGGAATCTACTGAAAAAAGATATCAGCTGGTTATGGGATGCCCAGAGCGATGAAGCATTTTCAAGGGTAAAAGAACTGCTTCAGTCCAATACTGTACTACAGTTCTTTGATAAGGATAAGCCAGTCGTTCTGTCAGTTGACGCTAGTTCCTTTGGGCTTGGTGGCGTTCTTCTACAGGATGACAAACCTGTGGCTTTTACATCAGCAACCCTCTTGAATGCACAAACCAGGTATTCACAGATTGAAAAGGAACTACTTGCTATTGTCAATGCTTGTGAACACTTCCACTATTTCGTGTTCGGAAGACAAATAGAAATCCAAACAGATCACAAGCCTCTGTTAGGACTTGTTCACAAATCTTTTGAGGACATCTCCCCAAGATTACAACGTCTATTACTACGACTACAACGCTACAGCTTTAAGCTGACACATGTTCCTGGCAAACTACTGGCTGTGGCTGATGCTTTATCTAGAGCTCCTCTGAAAGTAGATCCTATAGTTACCACTGACATAGATCCTGTGAATGTTATGGTCTCTGTGGTCGTTCGAGCATCAAAATCCAAGCTAAATGATATCAAACTAGCTACTGAAACAGACACAGAACTACAGTCTGTAAAATATTACATATTAAATGGGTGGCCTAAAAATAAGCACACTGTCAATATTCACGCTAAACCTTTTTGGAACTGTCAATCGGAACTCCATATTGAAGATAATATTATTTGTCGTGGGCAGAGACTTATAATTCCCCAATCTCTTCGTAAGGATATTCTCCAGCGTCTCCATGTTGGACACAGAGGCATAGTTACATGCAAAAATCTGGCACGACAATCTCTGTACTGGCCAGGTTTAAGTGTAGAAATTGAAAACATGGTTTCTCATTGTGAAACTTGTCTATTAAATCAGAGGCAAAATGTCAAAGAGCCGCTGTTAGACCGAGAATTACCTGAAAGACCATGGCAGAAAGTTGCTGTCGACTTCTTTCATTTTTCAAGTGCTACATACATGTTAATTATTGATTATTTCTCAAAATACATTGAACTCCAACTTCTGCATCAAACAACGGCACCGTCAGTCATAAATGCACTGAAAATTTGTTTTGCTCGTTTTGGAATACCAGAGGAAATTGTAGCAGACAACGGTCCACCATTTGACTCGAAAGATTTTGCACAATTTTGCCAAAGTTGGGACATATTTTTTAATCCCTCAAGTCCTGGTTTCCCACGATCTAATGGACAAGTTGAGAGAAGTATTCAAACGGTAAAATCAAGTCTTCTTAAAGCTGAACAAAATTGCACTGATGTCCACTTGGTGTTGATGGAGTATAGGAATGCACCCATGGATGGTTTGCCCTCTCCAGCTGAAATCTTGATGGGCCGACGCATCCGTACACTGATTCCAACACTACCCACTCATCTAAATCCTCTCTATGACTGCTCTGCTGTTCGTAAACGTCTTGAATTCAGACAGCAGCGGCATCATAGATATGATCAGCATTCCTGTCCTCTTCAACCATTGCAGCAAGGACAAAGTGTACTCTTCCGTCATCAAAACAAGTGGTGGAAAGGAGAAATCTCACAAGTAGGGCCACAACCAAGGTCCTATGTCATCATGGCTGAAAATGGGAGATGTTACAGAAGGAATAGATTTCACATCAAACTGTGGAAATCTGAGCAAGCTGCTACTGCCAGAACCACCGCTGAAGACCTGTTTAATTCCAGCAGCCTGAACAGTCCCAGCAGCAACAGTCCTGAACCAACCATCCCAATTGCTCCATCTGATCCTCCAACTAGTGGTACCAGAGTGACACGTTCCGGACGTGTGATCAAACCTCCTCCTCGTTATCATGAGTGATGAACACATAATTCACACATTTTGTTTACTTTTACAAACTAATCCAGATTCATCTAATAATGTATATTATGCTTATAATTATCTTTTATTATTATGCTTATATTTTTAAGCAGATCTAATTGTGTATACTGTGTCTATTATTATCATACACATATCCAGGTTCTCTCTAATGTTGTATTTGTATGTTCTCAAATTATTGCATATTTAATTGTATACATTAATTGTTATACCTTTCTTTAAAAAGAAGAAGATGTTATGTATGTAACTGTAACCAATAGTACTGTAGCTTTAACTGTTGTCTTCCCGCTCTCATCATCGTATCATGTGCTTGTATGTTTACGTCTTACCATTTACATGCTTAAATAAACTAACTTAATCTTTTAACATCCAAGTCTTATTTGCCTCATCTCAGCAAATACCATCAAATATAATAAAGTACACAAGTCTTTGGATCCAGTTTCAACTTTGCAACTAGAAGGTTGCTAATCTGCTACTCTTAAAATCAGGCTACAAGGGCCTCATATTTTAAAAGTAAAAATTGTATAATAGTCTCCATCCTGGCTTGAATATATTTCAAGAATACTGCAACTATTACTTACTGTCAAATTAGTTTTGTTGAGTGTACAATGAATTTTCATTCATATGATACATTATGACAACATTACAAAGTTAGGACTTCTTAGTGAAAAAAAAGTCACCAATTCAAATGAATCCTCTGAAACAAATACAGAAGAAATAACAACACATATTACCTGAGGAAGGTCAGGCAAAGGTAAAACTTTACAGGCTTCTTTGGTAAAATCATTCACAACTTCAACTATGCTGAACTGAACAAGCTCTCTGTTATCAGAGTTTTCATTCCATTCTAAAACCCTTAAAAGACCCTGAATTGGAAAAGATGAGACAAATATAAAAAAATGTTCCAGAAACATTTTAAAACTTACTATTAGTCTACAATTTTACTCTAGGATTTACAATAAATCAACTTTCTATAAGATGAAAAACATAAATTCCAAACAGTACATTGCAAAGAATATATTTATAACATATGCAGTAAAATATTAATATGTTTGTAGACATTTTGTACATTACAAAACAGCAAACTTTTTGTATATATTTCGAGTTACTTAAGTGCACAACAATCACACAGATGCCTGAAAATGAAATTATATCAGATATTGTGAATATTTAACTATTAATGACTTTTATTCACTTCTTGGCATGTTGTCAGAGGAACAGGACTTAAAAATGTAAAACATCAAATGTTTTTATGACAGTCAACAACAAATCCTTGAAACACGGTAGCCTGAAAGCATGACTGACTATTCTTAAAATTAAGGAACATGAAAGTCTTAGAATTACCAAAAATAAAAAACTTAAGAAGAAACCACAAATTATATTTTTCAGGGTGTCAAGATTGATTTAAATCACTTGATTTAAATCACGATTTTAATTGTTGATTTTGATCAACGATTAAAATCATGATTTTAATCAAATGATTTTTTTTTAAATCATTGATTTAAATCACAACTAATCTTACATTTTTATAACTAAGTAAATACACCATAGGAAAATCACAGAAGTGGTCAAATGCTTTAGTTTTTCTGCACTCATGGTGATGTCAGCACTAATGGCTACCCCAAGCTCAGAGGGAACTGAGTCAATTACTGCATATTATAAATGATTGCAACAGTCAGTTGTAACTTATTAGAATATACTATATACTGGAAACAGTAATGTAAACACACATGACATGAATCTAAATACCAGGAAGAGTAATGTATAATCATTCCTGATTAACAGCACTCATAACACTTAAAGGAAGTATGCAACAGTTTGATTCAAAATTATATTATTATTAAGTGGGAAGTAAAGTTTCTGAGGCATTTGTCAGTTAGCTCAGGGGTTCTCAAAGTATGTGCCATGAAGAGAGATGAGGGGTGCTGCGAAGTGCCCGTAACCTCCAATCTAAGCAACAGAAAAAAGGGTTCAGGTCACTCACCAAAAATCGGTTCACTCCCCAACCAAGAGCATTAGGAAGGTAATTTTATTTGTTTTATTTATATTTTCACCAACCTATGTTTTTTTATTAAGTAAAATTAAAGTGCTTGTGTGTGAATTTTAAATACTAGTTGTATTAATTATGTTTATGTTCTTACTTCTTTAATTTCTTTTTCAAAGTGGTTCTAATATGAAATATGTCTATATATGTAATAGTATACCACAGATAAATCTTACATGATGACGAGGGTGCCATGAGAAAATTATAATTCTCTTAAGGGTGCCACCACTTGGATAAGTTTGGGAACCCTTGTTTTAGCTTATTCTTATGGTGTGCAATAGAGATTAGAGTAGAAATACACATTTTCACACACAGTCATTAAAATGTCAGCAGGAAAAAAGAAAAATCCAATATGAATTAAAACTAAATGAAAATCCATTTATTATTTCTGCTTGGCAGTTTTATTATCAGAATTTACTATAGTCTGATTATTTCTGTCTTCTATTCTACTTCTCAGACTAGTTTAGGTCTGTCACTTACACTTACTGATAAATTTGTTAACATGATGTAATTTTCTCAAGAAAAACTATTTAGGATGTAAACTTGTGTTTTAAAGTTAAACAAATGTTCAGTAAATATTGATTTACCATGTCACATATTCTGATTGTTTACTTAAAATAAATATTGGTTTACCTGGCATGTCACAAACTCAGTTTTTCATTTTACAAATTTATATATAATTATTATAAAAACAGTGTATGGGCCCAGCAGAAATTTAAATAAACAAATCTGATTTAAATAAAAAAAATCCAATTTAAATTTTTTTAAATCTGATTAATTGATTTTTTTACCACCTTGATGTTTTGGTACATTTATTACGCTAATCATGATGTATTTATTAGGATGGTTCAATAGTCTGTACTAGGATAACTGCACATTTTGAAACTATACAAGTGTCAGTGATGGGAACATGTAAATACACACAATTCCAAACAAAGAGAGAACAAACAATCCTGTAGTCAATACGTTATGCTGACTTGGTTGTTTCGATGTTTAAGGTGCAAAGGCTATATTTGGCTAAGTTGCATATTAGTAGTGAGAGTATTGATAGGAATTTAAATCTTTAAACAGAAAAAGTTGTTGCATACTTTTACTAAATCTATCTTACACTACAATATCATAGTTAACGAACAGAATTACCCGGCATTGCTCGGATTGAATAAATTAATTGTCGATTGAAAAGTATCAACAGACCAATCACTTCTTTTTCATAAAACAATGTTACCATCATTTATGAATACAGAAAATAATTTCCAATATTGTTTTAACTTTTTCGCGTCTACAAATTACTTTGGATGCAAATATGTATATATGATATATCCATACATATACCCCATTTCATATTCATCGCACTTCTGTTGTAAGACAAACTACAAAAAGTTTGTCTAAGGTGACTACTACAGAAGTCGTTTTGAGTTTGGGAGTGATTACGAATATCCCTGTATGTTCATTTTCAGTTAGAATGGCGAATTTTCGGCATATAGTCTTGCACTTAGTTTTCCTATGAATGTTTTACTTGTAGCATTCTCAAAACTTGTATGCGATATTTTCAAATTTCATCAATATGAGACAGTGGTAAATTAAATTGTTATGACATTTTGTGACTGTTAGTTTAAAGGAAAAGCATTTTTTCTTGAAAATTCAATTCATCAGCATGTAGAATAATGGAGCTTGTGTTAGAAATAAATGTCATCAGTGTAGACAAATTAAACTCAATCGATTACAATATTACAAAAAAACAGAAGGTCAATTTCACAGAATTTTAGAAAATATCACTGCTTTCAACAAATGATTTGGTGTGCAGTGATAAGTAACACAGGAGCTTCAATTTGTAGAGTAAGCAACCTCAACTTTCTGTCACTTAAAACAAAAAATTACAAATTTTTATAATTATTGTGATATTATTCCAAGATTAACAAAGTCTTGTTTCAATTTCCTTTAACTTCAACAGACATTCAGTTTTAAATCAAATTCTTTTTTACTTTTGAATTAGAGCAATTTATTCTGAATTAGAGCAATTCGACAAAAGACGTTTGAACAATATTGTAGCGGAACTTAATCCCTTCAACTGTGAATATTGTGTGACTCAGTTGGTATAGTATCTGACTGCGAAGCGGTAGGCACCGAGTTCAAAACCCATTCAAAGCAAGTTTCCTAAAAATAGATTTTTATTAAAGTTTCCTTTGTGTTTGTTTCTTGCTTCTTAAAGAATGTATTTTTATTTTGTATTGTTTAATTTCTGTAACTTTCCTAGTCTGGAATGTTCGAATTGTTTCTTTAAATATATAAAAGTGGATGTAGCACTCAGTTCAAGATAATAAAGTCTCAAATTGAGATCAGCAATCTTTATACTCACTTGCCTTTAGCGAATATGCACAAACAAATTACCCTGCCTACCTTCGATAAATCTATGTGATAGTATTAAATAAGGACAATAATGAGTTATTTACAAAAAGACCACATATTTATACTACTTGGGAATCCTCAAATATTACTGCAGCATCTTGCTGTCAACACAAATACACAATTCTAAATCAAATTAAAAAATTAAATACTAATTCTGGTGTTGCCAGATACCCAGTAGCAAAATTGCACTTTTAAGATCAATGAGTTTTTTGTTTGGGCTTTTCATGTTCCATTACAAAATGCAAGTTATGTAAAATTGAATATTTTTTCTTCATCAATCAAATATCTTTAAATTATTTACATCATGGGAAGAAATAAAAAGTATTCAAACATAAATATTATAATTTAATTTGCTTCGAAAATTATTTTTCGAGCCATACTGGTAAAACACTATTGGTAAAATTGATTTTCAATCAACACTGTTAAAATAATCAGAGCTGCGTATAGCAATCATTTTGTGGTCAATGTAATTTCTATGGCAATTTCAAATTCTTTTTGGACTCTTCTGTACATCTACGATGAATAGAACAGATGTTAAGAGTTAGCCTACAGTACCAGTAGGGTTCTAAAGTATAAGCGTACCAAGTGTTGTAGATAGACAATTTGTATAGACAGACAGCCAACTCTGCTTTATGTATATAGAAACGTTTATAATAACTCACCTCTAATCGAGGAAGCAAAGTAGCCACGGGTCCTTTTAATTCTGGACAAATTCTGACCAAAGACTCAGACAAAGTTGTGATACAGCTCATCCTGGAAGCTTTCTGAATTGTTCTTGTTTCCATTACGAATTTGGCAACAATTTCATGTTTCGTTACATCACTGGCCGCTTTTTCTGTTCTTTCTACAATCATATCTAAAAGAGAGACAAACAACAATCTAAAAATTCAAAATATAGCCTAAATTGTAAATTATCTCTGGTTACTGCATAGTTTAATAAAGCAACTTGTAAAAATAAAGGATTTTACAGTATGGCTTTAAATGTGTAACCTTTAAAAACAGTTGTAAGATTAAAAACTTGTTTCAATAAAAAAAATAGTGTATAATTGTGGACACAAGTAAGAGCATCTAATTTTCGTTAAATGTAATGACATAAGACAGTAAGTAAAGGGACAGCCATGATGCGAGAATGTTGCAATCATCAAATTCCATGGTTAGATCACCAGTTTCTGGGACAGAAATGCAAGGACATTCAATTTACAATGTTTCTATGCAAAATGTTCAAATGCAAGGACATCTATATCTGTAAACCAGGATCGGAAAACAAAAGGTGATTAACAATTTTTGTATCAACAAGAGGCACTTTTATTTACTAGTACATGCATGCTTAGTCAAATTAATTGACGATTTTAAATTGGACTTATAATTTCCCAAACTATTAAAAAATTTTTTACATTTTTACCTGATCAAGGCAAATTAAATAACATTTGAACTTTTAACCATAATTTATTATGTTAATATGTCTGTACTGTATAATTAACAAATATAAACTCTCCTGAAAAACATTACCTTAAAATATTATTTGTATGAAACTGGCAACATTAATAAATATCTAATTTTAGGATGCAGTATAACTAAGGTAATGGTAAATTTTAGTTGATGTCATACTAGAGCAACACAACAGGCTATTGACGACGGTCCGGATCAGTCCCTTAGGGGAAAGATCCAAGGACAACACCTCATAATTTTATACCACGGTCAGATGACGAAGCAGCACCTGAGCTGGAACCCCACTCTACAAACTTCCACGCCAACCCAACGTGAGGACTTTTAGCCACAACAGATTTAAGGTGCACCAGCCGCTTCTACACCATACGCTTACAAACATCCATGCCCAGACCCGGATTCGAACCAGGAACTTTCCGATCCAGAGGCTAACACCTTAACCACTATACCAGTTGGTCGGTAACTAAGAGCTATAGCTCACACTCAGAATAGATCGATTCATTCAATGTTGCCTCATGCATTTCAAAGCTTAGTTTTGTGATTGAAATGTAGAACACAAGTTGGCTACTGTCAACATGTTCAATCACAAACCATGCTGAACAATTTACATGGTTTAATTGGGATGATCGATCAATGCTTCAGACAGGTGGTATTTTTAACTAACGTCACACAGGAGCAACACAACAGGCTACTGGCGACGGTCCGGGAACAACCATTGAAAGCGAAAGATACGAGGACAACACCACGAAACAACGCATCAGACAATTGTAAACAAGCATTTATAAATGGATAGATTAAAGACAGATAGGTTGTCATTTTGGTAACACTATGGGGAGCAATTGATTTAATAATTGATAGTATCGTAACTATTAACAGTAGTTTATCCAGACAAACATAATCCTATACAAGTTAATATGATCTTACTTCTCAAAAAAGTCAAAACATCATTTTCCACTTTATCGTTTTCTTTTTCACTTTGCTCACACATGTAGCGACAAAACTCCCAGCTGACAAACTGGGAAACAAGTTGCCAGGAAACTTTGACATTGTTCTCGACCTCACTCATTTTATCCCCCTATTTATTAACAGATCGGTATACTTAGAAGTGCTAAGCACAATTCTAAATTTGAAAACATCGACAATGAAAGTAAACAACAAGAAGTTGAGTTGTAGATTGCTTCTCTGTGTTGTAGATTAGAATATTTAAGACAGTTAGAAACCACGGAGTAAAAAGCTACACATTCAGACTCGTCAACTGAAGGTTTTAGGCCCGGTGCACACATCCGGTTTTTCAACGTGCAGCGTCGCTGCAGCAACACATTAGATCAGAGATACATTAGATCCACTGAAGTAGTGCACACATGCCTCCGGCGCGGTTGCGGCGACGCACGTCCATCTTGCGTGCAAATTGTATCACAGTTCCCCACGGCGCACACGCTTCTTCGGTCTCAAGAACCTTGTTTTCATAAATAAATGGAATATAAATAAATATTCTTAAAGGATTGTATCCAGTAACGTCTATTTTGTACCAAAATATACTTTTTTTACACCAAGTTACGTCATTTGAGTAAATATTCTATCGAAGAAAACGATTCTATCGAAGAATTAATGTAAAAAAAGTATATTTTGAAACAAAATAGACGTTACTGGATACAACCATTTATTAATTATTATTTGCATTCCATTTTTTTGTGAAAACAAGGCACTTCAGACCGGAGACGCGTGTGCAGCGAGCTGCGGAGCCGTGGGGAACTTCGGTACAAATTGCACGCAAGGTGGACGTGCGGCGCCGGAGGCATGTGTGCACTACTCCATTGGATCTAATGTATCTCAGACCGCACTTGCGTTGCGGCAGCGGTGCCGCACTTCCAAAGCCGGATATGTACCAGGGCTTACTCGCTGTGTCCTCGATTATAGGAGTCTTACAGAAATCCGGAACTCTCAGTTGTGATGAGAAGACGGAGCTACTCAGATATCCGCGCGCTGATTTGTCAGTAGTTCCTATGAATACCATTTGTTGACATCAGACAATTGAGAGAGCTCCGTTCACACCGGAGGAACCAAACTGAACATCGATGATTGATTAATCCCGACAACAGGTTTGGTTAATCAATCTCTCTGGTTTTTCTGGTTTGACAGCTCGGGCACAAAATCTTCCATGTGCTTGCGATCAATCTGGTTGGTTGTGTGTTGAAATTAAACAGCAAATTTATTGTTTGAAGGTCCCGTTCTTTAATATTGAATGTTTCTTTCAATTCGGCTTATTTCGGCAAAACGTATTAATATTGCAGTGCGACAATTTAAAATTTTCTTCAATTGGGCAAAAAGGTTGAAATGCATTATAAATATCCACCTCTTATTTATCTTAAACTAGCCACTGCGTGGTTCATAATACATGTTTTCTACAGCATTCAGCTTCGGAACAATACGGATAAGCCATGTTTGTAACGTTGATGAAAGCTGGATGATCCATATAATACCAAGTAATACACGTAAGGATTAAATATATGTAAATAACAATGTTTATATCTGCTTTCATTAATAATTGTAATTTCTTGTCCCTACTTTGTAATTTTTCAAATGGTGCGTTCAATTAAGTCAATTTTGCTTGGAATGCTAACAAGCAGGATATACTTTTATTAGCCGGCAAATGAATTTTAGATCATTTGCTTCTGTTTATACCTGTTTTGTAAAAACACTTTTGGTGATTTTTCTCTTGACATATTAGTATGCAGTTGCTTTGTTTTAGACAGTCAAACCACATTAAAGACCCACTCAATATGAATTAACTCAATACAGACTAAATTCCAATCCCATCAAAAATTCAAATGTTAATTAGAATTGTTAGTAAAATGCTGGTTACACTAATTGCTAATTAAAGCAAACAAATTTTTGAAATTTAAGGGCCAACATATTTTAATTATAGAAGCATTAAGTGACTCCAAAGTTGTAGATTTGTTTGTAGAAGAGTGAAGATGAAAAAAATAAGTGAAGATTCCAAAGTCAGGAAGAAGCATATCTTTAAAGGAAACTAAGTTACTGTTGGCTTAGTTTCTTAACTGTTGGCTTAGTTTCTTTACTGTTGGCTTTGTTCACGGCTATTTGTTTTGCGATGAAAATTCACTGCTTAGTTACGTAATCAAAAATTATCTGAAAAATAATCAATCAAAAACAAACAATTTTTGTGATGAAGAATACAATTTATCTGAACCAGGAATTGTGAATAAAGTAATGTAAATACACGAAATACTGTTAATATGAATTATTTTTACTGTCCCATGAAATTCGTCTCAACGAGGTTTGAATATCTATATTTATGCTCTTGAATATTGCATTTATAGTTTGTAATGCAAATGTTTTTCATGGGTGCATGTTCAAATTCAAAATTTCCTTTAGCTAATCTTGTTACATTGATGAAAGCTGGGTAAATAACAATATTTGTAATTTTCAATGATTGTAATTTCTATTCCTATTTTAATATTTTATACAGATTGTGGATAGTGTTGAGTCGGCTTGATTTTGCATGTTTCCTAGCAGAATATGCTCTGGTTGGTATACTAAGATTTAATTGAAACTATAATAATTTAGCCATTATTGTTACATTTATGATTCATAATACATGCTATCTGCATGTTCAGTTTCAGAACATTTATCTTCAATCATTTTTGTTATGTCAATTAAAGATGGTGTACATGTAAAATATGAACTATTACGCAAAAGGTACAAGTATAGATAATTGTAAATATGAAAGCAAAATATTGAAGTAATTTGAGTGTGTTTATTTTTGAGTGTGAAGGAAAATCACAATATACGTTACAAATCAAAAATCAGCGGTTTGGAACATTAACAATCAAAAACTGGTTGAAGTTGAAGTTATTAACATGAAATACAAAGGTGATGCCAAATTGGACAAATGTTAGAATAAACTAAAAAAAAGTTATTTATGCTCGATACTTCAGAAATACAAGTTATTTTAACAGCCTCCTTCGAGCATGAAACAAAAAATAGTTCTAAAAATAATACTAATTAAAGTTTCACATTTTAACTGATTTGACACACAGTAAATTCTTTTGAAAGTGAAATTGGGGAGCTGGGAGTGCCTTGGTCAGAATATCAGCTCGTTGCTCATCACTTCTAACATAGCCCAAATCAAAAAGTCCCTTTGAAAACTCATCTTGGACAAACTTATACCTTTGGTCGATGTGCTTTGTCCGGGCGTGAAACACTGGATTCTTAACATATTTGATTGCACTCAGATTATCAATCAGTAGGATTGGCAGAGATACGTTATTGGCTATCTCTTTAAACAAACTATTTAACCATATAACAGGGACGTGCCAACGTTTTGAATAGAGGAGGGGCGAGCATAGGCGTAACTAGGGTTGTTGAATTGGGAGGGGGGGTGCACCCGAAAAGTACCCCTGTAAAAAATGGGAAGAATAAATTAATTATATTAATATTGATTAATTATTATTAATAAATTATAAACAGTTAATTAATTTATATAAAAAGATATTCATCAATTAACACTTGTTTTTAAAAATCATATTTATTTTTTCTTTATACAATATTTACTAAATGACTTTAAGGTGAATTTTAAAACTTACAATACATTTAAATTAGAAATTAAAATGTCGATTTTTTTGTAAACGTCTCGATTCTGAACTTTTTAGATTTATATTTGATTTGCTAGAAGCACATGGGTAAACATTATTTCGATTCTGACTCTGCCGCCTATGAGTGCTCATAATATTTTAAAACAGAATCTATATTTAAAAATTCGGTTTCAATGAAGCACAGTAGGCAATATTTTAAAAAACCAATGAAATAAGGTAAACATTAATTTAAAAAAGTTAAAAACTAATAACAATAATTAAAATATAAAATGTATTTGAAAATTTGGTTTTAAAAAGCACAATTGACAGTAGTAAAAAATTCCATTTTTAATCGAAAAATTTTCCTTTGATCTTTTACTCTGCATAATCTTGTATGAGTTCTCTCTCTTTAAAACAAAATTTATCACAAAACTCATTTTCGATAGTTATAGTCAATCTACTTAGTTTATGTAGAGTGATTGTGGATCTGAAATAATTTTGATGATTTTTAATTTGGAAAAACTTTTTTCACCACTTGCAACTTACATATGCAAAGTTTTAAAATTCTAAGTGCAATATTAATATAAATATGATAGATAATAATAAACCCCTGCGGAAAATTATATTGAAAATTCCTCGTTTTTTCGAGAATGAGGAAATTTTCTATTAATTAAATTTTAAGGCTCATATGTCGGTAATTGGTAATTATTAGTTAATATCGTATTTGAGCAACACAACGGGCTATTGGCGACGGTCCGGGATTAATCCTTTAAGGAAAAGATCCGAGGACAACACCTCGTAATTTTGAACCACGGTCAGATAACAAAACAACACGAGCTAGCACCCCACTCTCCAAACTTTCACACCAACCCAACGTGAGATCGACAGATTTAAGGTGCACCAGCCGCCTCTACGCCATAGGCTTACAAACATCCATGACCCGACACGGATTCGAACCTGGAACCTTCCGATCTAGATGCTAACACATTAACCACTCTACCGGTTGGTCGGCGGCTCATATATCGGACGAAAGTTTGGGAATATAATGGTTCAGGTAGCCAATTTATTAGATTTATTATTGTCTAACATTTATCAAAAATTAATTTTTACTGCTTAGCGACCGCAAATTTTGTTCATACTACTTATATGAAAATAAGAATGTTTTTGTTAACTACAACTTGGAATAGGTATTTTTATTGGAAACCTGTTTTTCAATAATTGGGTATTTTACTCTGTTGTGTTTTAAGTTAAAAATATTTAAGAATCTCTCTAAATTAAAAAGAGTTACCACCGCCGCTGTCGCAGGATTGAAAACTGGGTTTTCTTCACTCGGTTCTCAAGATGGTTTGTCGATTGAGTACTGATCAGATTAACATGGTTTATTCAAAATTGTACTGGGAACAAAATGGAGATGGTTTTTTTTTACTGATGCGGCTATCAGTTTAGGGTGCATTAAGTGTTAAAGTAAAAAGAAAGCGAAATCACTTACGACAGGAGTGTTGGTTTGCAAAGCAACAAGTTTTAACAATGCACTGTTCTCACGTTTCCGTCACTTAATTACTTCACAAATTCAAGTGTTCACTTTCAAAACATTATTCTCGGAACCTCACTCGTCAAGGAAATTCGTAAGACTAAATAATCCATCGGGCAAAAATTCAGAACAGTTCACATGCAGGCAGTTTTCTCGTATTTACTTCAAATAAGAAAGCCGAAAATTTAAAAGACCCTATATTGTAAATCATCAAAATAAGCAATGGCAGATTTGTTGCGATTTCCGGAATGCCCTTATCTTCAAACAATATTTCCGTCAGTTGGTCAGGCACTTCTTGTCCAGTTTGGGACCTAGGGCAATAAAACCATAACATACAATCCGTCAGTCGGTCATAAAAATAAATCGCTTTTCTCAAGACATGCCGTCAAAGACTTGGTCGAGCCCTACAATGCATTTAAAGGATTCGAAAATGAGATAATCATCTCGTAGCATTCAAGTGCGAGCACCACGTGCATTCATTTTGGGGGTAGAACCACTTTAAAGCCGTAAAATAAAGTGATAAAGTATCGGTATGTGCTGGGCCACCTATCTCCACATATTCAGAGGAAGAATTTAATCTTTTGGTACCTTGAAACAATTTTTTTTCACTTTTAGTTAAATATAAACTTTTACTCTATTCAACAACGCGCTGGAGAAAAGTCATAAACCTTTCTGATAAAACCTTCGTAAAAAGTGTTTTATGTTTATGGATATGGATATTGAGGCATGTGTGTGTGGAGATGTACTACGGAAATGACTGCGGTAGTTGTTTTGTTTTAATTAAATGGTTTGCAGTAATTTGTCAATGTCGCCAAAGGGTCGCCCAACTATCTTGAGTACATGCTGAGTGTTGACAATGTACGAAAATCTTCATGTACTATAATTTTTTATTTGTTTTCATACATAATACATTTTTACACTAATTTTGCGCCTCACCCACGAAATCGGCTGTCCAGAGCAATTGCCAAGTTTGCCCTCCTCTAGATCTGGGCCTGCATCTATTGACATGAAGTGAAATTAGTCCAAATTTGATTCAACGGTGCTGTTTAATGTTACTTTTGAAGTTAAAATATTGATAATGTTCCTTGATAGCGTGTGTGGGGGGGGAGGGCTAAATATGGCTTTCGCCACTTCTCCTCAGTGACAGGAGGGACCAAATACCCCTGCCCTCCTGTTGACAAGTGCTTGTTTGCCCTCCTCTAGATCTGGGCCTGCATCTATTGACAGGAAATAAAATCATAGTCGAAATTTGCTTTAACGGTACTTTTTAGTGTTAATGTTGAAGATAAAATGTTAATAATGTTCCCTGATAGTGTGTGTGTGGAGGGGCGAAATATGGCTTTCGCCCCTTCTCCTCAGTGACAGGAGGGGCCAAACCCCCCCCCCCCTGTTGGCACGTGCCTGCCATATAAGATCTTTCGTGGCATCTGCCGCTGCCATAAACTCTGTCGTTGAATTGGATATGGCCTCTTGTAGCTTGCTTCTCCATGCGATTGCACCAGCACCATAAAAGGAGACAACACCTGTACGAGACCTACGTGTCTCTGGGCAGCTGTTGTTGTCTGCATCACTAAACAACATTAAGCTTTGGTCTTCATCGTTTTTATACACAATGCCGTGTCCTATGGTGTTGCACAGGTATTTCAAAGTTGTCTGCACAATTTCCCAGTCAGTCTCGGAAGGGTTGTCCAACTTGCGAGATGCCAAACTAGCTGCGTAAGCAATATCTGGACGTGTTCCCACAGCCAAATAAAGCAAACTGCCAACTGCTCCTCGGTAGGGGATTTTACAGCTGAGAGGCTTAGCATCTATGATCTTAATCATGCCGTCCTCATTTGGCTGACCATAGTTGACCGAGAGACTTGACTTCTTCACTGGCATGCGTGATGTCTTTCCATCTCCAAATCGCTCGAGTACCTTCTTGGTAAATGCCTCTTGGAGAACAAAAAGTGAACCGTCATCCAGCCGTGTAATTTGCAAACCTAGGAAGCAACTCAACGTCTTTACTTTAATATTGAAATGTTGCTTTAGTTCTTTCATGAAATTCAAAAAAGTTGCTTCGTCTCGAACAACAATAATGCCATCATCAACATAAATGGCAAGTAGCATCTTCTGACCTTCCTCATTATGTATAAACAGACAGTTGTCGGATTTACTCTGGATCATTCCATGTTTCTTCAGAACGTCAGTAAACTTGGCATTCCAACATCTTCCAGCTTGTTTCAAACCGTAGAGTGGTCGAAGCATCTTGCATACACGCCCACTTCCATCGTTGTAACCTTCGGGTTGGTGCATGTAGATTTCCTCTGTCAACTCGCCATACAGAAATGCTGTTTCTACATCAATTTGATATAACTTTAGGTCTTCCTTAGCTGCCGTTGCAATCCCAGCTCGAATAGTGTCACAGCGACACACAGGACTAAAGATTTCTGTGTAATCGATAACCGGCGTCTGTGTAAATCCTTTAGCCACTAAACGGGCTTTGAATCTTTCAATGGAGCCGTCTGGGTTCGTCTTTACCTTGTAAACTCAATGATTTGCTAGTATTTTCCGTCCTTTTGGTGCCTCTTCGAGTTGCCATGTCCCATGTTTGGCATGCGAAGCAATCTCATTGTCCATTGTTTGTTTCCATTTGGCACATTCAGGAGATTTAGTTGCGTCTTGATATGTTTGGGGCTCGTCTAAATTTGCAATGGTGCTGCACACCTCGTAATCGTTAAATCTGATAGGGCGTCTGACAGTAGAACGATCTCGCAGTTCATGCGTGGTTGCTTGTTGGGGTTCGTCTTCACAAGTGAAACCACCAGCCTCCTGTTCATCCGAATCTTCAAGGATGCCTGTAATTTCAATTCTAATAGCACTTGATGGTTCAGCTCTGGACTCTGTTCCTAGAGACTGAGAGGTGGGTCCAATCTGCTGTTCATTGAACATAACATTGGTACTCTTTACAGTGTCATTCTTTGATGGTATGAAGACACGATATCCATCGAAGTCGCAATAACCAACTAGATACTCTTTTTCAGCCTTGTCGTCCAGTTTACTTCTCTTAATCTTTGGCACATGAACAAATGTAGTCGATCCAAACACTCTGAGGTTTTTTATGTCTGGTTTATATCCAAACCAAACCTCAAATGGAGATTTTCCTGCTATCCTAGTTGGTCCAGTTCGGTTTACAATGTATACAGCGGTAGATGCTGCTTCCGCTCATAAGAACTGTGTCAATCCTGAATCCTTGAGCATAGTACGAACCTCATCCATTATCGTACGGTTCTCCCTTTCAACCAAACCGTTTTGTTCTGGCGTGTACGGCATAATGGTTCGCAACTTGATGCCTGCGTCATCTGTTATTTTTCTCAGCTTTGCATTGTCGAATTCTCGACATCCATCTGTAACCAGTTCTTTTACATCTATGCCATCCTTGGACGTTCGGGCCAAAAAGTTCTTGATTTTATCCACAGCTTCATCTTTGTGTCTCAGAAATTCAACACTTCGAAATCTTGAATAATCATACTCAAGTACTAGCATGTACTTATACTTTTGCCTTTCCGCCTCTTGAAAAGATTGGCGATTTGAGCAAGTCTGCATGAATGATCTCGCCTTCCATTTTCGTCTTGAATCTCTTTGGCTTGAAAGTACGTCGACATTGTTTTCCATACCTACATGGTTCACAAAATACTTTATCATCAACAAAATTAATTTGATTCTGATGCAGGTACTGCTTTACGTACTGAATTCCTTAATGTCCTAGCCGTCGATGCCAGAGAGATAACGGCAACTTAGTGGTCGTTGTTGCCCCATCAAGAAGAGGAGTTGTCGTCTCATAGTTCACTAAGTATGCTAAAGCAGCAGAACCACTCTTTGGTTTTACAGGCGTTGCTTGCAGTATAAAGAGTCCACTTGAAGAGCACTTAGCTTCCAAAAGGATGTCGTCTGGAGATTCCATCCGTAAGAAACGACAACACATGTTATCTGCATTTCCAACATGTGAGATTTCTCGCTGCACTGCCTTTGATGTTGATAGCAGATTCTTGCCGATGTCTGGTGCGTATAGTACATCTTTGAGGATAATTAATCTTTGTGTATCTCCGATTGTGGCAGAAAATTCAGTATCACCACATCCATAGGTAGGTATTCTCTCCATATTCCCAACTATGATGTATGCAGTCTTTTCAAAGTGATGATACGTCTTAAAATATTCCACTGAATTAGAAAGATGAGCCGTAGCTCCATCATCTTTGATCCAGACATCGTGATCCTCATCATTCAAACAAGTGAATGCACAGTTTTGAGCAGTGGCAACAAAACTTTCGGTTGTGTGTTCTGCTTTAAACGGCCTGTCGGGGAAATCTGGACAGAATTTTCCGATATGTCCTTGTTTGTTGCAGCGAAAGCAATTATCGTAGAAACCCTTAGAACTTGGTCCACTCTGTCGGTTTGTCGTCTTGGTATATTTTGCTGGCACCGTAGGTCTTTTAGCTGACTTCTTCCAACTGCTTTTATTAGTACTACCTCTATTCGCCATGAGAGCCGTTGTCGCAAAGTCTTGTCCATCTTCATGTTCCTGATTTCTTCGTTGAAGTCTCATATTGATTTGTTCGGTCAGTTTTTCAGGGGATTTTTCTGTTCTTGGCATTTAGTCCCACTGAGACTTAAACTCACGGTACTCTTCATCGGGAAGGATGGATAAAATTCGGGGTGCTAACAGATTTTGTGGCAAATTTCCTTCACCGCTTAACTCATGTTCTCTTTGAAGATTCACCCATAATGTTCGCAACCGAGCTAGAGACTGCATGACGTCTTCATGCTTCTCAATCCGAAAGGTGAAAAATTGTTGCAAGAGAGTGTCCAATTAAACAGTAACTGTGTTTGAAAAATGGTTCAAAAATTCAGGTTTCATTTTCAGAGTGCTTGTTTGAGCGAAGTGTGCTCACCCCCAACATTATTCTAAAATTCCTTCAACAGAAAAAACCAGGGTGGAGTGGTCGTTCAAGGTAAGAAGTCGATTTGTCGCCAAATATGGTAACCTTCGCCTATTGATGATTTTCTTCACATCTGCCGTTTTTGTTATGGCAAACCTACCTGCTGTTACGGAATTCAGCCGCCATCTTGATTTGGCGAAAAAATTAGTTGGCGACAAACGTCTTACCGTAAACGACCACTCCACCAAAACCAGATACACCTTTTCATTACCCGCTCCTGCTCCTAACCAATTTTTAAGCCCAATGTAAAGTCCTATCCGTACCGTGTATGAGTGCTATACACGCCACTGATATTTTTTGTATGAAAAGTTGTATTATTCTTAGAAATTTTTAAAGTCGATGAGACTGATTCGATGTTTTATTTTCAGCAATCCACTAACAATGGAATTGTAATATCAATTGTTATCCTGTTTTTATTGTTTCTTAAATATCATTTAAAATGAATACCTTGCACTGTAGGGCATTTAACTACAGCAATTATGAAAAGATATAAGAATATGCACACCCATAACAATGCTTTGTCTCAAGACTAGTGTTCGGAACCAGATCAGACTAACAATTTAATTTCTTATGACAGCAAATATTGCGATTTCTTGTACGACTTTATTAAAATATGGATATATCTGTGGTTATTGGATGGTTATGTGCAAGTCCTTGGATTTTGGGACTCTTCGAACTTATCGTCATCGGTAATATAGCTTTTATTTTACCGCTGACAGCCTACTTTATGTTGATCATGGCTTTTATCAATGGATGGGCAGACACAGACTCAATCGAAAAGGGAGATATTGAAGAAACGGCGGTAGAAAATGCGATTAAACACACCAGCACAACGAAAGACATCTTACAAGTGAACAGGTCCACTCAAGTTGAGAATGAAAACTTTGAAATTACACTATCGACCGCAAAAATACGTACAATGCCAAATGAGAATGTGAACACTTCCAAAGAACATGCAAAAGCAGAAAATTTTGCTTGAGGAGATTCATTCAATTCCCCAATGAAATCAGACGAGGGAGGAAACTTTGTGGATGCTCTTAAAAAACCTGGAAAAACAAACAGCTTTGCCTGTGGAGATTCGTCAAATGCTTTTGTTGAACAAAAAGGGATAGTGGAAACTTTCAAAGGACCTAAAAGATTGGTTCGATTTGCAAGTGGAAATACGCTCATTGCATCTACGAAACAAGGTACACAAATTACGAAACATATTCAGCCAAGAAAGCAAAGAACACATGCGCTTGGATTAGAAGGCTTGTATAGGCATAGAAGAGAACAGCTGAAACATTTGTGGATCGCTGAGTCAATACCTCCTAGAGATAATACCTCCTTATCTCTAGGAGGTATTGGCTGAGTGCGATGAAGTCGTACCTGGCCCGGATTTCTTCTTGGACAACTGGCACTTTTACGCTCAACAACGTTCGAAATGGCGCAATCGGAAGGAGAAAAGGAAATATGTTCCTAGTTTGAGACGCATTGAAGAAGGAAATGAAGACAAAGAGAGTCATTCTACCAACGTTGAAGCCATTAGATGCGACTCGAATTTCCCGTCCAGAGCAGAGATCTTAACACCTCCATCGAGTAATGGAAATTGAAAAAGGATAAACTGTTCAAAAGAATCAAGAAAACACTTTTAAAAAACAAATAGAGTTGTTTTCGTTGGTAACTTATCTGACCTTAACAATGAATGGTCAACATATAAAAAAGGCCCTTTTCAGGGCCACCATATAAGAAAAACGGCCCTTTTTAGGGCCATCCTACAAAAAAACGGTCATTTTCTGGGGCATCATATAAAAAAACGGCCTTTTCTGGGCCATCATATAAAAAAACGGCCTTTTCTGGGCCATCATAAAAAAAAACCGGCCTTTTTTGGGCCATTATTTAAATAACGGTCGTATTAAGGGCCATAAAATAAAAGAGGTCCTTTTCAGAACCCTCATAATAATTTCAAAAATATAAATTATCACACGCAGACATACATAAATGCATGCATACACATATGAAAGCATGCATACATACACATGATTAACATGTATGTATACTTACTCGCGCATGTATATGTTAAAAAAAACAATTTCAAACACTTAATGTCCGAAATCCACTTGGGTAACCGAAGGATACGGAGTCTCGTGGTGTTGATCGGATCTAAAATCCTAATTTTTTATATCTTTAAATTCTGTTATATATTTTTCCACTCCAAATTGCTCAGAGTATGCCTATCTGTTCTGCCGAATACATTGCATTGTAGCAATCCATCGCCGGCTTTTAGCCAGCTCTTGATACGTCAACCAGATGCCTGGGCTCCTCCCCCCTATTGTGCGCTACCACATAAAGAATACTACAGATCTGCAAATGTACTCAGAACTCCAAAGGACTGACTCGGAGACGGAGGGTCTACAGCCCATGAGCTCCGCCCACACCCACCCCCTACTACAGCTAAATACTATTATTTTTTAAATTTGAGAACATCACTGAATACCTTAGATTATACTCTTTCTTATGGTACAGTTATTTTTTAAATTGGTTAATAAATAAAATCGATGCAATCAAAAGTTGGCCATACAATTTTCCGAACTTTTAGATCGTAATTTCCGATACAAAACTAAAACTGTCATATCTATAGCTTATTCCAATAATTTAAAATTTGAAAATACCACGTGAAAGCTTAGAATGCACAGTTTCTTACGGTAAAATTATTTTTAAAATTGGTTCATAAACAAATTCGATGCAATCAATAGTTGGTCACACGAATTTTGTATGTTTAGAAAGCGCAGTATGTTCCTAGCATATTTTTTAGTGGCGAACGTTTAGTGAGACCTAAGTATGCCTCCACGACAAAATAGGGTGAACTTTCAACAACTTACGGAGTTTGAACGGAGGAGAATCATCGGCCTTCGTGAAGGAGGATATTCCTATACAGGAATAGCAGCTCGTGTGCATCGGACCAGTTCACAGTGATGCGAGTTTGGAATTAGTGGACCGACGAGCACCAGACAACTCCAAAAAACTGGGAGTGGACGAAGAAAGGTGACGTCAGCGTGCGATGATGGACACCTGGCCCACATGGCGGTGAATGACCGTACAGCTTCCTCCAGGAAGTTGGCAACACTTTGGTCTATTGCTACAGGTGTACCAATGTCGGCTTCGTCAATTCGCCGACGTCTGCTGCACCGTGGACTGCATGCAAGGATTCCTTTATACAGGATCCTCCTCATGCCAAACCATCGACGGCTGCGTCTGCAATGGGCTCGTGAGCACAGAGCCTGGCGGGCTGATTGGCAACAAGTTGTCTTTTCTGACGAATCCCGCTTTAATTTGTGGAACCATGATGGCCGCATTCGTGTTAGACGCTATGCCGGTGAACGCTGCCTTCCAGAGTGCGTTATCGAACGTCATAGTGGCCGAACACCCGGAGTTATGTTCTGGGGTGCGATTTCGTATCTTGGACGATCTCAGCTGCTACGAATTGAGGGTAATCTGAATAGCAACAGGTACGTCCGTGAAGTGCTAGAGCACGAAGTCGTTCCCTTCCTTCAAGGCATCCCTGGAGCTATCCTTCAACAGGATAATGCACGCCCACATGTTGCAAGGAATGTTCGAGACTTATTTTCAGCCCATCACATACAACTTCTTCCCTGGCCTGCTTATTCGCCGGATATGTCGCCCATTGAGCAAGTGTTGGATTTGGTTGGACGGCGTCTCGCTCGTGATCCGCGTCCTACAGCTTCAAATGACGAACTTTGGGTGCGCATACAAACAATATAGAATTCTCTTCCACCAGCAGACATTCAACATCTGTTTCACTCCATGCCACGTCGTACAGCAACACTTATTGCAGCGCGTGGTGGCTACACCAAATACTGATTTCGGACACTTAATATTGATTTTTTTTTGCTTTAAAAATTTATTCATTTATTTGTACTAATACAAGCCGTTTGTGTATTAAATTTCATTTAATTCTGATAACTCCTTCATGGTGTTGCATTTTTTACAAACAGCAGTATATTAAGATAGTTTCGCTGTCCAAAAGATTCACTCTGCGAAAGGAATGTTGGTTGGCGAAGCGTAAGCGAGAAGGGAGCGGAGCCCCCTAATAGTTCAAAATTTTGAAATTTCGTTTTAAAATGTTGCTTATCTTGTGCCATTTAAGTATACTTTTGAGTACACTTTTTCTTGCTTTAAAATTAAATGATACACATACTAAATGGTGATGGTAATTTTAATTAACGCCGTACTAGAGCAGCACAACGGGCTTGTGACGACGGTCCGAGATCAATCCCCTAAGGGAAAGATTCGAGGACAACACCACGTAATTTTGAACCACGGTCAAATGACGAGGCTACACCTGAGCTGGCACTCCACTCCTACTAAATGGACTTATGATCCTATGCATGTGGTAATTAATTAACGTGGCACTGAAGCAAAACAACAGGTTATTGGCGGGGATCAGTCCCCAAAGGGATCCGAGGAGTACACTTCGTAGTTTTGAACCACAGTCAGATGAGGAGACCAACACCTGAGTTGGCATCACACTCTTCAAAAATCCCGACCAGGCCAACGTGAGGGCATTTGAGTCCACAGCAGATTTAACATGCCCCAGCCCTCTCGTACATGGTAGTCTTTGATTTCATTCGAACTCGCATTTCTCCGATTACTATTCCGTCACTCTTCCAACCGTGTTTCTGCGGCCCTGGTGAGCGAAGGGAATAAGGTACACTATGTAAATAAACAGAACAAAGGAGTTTAGAGCAAGTGAGAAGAGGTTTTATGGTACAGCTGCATTCTATGCCTTGATTGGTACATTTTTGGCGTACCTTTTATGTCGCCAAGGAAATAATTCATACAACTTTTTTTTTTTAAACAGAAAATAATAAACTTTACAAAAACTAATTAACGTGAAAAAAAAACGAAAATTTGCCGAGGTTGCCATAAAAAAAACCGGAATATTCATGGAATAAAGATGGGTTACCTTCACCCGCCATAACTCGCTACTAAAAGAGCGCCAAGAACTATGCCACAGAATGAATGCAGTTGTATACCGTTTTTAATCCAAGTTCTAAGTACAGACGACATAAGGTAGGGTACAGTTCAGTTCTCGAGAGAAGGCAGTTGATTTCTGAATCGGTGTAAGGAGAAGGCTGCCAAACTCAAATGCGTGGATGTATATCAACGTGTGGATGTTCCCCGTTAACAGTGCTGTGCTTTCGGCACCAAACAACAAATTTGGTAATTTTTTTTTTTTTAACGTCGTACTTGAGCAACACAACGGGCTATTGACGACGGTCCGGAATCAGTCCCTTAAGGGAAAGATTCGAGGACAACACCTCGTAATTTTGAACCACGGTCAGATGACGAAGCAACACCTGAGCTGGCACCCCACTCTCCAAACTTCCACGCCAACCCAACGTGAGGACTTTCGGCCACGACAGATTTAAGGTGCACCAGCCGCCTCTACACCATACGTTTACAAACATCCATGCCCTGACCCGGATTCGAACCAGGAACCTTCCGATCTAGAGGTTAACACCTTAACCACTATACCGGTTGGTCGGCTCACCAAACAACAAAGAAACAGAGTCTAAAGACGCCAGTTGGGGAAGAGATCTGTTTATGTAACAACCTGTCCCCTAATATAACTTATAGACTCATTCAAAAGCAAATGACAACGCCTTGTATCCAAACGGACAGAAAGAAAATATAGATATTTATGATTTATTAAGTTGTGATCACAATTTAAATTTTATGGGCGATAATACTTAAGATTTTTGTACTTGTAGTATTTTAAAGTTTTCAGTAATGCGAATTGTGATGTAAACCATAAATCAAAATGGCACAGAGGAAGATTTATTACACAATTCAATTTCAGTACAAAAATACAGATTACGGTAACAGGATTGAATCTTCATGAACGAATACTGCAACTGTTAAATTCAAACAAATCGGTACATGAAAGGGTATCAAACCGATTCTTTCTACATCACAGCATTACTTAAAAATTGATTCAACTTATTTAAAAGTTACAATACGTAAAAAAATGTTTTAAAATACAATAAAAGTGATACAAATAGTACAACATAAACAAAAATCCAAACCCATTAAAACGTTCTGAAAGCTTTATAAATTGCACATGGAAATCCTTCAATCACTGAATATCTCATTTTTAATGTCAATTTTAGAACCAATACCGACGAAATAGAAAAAAATTGGCTAAAATAACGAGGCAGTATAAATATATAATATTTTATCAATACTTGCATTACTACTAATCGAGCAAGCTGGCATTAATGTACCAATAGATTGCATAAAATTCAAAATCAAAAATTGCGCAGCATTCTCTAATAAAACCATGATATATGTCATTTCTTAGTCTAAAATCCAAATTAGGGTCTCAAAAATTCGCAGCTTTTGCGATGTGGCCCCTCGTCGTTTAACTCAGTTTCTGTTCCTGGACCTATGCACTTGAAATTGGGATTGTCTTTGCGATAAAGTGGCCATCCAGTGTTCGGTTTCCTATGTAAAAGACAACATATTTTTATTATGAACAGGGTACACAAAACCTTTGCATTTATTCAAGAAAGCAATATCAGATTTTTCAGACTGAAATAGCCAAAAACCGCTCTTAATTATTCCGCGCGTGAGATTGTTCCAAATTAATTTGTTTTGCTTACAACTAACAGAGCGTTTTTAAGCTTTCTATACAAGCTTAAATGAGAACTCAAAAAATTTATTCGTATTCACTTAGGGGGTACGTCTACAAGCGCCTCTTGGATTAGCAAACGGAGAAATGTAAGATAGCAAGTACTTGAACAACCATTTTAAAGTCCTAATTTTATGTTGGTAAGTGGTAATTATTAGTTACCGTCTTACTAGAGCAACACAACGGCTATTGACGACGGTCCGGGATCGATCCCTTAATGGAAAGATTCGAGGACAACACCTCGTAATTTTGAACCACGGTCAACCCCCACTCTCTAAAATTCCACATCAACCCAACGTGAGGAATTTCGGCCACGACAGATTTAAGATGCACCAGCCGTCTCTACACCATACGATTACAAACATCCATGCCCGAACCCGGATTTGAACCAGGAACCTTCCGATCTAGAGGCTAACACCTTAACCACTATACCGGTTGGTCGGAAAATTTTATGTTGGAGTAGTTGTAGACTTACAGATAGCTAGAAAGTTGAATTAACTTTACAATGCTGCGACACAACGGGCTATTGGTGACGGCCCGGAATCGAATCCGATGACAACACCATGTAATTTTGATTCACAGTCAGGTGACGAGGTCAAAACCTGAGCTGATACCCCACTCTCCAAACGTCCACACCAATACCAATGTTTGGAGCTACAACAGATTTAACTTGAACCAGCCTCAATGAACTCGACGATTTTTTTTGATCGAGTAGATCGCAAGATCTCATTGTACATCGACAAACTTTGGATCAATGGATCGAGTTTCGAATTCGCTACTCTGTGGTTGCTAATCCGCTACTTTTCTAACCAGGCTACCCTGAAAACTTGCAGTTTTACTTGTGGCTCAAAGTTGCGACAACCAACATTAATACACGCCTGACAGAGTCGACGGCCTGACAGAGTTACAGACACCTACTTACCCATATTTGATGAAATTGGCCCACATCTCGACCATCTGTAGGCTAATCTCGACTTCCTCCAGTGGGTATCGTTTCGGATTCAGAACGGGCTGTCCGAATACGAACTCGACTTCGCTGAAGTGTGGTACTCCAGTCCACGGAGCCCAAGGAATGTTATTCGGCCTGTGCATCCACATGTAAAAGAACACGCTGTTGCCCTTGTCTGCACATCTCTCAGCTGTGTACACACTTGTACAAACAAAGCCCATATCGCCCAGAGAAGTGTGTAACTGATGTGTAACCTTTTCGTAAGCATTTTCTGGTAATGTCTCGGGAAGGTAGTGATCTATGAGAGCTTCGACTTGTGGAAATGTCGGAAACATCTTCCTCATCAGTTCCTGCCCCGCTGTCTTGTTGATTTGAGGGTCCTTTTGACCAAAGAATCCGAATAAGTCCGGATGGTCTGTAGCTAGCTGTGGAATTTAATAAAATTGAATTACTTATAAATAAAAAGTCGTTATATTTCTGCATTTATGGTCAACAAGATCAATTTTTTTTTCTATTTCTTTAAAAAACTTAACAAAGATACTCCAATGAGCAGGTAAAATTAGCTCCCATGAGATGAGTCAAATAGCCTCATGAGCTCGTACAATTAGCTCCTGTAAAAGTAATGGTAATTTTAGTTAACGTCGTACTAGAGCAACACAACGGGCCATTGACGACGGTCCGGGATCACTCCCTTAAGGGAAAGATCCGAGGACAACACCTCGTAATTTTGTACCACGGTCAGATGACGAAGCAACACCTGAGCTGGCACCCCACTCTCCAAATTTCCATACCAACCCAAGGACTTTCGGCCACGACAGATTTAAGGTGCACCAGCCGCCTCTACACCATACGCTTACAAACATCCATACCCGGACCCGGATTCGAACCAGGAACCTTCCGATCTAGAGGCTAACACCGTAACCACTATACCAGTTGGTCGGCGTAGAATTAGCTCCTATAGACTGGTACAAATAGTTCCCATGAGCTGGTTCAAATAGCTTCCTTGAGCTAGTTCAAATAGCTCCCTTGAGCTAATTCAAATAGCTCCAAAAGCTGGTTCAATTAGTTCCAATGAGCTGGTTTAAATAGCTGCCATGAGCTGGTTCAATTAACTCACACAAGCTGGTTCAAATAGTTACTATCAGTTCGTACAATTAGCTCCCAAGAGCTGGTTCAAATAGCCCTCATGATTATCAATTTTCTTCATTAAATTTTTGATAATGAAAACGTAAAATCTTCTGGATCATCTTGGTAACGAATTATAAAACTTCAACTGATTCATAATGTTTATTATTTTATTCTGCATTGCTTATTATATTTATTAATATTCCAATCCACTTCTGATGGTCTTGTGTTTCTCCCTTTTCTCCCAGTAAAAATCTTAAAATTTCCTTCTTTCAAACTTTTAATTATTTTTAAGTGACAATATATTTTTGATTTTATTGATTATGGCTGCGTCACTATTTCTGGGGCATGAATTTGTAATGAAATAAACACAGGCACCTCAATCCCATGATAGTAGTTTACGCAAGTCCAACTTGATTGGTTAATCGGATCACATGACCTAGATACGTATGTCATGAGAATTTTTCTGTTGGCGATTTATCTCTTCCTTTCTGCTTTCTTCTTTTCTTTTCAGATCCATGGCTATGGGTGGGTAGAGGTGGGAGCCGAAAATTGTATCCTTTTATTATATAAGTTAATAATTATATAAGTTAGTGTTTTATGTATGCTTTTTGTTACATCAGAATGGTCCTAAGCCAGGGTTGGATACGACACCATCATCCTAAAGCAAAGGGGACGGCAGAGGGGCGGGAAAATATCAGCTTGTAGTGAGTTCAGGAGTGATTCTTAGATTATTTATGTAAAATCAACGGAAGCTTGGAAAAATATAAAAAGGGTATTAAAAATTAGGAAAAGTAATTTAGACTCAAAAGGAACTAAATTGGATTTTTTTTAAATAATTTGGAGGATCTAAAATTTTTTGCGACAGCTGGATTTGAACTCGTACAGTCATCATACGCTGCCGCCGCCAATCAGAAAGTTGGTAACTTTAACCATTAGGCCATCGGTGCTTCGCAGAAAATGAGCTCTTTAAAAGTATAAGTACCCTTAGTATAAGTTTGCGAGAAAAACTACTAACAACCATACAACATATACAGGGTGGTCCCGAATTCATGGTACAAACTTTAATGGTAGGTACAGGACATTGTAACAATGATTTATTGTATAGGAATGTATAGTCGCAAGTGACGCGGTGAGGCGAAAACAGGGGAAATAACGGCCGAAAGGAAAAACAAAGATTTTATTGAAAGCGTTGTTGACAAGTGTCATGTTTACAGTAATTGTTCAAAATTGCGTCCACCAGTATCGATACATGCTTGACAGCGTCGGTGGAGCGATTGGCGTACACGTTCAAAGATGCCTGGTATTTCACGCACACCTGCAGCAGCTACAGATAAGCGAGCGACGAGATCCTCATCTGAGTCAACTGGAGTCTCATAAACAAGATGGTTTAGATGTCCCCATAAAAAGTAATCGAGGCTCGATAAATCGGGAGATCGGGGTGGCCAAGGGACTGGTCCACCACGCCCAATCCATCGAGTACCAAACGTGGCATTCAGGTAATTCCGTACATCAATGCTGAAGTGTGCTGGCGCCCCATCGTGCTGAAACCACATGCGGTTACGAATGGCGATCGGAACATCATGCAGCAGTTGTGGTAACACTTCTTTCAGAAAAATAAGATAGCTTCCGCCAGTGAGCCGCGTGGGTAGTAAGTATGGGCCAATCAAAAAGTCGTTCACAATACCAGCCCACACATTAATACTGAAACGTTGTTGAAACGCATGTCGACGCGTTGCATGTGGATTATCGGTTGCCCACACATGGGAATTGTGCGCATTAAAGACACCCTCGCGTGAAAATGTCGCTTCATCTGTAAATAGCACATAATCTACGAAATCCGGCTGCAACGCACATTGCTGCATCACCCACAGGCAGAAGTTCACGCGGCGAGGATAATCTGCCGGATTCAATGCTTGTACTTTCTGAAAATGGAAGGGGTGTAAGCGATTTTCGTTTAACACTCTGCATACAGTCTGATGACTCACACCTACGTCACGCGCAACAGTTCTTGTGCTTGACTCGGGTCTATCAGCCACAATGTTCAAGATGCTTTCTTCCAGCCTTGGAGTGCGTACAGCTCTTACTCGACCAGCGCCATGTCTGTTGACGTCGAACGCACCTGTTTCACAAAGTTGACGATGTAACCGTTGAAAAATTCTATGATCCGGCATTCGTCGATCAGGATACTCCGCGCGATACATTCGTAACGCAGCTCTGCCGTTACCATTTGCACGGCCGTACATGTAATGCATGTCTGCTTTTTCTGCATACGTAAAGTCACCCATCGTCTACGGCAGCACAATTGTGAATGGCGTTTTTCCCTACTGCGATGCATCATGTTCAACAGCGGCTAGACATATACTGCCCTCTACCGGCAATGATACCAACCGATCACTCCATTTCTCTTTCCTTTTATTTCCCCTGTTTACGCCTCACCGCGTCACTTGCGACTATACATTCCTATACAATAAATCATTGTTACAATGTCCTGTACCTACCATTAAAGTTTGTACCATGAATTCGGGATCACCCTGTATATGAGGAGCCAATCAGAGTCAACTTGTCGGACACTTACGCTGTACGGTGAGGTGCTAGTGTATGCATTGTATTTGTAATTCTACGAAACAACGCGCATATTCAAAATCAAATGGTTACTGCAACAATCAGATTGGCGAGATATCTAAGTGAAGCCAAGCCCGTGAAACTAGCCAATCAAGTTGGACTTGCGTAAAGTACTATCATGGGATTGAGCCGCTTCTAAATAAACAGACATGCGCGAGCAGCATGTGAGTAAAAGCACCTAAAATCCTAAATTATTGATTGGTTTAATTGGTTATCAACTGTGATGAAAAATACACTGTTCTGAGCATCGATAGCAAATCGGTTACGTCGAACCGCCAGATCACGTGATTTACCCTTCAGAGATGATACAACAGAGATTCGGTCCACCTGCTCTATTTATTTCATTAAGCCCGGTGCACACATCCAGTTTTTCAACGTGCGGCGCCACTACGGCACCGAAGCCCAACTATGCACACATAATCGTGAAATGACGCACAAACTCATTTCGCGTCTCATTTGCAATAAGTATTCTATCGCAGAAAACACGTTTATTTCGCTTACTTGGTGTAAAAAAAGTGTATTTTGAAACAAAATAGACGTTACTGGACACAACCATTTATTAAATATTATTAAAAATTCCATTTGTTTATGAAAACAAGGTACTTCAGAACGGAGACTCATGTGCGGCGAATGTGCGGCGCCGTGGGGAACTGTGCTGCGGTACAAATTGCACGCAAGTTGGACGTGCGGCGCTGGAGGCATGTGCGCCGCAGCGGCGCCGCATGTTGAAAAACCGGATGTGTGCACCGGGCCTTGGAAGGCCGATGTTAGTCGGATCATAAACACGCATTCCGGTCGCTTTGTTTGAAGATCTTTCACGTGGTTGTGTGAAGGAGCATGAATCCTAAATTACTGATAGGTTAAAGTGATTATCCACCATGATAAAAAAAAACCCACTCGTCTGGTTTTCGACAGCTAATTGGCTAAGTAGATTTATAAGCCCTCGTGATCTGAGATCTTACGACAGCGACTCCGCCCACATACTCAGTCTGTCCAATAGATGGTCGATGTTCTGTGTGAATCTACTTACAAATACAGATCCTTCGTCTCTATTGACTCCAATGAGTAAGTCAGAGCTACGAGAATCTTTGTTTTCGGCTCCGAGATGGGATTTCGTGGGTATAATTTCGTCGCCATATTGAGGGAAGAAATCCGCGCTGGAATGAGGCATAATTAATGAATCCATTCTGCTTAATGTGACGTCATCCACATCTAGAAGAAAAAAAAAATTACTCACGGAGTGGAATGCTTAAGATGAAAAATGATTATTTCATCTCTCATCAATCTGAACTTTAAATATATTTGAAAGAGGGATTATCTTATTACCTATTGGTAATCCCATAGAGGACAATACAAAAGTAGAGTGAGAAATGGTAATAGTTTAAATGTGTTCAAGATCATGTGACCAAAACTAAGTAGTAACGTGACTCTTAAGACTACTTTTATCTGCCGAGTGTAAACGAACATTCATCTCATCTGATTTGTCCATGGGAAGGGAGAAGACGCTAATCCAATGATTTATCTTGGCATTGTAGTATATTGGCGATTTCCCATATTTGTGTCACTTCTCTATGGGAATCACATTCACACATATACCCTGTCATAAGATTTGTTATTACCAAAGTAGACGAAACGATGCCAAATCGGCCAACCAAGTTTATGCTTCCCAGAACAGTCACGTGACGAATAGTCGACATGTTGGTCACACTTTTTTTGAGCTCCTTTCAATGGCAATGCTCTGTCTATTTATATATCGCGTCTATGGGAAACCTTATGTAAAAAAATGAGCTAAATGAACTCTCTTTCACTTGCCTTTCATACACTGGACTACATTTGATGGGTGATTATTGATTGTGTACGTTTCATTTGCACATCCAACTAGCATTGCCAAATCCTGAGCAAGAAGAATGTTTCGTTTATTGTTGTTTTCAAATCTAGCAACAGATGGGGATCCACTTTGCATTATCTGTCGGGTGAAAAGACCCTTGCCCAAAGGAGAAGCACTTAGCATCGCAACTAGAATTGAACCGGCACTTTCTCCAGCGATTGTCACTCTCGCAGGGTCTCCTCCGAATGCTCGAATATTCCGATTCACCCATCGCAGTCCTTCCAAAATGTCCCATAAGCCTAAGAAGGAAAGTTGAGATATGAATTAGTCTTAAAAATCGGAACAGTATTTGAGGCATGCATGAAAACTCAAGCGTTACAAAAAAAAGCAGAACACGCACAAGTGCTTTGTCTTAGGCTTTCAGAACTAGAAAGAAACATCTAGATAAAAGATTCCCAATGGGTCGGTACCGCCAACGGGTGGGCGTTGAAGGTCCGGTGCACACATCCGGTGTTTCAATGTGCGGCCCCGCTGCGGCAACGCAAGTGCGGTCTGAGATACATTAGATCCAATGAAGTAGTGGACATGTGCCTCCGGCGCCGCTGCGGAAACGCACGTCCAACTTGTGTGCAATTGGTACCGCAGTTCCCCACGGCGCCGCAGCTCGCCGCACACGCGTCTCCGATCTGAACTTCCTTGTTTTCAGAAATAAATGGAATATAAATAATGATTAATAAACGGTTGTATCCAGTAACGTCTATTTTGTTTCAAAATATACTTTTTTTACACCAAGTAAGCGAAATAAACACGTTTTCTTCGAAGAATATCTATCGCAAATGGCACGAAATGAGTACTTGCATCATTTCATGGTTATGTGTGCATAGTTGGGCACGGTGAAAATCCGGACGTGTGCACCGGGCCTAAGGGAGCTTTTTTAAGTCTAAGGCGGGGTTTTAGTTGAGGGGTTGTTGAAGACCAACAGCCACTCCCTTGGCAATACTCGCAAGGATACGCTGAAAAGTTTGATAAAAACTAAAAAACATCCAACGTATATTTCAACAAATTCTAAACATCTAGCAAGATCAGTCCGTACTAAAAGTAGGCATTGGTGTATTATAGCTTTGTTCCTAATACCTTTTTGACTAGTACATGAACGAGTCACAGCATGTGCAGTGCACCACAACATGTGTGCCTGTTTTGCCGCTCGATCAACACAACTTATATTTACGTTTGCACAAGTCATGACAAGATTAACACAGGTGCAGAATATTGAAACCATGCATGTTTTGACAGGTTCATTAAACATTACGTGAGGCTTTTTATCCATACGAGATAGTTTGTAAGTCCTTCAGAGCAAGTGTGAACCTAAAATTTCTGTGCGCTATCTACAGATCACATTCAAAGGATAACATCCGTGGGCAATTACACAGTCCAGTCACATTAATGTGACCACCTGTCAAAAGCCAGAATAACCACCTTTGGCAGAGCGGACCGCTGCGAGACGTGCAGGAAGAGAGTCAATTAGGTTTCTGATGATGAGTGCACCCAGTGAATGCCAGGAAAACATTCCCCAAACCATAATGCTCCCTCCTCCAACCTGGATCCTTCCGGAAATTGTTGCAGGGTGTTTGCTTTCAGACGTTTCACGCCGTATACGCCAACGTCCATCTGTCCGATGGAGCATAGAACGTGATTCATCGGAAAAAGCCACCTGTCGCCACTTTGTGGACGTCTAGTTGCGGTACTGGCATGCAAATTCCAGCCTTCGTCGCCGATGAACAGCAGTCAGCATAGGTGCATTAACCAGGCGTCTGCTGCAGAGGCCCATGCGCAGCAACGTTCGCTGAACCGTTGTTGAGGATACACTCTTGGTAGCCCCTTGGTTCATCTGGGCGGTCAGTTGCTCAACAGTTGCACGTCTATTCGCCCGAACGCATCTCCGTAGCCTTCGTTCGCCTCTGACATCTATAGCCCGTGGTGCACCACATGTGCCACGCCGCTGATTTTTGATAGTGCCATTTTGCCATGCGCGGTATACTTTTACCACGGTGGCACTCGAACCGTTCACAAAATTAGCCGTTTCCGAAATGCTTCCACTCTTGGCCCGATAGCCAATAATCATGCCCTTTTGGACGTCGTATAAATCGCTACGCGTCTGCATTACGCCAACGATTGAAATGCTTTCCGATGCCCTAAGACATCCTTTATATACACTCCACTGCAATGTGCTGCCACCTGCCTTTTGTGATTGGTTATTTCATGTTGACGTCGAAAGTAGGTGGTTATTCCAATCACATTAATGTGACTGGACTGTGTATTTCAAAATATTTTTGTTGTAATAACTTTTGCAACAGAAGTAAGTAAGTACATATATTTCTATTATTATTTGCTCATTATTCTTTTTGAAGACCGATGTTAGGAGAAAGAGGTGCTGTGAAATTTCAACAAAATTTTTATATTATGTTCTTTTTAACTGGGTTCCATTCTGTTCTGATCACAGCTAATTTTATTATTACAATTATTGTTTTATTACCGATCATCATATACATACACTCATGTCCAAAAATTAAGGATAATGCCAGTTCTGGTAAATAAAGTTTCAGAAAAAAAACCCGTGACTTATTCATAAAGCTCATGTATTAAATAAAAGATAAAGAACAATAAAGATGGTGTATGTCTGATACCATTCATGAAAACTACGACTTTTGCTCACTGGAGCAATTAAAAAAAATATCGACCTTACAAAAACTTAACATGACATGGTTTGTATGATGGTTAAAACATCGTATGTCTCCCAGACGATGAAATACAGTCCGTACAACGCCTAAGCATGCTGAGGATCAAATTGTCGAGCTGATCTTGGGGAAGATCACTCCACTCAGCAAGCAATGCTCTCCGAAGTTCCGGTACACATGTAGGAGGTGGTTGACGGGCTGGAACTCGTCGGCCAAGCATGTCCCACACATACTCTATCGTATTCAAGTCAGGTGAGAATGCTGGCCATTCCATACGGGTGATATCCTCAGATTCAAGGCATTCCTTTACAATGTTTGCACGGTTTATTTTAGTGTACTTATTTTGTGTTGTTTATATCTAAATATTTTCCCGGTGTGCCACCGGTGTATATTTTATTCTGTTTCCGGTGTGCCACCAGCTTTCAATTCTGTTATTCCCGGTTTACCGGATGCGTTTCATGTATTTTTAAAATTTTAATGCCGGTTTTAAATCCGTGCAATTTGTAAATGCTCAAGGGGTATTGTAACCATCCCCACATTTCGTTTTTAAATTTAATAAATGATCGATCGGCTGCCGTGGGGTCCCTCGGGGCCTCCTTTGTGCTGTGGTGGAAGTCACCCCTCCTTCCCCCCGGAACATAATACACTCTACCCCTAACGTTGAGTGGTTCCGGGGTGGGTCTACAATGTTTGCACGGTGAGGACGGCCGTTGTCATCCATAAACACATATTCTGCGCCCATGGCACCCCTAAACATACGTACATGTTTTTCCAGAATGATTTCTGGATAAATTTGGCCTCTCATGGTTCCGATTTGAACATGTAGATCTGTTTTGGAGCCCAGTATAATTCCGCCCTAAACGAGCAATCCTGCACCTAAACGAGCAATCCTACACCAACGTAACGGTGTCGTTCAATGATGTTGTCTTGGTGGTAGCGGATACCTGGCGTTCTTCATATGAACGTGCCGTGAATCAGACTGCAAGCTAAACCTGGACTCGTCGGAAAACATCACACAAGCCCACTGTGACGATGTCCACATCGTATGTTCTCTACTCCAGGCTAACTGCTGGCGACAGTGAGTTACCGTGAGCGGAACACATCTGATAGGCCTGCGAGCATTTAGACCAACATGTCCCAAACATCTAAAAACGGTTTGCCTCGCACCTGTGTCTGAAGATAGCTGACGAGAAAGGTCGGATGCTGTGCTCCGTCTGCTTCTTTTAGCAGTTACTGCCGAATACCGGTCGTCATTCGGCATTATAACTCGGGGGAGACCTGTACTGTAACGTCTACTGACATTTCCATCATTTTGGCATCGTTACCAAAGCCTAGAGATGACACTTTGGGCGATTCCAAGTTCCACTGAAACTTCCATCTGAGCACACCCACATTCCAGGCGGACGATAGTTCTACCACGTAAAAAAATAATCGACATGCGTCCTCTGTGCCATAACTATTTGGTTGTGGCTCAGACCGACTTACAGAACGCTTGTGAACAATTCTACTTCTTTGCTACCATTCCTTAGATACACCTCTATTACACTCTCGTCATTGTGACGTACTATTGACGTCATCTGATGGCTTCCTGTAATTTGAATATTATTCTTGAAGATGTGTGCGATAATACTACAGGTGAAATTTTTACTTTAGAGTTCGATTTCCGTGTGATTCTGAATCATCCTAAATTTATGGACATGAGTGTAATAGACAATGTTTAAAATAAAACACATTGCAATCAAATATCTGGAATAAAAGTAGGAATATCTTAAAATAAAATTGCCATCACAAACACAAAATCGAGCATAGAACGGAAAGACAGACTTTCGCAACCAAGTTCACTCACTAAATGAAGATAAGTATTCTCTGTATGCAAATTTCCAAGAAAATATATTATACTGTGTGAACGTGTATAGGGCACATACAAGACAGACAGACAAACACCAAACGTGTAAGAGGCGGATTTGGTATCAGAAGGGTCCAAAACGGATAGAAAACTTGAAATGGGTCGAAAATAATCAATGTACAAATAAGCACTCCATTTGGTGGGATGACGCAAATTATCATTCCAACTTTCGCAAAAGGTGACAATGGAGTTTTATCATATAAATGTACTTTTGATTGATATCTTTGAGATAGACAGAAAATTTATCGTCTAATACAGGGGTCGGCAACGTATTGAAACGGAAGAGCCAAAAGTTACAATTTACAAAATTTCCTAGTTTTTAAAGAGCCACTAAACATTTTCGTTTCAATAATATAGTATTTGCTTATATATATTTGATTTTCGATTTAAAATAAACGGCTTTAAATACGGAATAATATTTATTCATTTAAAATCACAAATATCGATAGATACATCAATGGGAGCATTGGATTTCCATGCCTTTTGAAAGTTTGATTAAATCTGGCTTATAACTTGTTGTTTTAAGTTTCAAGCACGACTCTAGATTTTTATTTGTTAGTTGACTTCTAACTTTACTTTTATTACATTCATGCAAGAGAACGCCTGCTCGCACGAATATGTCGACCCGAAGATCGTCAGCACTCCATATGTCAACTTCTTTACCTCACTGTAGTATTCTGGAAGACTATTCCATGCGCCGAATATGAGAGCCTCAACTCGCGGAATTTCTTTAAGAGCTATTCACTTGTGCTGCGCGATGTGCATGCATTTCTGGACCTCCAACTCTTCCAACTTGCTCTTGAGTTCTGTGAACTTGCCACTCCACAAGTCTTTGGTTTTCAAATCTAGCAATTGCATTTGAAGCGATCCAGCTTCAATTCCAAATGGCTCAATGTTGATCTCATTTGTATTGGTGTTGAGAGGATTTACTATGAACGCAAGAGTACTTTTGTTTGTTTTGAATTGCTCGAATCTCTCAGCGAATCCATCCTTCATGTTTTTTAAAGCTATGCTGAAGTAATTCGTGTCAATAGTTGCATTGGTCTCAATCGCGATATTGCTTCAGATTTTTAAAATGAAGTAATTTACCGCTCTCCATGTCTTTAAACAAAAAGAAGTAATTTTTTTTCGACACAGCCTACTTCTTCAAGCAAGCCGTAATCTGGGTTACCCTTTCCTTGCAGTTTTAGATTTAGTTCATTTAGGTCCATTGTGGTATCTACCATAAAGTTGAATTTTTGCAGCCATTTGTCTTCTTCCAGTTCGGGATGGTCAATGCTTTTTTCATTAAAGAATGTTTTTATTTCACTCAAGCACCAAGCAAAACGTTGCAATACTTTACCTCTGGAAAGCCATCGCACTTTATTGTGTAGAAAAAGGTAAGAAAGCTGGCTATCTATTTCTTCAAGGAAGTCTTTAAACTGGCGGTGGTAGAGTGCTTTTACCAAGCTGCTGTTAATAATCTCAATTACCAAGTTCATGACGTCAACTATTTCGGCCGGAAATGTTTGGGCACAAAGCGCTTCTTGATGAATTAATTCTGCAGTGAAACGTTAGAATTCCGTATATTTGCCTTGAGAGCGGTAGCAATCCTAGCAGTTCTTCTTTTGGACCTTGGGACGACATATAACTGACTAAAAGGGTAACTTATGCGGTGTCTTTTATGTCGCAAGACTCATCTATAGCAAGTGATAAGGCAGAAGCCAGTTGAATGTCTTCCACTTGCATATGTGTTACATTTGAAGACATTTTAGCAGTTCTATCTTGTACTATTTTAGCAGATAATGGCAAATCTTTGATTTTTTTCATGATTTCTGCTTTGTTTTTAAAATTACGAAACAGTTCTTCAGATGCACGTATAAAACAATCTTTGACGTACTCACCATCTCATCATCTAGACGTGTTGTCTAGACTCTAGACGGTAGCTGTTTGGGCGAGACGGAAATGGAATGCAATTGGCTGAAAGATAAACATGGTCACGGAGTTTCATCTCTAAGAACAAAACAATAGTTCAAATTTATCTCATTACGGTCATGTTGAGCGAAGTTATTTGTAATTAACGATTATGAAAATAGAAGCTATTGAGAAATTAGGTACTTAAAAACATATTTTCTTATTTTTTAAGGGTTTTGATGATAAATTATTAATTTTTTCGTATGGAACTGGAGAGCCGCAACTTTACATGAAAAGAGCCGCATGCGGCTCGCGAGCCTCAGGTTGCCGACCCCTGGTCTAATATATTGCACAAATCGTTGTCTCAACTCTCAAGGTCAAAGAAAATCATTCAAAGATAAGGAGACCTACATATACCAGGAATGGAAATCTTAAAGACTTATCTGGAACCTGACGCTTTCTGAAGAACATCAAATTTAGAAACGGTCAATTGAAATTTACGGAACTGTGTTAACTGCATCTATAAAAGAGATTAAAATTGTCTCATAATTTTACTATAGTATCCCCTTGTTTTCGTAGCGTTAACTCGGAATATGATTTTGCAGATTTTTTGTATTTTTTATTTAAGGTTGATAACAGTGCTTTGAAAACGGTTGATTGTTTTGGTCTTTTATGACCCAAGGACCAAATTTGGCCAAACTGCGCCCAACACAAGATACGTCAACGTCAAGCAAAAAATGTCGTGAAAGTGAAAGAGTGGGATTGGAGATTAGAGTAGCGGGATGGAAGCAGAAAAGATCGCTTGGGTATCCTGGGAGCACGACATCCATGACTACTAAACCCATGTGGGAAAAAGATTACTCGGATACCTGGGATCCGTGGAGCCTATACACATCTAAAGGAGATGTAACCCCGAAGGCACTTTGTAAACGGAGTTTACTTTATGGAAAATTTAAAATGAGAGAGAGAGAGAGAGACGTAGAAGAATCCTGTAAAGAAGGTGGCATTCCGCCACGCACGACCCCTTGAACAGAAAGTGCTTAAGAAAAAAAAATTTGGCAAAATTTTGGAAGATATTTTTTCAATCATATGTTACGATGTTCTACAGTGCAATGCGCGCCCCTTGCCACATCTTTTCTTTCTTTTCTAGCTACGAAACAACCTCCCTACACCGCCCAAATTACCACAAACACTTTATAAATAACACATCTATGTCAATGACAAAATATTTAACTTGAAAAGTTATCGACAGAATTGCAAATTCTGAAAGTATGCCTTGGTTTTAAATAAAGTAAGTTAGTTTATTTTGATGTTTTATTATAAACTAGGGAGCTCCGCTCCCTGCTCGCTAACGCTTGTCAACCCCCGATGATTGCGTAGCAATCATATTTAGTTCGCTTTGCGAACTATATTTTTCAACAATGAGGGTTAAGGGATTGCTTCACAATCCATCCCAATATGGATCGCTGCAGGATTGATCACGGACCTCTAGTACGACATTAATTGAAGGTTACGTTCCCTTCCCATTGCGACATTAATCGCATGTGCCCGAGTAACGGAAAGTTGCTAATTTTTTTGCGAGGTAAGCGGATCCGTATAAGCCGACACCAGTACTTTAGCTTTAGAAAACGTTCCAAAAATTGTCGGCTCATACACAGAAATATAGTGTTAATAAAGACAAAAAATGTTTTTTAAAATGTCAAGAACAAAACATCTCATTTCCACATAAAAAAGGAAATATTTTAGCACAGCATACTGTTAAAATTTAGAGGAAATCTCATCATAATTTTTAATGTTTAAGCTTCTTCGTGTTGTTTGTTGTAATAGTACTTCTAAATATTTTCATATTCGAATGTTGCTATGGAAACGGCTACCGAATATGCCGGTTCTTTTGAAAACATTGCGAACTCTCTAGCGCGTGCTCTGAAATTTTATGAATGAATTAATTAAAAAATATCACTGTGTGTATTGTTTGCGCGTGCTCCAAATTCATTAGCCCGTTGAACCACAAGACTCGCTATCACGTGACTCGCTGTTACCAATCACAAAGCGAATAAACCTGAAAAAGATTGAAATTTTTTTTTTATAATACAAAGATATGAAATACATATTTAGCCGATAATTATCTTTTACGTCGTTTTTTGATTTTACTGTAGTTTTCAAAATTCGGACAAAATGCATGCAGAACAATTGCAGTTGCTTGGAGTTATGTTGCAGAACACTGAATAAAATTCTGCACCTGTACGCACGACGATCATGTATTGTAACAACGTTCCCCCTGTAAATCAAATAGTTTCTCCTGCCCACTGTAATTAAGCATATTTTATAGCAAAGTACCCCCTCTGTCTCCCATCATCCGTTTACCAATAAATAAAAGTTCTACAGCCATTTAAACTATATGTAACTAGGCCAGTAGGCAAAAAGACTCACCAGCATTTCCAGGTGCGTCTTCTGTTCCTGAAGACAGAAATCCGAAGGGTCCAAGACGATAATTAACAGTTACCACTACGATGTCTCCCTTGGCAGCAAGGGGTATTCCCGAGTACAAATCGTCCCTGATGGAGCCATACCGAAAACCACCTCCGTGCATCCAGTATATCACTGCTTTGGTATTCTGAGGTGTTGCATCGGTGGGTGTCCAGATGTTCAAATACAAGCAGTCTTCGCTTTTCTGTGTACCGTTGATGTACCACGGGAAAGGATTCGTTGTGTACTGCTGACACGCTGGTGGTTGATGTACAGCACTCACTACTTTGGGGAGGCTCACGATTGGTTTTGTTTTCATAAAACGTAGATTTCCAACTGGAGGTTCTGCGTACGGAACACCTAGGTACTGGTTCACCTCTAAATCCGTTTGGCGTACTGTATGTCCTATGATTTGACTGTCTCCAATGTGTGCAATCGGATTGCTATTGACTGTTGTGACGCAACATATTATCCCCAAAAGGAATAACAGTGCGTTAATTTTCATGATCTGAAAAGTAACATGAAAATATACATTCACACACAAAATTCATATTTTATCAGGTTTCAGTCGCCACATGTATACAACAAATTAAAAAATCACATCAAGGACCTACGAAAATGTCGGCAGTTAATTAATGTCGCTCTGGAGAAACAACAACACAACGGGTTATTGGCGACGATCCGGGATCAGTCCCCAAGGGATGGAATCGAGGACAACACCTCGTAATTTTGAACCATGCTAAGATGACGAATTCCTAAAATGAGTTGATTCCTCACTCTCCAAACTTCCACTTCACGCCAACATGAGGATATTTGAGGCCTCGACAAATTTAACGTGCACCAGCCTCCTTTGTACACGGTGGTCTTTGGTTGGATTCGAACTCGCAACTTACCCCTTAACTAGCAAAAGTCAAGTGCCTATTACAAAAACGTGATATGTTCAAATTTAGTACACATGTATCTCAGAACTAAGACACTAAAATTTCTGCTAATCTTTACTTACCGTAAGGATTATGTTAGATAGAACTTCGAAGTGAATTTAAATTTTACAATGAGTGGCAAATACGGTGATGCTTTGAGATCCAAAATAGAGTTTGCTCCTATTGCGCGTATCAGGGGCGTAAAAACGTGAACAGTATATTATTTTAGGAATAACCTAACTCTTTACCGACAGAATGAATGAATTGAGCGGAAACAAAATCCTGAGTATTATCAGCATTTTATCGCCTGTTCATTTCCAGTATCAATCGTAGAAAAGAAAAAAAACACAGTTGGCTTATCTTTATTCGCCCAATCTCGATCCATTTAGAAAATCTTTTGAAATGGTAGGTAGGTAGATAATTAACGTCGCAATGGAGCAACGCAATGGGCTATTGGCGACAGTTCGGGATGATACCAGAAGGAAAAAAATAGAATTATCATGTATTCCATTTCTTGATTAAAAGGCAATAAAAATGTTATAACTATATAAGTGAAGAAATATCTATTGCAGAATTTCCTTTTGAAACCTTTATAAATAAATGATGAGTGTTAGGCATTCATTTTGAAATAAAGCCTCAGAATTAATTTTTGTACTGATCATACCATAATAAAGCATTATTCTTAGAATTTTGTGAAGGAAAATGGGATAAGTAGACTAATTTATCAAATAAAAAATTTCAATAATTTAATTTCAGAAGTTATATTTTATGCTGTGAAACTATGGTTGGCGAATTATCTCCAAGTATCCTTTCCAAAATTTGCAGAATTCAAAAAAGCAGACGATTTTTAAATTACGTAAATTCTGAATATTTGATTGATTAAACTAGGAAATATATTCGTCGACATTAAGAAAATAAACGTATGTGTACTGTAATGTCAGAATCGCGGAGATCGTCAGCCTACATCGACGACTTCGCAGAATAGTGGATTGGTCTTTTTTTATAGGAGGCGTTGGTACACGTCGGTTTTTGGTTTGACTGAGTTTCGAATTTGCAACTATTCCATCTGGGATACCATGTTCCCTAATGACACAGATTTGTGGAGGATTTTCTTAAAGTTGTTTTACAAGTTACAGTTTCTTAAAATGGGGACGAATTCTTGCCATAAGAAAATGCCGAAAAATTTTCTCACAGTTAGCGACGATTTTTGATTATTGACACAGATATTGCATTAAATGGAGAGAAATAGTCTTCAAGAATCCAAACCTTCTAAATTCAATACCTTAAATTGTATTTCTTTGAAACTCCAGTACATAAAGTTGGCATCTGAAGCATTTTATGAAGATTTAGGTTTTGATCAGAATAGAAAATTCGTAAGCAAAAATATAAGTTCTGTATATTTGTTTATTTTATACGCTTTCATCAATGAACTGACGTAATTTGAATTTAAATTTTAAATTTATTTATAGAAATTAGGCTTATTAAAAATGTATTATTTATAAAAAATTGTAATAAAAAAAAGGACGTGTGTCTGTATGTGTGTACTGTCCAGACGAATCTATGGTACTTACAGCAATGAGATTTGGCACACAGGTAGTACGAATTTATTGCAATTTTTGCGAAGCCCGCATTTTAAAATTTAATCTAGAACATTTAAAAATTAATTTATTGGAATTTAATTATTATGGTTTTTCTTAGAATGGCAACAACAGAAAGAGATGACATATTCTAAATTTATTTTTTCCGTTTCCGTTTAATTTTGCAGAGGGACGATTTCCGCCGACGAAAAAAATAAAGTTTTAACTAGAGATGCGACATTGACAGCAAAACATCGATGCTCAAAAATAAAACATCGATGTTGATAATTACATCGTCCAAAAACCATCGATGTTTTCAAACATCAGTGTATTTAAACTTTTCCTCTCATTTCTTAAAACTGGTTTAGCAACCTCAAACATTAATGTTCCCCGAGGTTTTCAAATTTCAACGTATTTGAAATCTGCGGAAAATTTTACACCAGATCGTTACTTTGCATTTTCTTTTCTTTATAAATAATTTTTCAATTAAATATTTATATTTTCGCAAGAGATTGTTTGTAACGTCAGGCCGATTAGATCTCTTTGCAATTGGAATTTAGCCGAATTTGACAATGACAAGGTCTACTGCGTTGCCCGTGGTTCACAATATTCATAATTTATGTTTTGCTTATTATATTAATTTATTTATACATAATTATATTATTACATTAATTACATATTAATTTATGTTTTGTTTTGCTTTATATTCTTATATGTTGCTTCGCAAAGCAAATTGGAATTCACAGCAATCACCAAAGGTTAGCGAGAGATCCCACGAAAAGAAATGTCACGGGCAACTCCGTGCTGGTGAATGATAAAAATGAAATAATTCACACAAAAATCTAGGCAGAGGAAGTCGTCTCCACAAAACAGTATGGTTTAAAGCATACCGCAAGGAGCAATGGTGTTTTTGGTTATGGATGCTGATTAAGCTTTTATTTAGGATAGTTTAAAAGGAGGGTGTTAATTGGGTAGATTCCTGGGGGATATTGTGGGAATATAGTAAATAAAGTTTAAAAAGAGATTTGGAAATTGGAATATATTACTTTGACCACTGAATGTTAGTTACAATAAATGATTGACTTGTTATTACATTTAAAATATAAAAGGAAAGAGTTATATTTATATACAAGCACAAAATTGGTTATGGTTGGTTGGTAGGTGTTTTTATTAATTTCACGCTGGAGAAACAAAACGTCCGGTATCAATCCCCAAGTTTAGGTAGGTACTTTAATTTGCGTCGCACTGGAGCTGCCCATAGGGGTACAGCTTCAGTCTACGTATTAGCAATATCCACGCCTTAGCTCTTTTTTTTGGCGCACTTCTAGTAACGAGTAATGGCCGGTTAAGGCAACCCACCTGTATTACGGTTTATGCCGTTTTTATGGCAACATTGGCAAGTAGTAGGTTTAAATTTTCAGTTTGAATTCTAGAAAGTTCTTTAAAAATCCGTTAAACTGTCGTTTGATTCCATTGGTTCATTTGGAATAATTATTTCCTTGGCGACTTTAGAGGCGCGCCAAAAAAACCTAGCCAAGGTCATTGCTACAGCTATAAACGTAGACTGAAGCTGTACCCACATAGAGCTATTGGCGACAGTTCGCGATCAAACCCGAAGGAAAAGCTGCCAGGACAACATTTCGTAATTTTGAACCATTGTCAGATGACAAGGTTACACCTGAACTGGCACTCCCCTCTCCAAAATACCATACAAGGATCTTGAATTAATGAGAAATTATACTGACCATGAGCTGCTTTGTAATAATTTAAGTTAATTTGTAGTCCTTTTAGTGTACCAGTCAGGTTTCAGTGACACTGGCTTGTCCGTGAGCTGCCTTGCAACAACTTAGATTAATTTGTAGTCTCTTGTGTGTACCATTAATGATTAACCTGCCACAACTCGCTACTAAAGGCTGAAGTTGTACCAAAAATATAGTTTCCGTATTCATCTTACGCTACGAATTTAGTGATATAACTCCAGTATATAAACTACATCTCAATCAATAAATCTATATAGAACTAACAGTGTTAAGTCCCAATGCAAAAAACAAATGTTTAACTTCTCCCTCTTTACATTTATAACTTTGTTGCAAAGTTTTACAAAACGAAATGCATATTCAACGAAATTCAACTCATGATCAACGAAACTGTAAACACTCCTTTTGTAGTAAACTATCTGAACACCGTTCTGTTAACCAGGTAGCAAAGAGAAAACGAAACTGTAACGAAAAGTAAGCATAAAATGAAAAGTGGTGGACAGAACATAGCCATCAAAATCTTCACTGCGAAAATATTTTTCAATCAAAAGTGTCCTTCAAAATTTTTGCCGAACCCTTTCTGCTGAGCCTAAATTTTGTAAAAATATTTTAACGCGCTCTCTAAAATAAAACAACATTTTCGGTTTCACCGCGCACGGTTGAAGTTGAGTTGTACATTAGAAATTTGTGTTTAAACTTATTTCAAATATCTTTTATGTCCTTAAAAATTTGATAATTTTTCTTTTGGTATGCAATCTTAAAAAGCGAAATTTTTGGTACATTTTTTGCAAAATGCTTCTTGCTTGATGTTCCTGTGAAATGGGTAGGATCATAACAGGTAAGGTAAGGTAAGGTATTTACACCTGAGCGGTAAATATGAACACGTGGTTGGCGGGAGGCGTGAAACGAATGTCAAGTGAAGTAAATAGTAAATAGAAGTTTGTTCTAAAAACTTTTAGTCAGCGTATAATTGGGTACTGGACGTTAGCTTCTCAAAATTTTAGAAAAATTACAATCAAAATAGTTTTGGAACAACGTTTAACTATGAATATTGTTCTCAAATTGTTCTTGATAATTATCAACTTCTTATTCTTTTTGATTACCATAGCTATAATTCGTACTGCATTACTTCCTGAAGAACATTTCCCTCAATCTTGTGTTCCTGATGATGCGGATTATGTTAGTGATGACCGTGGACTCTCAAAACGGTTGTCGGAAGCAATACAGTTTCAAACAGTCAGCATAAAACATCATACGTACAATGAAGAAGCTCTATTGAGTTTCGGGAAATATATTAAAAAGAGTAAGTTAAGATCAAATTTCAGGAAATCGCCATCTCGTATTAATCAAAGCTTCTTCCTCGTTCCTTGAGAAAGTTATTGACATTTTGAAATATGAACCTGCATTGCTCTCATGTTGATTTTTTAAAATTATTTTACTTTGCAGTTAAATTTAATTCTAATTCTCTGAATGCACAGAGCTACAAAAATAATAAAGGGGCTAGCAAATTTCGACTATAATGAACGTTTAAGTAAGCTAAACATATATACACTGGAAAGAAGAAGAAGAAGGAGGGGGGATTTGATTCAGCTTTTCAAGTTTGTAAAACAAGGGGACACAGAGGGCTTAAATTTCAATAGGGATAACAGAACAAGGGGCCATGGGTATAAATTGAATAAGACACATTTTAATCGGGATTTAAGGAAAAACTACTACTTTAATAGTGTAATAGACATTTGGAACGCGTTGCCAGAAAATATAGTTAATTCAAAGGGAGTGTACGAATTTAAGACACAATTGGATAGTCAGTGGGAATTGGGGAATTCATAAACAAAGGACCAGCCTTGTTGGGCTTGAGCCTGTAGCTGGTCGTCAATATTTGTATCTTTATGCGAAAAGCTCTTCAATATCTGAACTACATTGGGGTTTTTCATCTTTTGTCAGTGGATTTTCATGCAATGAATTATTTTTACCTAATTATCTTGGTGCTTGTCCAGAACTTGCTATAATGGATTATGAAAACTACACCAACCATACCTAATTATAATGATCTAATTAGCCCTTATTTAATAAAATTTGCAATAGAGTTACAAACCAAACCTAATATAATTATAGCTGACAAAGCTATTTAATAATCATTTGATATTTGCCACAAACGTAAACAAACATTTTTTTGCTAGTTTTAAAATCTTGCACAATATTGTATTCTTTGGTGTCATTAAAATTGTGAAGCTGTAAAACTATTCTGTAGTATTATACATGTTAATAAGTGTAATTTTTTTAAAGAAGTCTACTGAATAAAAGAATAAATGTAGTCTGAGTCGATGGCCTATTTAAAAAACTTTAGCTTGTTATTTTGGTACTTTTCTATTTTAGCCATACCTATAAACTTCGTCGCCAATTTGGTGTATTCTTGCTTATTTCTTGGCGCTATTTGTTTCCATCAGAGCTATTAGTGTTTGGTGGCATCTTGGCTTATTCCTTTGTTAGTGCAATGGATTTCATGATTTGGGAGGTGAACAAGCAGCAACACTATTTTTACAAATAAGAAATATTTGTCACAAAGATACACTTATGTAATAAGATGACACACATATATAATTCATTATTTTCACTGCAATTTTTATTAATTTGTTTTTGATAGGTTGTATAGCAAATGAGTGGTGTGGCTTTAACAGAAATGAGTAGTATGGCTGTAAGGAAAGAGTATTGTTATTTTTGTTTAGTTTCTCAACAAACCTCGAATTCTGAATTAATTTTCTGTTTTTATTGTTAAGAAATGTATATGATAGGTTGCTTCTTTTTCAACCTGAGCTCTTAGAATGTGAGGTTGAATAGGCCCTTATGTTTGACCTCCTAATTGTTATACATGTTGACAGGCTACTTACATAGGTGGTAGCCCAGTTGGAAGAGTAATGAATTAACAAAACTGAAGGGTCACATGTTGGTAACTCGGTTTCAACCTTACCAAAAGGGCTGGTGCTGACTAAATTTCTCGTTACTTTACTTTTGTCCTCACATGGACTTGGTATATAAGTTTGGAGAAGGGTAAATGCACAGGTGTTAACAATTGTCATCTGACCATGATTCAAAATTGCGAAATGTCCTCGGTTTGGTCCCTTTGGTTTTGATCCTGGGCAGTCGCCAGTGGCCCGCTGTGTTGCTTCAATGCGATATTAATTAACTCTTATGTAACTGCCTTGTATAGGTTTTCACAGCCTCAGAATCAGATAAACTTCTAAGTGGCGGAAAGCTGGTTTGGTGGCTTATAGGGTAGGATTCCCTAATTTTATGCAAAGATTAATAACAAATTTAAAAACTATTGGTTTGACAGGCCTTGGATTTGAATTTTATATCTGTTTGAATCTAGGCATGGATAGCTGAAAGTTGTTTCGAGATATTTGCTCCCCAGTTTCATTCGGACTGTTTTAGTTCATGAAAATCAGAAATTCACACTGTGCAGTTTTTGTCAAGAAAGTTAATTTTTTTAAGTTCTACTTTTTGCTGAATTGTGGTATCGGAAAAAGAACATGAAAAATTTGTAAGGAATTTGTAAATGATTCAGGCATGGATATTCATTGTGGTTAGTAACTCACCAAGTCATCTCTTGGTCTAATTAGTTATCATTACAAAGAATTATAGAAGAACAACTTCAATTTGCTAATCAATAATAGTTTTTGTTGCACTTATTAATATTCTTTAATTTTATTTAGGTTTTCCAAACATCCATTCATCACCTTTAGTTACAAGAGAAGTGGTAAACAACCTAAGCCTGTTGTACCATGTTCAAGGTAGTGACACATCTTTAAAGCCATACTTACTGGCTGGACACTTGGACGTCGTTCCTGTTGACCCAGCTGCTTGGGAAGTTCCGCCATTTAGTGGGCAGATCAAGGATGGTTTCGTTTGGGGAAGAGGCACAATTGATTGCAAGCACTTGGTTATGGTAATACCTTTTCACTCAATTTAAAATAATTTTCCAAAATTAATAAAAACTTTTAGCTTTTAATGCATGCTTTTCAACTGAAATTAAGGACTTTAAGGTATGCTTCCAACAGGATTGTTTATGAGCGGTTAAGTGAAGTTGCCCTGTTGCAATAGCTGCACTATATGTTTTCTTACAACGTTATCACCATCTAGGGTTACCCTCCAAGTGGTTTTAATGAGATATCTCATACATCAAGATTGGACCCATTTTACTAATGACAAGATATCAAGAATGCCAATTGAATTCCGAATGATAAAGATATTGCCATTTTTGATGATGACCAGATCAAAATCAGGTCAGTTTTTCTAATGACAAGGTATCTCATCCATCAAGATCTGGTCAGTTTTGTAATGATGGCATACCTCATTGAGACAACAAGGAGGGTTACTGACATGGTCATTTTATTATCTTGTTACTGGACCATGAGCTGGCACTGCACATGTTTGCAGACAAAAAATTTGTTTTTGACCGAAAGAACTTCAGTTGATGGGAACCAAAGTGATTCAATTCTACTTTATTTTGATTGTTTAGTAACTTGATTTGTCTTAGCATATTTATGGTTGTCACTTTACTTGTCTTGGGTGTCTGTTATAATTGGATTCAGCAATATTTTGAAGCAGGTTCATTTTTTGATCAAAGCTTTATTAATAAAGTTATAAAAATCTTTTCACTATTATTTTTCACTGTTATTTTTTTATATATATTTCATCATATTCACTAGGTATTTTACCTATAACCTTGACTATTTCTCCAAGTAGAAGCAATGACATCTTCTTCAACAGTGTTTTCCCACATTGTTTTGCATAACAGTGCTTAGTTCCTGGTAAGTTTGAATCCTATGGACAATACAAGCTTACTCAATAGCATGCCGACTTGAGTTACCAGATCATAAACTATCCTGCATACACAAAATTTACTGAAACTTCAGTTGGTCTGTGTCACAGGTTTTTAAGATCTTGATAGTCACTTTTTATTAATTTTATAGAATTTTACACATTTCTTTCATTAATTCTATTTTATTGCTACATTAAAATTAAATAGCTGGACCATAAGTATTAAGTTTGTAAATAAGAAGACCATTTTTTTTCCAAGCTTTCTTATTTAGTAAAAGTTTTATTAAGATTAATTTTGAATTTCAGTGAATGAAATATAATTTCAAAAGGATTATTAGTTGATAGCCTTATACCTGATGCCATGGCCTAATATTTGAATCTAGGTAGAATCCTATAAAATGTAGGTAAAATCCTAGTTAATGGTGTGATTCTTGAAGTTCTCCAAGTTGAAAAATCTTATCAACAATTCTTTAAGGTGTGATTCTTGTGTCTGAAAATTATAAAATGCTTTTAAATGATCAATTACAGTTTAATAATTTTGTATTAATTCTGTACATTAATACTTTAATTATCTAACCACTTATTTTGTTCCTGCAATAACTTTTGGATAAATATTGAATACTTTGATTAAATGGCTAGAAAAATTTGATAATAAAATGTCCTAATTTTGATAATAAAATGTCCTAATTTTGATAATAAAATGTCCTAATTTTGATTTATTGAGCAAAGAAATCAGCTCAATTTATTATTTCTGAAAATATTAAGATCAAAGCTCAATGTCTGTCATTCATGGCAGTCACACTGATATAAAGCTTTTATTAATCAAATATAATGTATTGAAAATATTTATTTTTTCTTACATTATATTATTATAGCATTTTAGTTTATATACTATAAGTTCTTTTTAAAAAAATATTTATTGATTTTATGTTTCAGTTTAAAATTATGTGCTATATTTATTTGAAAATAAGTTAAAATTTATAATCTATATTTATTTGAAATTATGTGCTATATTTATTTGAAAATAAGTTAAAATTTATAAGCCTTATTGTGTAATGTAACCTATGTTTTGAAAATATTTAGATTATATTTTAATGTATAATTTTAGGGAACTCTTGAAGCACTTGAATTTTTGCTATCAAAAGGATTTAAACCTCAAAGATCATTTTATCTTGCTTACGGACATGACGAAGAAGTGAGTTATGTAATCTTATTTTTGTAACAATTTATTTATGTTCTTCAAGCAGCACATGGTTGGTTGTGTTTGATTTAAATGTAAAATACAAAGCCACAGATAGCATCAAAATGTTAACCATAAAGTTATGAAATCTTTTCATGAAAATCAAGGAAATGGCTAGTTAAATTATATGCTGTAACATACTTTTAGACTTAAAAATATAAACTTCCAAATTTTAAACATTTACCTAAATTTAATTACTTCTTTTTTAAAATCCTTTGAGTGCTTGCTTACAGTTATTAAAATAACTCTATAGTATATTCATAAGAATTTGAGTAAATCTGTTGTATAATTCACTATGAAAACATTTAGATTTTTTTCCAAACTTCTGTATTCATTTCACTGGTTCCAGTTTCACTAACAAAGCAGGTAACAAACCAACAGTGTTTAGTTACACACACCTTTAAATATCTTCATTTTCCTGAAAGATTTATTTCCAGAAAGTAAACACACTGTTAAGACTGATCAGGAAAATGTGTAATTACTGTATTCCTGCAGAAATTGATCTCTGGCAATCGAATACCAAAATGTCCTATACATTAGAGTAGGCTGAAGAAAAATTGAAATTCGGCAGAATGAATTATAATAACGAAAATGTCAGAAGAATATATTTTATTTTTCAAAACTAAATATCTTAATGGAACGGACTGGTGATTGGAAATTCTCAAATTTTGGCATTTCAGCTTTATGCATGATGTTGTCTGAAATCTGTCCTGAAAATTTTGAATAAGTCCAATTTGTGTCAAACATGAAAGATGTCCCTAATACAACCACACAGACCGCCTTTTGTAAGCCTTTGTGAGGGAATAAGCATTTTAATTTATTGTTAATTCATTCATACAAGTTATAAAAAAAGAACTAGTGATGAATAATATTAATTTACTTTATTACATTAGTAATTATTTTGTAGTTTAGGTTATAGAATGTGCTTTAATTGCTATGCCCCTAAAAATGACCAACTGTATGAATAAGGTCTTAAAAGGTGTATTCTGTACTCGCATTCTTTGTTATTTTCAGGTCAGTGGACTCGATGGTGCTCAGCATATCAGTAACTTATTAAAGTCTCGAAATGTGGCACTGGAATATATATTGGATGAAGGACTTTTTGTACTCGACAAACTTATCTCTCAAATTGAAGGTCCTATAGCTTTGTAAGTTCAATGATTTGTTATCCATTTATTTATTTATTTATGTATGTGAAGTAATGTTCAGCAAACCACCTTCTGTTAACACACCTGTAATGAAATTTCAAATATGTAAATGTAAGATAAGTTTCTTTCATGGTTGACTAAATAAGGAATTTAAGTGAAGTATTTTCAGTGTCAAAGTAACCCAAAAATTTTTAGAAAGAGCAAAATTTTTTTTGCGAATTTATGTAACTGAGCCTGCAAAATTCAAAGAGCCCTAATAAACTCATCAATCCTTTGGAGATAGTTTTCATAGACTTTACAGTATAAAAGCATTAGAACAGCTTTAAAAATTGCTTTCCTTAAAATTGTCATAAAAAAATATCTTAATTTATTCATTAGACTTCCCTTGATTTCTGCCATATGTTTAGTTATTAAATTATTTATCTGATACTTTAAAATATTAGGATATCTGATACTTTAAAATATAATTTACATCACACCGTGATGTAAATTATTAATCTGGTGTAAAATTTTTCACAGATTTCATATTTTTAATTGATTTTTAGCGATTTTGATTTTACGAAAAGGAATTAATCCCAGTCAAAATATTTTTTATTTTGTGCTTTCATTCCCTGAAATTGAACAGGACAGGAAATGTAATCTGGTTTCTTTTTGTTTTTTAACGTGAAGGGCAGAAGATGTAATCTGTTTCACGTAACGTCATAATCTCTTGCAAAAATATAAAAGATATATTCATTTTGAAAATGATTTATTTGCTAATTTATATTTTTATTTATTATTTTCAATAATCATATTTTTAGGTATCGATTTAAAGTGAAATTTTCCGCAGATTTCAAATCCGTTGAAATTTGTACTCTAACTTTAACGGTCTAGGAGATAAACAAAAGAACTAAGTGAGTTCATTTAAAAGATTTATCAAGTGGCTGGAAAATCATTTCTCCGCGCAAAATCAAAGCAGAAACGAAAAAAATAATTTTCTGTAATAAATGGATATGGATAAGGAAACATGTTCTACAGGGTCTGTTTATGAGTTAACACAGGGAAATGTCACGGTAGGAAACACATTTTACCGAGTTTGTGTATTTGAGTTAACACAGGGAAATGTCATTGTCATATTCGAAACCCAAGCAGTGTCGGGTTATTCAGCTAGTTTTCAATAAAATGACTCATTTTTCAGTTTTTGTAAATGAACTATTTTGTGAAATTAAACTAATTCTTGGCTTTAAAATTTTTATAGTATTGGAATATCTGAAAAAGGAGCACTGGATGTTAAAATGACAGTTCATGGTACTCCTGGCCATTCTTCTGCTCCTCCTAAAGAAAGTGCCATTGTCATCTTAGCCAAAGCTCTTTCAAAGTGGGTACTTTTAAAAAGTCATTCCTATGATAATAGCACTTACTGGATTGACAAAATACTTGATAGTAGCAGCTGTCTGGATTTAAAAATTCCTTGTTGCAGCTCATGTTTCATTGTTATAAGAGGCTCCTATTTTATTAATACCATTCAGAAAAGTTGAATGTGAAAACATCTGAATCATAAATGATTTATACAATTATTATTTTAATTTCCCAACTCTTTAAAAATATTGTGTTATTTCAAATCCAAACATTTTAAAATCTTAATTTTTTAATGAAATAAGGAAGACTACTTTCCTCTCAAAACGAAATGTTGCAAACACATAGGATCAGCTGAAAGATGGTGTGAATATATACATTTTAAAAGCCCATTTTCGTGTCGACAGAATATGGAGTTTTCAAATTGTAAATATTTTACATCAATTAGTTTGATTTCAATGAGGGTCGGTAGTTCGTTGGTTGTTGAATTAATGTCACGCTGGAGCAAATACAATGTGCTATTGGCTATGATCCGGGATCAACCTGAAAGGAAACACCTCGTAATTTTGAATCATACTCAGATGACAAGGTCAACATCTGAGTTTCACCTCTCTTCAAACTTCCAAACGAAACGATTATGTTGACATTTAAGTCCACAGCAGATTTAACATGCAGCACCTTCCATGTACCCAATGGTGTTTGGTTTACTCTTCGAACTGGGTTACTCTTCCAACTGGGTTACCATGGTTTCTGAGAAGTAATGGACAGAAACCATCTGCTTTGATGTAGAATCGTCCAGACTTTCTGAGGCAAGAGATTTGACGGCAATGACATCAGTCTTATCTTCATTGTTTGTTATGTGTGTGAAATTAATTGTTTTATCTTTTTATTGACATTGATTGGCAGACAAGTATACAAAGAAATCGTTTTAGTAACTATAGCCCATAATACAGAGTCTTTAGACATTGAAAATCCATACAGCTGCTACTAGACGTTTTTCATCAATCCCGTTAGCCGCAATAATATTATAAAATGCATTTAACACCAAGTATTACCAAGTGGTTTCTATCCTGCTTTAGATTAGAAGGCGATGTATTTCCAAGCATGTTTGGTCGAGGACCTGAAAGAATAATGCTCGAGGAGCTTGCTCATTGTGTTTGTACAATTATTTAATCTTTACTTGCTATAAGTGAAAATACTTTAGACTGTAGCCGACATGTCTAATTTTGTATAATGTTCCTGATGAAATGTTGTTAGTTTAATTTTTTTTCATGTTATTTTTTGTTTCTATGTAAGGATTCTTAAACTTTTTTGTTGTTGCACTGTTGCATTAAAAAGTATTATAATAAATTCAAAATTTCAGTTTTTCAACCTAATAGGCAAAAGCTAGATGAGTTAAAATACTAAATTTGAACTTTCCAATTGTTTATTAGTTGACTATGAAATATTATGATTAATTTTTCTTGTTGAGGCTAATGAAAATAGGTCAAATTTCAATAGCAGCTAGGGATGAAAAAAAATTAGATGTTTGATTTTCTTAAAAAGGGTTCTAACAAAGTTGAAAGTTTTAAAGTGTAATACACTGAGCAGCCACTTTGTTGTGACCATCTGACAGTTTTATGCAAATGAGCTATTGCGTCACAGTGTTGTTGCTAGAGGGCTAGATAGCTATAGAAAGGGAATGCAGGACAAGTGAACCATCAATTGCACTGTGTTGCTTGCAAAGATATGGGCAAAAAACGATATATCATTGAGTTTGAATGCAAGATGATTGTAGGTACTCAGAGCATCAGAACCAGTATCAGCAAAAGGGCTGCACTTGTGAAGTGTTCGAGAGCAGCAGCTATTAATGTTTACAGAGAGTGGACTACCAAGCAGAAAACTGAGTCTCAACATCAGGCTTGTGGTTGTCACAGGACTGAATGCTCGATCTGAAAGGTGACTTGCCAGAGCTGTCCAGTCCAACAGAAGAGCAACAGTATGTCAAATAGCGGGGAATCTTAATAAAGGAGCAACTGCGAACGTCTGAACAAACTGTTTGCAGCACATTACACCTTATAGGTTATGGAAACCGACGACCTGTTTGAAAGCCTCTATTGTCTGCCTTGAACAAACGTCTCCAGTTTGCAAAAGACCACAAAGATTGGATAGTAGATGACTAGAAAAGGGTCATGTGGTCCGATGAATCGTATTTTCAAGTACACCATGCAGATGGCAGGGTGTGAATATGGAGAAAACAGCACGAAAGCATGTACCCCAATTGCAATGCCACAACACGTCAAGCTAGTGGAGGCAATATTATGGTTTGTGGGATATTCTCTTGGCATTGTATGGGTCCTTTGATTCCTGTGAAACAACGTCTGAATGCCCAAGGGTATTTAAGTGTTATCGCAGATCAAGCACATCCTGTTATGTTAATAGTGTACCACCATGCCAGGGGATGGATACTTTCAGCAGGACAATACTCCTTGCCATAAAGCTTGCATTGTCCTCAGATGGTTCGAAGAGCATGATGGAGAATTTACCTTGCTTCGTAGGGCTTGCACAATCACCAGATCTCAATCCAATTGAGAATTTGTGGGATGAGATCAAACAGGGCATCAGGATCCAGTAGCATCAAATCTTTCAGAATTGGAGAGTGCAGTTCATAGGGTTTGGTCTCAAATTCCTCATACCACCTACTAACATCTCAGAATCTATGCAAAGAAGAATTCGTGCAATATTAAGGGCAAAAGGTGATACAAAATTGTATTGAGGGGGTGGTCATAATAATTTGGCCACTCAGTGTGTTTAATAAAATTGTCATTAGACTTTCATGTAGAGTGATCTATTTTTAAATTTCAAATTAGGATTCTGATTTCATTGAAAGGCTTTGGTTATATGTTTTGTTTTTATAGGCCCCTTTCCCTATAAAAGTGGCTTTAGGAAATATGTGGCTTTTCAAGCCTGTGATTCCATTGTAAGTATAAAAAAGTCTTTGCAAATTCTTGGTTTTACATTGTATGATGCTTATTTTTATTAATACGAATCTAAGTGTTCCTGGTGTTTTATTTCTTTTTGTCAACATGAGCAGTGCAACCTTGAAACGTCCTAGTGATCTTTCCTCTATTCATTTTAATTTTTATGTTAATCATAATTGAGTGCACAGTCCATACTGTGCATTTCAAGCTTAAAAATGGTTGAGTGGAATTTTTCCATGCCAATTGTACAAGCAGAGTTCGACATTGTGTGCGTGATTTAGGGATTATACGATGACTTAAAGTTAACTATCGAAACCAGCTAGAGAAAAAATGTCTTCTGAATATAGAATCTGGAGACAAGAGAAAGTTGATAAATGCTGTAGAAGTTCTTCATAATGATTTCCTGACCATGAGAGAGAGAGAGAGAGAGAGAGCTGGGAGGAAATGTATATCAAGTTCCTTTGTAAAAGGCAGTTTTCTGGATGTCAGACATGATAAATTTGAAAGCAAGGAGAGAGAAAATAAAGATTCTAATGAAAGGGAAGAGTTCTTTACTACCTCGGATATAGAGTTCAAGGATTATATAGCTTGTGATACGAACGTTTTGACATCAGAGATTCCAAATCTAAATGCTTTGTTAGACTCAGAAACAGATAGTTAAAATGAAGATGATGAAAGAGATAGTAATAGTTTTATGGTATAGTGATAGAAAATATAGTAAAATAATTTCTCTCAAGTAGAGAAGGACAAGAAAAATAATTTACAAAAACTCATCAGTGGAGAATGCTGCAAATGATTTAGCTAGTAAAAGCAAAACGAAAACCAAAATAACATTTCTTTTAACAATAAACTATTATAATGGAATAAATAAAAGGTATGTTATCTAAATTAGTCTTTATTTCATGCTCTATGTTTTGTTTTTCTCCTACCCCGATTTAACGTTTTCCCGCATATAACATTATTTCTTTACGGTCACTTGAAATACGTTAAATCTGGGTTTTACTGTATTTATATATTGAGTAGTTCTTATTTTATATTTTTCAACCTTTAAGATTAAAGAACTTGCATGAACTCGATTTTGTGCTATTGGAATTGTGTTGTTTAGATTACTTCCTAAAGTTTTAATTACTATAGTAAAAGAGAGAATTGGTGTCTCCCGGATGCATATTACCAACCTTTATTGAAGTAGAAGACATGGGGAAATTTTAAGCCCGCTGATTCGTTGGTTTCATTTGTAAGTTTGCTGATTTGTTGGTTTCTCACCCCATGATCTATGACGTCACTTACTCGTAGTGCACCACTGCGCATGCATGAGAAGTATCAGTAGTTATTTGCAGTGGCGTCTAGTGCTTAGTCCGTTACATCATGATTCATCAGTGGAGATTTTATTAATGATTCGCAATTAAAACTGTTCTGAGCACCTTATACAATAGACAATGCACATTTTCAAGATTACAATTAACTTTCTTTTTATTCGAAAACATGGGTATGTTTATACAATTCTGTACCTCAGAGTAATCGTATATGCAAATTTTTCTATTGTAGGGTTTTCATTGTAATTGGCATTAAAACAATTGTAAGTGAGCAACCATTCATTTGAATTTAAAGCATCTATCTTTCTTATAGTAAAGAAAGAACCTTTTAAAATGACTGGTCTAAAAACTGTGATATTTCGAAATGTCTCGCGATAGTTTACCCCTGAGGCACAGAATTATAATTACATTTCACAGTTCATAGGCATTTGAATATTTTGGTTTACGACAAATGCATCCATTCCTCGTGACAGTTATATTAGAATTATTACTATAGACATTGTTTTGTTGGGTATATCATCATGTTGTCAGGCCTATGTCCGAAATCACTAAAATCATTGTATTCAATAAAATTGACAATATTTTGTAATGTGTTTTCTCTTTCTTTTGAATATTTTTTCATGTTGATTTTTAGCTATGCAATAGCCAGAGTTTCAATTTTGTGATATTATTTGGGCAAGTGTTTATTTGCATTGACATGGGCTCAATTTATGGGATGTTGGAACGTGCAATTGCGAAAACCCGGTTTGATGAACTAATGTAGTTTTGGTTCTGTGTTTATCGATTGCGTAGCATTCTCTGTCGAAAGTTGCAACTTGTTCGACTGAAAATAGAATACTAAGAAAAAGGAAAGCAACAGCTTCAGATGATTACCCAGTGTCAGTTCAACGGTTGGTGTTATGAACTATAATTGTGATCGAAACAATTTTTTTGCGTTTTAATTCCAGTGTAGATTTTACATGCGCATTTTAAAAATAGTCCATTTTAGAACTTTAAAGGACACTTGAGTCGTTGATCAGGGGAGTTTTTTGTTATTACTGGGAATGTGCTGTATGGATTCGTTTTTTATGTTACAGAGGTTTTGCTATGTGGGTTTTAAGATAGGTAGTTTTAACATTGTCTTTTTTCGGTATTTCGCTGAGGGTGGCAGATCAGAGGGGGTGTTGATGTTATTACTGTTTGTAGATCTTTAGATTTGGCTTGCGTAGGTGATGAATTTCTTCGCAAAGAGTTTATGGGATGTGTGAACTTTGGTAACTTGAAACTTTTGTTCATATTGCTAAAAGTTAAAATGATGGAAGCTTTAAAGTATAATTTCTTTTTATTTTTAACGTAAAAACTATAAAAGTTCTAAAATTGAAGAAAATCTACCAAAAAGAAAAAAAAGGTTTTACAGAATTGAAACTTTTTGTTTACACTTAAAGACCGAGCTTTAAAAGGCCTGCCCCTGTAACTTGCCTTTTTATGTGTTTTCATATTTTGTGTAGGAAATATGTATTAAAGTATTTTTATATTCAAGCATTTTATAGGCACTACTTTTTAGCTTTGAAAAATCTGCGTTCAGTGTTGAACTCCCATGTTTCCATTTGTTTTGCAAATAGTTATTCTTTCTGCAAAAGATGTTGATTAGATTAGTAAAAAAGTGTATTTTTTTTAAACTAAAAATTTATGGTTGAAAATAGTCTCATGAAAATGTGAATTTGTAATACTAATTTTGATTTTAATAGATTTATGAGGAGTCAAATAATGAGTGCTGTATTAAGGACTACTACAGCAGTCACTTTGGTATCAGGGGGTACTAAGGTAAATATTACAACTTATAATCAGTTTTTATCTTTAACAGGGTATCTACTGGTCCCGAATTTCCTGAAAATATGCAGAAAACCGAAAACTGGTCCCGAAAAAATCCCTAAATCATAAATTTTGTCCTGAAAATTTATCAAATTTTTTTTAAAGCGAAAACAAAAAGGTGGCAGCAGATGAAATTAAACAAATGAAAAAAAGGAAATTGTAAATAATGCAAACTGCAAATGATGAAATTGGACAATTCGACAAAGAAATTATGCAAACTGAAAAGAAAATGAAAATGGTGTAACTCCCTATAATCCAACCACATTCGGAGACAGTTTTTTTAAACACACAAATTGAAATATAATTTTTTTGCCAACTTCATTTGATGCATAAAACATAAAAATAAAAAATTTACATTACAAAATGTTTTTAAAGTAATAGTTGATTTTTTCCTTCAATTTTTATTAAAATTTCAAGTATTCAGAAAACAAAAATAATGAATGTAATATAGAGTATTTGTTTAATGTTCATCTACTTTGACATGATTTTTTGTCTTTATTTTTAAAATTTTATTTAGAAAACAGCTTATTAAAGCTGAAATTTGATACTAAAGTCCTTTTTTTCTCGATATTAGACTAAACAATACAAAAAGTGTGATTTTAAAGTATAATTGCATCTAACTGACCCACATAATCATGTAAAATCAGATCATGCATCTATTTTAGAAAGTCCTTAAAATGTCCCGAAAAAGTCCCTAAATAGACCAACAGAAATTTAATAGACACCCTGTCACAATTAAAAAAAAATTTTTATCTGCAACTAAGACAATTTAATTCTGTTTTTAGCTAAATGTTTTACCAAGTTCAGCTTCAGCATCTGCCAACCTCAGAGTACATCCAGCTCAAACTATTCCAGAGGTCAGTTTTGGTTACATGATTTTTCATGCAACATGTTTATTTGCTAAAATTATTAGTGTGTATTTATGTTGCAATTTTTAAGAAAGGTTTTTCTATTACTTGAATCAATAATTTTGTCCGACTTCTTGCAATCAGTTTAAAAGTAAATTGCTAGAATTACTGATTGTACAGTTTTAAATATTTACTGAATTTTTAATTTAATTATCAAGTCTGTTCCTTGCATTATAGTGACAGTATTAATACACTGGCAGAAAATAAAATCTCAGCACCAAGAAGAAATTAGTTTAGGAGGAATGAAATTTGGGCAAACATTTATCTAGGTAACATATTTATTTGATTAAAGTTTCAAGGTCACAGTATGCATGAGAAGAGCCGTTTCAAATGTGAAATGTTAGTACATTAATAACCACTCTAGTCACTACAATTTTGAATGCTAGCATGAAAATGGGCATGCATTTTGCCGTATATCATTTTGTGGGATGGTGTTCCTTGCCTGTTGCACTTAGTCAGTCAAATCAGCAATGGTCAGTGCTGGATTTGTCATCCAATAATGTCCCATACGTGCTCAATGAGAGAAAGATCTGGTGATCTCGCAGGCCAAGGCAACATGTTGACACTCTTAATACTTGTTGGGTGACAGCAGCAGTATATGGATGAGTATTATCCTGATGACAAACTCCCCTTTGAATACTGTTCATGAATGGCAACACAACCAGTTCAATCACAAGTCTGACATACAAATTTGCTGTCAAGCTGCTTGGGATAAAGATGATAGTTGTCCTGCTGTCATAGGAAATTGCTCCCTAGACCATAAATCCTGTTGTAGGTCCAGTGTGTCTATGCCACAACTTTTTTCCAAAGGATCACCTGGCCTAACCAACATACGGCCATCACTGACATCAAGACAGAAACTTCTCTCATTGGAGAACATAACAGATCTACACTCCACCCTCCAATGAGCTCTATCCTGACACCACTGAAGTCATAAATGGCAGTGATTTGGAGAGTTAGTGACATGAACGCTACAGGGCATCTAGCTCGAAGCTGTTTCTCAAGTAATCGATTTATTACAGTTCGCTGTGTCACTCTGATGCCAACAGAAGCTCGAATTTCTGCTGAAAATTCAGTACGATGCGCCACAGCCATGTGGCAAATACAATGGTCTTCCCTCTCAGTACTTGCCTGTGTGCGGCCAAACCTGGGTCTTGAGACAGTACCTTCCTGTTACCCCTGCTGCCAACATTCATGCACAGTGGATACATCCCTGCCAAGTCTTCCTGCAATATTGTGAAAAGAAAATCCACCTCCTCGTAGCCCTATTACATTGCCTTGTTCTAACTTAGTAAGCCGCTGATACTGCCTTCTTAAAGGCATCCTGAGTCAAATGTAGCTCACATCACCCAATCCAGACGATAAATGGCACTCACACAATTTACATAAAATATTTAAAGCAAACGTGATTTGCATGTTTATAGTGGCGCTACTAACGGCACTCTTATTCATCTAGCACGAAATTTGAATAGGTGTCATCTTTCAGGTGTGCAAACACGCCTCCCAAATTTCATTTATCTAGCACAACTCCTTCTGGGTGTTGGGATTTTATTTTCCGCCAGTGTATATTAAAGTCACTAATTGAGAGATGTTGAAAACTTTATAAGTACTAATAAAATATTAAGTTCTTATGAATATATGCCTGTATGAAAGGAAAATGTTTCCTAAAATTTCATTTATGTCTACATTGTAATAGATCCATTCCAAAACTGAATTATAATTGCTTCCAATTACATTGGATTATTGGATGAATTTGAGCTTGTGAATTTGATAAAAATCCCTAAATTATGTAGGACATAGAATTTGAATCTCACATATTCAGTATTTTGCTTAATATAGAAAAAAAAACTGATTAAAACACACAATGGTTTTGAATACTGTTAAATCTCTATATATTGCAAAGGGCGCTGTGTGAGCACGGGGAGTGTTGTCTCCCACAATCTGTAGAGGGCGCTGTGTGAGCGCATGGGTGTCATTGAGGCTTGAGACGAGGAGAGAGGTACTCTCCTAGAGCCTAAGAAAATGCGGCTTCCTTAGCCCTAATTTGTACTAGGCTTCCTTAGCCTAGATGACAGTGGTCGATCCACGACGTTGTTAAGTTTATTATAAATAAAGGTTGTTTTTATTACAACTATTTGCTTACATTCTAATACAGTCCACTAAAAAGTCATCGGACCAATTCAAATACTGAATACAATAAGTTTAAATTTTAAGCTAGGATACAAAGTATTGGTTTCTAAAGTGGGGCTTGGATGTTCTGGAGTTCAGAGAAACTATGTAATATTTCTCTTCAGAATAGAGAAATTTCAAGAAATATTCTGTTTTTTTTTTCCTAATTTCAAATTGGTTAGAACTAAGGTTTTAACAAAACCATCTGACTATTGGTAAATCTGGAATGACTATCCTGAACTCATAAGAAAGTTTTGAAGTGTTTAACTGTGTTTCCTACAACTTGTGTGAATACTAATTTGTTAATAAATAAATTTGAAGTTGAGAGTGACTTAATATTGAAATTATCAGACATTTAACCAAAGATTGATCAGATAATTGCTAGAGAGCAGCTTCATGCTCACATTAAAGTTTTTTAATGTTTTTTAAGTTATATTTCTAGAAGTTAAGAGCCGTATAGTTTTAACACTTCAAGCATCACAAGATTTCTGAGTATTGTGGTCTTGCATTTACCTCAGAACATACACAGAGAATCCATAGAAACTACGGATTCTCTGTAGTTTCCATGGATTCTCCATAGTTTCTATGGAAGTGAATCTGGTTCTACATATTGTGGAATTGGATTTTTTTTCTACGCAAAAATTCAATTATATTTATTTTTTACAACACATCAATTTTTATTTCAATTTATGCAGTATAGTCTCAAATCTGAAATTTTCCAAACCTCGAGGATTGCAAATTTTGGATCAAAATGCAGTCGAAAAATTTGCACCATGTGTTTACTCTGTAATCATAAGAAAGAGAAAAAATAATGAACCTGACTTTGTATACATCTATGACCTAATCCCAATAATTTAACTGGACGTACAACACCACAGTGTATGTTCCTGTCCCCCCCCCTAGTTTCTGTTTTAAGAAACCAGTTGGGGGACTTTTTTGTTTAAAATTTGATTTTCAAGTTTTTAACTGTCTTTAAATATAAATTGTTCTTTAAGTAAACAAATTTAATTAAACTTATTCCTTAATATATATTTCATTATGTTAGCATGTTTTTAATTGGCAGATGTTTCAATTAATAATGCTTGCTAAGGGCTGAAAAATTAAGTTGAATTAGGTGACTGATCTTGCCTTTCATAGAATTATATTTTTTAATTACAAAATTATTTTTTTGCAGTTTATTTATTTTTGTATTTTGTATTATTATTATTATTTTGGTAAATGAGAGAGAGAGTGTTTAAATTTTTAATTATTAAATGTTTTTTATGAATAAGAATTTCAAATTTTAGTAATGTGATATAATTCTTTCATATTCATTTATTGGTTTCATATATGTGTTTTCATGTATGATATACTTTACTGTAACTATAAATAATATAATGTGTTGCACATATATTTCAAATTTGTAATTAAATATTTGATTTAATGATATATGCGTGTTGTGTAAGCCAATTTGTTAAATTTTTACTTGACTACTGAACAATTCTTAAAAATTCTGATTTTTCCCTTTGGTACTACTGTGAAAACTTCCATCACAGGTTGGCATCTCTGCATACATAATGATTATATGATTACCAAAGGTAACAATTTGCATTTTGGAGATTTTCTACAAACTCCATTTTTTTGTCGCCATTTCATGTTTTAGACTATAACAAGGCCATGAATCACCTTGATTCATAGTGGAAATGCAGATTTTCATGAGAAAATAACCTTTGAGTCGTAACTCAATTTTCCTCAAAGCATCAAGACTTTGAATGTCATGTCAATTTTGCAGATTGATGTCTTTGGCATGGTGGTAACAGTATAATTGCTGGTTGAGAGAATGCTAAAGAATATTTTTAAGAACTAAGAAGAATTTGAGTAGTTATTAGATTTTTTTTCATACTGAACAATTTCAGACCTAAATTACTTTATACTACAATACAATTTTTTCTTTCAAATGTTGAATTTTAATCTTTCAGGCCTTGGATTATTTGAAAAGTGTGATAAATGACAAAAGAGTGGAACTTGAAGTTATTACCCAGACACCACCACATCCTGTATCACCGATCGATACATTTGGTTACTTGACAATCAAAAAAAGTGTTCAGCAGATATATAATGACAGCTGTGTTGTTCCAAGTTAGTATTGTTTTATTTTAAATTTATGTGTGTTGCATATCATTGAATTTAAATATTTTACTGCAAATGGAAGTTTTAATTACTAAATTTTCCTTCTCCTGTCTCTTATTGATCGACAGTGATTTCAATTGCATGTAGTTAAAAGACCATATTTCCTTGAAACAAAAATGGGACAGGTGTTATGTAATACTCTGTATTTGTGAAAAAGTGAGCCGATAAAAAAGGCTTTTTTTTCACAAACATATTTAACTTACAATTGTTTGTCACTCACAGAACTCAAACCAAAATTTAGTTAATGGGAATTTTACTTCATGATTGTATGATGAATATTTCTTGGATGAAGTTTTCTCATGTACCAAATTTGGATCTTTCAACGCTTTGTTATAAAATTTTGCACTCTTTGATGCAATTTTGTCTTACAACTAACATACAGCCCTTGTCTAAATAGTTAAGCACCCTTTGAGTTGCTCCTGTATGAAATACCTACCTTAATGCTTAATCTTGATTTCTCCTTTGATTACATTCTGCTCATAACAAAATATTCTCTAATAGTCTGAATCAGTAATTTCTATAAGAATGTACAGATGTGCATTCTGGATGGTAAAATGTTTCAAAGTATCATAAATTTGTTTTAAGAGGTCCAGTGCACAATAATCTTCCGCAATTTCGATTATATTTTTATAAATTTAAATAAATATTTATACAATTCTGTTTAAAATGATACTTTATTTATGGAGATATGTTGAGTAGAAGTATTTTAAATAATATTTTGAAAAATACCTGTATAGTTTGAAGTAGGGTTAATTTCATGCTTCAAACTTCAGTATATCAAAATGAGTATTTGTTCCATAAAAGGAACATTTTTTCAAAGCCTATTCAAGCAAATATAAAAAAATCGGTTTACAAGTTTAACATGCGGTATAACATATTTTAACACAGGCATTTTTTTTCTATCTGCTCAGAAAAGTTCATTTTGATTGTTCAAAGGATGAAAATAGGCCATTTTTCAAAAAAGAAAAACATGAATTGAAAACAAATCTCAAAATTCGAAATTTTAAGTTTTTTTTTTTAATTCCAGTGTTAAAGTATGTAAATATGTCTTCATAACCTGTATAAAAAAATTCAAATCAATACAGATAAAAGATACTGATAAAATGTTCCTTAAAATTTGACCATTTTAACATTACGGAGATAGGACTGCACTGGTTCCCTTAAAAAGATTATAAAAAAGTTTATTTGGAGCAAGAAAGGTAGGTATTACTGTTAATTTTTGTAAATCAATCAAGACCATACCTATTTGTCTGATCAACGAACAATGTGCAGCAGAAGTTTAGTAATTAGGTTATATGGTTTTCATGAGATGAAAAAGGCTGAAAATTGTTTGCCTAATTGAATAGAATTCATAGAGCATGGTATTTCTCCTGATGTTTCTAAAAGAGCCCCTTGCAAAGATTCACCTTTCAGACTCTGGAAAGTTAAAGGATCATGTCTTAGAAAGAGAAAGGATCCACTGGCATCAAAAGAAATCCCATCTACACTTGACTCATGTAGGTTGTTGTTATGAATAAAATGCATTGAACACATGCTATTTATCCTAATGTTTCTAAAAGAGGTCCTTGCAAAGATTCACCTTTCATACTGCCAGGAAAGCTAAAGGATCATGTCTTAGAAAGAAAGGATCCACAGGCATAAGAAGAAATCCCATCTGCACATGACTGTATGTAGGTGGTTGTTGTACAGCCAACAAAAATCGATTTTTTTTTTAAATTTGTTTCCAATGGCTGATTTACAATTGTAATACAAGAGAAAAATCAAATATTAATTAAGAGAAAAAATAAGCACAATAAGACAATATCAATAAAAAACGAAAAATAATATAACACTTAGAAAAACAATGAAAACAAACAGAAAAACAAAAAAATATATTTGAATTTTTTTTTTTTAAACTGACATAAGAATACTAAGTTTCATTGATTACAAATAAAATTACTGAAGTTCTTTTGATTAATGTATTTAAATACTCAATTTGGGGAAAATGGTTAGTGAAATGTGTTAGCTTTTGTTTTTATGTAACATGCCTATTTCTGTTTCAGCAACTCTAATTGCAAACACAGACACCAGGTGGTACCTCGATCTCACCAAATCCATCTATCGCTTCAGTCTTGTGCGCATGTTACCTTCAGAAGTCAGTCGATTTCACGGTGACAATGAAAAGATATCTGTCAGTAACTATGTTGATTTGGTTAATTTCTTCTTGCACTTGATGAAAAATTCTGACGTCCACCATGCACCAACTAAACATACTCATGAAGATCTATGAAAATATTTGGTGGTTAAATAAAATATATTTAATGGGGATTTTCTTTTATTAAAATTCTTATTTGTTTGGATTATTCCTGTTGAAACTCTGCAATATAATAATTTAAAACTTTGTGCATTTATTATTACAGGTAGTCAAGAAATTAAATCATTTTCATGAACAATCACACCTGTTAACCCTCCTTGATCTTGATACCGCACTAGTTCATTTTCACTGGCTGGTATATCTCCTCTCCAGGTGATTTTAAACAAAAAAATTTTAAGTATTATACGTATGAGCTATTATTTGACAAACCATAAAAAGGTTTATAAAAATACTCGAGGAAATGATGATACAAGTCCCAAATCATCGATTTAGATAACACAATTAAGAGTTTTTTACTATGAAAATGTAACATCTTTTTTCTGGTTCATCAAATGTTAAAAGGATGTTTGATTGACATGCGAAGCAATCTCAAGTCGATTAATTCAATAACTTTATAGGTATCATGCCAAATACAAAAACTTTCAGAGAAAAAAAACCCGTTTAAATTCAACCTGTTAATAGCGTATAACGGGGCCAATTTTGACATATTAGGCACATATAATCATAAGACTTTAAAAATTAAATTGTTTAACTAAATCAAACAAATTTTTTCACTCAATGACAGAAAATTCCCTTTAAATGTTCTTATTAGTACAGTCAATTGAATATTTTTGATATAATTTTTTGTTGTGTTTGAAATCTTTATTTTAAAATAATATTTTTGACACTTGTCTTGTATGGGCCCAACTACATTAATGCATTATGACATACACTACATTAATTTTTGCTGCTATATTTATACTATTTAAAGAATTATCTTTGTTTAGATTATTTTTGAAATTTGATAAATGCTTGTATTTGGAAGAAATATTTTATACTTCATTTATTCCATTACAAAAAGGGAAATTAATTTGTTTTTGTGTTTGAAATTGTTATTAAATTTGAGGTGTCTCTTAATTTTATATAAGATTTTGTTTATTCTTAAAATTTATTCTTATAAATGCATTGCAGTAGCAGTAAACATAACTTGAATTATGAGACATTTATTTTCTTTCTAAAAGTGAAAGATTGTTGAGATTTTGAATTTATGTATAATTAGTGAGAATTAACAGTAATATATCTCAATTGTTGCCATGTTTAAAATTGATGTAATGGTTGTCATATTTAGGTATCTAAGGAATTTCTATCACTTGTGTACATGGTCTCCTTAAGATTTGTTTTAGTATCAAAACATGTAAATAAATTGATTTAATTGACTATTGCCATCAAGTATTAAGATTAAAGATGCAAGTCCCTGCTGTGCTCTAAATCTTATAATATTTCCTGGTTTTCAATCAGATTTCTATAGCAATTCATGACTTTTGGTAGGTCAGTATGTGATAAAATGACCTTATTACTTTGAACATTCTCAAAATTAAGAAAGAATATATGTTATTATTAAAGCTTATAGAAAAACTGTTTGATTATAAATAGTAAGATACAAAGGCTTGGGTTAAGAATTTGTACTTAGTTATATAAGTAGTATAGTAAAGAATAATTCGGTATATACTTGGGTATATATATTGTCCATTTTGCAAGTTTTTGGTAACAGATGAGCCAATAATTTTTATTTCTTTAATTTTTTTATTACAAAGTACAAAAAACTATTTTCCAAAATTGCTCATAACAATTAATAAACTCAGATTTGGGAGCATAATGTTTTTCATTCAATTTATTGACAAGAATTTTAAATATTTTACATTGATTTTTATTAACCACTAGCTACTGCGTGTGGCCAGAACGGCATTGCCCTTGACAGTTCTTTTAGTGGGGTCAGGTATGACTACTGCTCACTAACATCCGGCAATTGCTAAGAATTATAACTGGGAATATTCCCAAATGAGATATTTCCCTTCGCAAACCAAATGGGAAATCGTAGCCTATTGGATAACAGCCATCTGCCAAATGCGGCCAACTTCGAATTGCGAAGAGATCCAATCGGCGTGACGTCGCAATCTCTTTCGAAAATATAAATATTTAATTGAAAAATTATTTATTAAAAGAAAATCAAATGTATAAGACACTTGAGACACAAGTTGTAATAATTTAAAAGACAGAAGTAGTGGTAGTGATTTGAATACTAAATATCTAGTTTGTAAATTTGTTGTCTATTACATGTTATTCAGATCCGTAATTTATTTTTGATTCTTCTGTACATTATTACAATTATTTATAAATGTAAGACTAATTAAAATAATTATTACATGTGTAATTTTATTTGTATATATATTCAGTTATTTTGTTACGTCAATGATTATTCATTTTATGCTCAACTTTTTATCAACCACATTGTTACTGTTTTGAAATGTTTGTTTGAATTGAATAAATATTTAATTCATATAAAATTGCATTTGTAGCTGTTGTGTATATCTCTGACAAAGAGTCATAAAAATAAAGCTGAGGGTGCCTCTCGGTGGTCTTATAAGGAATACAGCTTCTGACTTAACAAAACGTGTTTGAGGTGTTATCAAAAACGCTGTTTTGTAATCACAGATAATCAGTGTTTCTCTGTTAAAATCGGACCTTGCTTTTCCAATTTTAAGGTAATGGTAATTTTAGTTAACGTCGTACTAGAGCAACACAACGGGCTATTAACGACGGTCTGGGTTCAGTTCCTTAAGGGAAAGAACCGAGGACAACACCTCGTAATTTTGAACCACGGTTAGATGACGAAACAACACCTGAGCTGGCACCCCATTCTCCAAACTTCCACACCAACCCAACGTAAAGACTTTCGGCCACGACCGATTTAAGGTGCACCAGCCGCCACTACACCATACGCTTACAAATATCGATGCACTGGATGACCCGGATTCGAAACGAGAACCTTCCGATCGAGAGGCTAACACCTTATAGGAACTGGAGGGTTTCGAGTTCGAATCCAACCCAAAACCCTTGTGTACAAAGGGACCTTGTGCACGTTAAATCTGTCGTGGCCTCTAATGTCATCTCGTTGGCGTGGTATGGAAGTTTGTATGAGGGTGCCAACTCGGGTGATGACCTCGTCATCTGACCGTGGTTCTTTATGTGATGGTTTTTCTTATGAAGTTACGTTGCATCCTCGTATCTTTTGAATTTGATCCCAGACCATTGCCAATAGCCTGCTGTGTTGCTCCAGGGAGACGTTAATTAAAATACTTACCATATATTAAAATCAATATTAAATGTTTTGAACATTGAACACACTTGTTACTTTGGTCGCGTTCGTAAACGCTAAATCACACCTGTTGTATGAGTTATTCGAACGGATCGTTCAGAAAGTCTCAGTTATACTAGTGTGAAAACCAGCCGTTTCATGAGTCTCTGGAAAAGAGAAAAACATTGAAATGATGGTAAGATATGGTACACGCTGCACAACGGGCTATTGATGATGATCTGGTATAAAACCCCGAAGGGAAAAGAACTGAGGATAACACCACATAATTTTGAACCAAGGTCAGATGACGAGGCACCACATGAGCTGGCACCCCACTCTCCAAACTTCCACCCAACGTGAGATTGTTCGAAATGAACCGTGAGTGCTATGTTTCAGCAGATGGATTTTACGCTGGTTTGAAATCCGTTGAAATTTTCACTCTATCTTCAAAGATCGCAAAGATAGAAACTTGAATTAGGGAAATAAAAAACATAATTTAATCTATTTCAGCGATTTATCTATCGCAGTGCGTGCCCCTTGTTGATTTTCCGCGACAGCGATTTTCAGGTCGCCGCGACTAGAAATCGCAAGTGGAGGCCTAGCCTAAATCTACTTTTAAGAATAGCCCGTTGTGTTGTTTCAGTTAGGAGTTAATTAAAAATACCAATACGTTATTTCAAGATTTCGAGACAACACCCCTGTACTTATAAAATGATAGGGTCGCTGTGACTTAGTGAGTTTGTCCACTACCCTAGTAACCAGTGAGTTGGCAGTGTTGGTTTGATTGTGATTAGCTGATTTTGAATGACTACCAACTAGGCTTAATATGGCCTTGCGCCATTACACGAAATAACCAACTCTCAAACACATTAGTTTAAATTTATTTCTTGTTTTTAAAATACATAGTAGGGTCTCAAAACGTCGCAGTCCGGGCCATGTGGTCCCATACCGTGGTTCCCTGTTTCTGTTTTTGGACCTATATACTTGAAGATGGGAAAGTTCTTGCTATAAAGTGGCCATGGAATGCTCGGTTTCCTATGCAAAAAAAGAAAGTACATTTTTACTAGAGTGGCTATATAATAAGAGTGGCGACAAGGGACCAAATTTGGCCCAATGCGCATGCGCGGCAGCCATTTTTCTACCAGAATCGTCTCAAAAAAGGTTGCTGGGCGAATTAATATATAGTTTCAAGGAGAACAAAAAGCATATGATTGTTATAATATGGATACATTCGGTATAAATGAATCATATAAACGCTCAATTACATGCGTAATTCATGAGATGGATTGCAGAAAGCGCTAAATTAGATTGCGGGAAACACCACGTTGTTCAAAAAAAAGCTATTTACTTAAAAAGTCTTCCAATTTATACTGACAAAACACTTAAATAATAATATATAAACATTCTTGAACACGAAATGAAACATGGATAAGCTATATTTTCTTTTTTATTTAATGTACACACGTTTCTCTCGAACACACAAAAAGTTTCCATGTTAAGTCTACGGGGGAGCGCTAGGAAAAAACTGCCTCGGGCGGTAGAAAAGGTCTCTAAGCCAATCAGAAAGTGTTTCCCGTATGTCGTCACTCTTATTATATAGGCACTCTAATTTTTACTATAGAGTTCACAAACTTAACACGTATTTAATCATGAACTATATCATAGTAGGGTTTTAGTTTAGAAGTTTCATCAGTTTAGACTATTGCCATATATCAATAGCAAATGTTCGCGTCGTATAAAATTGTTCTACAATTTAAAAAATTGAAATAATCTTGAAACTTTTTCAATATTTAGTGTCTAGTTTCATGTATTTGTTGTCGCGGTGTCCTAGGATCTTTCACTTTGTAATTGGTGGATAGGTAGTTGAATTAACGAAGCAATACAAGGTATTATTAGCGACGGTCCATGATCAATACCGAAATGGGATCAATATCCGACCTTTGGGATTGAATATACAGTCCTTTGTGTAACCTAAATTCAAGTTGCAAATATTATGGGTACATAATGAAAGCAATTACCTTATGGTTTAGCATTAGTGCCTCAATGTTCGGTTCAGTCGTTAAGTGGGTCCAATACCCAAAATCTTAAAAAAATGTTAATTTTTTTTTATTGCATTAAAAAATACTACAGATATTTCTGAATGAAATGACACGACAATTTTATTTCTGTCTTTTAAAGAGCCTGCGAAGTTTGGAATTTAGTAATTTGACATCTGCGCATCGGACGAGCCCATACAGAAGTGATTCGTGGTGTTTTTACAATCGCGCCATTTTTTAACAAAACAGCCAGAATCGCCCAAAGTGGGGTTTAAATTAATTGTTAAACTGATGCCAATATCATTGTTAAAAGGATGCCAATATTTCAAAGACTAGCTTCAGATTCTTTGTTGGAAAGATGTAGCAAAGGGAAAACTCGAAATCGGAACGAATCACTTCATAACGTGGTTTGAAGCCGTTGTCCTAAAAACTTAAATGCTTTAAAAGTTCGAAAACTTTTTCGCTTTGAAAAAACGAAAGTTCGAAAAATTCGAAAACTGGAAAGAAGCAGAAGGAGGGGGGATTTGATTCAGCTTTTCAAGTTTGTAAAACAAGGGGACACAGAGGGCTTAAATTTCAATAGGGATAACAGAACAAGGGGTCATGGGTATAAATTGAATAAGACACATTTTAATCGGGATTTTAGGAAAAACTACTATTTTAATAGGGTAATAGACAGTTGGAACGTGTTGCCAGAAAATATAGTTAATTCAATAGGAGTGTACGAATTTAAGATACAATTGGATAGTCAGTGGGAATTGGGGAATTCATAAACAAAGGACCAGCCTTGTTGGGCTCGAGCCTGTAGCTGGTCGTCAATATTTGTATTTGAGTCCAGATTGCTGCAACCAAAGTAATTATGAACTTCAACAATGGACTAACGTCTGGTGCAAAAGATGTGCTCGTATCTTGTAACTGCGAAAACTTCTCTAAAGTTGTCCAAACGAAAGGACTGCAGACGATTGAGGACACGCGAGAGGAAGTCGATTATTGCCGACAAAACCTACAGAAAAAAAGTTCAACTTGCCAAACTAAATTAAACGAAGCATTAAATGTAAGAAGCAAGGCACAATACCTTCCAGGAGGATTTTAAATAGAATTTAAGACCGTAAAAGTGGTTTTTACCAATTTAAAACTTTAACGACATTTTTCTCAGTGATGCTTTTTTCACAATTTTCTTACTTTAAATTGATATAAATGAAAAACTATTTGTCATAATTGTATGAAATATTCTGCACATGTTTACCAAATACATATCTTTAATTTATCTTCGGCAATTATGTATATGTATATTGTTTATACTTCTATAATTTTTTTAATGTTTTACGTTGTATTTTTTTTTTTGTAATTTTGGGGTTAAATATTTAAAAAAAATTTAATTCAATTTTAAAAATTTCCACGAAGACAATTTTTAATATGTATTGTTATAAGTAATTTAAAACAAAAACTATGCAATTTGACACAAAATTTGAAGATATATCAATTTTTAACGTAGTCAAAATTTTGCACTTTTTAAAATTTTATTAAAAAAATATTTTCTAAATTATAAATTAGTCAGTTTAATTACACAATATAATGTTGATCAACAAAAAAAAAATTCAAGACAATTCCTTAAAAATTAAAGATTTTAGAATTTTGGGTACTGGACACCTTAAGATTTGTCTTTCGACAGCTCAGTTTTAACAATAACTCGACTTCAAAAGACAACACGAGTAGAGGTAATTTGCTCTTTAATTTACTCTAATAAAATCTCGTTGAATACACTTATACACATTAAGAACTTCTCGCCGAATCAGCGGCTCTCAGATAGCTCTTATCTCTTTCACTTCTTGTGTTACACTGAGATGATTTTTATACCACCGCCAGAAGGCGCGACCAGGGGAAATTACTAAAAACTGTTGAAACCAAGACTTTTCCCGGAACAAAAATGAATGAATTATGTAATTTTGAAGCACGGTAAATCGACGAGGTCACACCTGAGCTGGCACCTCATTCTCCAAACTTCCACACCACGCCAACGTGACGCCACCATAGATTTAATATGCACCAGCCCCCGTGTACACGATGGTCTTCAGACGGATCTAGTCTCGAACTCACAACCCTGTGGTTGCTAATCCGTTAGTCTTCCAACTGGACTACCGTGGTCCCATATGCACCGCGATCTCATTTGTTAAAGACCCGCAACTTATGAAGAGTTCAGGTGGTTAAGGTCACTGTGCTATAAAGGTTTGTTTGAAAAACCCTTTTATTGCTGTTTGTGTACTGCATGTAAAAAATTAGTTTTGTAACCATTCGGGCGTCATGTGACGAACTCAGCTCGCAAGGCAGTATCGCTAGATTATGGCCGATTCAATGCCAGCACCCAGATGTCACTCGTATGTATGCATTCTGAAATGGATTGTATACTGAGATTAGTAATTCCCACTGCAGCGAGGAAAAAATTTATTTCTTCATCCTATTTCCCTGTCCATAGTATCTATCCATAAAACTTGAAAGTTTGCAGGGTAAAAAGGTGTGGTGTTGCTCTTTAATTAAGAATGTTTTGAGATCTACCATATTCAACAACCGCACTCGGGCAATAAATTGGTGAGTACATACTTTCAGTGTTATGGATGCAAATGTTCAGAAACATTTTTTCAGTGTTTTCAATGATTTTTTATATACTAGCCGGGCTGCGTCGGCTAGCGCTCGGCGGTGTGTAATAGTACTTTTTTAAAACTTTTTTACACACCGTAATTAAACATGTTTTGATTTGTATATTTTATTTATTTTTATGAAACAATTCTTCAAATCATTGCGTATTCAATCAAATATTTAAGGAAAGTTGGTCGAAATATACATATACCGCTACAAAATTACCCATGTCTAGTGATATTTTGCAGGAAATAGACATATCATTAAAATCTAACTCCTAAATAATATTTCTGCAATAGGTAATATACCGGAACACCATAATGCAAACAAAAATAAAATTCCAATCCTTGAAAGAAATGCAAAATTCTGAAAAAAAAAACAAAAAAAAAACCACGTAAGTATCTATTTAAACGTTTTGAATTTCGACTTCCTGAATATATTGTGAAATAGAATAATGCGACAAAAGACTTTTCAACGATATTGACAAAGACAATAATGATTTATTAACAAAAAGAACACATATTTATAACACTTGGGAATCCTCAAATACGTCCGCAATATCTCGCAGTCAACTCAAATACCCAAACACGGAATTCTAAATCAAATTAAAAAAGTAAACAATGATTCTGACGTGGCCAGATACCGGGTAGCAAAATTACGTTTAAATTACTTTTACATCAAAGAAAGAAATAAAAAGTCAGTTCAAACATAATTATTACAATTTAATTCCTTATTTTGCATAGAAATTGACCTCGGCTATTTGAAAAGAGCAAGAATTCAAAATATCTGGGTTATTTTATTTACGTTGATTGTTGCCATTCGACGATACACAAATAACCTCGATTTCGGGTCCACGTACGTTACTGTTTTATATATATAGATTGTTAGGAGATTTTCCTACTATGTGCGGTGGTATTTAAATACGTTTCCTCAGTCAGCTGTGAGAGCATTGAAATATGACCCCATTGTGGTAAAGAAAGGTGGTATATCTTATGTCCCATCACTCTAAAGCACCATTAGGCATAACATCCAATGAGAGAATATTTTTTTACCTTAGTCAGCCTTAATATACATAGAATATTTATATACCTTAGACCATGCCTCGAAATAGATTTTTAATATAGGTGCATCTTGTGCACCTAAGTTTTTAAATTAGGTGCACAGATTATATTTTAGGTTCACATTAAAAAAAACCTGTAATATAAGAGCATCAATGTAATGTAAACTACTTTATTAGTTGGATATGTTACTAGTAGATAGTAAATAAAAATATTTAAACATTTTTTTTTATCTGTGAAATTATTACTTACAAATATTCAGTCATCATCAGACATTGGAGGGCAATCAGAAACGTCTACGTTTTTGGCAGATCTTTACTCATAAGGTTTAGTGTCCATCCTTCTTTTTGTATTTTTAATGCATTGCAACACAGCATTTTCTGGATTAAAATTTTCGCATAGTGTGTATTTAGGAATTTTAACAACGTTCCTTTAGAGCGAGAGAGGTCGATACTTATATTTTGTTCAGGTATCAAAATAACATAAAATACGTTTCACCCATTTTTTTTAACGATAGGTGCACGAGGGAAAAAATTAGGTGCACAATTTTATTTTCATGTGCACCTGTGCACCCGGGTATTTCGAGCCCTGCCTTAGACAGCCTTAATATACCTTAGACTGCCTTTATATACATAGGATATCTATATACCTTAGACTGCCTTAATATACATAGAATATTTATAAGCCAAACCTTAACCATTCCAGGGAGGTGGGATGCAGACATTCCTTCGTTTCTGATAGGACTAAGATTGGCTTAATATGACCCTTACGCCACGAAACCTAACACGAATCAACCTAATAGTGTCATAATGTGGTTCCCTGGTTGTTAATTTTAATCTGAGATGTGGTTCCACGTCCAATAGTTTGTTCCTTTTTTTTCGACTTATTGTCTACAAATGCTGAAAAAGCAACCAGAATGATGTTAAAGTGCTCTCCTTATGTTTATTTTTCAAGAATCCGTCTGAAGCCAATTCCACCAATTTCTCTTCTTCCTCATGCGACAAATCTTCTGGCATGAATGTTGTGTTAATGTTAAACAGATATATTTTATCCATTCAATATTTTTAGTTAAATCAGGGAAATAGTTTTTCGAGCCCACTTGCAAACTCTCCAAATGCTGTGTTACGTATTTCAGAGTGTTTCAGCATTAATTTTAGTAGTCGAACTTGTTATAAACTCATGAAGAGAGGGAAACGAGTCTATTTCTCCATTACCAACTCTCTTTTGCCATAACTTTAGTTTTGCGATGGCAGCGTTCACTTTATCTTGAACGTGAAACAATGAAATTTCTTTGCCTTGTAACGTACCTTTATATGTGTAACGCATTCGGGCGCAATGTGCCTGAGAGATCAGAATGACGCTAACAGCTGTCCACGAAGCGCGCGAATACATAAAAGGATGGGTTCAAACATCCGGTAAAGATAAGAGACTACTAGAATAAGCAGATTTCCACCCCTGCTACAAGAGGAGTGGGGAACGGTTACGCCCGACGGAGGGTTAACGAAGTAAGTTGTTTTTGTAACGAAGTGTGGTATATTTCCGCCGTGTCACTCCGGACCATCTTAAGCCTCACAAGACTGTCTTGTCTTGACTCATGAGAACGTAAAATTAGGCGCAGCTAAGCACAGTACAGTGCAGTGCATATCCCCAACAAACTCCGGTGCAACGCGTACCACGAACAAACTCTTCCCGTACCCCTGGGGGTACGCGAACCACACTTTGGGAAACACTGGTATAGTGGATTCTCATACCATTTATCCATTCAAAAGATAGAACTTTTGAAAGTACACTGCTGGCCAGCGTAAATGCAACACCCTGAAGGAAGCATGCAAATAATATGAAATTTACAACATGCATTAGCGGAGGTGAGATATGCAAATGATTAGAATTTCAGTGCAGACGCACATCACCCGCGCCTGTGTCTCCACTTCAAAGCGCTATTTAAGGCTTGGAGATTTCGACGATTTCAAGTACGGCAATTGTGTTTTTTTTTTGTGGTTTAAAAAAAAAACGATCACAATTATGCCTCGTAGAAAACAGCGATCATCTTTTGATCAAGTATCCGAGTTCGATAGAGGAAGGATAGTGGCCTACCGAGATTGTGGATTATCTTTCAGGGAAATCGGTAGTCGTGTTGGACGAAACCAAACAACTGTAATGCGGATATGTGATCGTTGGATGCAGGAGGGTACGACGACGTGTTCGATCGCATCCACCTCAGTGCACGACTTCATGTGATGACAGGCATATTGTGCGTATGGCAGTGACGGATTGCTCAGCCACATCACGAACCATAGCACAGCACATTCAGTCTGTAACGCATCATCCAGTGTCTGCGCATATCATTCGACGCCGTTTACAGCAAAGTGGTCTGTCCGCAAGACGTCCATTGCTTCGTCTACCCTTGACGCAGAACCACAGACGTCTCCGCCGCCAATGGAGCGATGAAAGAAGGATGTGGACGGCAGAATGGAGTGAAATTGTCTTTACTGACGAGTCACGCTTCTGTCTGCAACACCCCGATGGTAGGATTCGAGTCTGGAGACACCGTGGAGAGAGGATGCTGAACAGCTGCGTTATGCACCGCCACACTGGTCCTGCATCGGGTATTATGGTATGAGGCGGTATTGGATATCACTCTCGCACTCCTCTAGTACGCATTGCCGGTACTTTAAACAGCCAGCGCTACATCTCCGAGGTGTTGGAGCCAGTTGTCCTTCTTTATCTTCAGGGCTTACACACAGCCATATTTCAACAGGATAATGCGCGACCACACGTGGCATGCATTGTCCAAGGGTTCTTCGTCAATCGCCAGATTGAATTGCTTCCCTGGCCAACTCGCTCTCCGGATCTTTCGCCGATAGAAAACACGTGGTCCATGGTTGCTCAACGTTTGACCCCGATTACATCCCAGCTGCCACACCAGATCAACTTTGGCAACGTGTGGAAGCTGCTTGGTCTGCTGTACCCCAAGAACACATCCAAAGTCTCTTTGAATCAATGCCGAGGCGTGTGGCCGCGGTGATCTCCAACAATGGCGGCTACTCTGGCTACTGATTTTGGCAGGAACCACACTTCACAGAAGTCTATAAATTTAATCATTTGATACTTGGTCAACATGTTATCTACAAAATACACTTTGTTGTGATATCTCTTGTCTTTCTTGGTGTTGCAATTTGGTTGGCCAGCAGTGTAGATTAACAGATAAAAACCTTAGTCAAATTAGTGATACAAAATGTAAAACTCCTGTATAACAACCAATGAAGATTAAAAACATGAAAATCAATGGCCATTTCGGTGGAACAAAGCATTCACCATCATTAGGACAGTACACCATCACCGACCACCGTCATTGGAACACAAGTCCGGTACCACCATCATCAGGAGACTTCAATTCCGAGCAGAGAGAGAATCAAGACACACTTCTGTTCTGAAGTTATTGATCTTTATTAGAGTCGTGTTTTGAAGGATTACATTTTTTACCTCCGTTTAAAAGTTTAAGAAGCTTCAAAAATTAGAAATATCGTTAAACCTACCCAAATTTGATAAAACTGGACCACATCTCGATCATCTGGTAGCTGATCTGGACCTCCTCTGGTTGGTATCGTCTCGGATTCAGAACCGGCTGTCCGAATACGAACTCCACTTCGCTGTAATGGGGTGCCCCAATCCACGGAGCCCAAGGCGTGGTACTCGACCTGTGCGTCCAGAAGTAAAAGTACACGTTTCCCTTTTCTGCATATTTCTCAGCGTAGTAGACGGTTGGACAGAGAAAGATCACGTCTCCGAAAGAAGTGAATATTTGTTGTCAAATTTCTTTGTGGGCATTTTCTTTTATTGTATCGTTCAGGTAGTGATTTATAACAACTTCTGGTTGTGGAAGGGACGAGAAAATTTTCCGCATCATGTCCTTCCCATCCTTTTTGTTGATTGGAGGGTCTTTTTCGCCGAAGAATCTAAAGGTATCTGCATAGTTTGTGGACAGCTGCGAAAGTTAATGAATTAATGGCATGCAAATGCAAATACTTTATTTTTTTACTTTCTAAGCAATTATGTGCAGTTCTAAAGCGAGATAAAGTTGGAACCTTTTAGGGGGGAATGAGGATTGCAGTTTCTCATGTTATGCGTACTGAAAAACGTACGCATAACAGTACTAAAAAACGAATGGAAAATGATAGAAACATTTTTATGCTTTTTTATGCAAATGGGTGGGGAACGTTAGCCCAGTTGGTAGTGCATTAGTAACTGAAATGTTGAGCACTCGAACCTTGATACAACCAAAGTCAGTTACGAACCTGAGAACCTACTGCACGATAAATCTGTTAGTCTTAAATGTCCTCGCTAGGGTGGTCACAAGGTATATGGGGAAATTTTTTTTTCGCCCAATCTCCCATGGCACCCCTCTAAAAGTTGCCAATAGGCTATAAACTGTAATTGGCAGAATTTCAGCTCAATCTGATAATATTAACCCGTGCCTCATTGAGGTTAAAGTTAAGAAAAACAGCGATTTTTAGCAAAAAATTGTAGTTTTTTGCTCCTTAAAATCGAAACCATTCGTCCTAGAAACCTGGTTCTTGTCTTATTTCATAAGAAATTTTATTGACTTGAAGTTTGAACTCATCCACTTTTTTTTACTGAAACTGATAGAATGGTATTTAGCATTTTTCAGTTAAGGTCTTAGTGGATATCGTCAAAAGTGAATTTTCATTGCAAAGCCCTAAAAGCATTACAATATTCAATTACATCTGCTTTCCAGATTTTGCTTTTGTATTTTTCATTTGGTACATTGGCTTTTGTTAGAGGTATTTTCAAAAATAAATCTAACAGCATTCAAATTGAAAATGAAGGAATTAGTGGTAAAGAAGAGGAAGCAAAGAGTAAAAATTACAACAAATAGTGTTCAAATCTATTTTATTAATTATATAGTTGAATTATACATCCTTATATTATTATTATTTAAATATACAAATTAAGTGGTAATTACAAATTAATGTGATAATGTCTTAGATATTGTAGCTTTTGAAGAGTCCGGAAAAATTTGCGTATATTCAGATACAACTTGTAAAAGGAACTACCGGTGTTCTTCGTCTTTGGTCAAAGTGGAATTAAAGTCTTTAGTTAATTTTACTCCTCTCTCAGCAGTGTCATTAACCTTTAAACCGTTCACTATTTTTTAACTTTTAAATAATGGTGATTTTCACACCATACATTGATATCAGTATTTAAAAAAAATGTATCGATTTCAAATCTCATAAGAAAATTTTGAATTCGAGCAGAAACACAATAATTAAACTTCTCTGTCCAATAAATGAACAACTTGTTGGAGATTGAGTTTTGGTTTTACATCCCTATCATCGCAATCATTTTCATCATTTTCTATTTCGGACCTTAATTTTAAAACCATGCTTGTTTTGACATTTTTTCCCAAAGTATCATCGGAAAAAAAAGGCAACTTGCTCCGAGTTGTGGTACCACAGATGGTTTACTATTTTAGACAGTGCCTTGTCTGCAACCTCTTTATCAATTTTCCTGTATTGAACTAAAGATTTTAATAATTGTAGGTCTAGGTTGTGGGTTTCTCGGCATTGAAACACGCTTTTGCATAAATATTGATTATAAATAAACAAATATCTTCAATACCGTTTCTCTCTAAATCAGTTAACGAAAATTGATCCCTGAAAATATACATTTTGAGAGAATTAATGGCCTTTGCAATCCATCTGGCTTGATGAATAGCACAAGATACTCTAAAAGTAATGTCTTTTTGAGTAAGATGCCCAAATGAATTTAGCAAGGTTGGATGAATTATTTTTATTATTATCCCTGGGCTGTCGGTTTTTTAATTGTTCAAAAAGAAAACTTGAAATTTGATCTGGATTACTTATTTTATTTTTAATATTTTCAAATTTTATAACCTGCTTTGTATTTCTTCTTCTGGAATTTTCGAAAAAGTTCTGGCTGAGGACCAGTGGATGTGCCCATTTTGAAATTAAAAACAACTTCTAAAATATGGTGGCAACATGCTAAATTCAGAAGGTTTTTCTCTAATAATTGTTCTAGCAAAACGCAGGTTCCCCTAAGGCGACCAGTATTTACTGCATTGATATCAAAACACATTGCATGGATTTTCCCAACTATACCCAATGCTCAACTGCTGATAATACAGCTTTTGACTGAATTATCACAGTTTTATTTTCAAGGATTGGAACACCTATCAATTCAATAATCAAAATCGCTATCCGCTCCACATTTCCTTAATTGAACGAATCTGGAAGCAATTTCCCATCCCAGTGCACAACAGCTCCCTCTAAATCGGAATTTCTAAATCTATTTTTGATCAGTACAGTTGTTTGCTGTCGGAATTTTTGTCTGCGGAGTCGTATGACACTTCTACACATTTTTCAAGACACTTCAAAAGCTACAATATCTAAGACATTACCACCTTAATTTGTAATTGCCACCTAATTTGTATATTTAAATAATAATAATGTAATGATGTATAATTCAACAATATAATTAATAAAATACATTTGAACACTATCTGCTGTCATTTTTACTCCTTGCTTTACTTTTCCTTACCCCTAATTCCTTCATTTTAAATTTGACCTTACTTTGAACTTGCTGACTTTACTATTTACTTCTGAAAATACCTATAACAAAAACCTTTTTAATGTACATAATGAAAAATACAAAAAGCAAAATTTGGAAAGCAGATGTAATTGAATATTGTAATGTTTTTAGGGCTTTGCATGAAAATACACTTTTGACGATATCCACTACGACCATACATGAAAAATGCTAAATACCATTCTAAAAGTTTTAGAAAAAATAGTAGATGAGATCAAACTTCAAGTCAATAAAATTTCCTATGAAATAAGACAAGAACCAGGTTTCTAGGACGAATAATTTCGATTTTAAGGAGCAAAAACTACGTTTTTTTGCTAAAAATCGCTGTTTTTTTTAATTTTAGCCTCAATGAGGCACGGGTTAATATTATCAGATTGATCTGAAACTCTGCCAATCACATTTTCTAGCCTATTGGCAACATTTAGGGGGGGGGGGGGTGCCACGGTAGAAAATCGAAAATTGATTTTTTGTGACCACCCTAGTCCTCGCGTTAGAATGACTTGTAAGTTTGGACAGTAGGATGCCAGCTAAACTGTTGAACTCGTCATCTGACCGTGGTTTAAAATTATGAGTTGTTCTCTGATCTTTCCCTTCGAGATTGATCCCGAACCGTCGCCAAAAGCCCGTTGAGTTGCTCCAGTATGACGTAGATTCAACTAATACCTACTGTTGCGTTTCTGAAAGTAATTGTTAATTAACGTCGTACTAGAGCAACACAACGGGCTCTTGACGACGGTCATGGATCAATCCCTTAAGTGAAAGATCCGAGGAAAACACCTCGTAATTTTGAACCACGGTTAGATGACGAAGCAGCACCTGAGCTGCGTTCCTAAAAGTCTAAAGACATTTAAATTTCTTAGAAAACCAGGAAACTTCAAGTAACTATTGAACTACAGAATTTTTATTCGGGGAGGGGTGCCAGCTCTGGTGTACTGCGCCTCGTCATCCGACAGTGATTAAAAATTACTTTTTTACTGTGCTCGGTAGGTAGGTAGGAAGATATTTTTTAACGTCGCACCTGAGCAACTCAACAGGCTATTGGCGACGGCCCGGGTAATGGTAATGGTAATTGTAATTTTTAGTTAACGTCGTACTAGAGAAACACAACGGGCTATTGACGACGGTCCGGAATCAGTCCCTTAAGGGAAAGATTCGAGGACAACACCTCGTAATTTTGAACCACGGTCAGATGACGAAGCAACACCTGAGCTGGCACCCCACTCTCCAAACTTCCACGCCAACCCAACGTGAGGACTTTCGGCCACGACAGATTTAAGGTGCACCAGCCGCCTCTACACCATACGTTTACAAACATCCATGCCCGGATTCGAACCAGGAACCTTCCGATCTAGAGGCTAACACCGGCGACGGCCCGGGATCAGTCTCGAAGGGAAAGAACCGAGGACCACCGAATTTTCAACCATGATCAGGTAGGCACGTAGGTCATTAAGGGTTTTATGTCGCAAGGTCCAAATGCGGACGAAACCACGATCAGATGACGAGGTGTCCTCAGATCTTTACCGTCGGGTTTGATCCCGGAACATCGCCAATACCTCGTGCTGCTGCATTGCGTCTGATTAAAATACCGAACTACAAAATTTCTATTCCAACAGGAATGTGGGTTGGTGTGGAGGTTGGGAGAGTGGAGTACCTGCTTAGGTGTTGCCTCGTCATCTGACCGTAGTTCAAAAGTACGTGTTGTCCTCGGATATTTCCCTTAGTGAATTGATCCCGGACCGCATCGTCAAAAGCCCATAGTGTTGCTCTAGTACGACGGTAATTAAAAATTACCAACTGGGATGATTATTTCTGATGCAAGTAGTCCAATTGCCTTGCTGGAAATGAAGCTGACCACATTTAGGAATGGTTGGTAGGTAAGTATTTTAATTAACGTCGTACTAGAGCAACACAACGGGCTATTAACGACGGTCCGGGATAAATCCCCTAAGGGAAAGATCCGAGAAGGACAACACGTAATTTTGAACCATGGTCAGATGACGAGGCAGCACCTGAGCTGGCACCACACTCTCCAAACTTCCACACCATGATAAATTTAAGTATGGAAGAAACCAGGAAACACCAAACAGCCATTCAAATACAGAATTTTTTTGAAAGGGTATAATAATTTACGAAAGGCAGATCTCTGGTCCAATTAGAATGCCTATAGGTCCAATAACCCTCCTAGAAAGAGTCTGGTAGCACGTTTGGAAAAGTGACGGATTTGCCACCGGAGGATAACGAGTTCGAATCCAACCAACACCGTCGTGTAAAAAGGAGGCAGGTGCACGTTAAATATGCCGTGCCCTCAAATGTCCTTACGTTGACTTGGTGTAGAAGTTTATAGAGTGAGACGACAGCTCAGCTGGAACTCGTCATCTGATCGTGGTTCAAAATTACGTGGCGTCATCGTATCTTTCCCTTCAGGATAGGTGCCGACCAACCGGTATAGTGGTTAAGGTGTTAGCCTCTAGATCGGAAGGTTCCTGGTTCGAATCCGGGTCCGGGCATGGATGTTTGTAATCGTATGGTGTAGAGGCGGCTGGTGCACCTTAAATCTGTTACGTTAATTAAATACTTAGACGTTATAATAAGACGTTAATTAAATACCTACCATTTCCAAGCTTTGCGGTCTTCCGTGATTTGACTTACGATTGATCCTTCGTTTCTAGTGTCTCCGATTAATAGCTCAGTACCAAGAAATTCTCCGTTTGAAAGTGCCAAGTAGAAATTTATGGGCAGGATTCCGTCGCCATACTGTGGACTGAAAGCTAATGTAGACTCTGTAAATAGCAGTATATCCAATTTACTTAACTTGACAGCATCCACACCTGAAAAAATAATCACGAAGTTATACTTTTAAACTTTTTTTCGAAGTCGTGTTTGCATAAAGTTCTGTGTACAGAAAGTAGAGAAAGTAAATTTGAATTTGTGTATAAATTTATGTTTTTTATTATATTTCTTAACTTTTAAAATCTACGTACATAAATGTGGGTACCTGCTATCTAGGAACTAATCGAACGCCACGATGGCAGCTCACTGGCGACCCTAAGCAGTTCTGAGAGATCTTACACAGAGAAAGACTCCAGAAGAGGTAGCATAAGGTCACACCCCGATGGGATGTAGTGATAATCTCCAGTAAATTATTTCCCCTATTTATTGTAAATTATCTTTTTTAATTGATAAGTACTCTTTTCACATCCCTTTTAGAATAAATAAGAGTTCTACATAAAATCTGAGAAAACAAACCCATATTTTTTTTCTTCAGTCCAAAAACACGATAAAAAGAAAAATATAGTGAGAGGGAAAATTATTTTCCAAGTCGTAATTTATCCTTATTTTATAGTCAATTATTTATTTTGTCTTATTTCAACAGTCGTAAATACTTGTTTTTCTTTTACTTTGACACACGCGTTCAATGTCAAATACTTACTAACTATTGTTGGGTGCAATGACTGACTATACTAAGCTACAGGCTTACTTGGCACAATAGGAATACGCTGAGAGCAAACGAAACAAATAGTTCCCAGCGCCTTGTCCGATATTTGAGTGCAATGAGGCACTGCAACTTATAAATGTGATTAATTTGTTAACCCCACAAATATATAATGATTTTTTGTCGTAATTAGCGTGAAATATTGAATATTTTGCCTTTTACGTGGAGCGTAGTAATTTCATTTAGAATTGCGCGCCAGCCAATAAGAGCCAACCAGCATTTTCCGCGCGCTCTCGATTCGTGTTGGCGACATTGGCAGATATTTAGTATTTACATATCTTTCAGCTTACGTGCGTTGCATTTGTTGTTAGAATTTGAATCTACATTTGTGTATTTTGTGATTTATTATGCAATTAACTCCGGATTCGAACTAAATTTCGCTGAATTTTATATATATCATGAATTTATAAAATTGTGAAGAATACAACCTTCCCATAAGGGTTTTTAAGTAGGTTCATATCCTATTTATGGAATATGTGATGATTTATTTAGAGGATACTCAAGGTTATTCTATTTAGTATTTTACAAAGTTATTACATTTTTTATTCTATTAAAAGTTTGTAGTAATGTTAAACAATAATCATTAAAAAAAATATTTACGTACATTACTTACAAAAATTGTTACAAATATAGTTCTAAAAATTAAAAGTTAAAAAAAAATTATATGTTCTCTTCAATTTTATAAACTATTATATTTTTTAATGAGTAATATTTTTAGAATTCTTAAAATTTAAGATTGTTGTAATCTTGTGTACCCTCTAAATAAACAATCACATTAGCCATAAGAAATATATTGATTAATATTGAATGAAAATAACTCAATATTCTGAAGCAGATATTGAGTAATGTTATAAAGAACATCGAGCAGTATCGTAAAGCTAATATTGAGCAATGACCTAAAACTCATAGAGCAATGTCAGAAAAAAAATATTTATCTATGTCGAAAACCGATATTTAGTATTATTGCCAGGAGGTCATTTTTACACTGGGCAATATTGACCGACATATCGCACCCCGGCAAGAAAAGTGACAGCTCAAAATTGCAGCATTTTGGAAAAATCACAACTTTAAGGGTACTATAAAACTTATATTAAAATATAAGTTTTAACTTATTGAAGTTCGATCTTCTTTTAAATTTCAAGCAAGTATTTATTGCGGTAAATTCTATTATATTCTTTCGAACAATAATATAACACGCTGGGGCACACCTCATACATATTTTTCAATGACAACCTTAAAAATTTCATTTGCTTCCTGAGATACTTCTTTTTAAAAAATTTTAGGTAGCAATAACTTAAACAAATACCATTGCAAATTCAAAAAATATCTTTCGATATTATCTATTACTAACTGTATAAAAATGTCTTAAAACTACTATAATTATGCTTTTCTTATATCAACTGACAGGCAAGCTGTCAAAACATCTACGTGCTAAATTTAAGGCCAAATTAGATTAATGCGCCAAGTTGGAAGCTTGGAAGTGTGACGTCTCCTCGAAACCTCTCCATGTAACCCAACAGGAGACAGATCACTCACTTTACCCCTCCGCGAGGGCGGGGCGTCTGTGCCAAGAAACGTTGCAATCTAGTATAGTTTAACGGGCTTCCAGCGTCCACAAAGGAAAATATTGGATCAACCAGAAAGTTCTGCGCGTTTTTTTAAGATAAATTTCAACAAAGCAGTACAAAAACCTAAAATTTTTTTTTATTGAATCACATTAGCACGATTTTGTTCTATGACTTTTTGCTATCTTTCCTGCAGCTGGAAAATTCTTTAAAAAATAATCATTAGGCTTATTTGTAAAGAAGTTATCGAGGTGCTATTTGACAGTCTTCAAAGAATTGGAACTCCAGGTCGTTGAGAGAATTTTGAAGTGAGCTGAAGAGTCAAAAATCTGAGGGGTAAGGTCTGGTGAAAATGAGGGTGGCACAAAATATTTCAGCCAAACTCAATAAGTCTTTGTCTGACGTTCAGTGAAATGTAGAGCCACGCGTGTGATGCTGGAAGAAAACGCCTCGACGATTGGTCAGTTCTGGCCGCTTTGCTTCGATTTTTGCTTTTAATACTGTCATTTGAGAACTATTTTTTACCGTACTAGGGGGCTCCGCCCCCTGCTCGCTTACGCTCGCCAACCCCCGAATTTTGTATGACCAACTTTTGATGGCATCCAATTTAATTATATATTAACCGATTTAAAAAATAATAGTACCGTAGGAAAGAGTACATTCTGAGGTATACTGTGATCTTTTAAAAATTAAAAACTAATAGTAATAAGATATAGATACGGCAGTTTAAAAAAAAATAACAAAAATGTCCCAATTTTTCCCGAATTTGAAAAAAATGTTATCAAGAACCAAATTGAAATTAAAAAAAAAAAAACTCGACGAGCTGCAAAAATTTACGTTGAGAGGTACTCTTTAAAAAAAAACTCACGGCTGAAGACTGAAAATTTGTATGTGTTTTGCTCACTTGCGGAAGAAATTTCGCTTCTCCAATTTTGACACTTAATAAACCCTAAACTAATAGCCGCATCGGAAAAAAAATCTTAATAATTGTCCAGGGAATGCGATGAAGAACAAACCATGTTAATTTCGTTTATTTCCGATCAGTACTTCCTCGGGAAACCGTCTAAGAATCGAGCTAAATAACACAGTTTTCAATCCTGCGGCGGCGGCGGCGGTAACATTTTTTTAATAAAGAGAGATTTATTGTCTGATTTTGTGGCAACAATTCATAATAAACAATTACTTTGTAGTCTCACCATACACAAAGCCGTTTACAGAGGATGGTCGTCCAGAGCGGGCATCATCTTCCAGGCTGAAGTTTCCACGCTTAAATTTATCAAACCAACTTCGAACTGTGGCCTCAGAAACAGCACTATGTCCATATACATCACACATTTTACGAGCAGTGTGACCAAAGAGCATAATATGACGAAAATGAACTTTCTGGTTCTCCATTCTTAGCATTGCAGTGAAACCAAAATGATGCCATAACACATGCTATAATTATGCAGTGTAAGCAGAAAAGACCGAATGTAAACATCTGCTTCAATAAAGGTCACTTCTTATCAGCAGTAGCAAAATAATAACAAAGTAAACTTCGATTTAAAAACACGTAGAGCTTTCGGGATGACCCAATACATGGTTCTCTTGAGTTTTGAATTGAAATGACTGAATGTTACGGAGATAACACTATTATACAAACAGCGGTACGGTGAATGATAATATAGAAGAATTTCTTGTCGCAAACACAAGACATGTATGAATGACTTCAGTCGTGGTCAAATAGGAGGGACAAAACGACACGCGCAGACCAATCAGAGGTGCTGGCGCGTGCGGTGGGAACACTGATTATTTGAACACTTTCGCTTCTTATTAGACCGCAGCTATAAGTCGCTTGAATCGGTATCTATGATTGGTCTGTGCTTTGAGTTTCTTATTTGAACTCAGCCTTCCAAAAGCGAACGAAGTTTCCTTACCTTTCAGACACCCAATTACGCCTGACGGATGATCATAAATTGTGTACGCATCACTTGCACATCCGACCAACGTCCCCACATACTGACTCAGCTCAATGTTCTGTGCGTTATCAATGAATCTGTACAACACCGGGGATCCACTTTGCATTATCTGTCGGCCGAAAAGATCCCGACTCAGTGGTGACACACTGAGCAATCCCACTGACACCGATCCGACACTTTCACCAGCGATCGTTACCCTCGCAGGGTCTCCTCTGAGCGCTCGGATGTTCTGGTTTACCCATCGAAGTCCCTCCAGAAGGTCCCACAAACCTATAGGGAAAGAAACAAGTTATTAACCCATCAAGGGGTTTTATGAGATATCTCGTTCATTAAGATTTGCTGATGACAAAACATCTCGTCATCATGATCTGATCCGTTTTCTGCATATTACGAGATACCTCGTCGAGACAACCACCAGGAGGGTTAACCCTCTTTGTGTTTCGCCGAGATATCTCGTCTACGATCAGGTCAGTTTAGTTAAGGACGAGATATCTCGTTGGGACCAAACTGCCCCACTTCTCCAAGCGAAATGAAGATCATATAAGGGGAATAAAATGTTCCGTGACCACAGCTGGTGACTGACTGTTTGATACGGGTTACCTCGTCGAGACAGTCACCAGGAGGGTTAACCCTCTTTGTGTTTCGCCGAGATATCTCGTCTACGATCAGGTCAGTTTAGCTAAGGACGAGATATCTCGTTGGGACCAAACTGCCCCACTTCTAAAAGCGAAATGAAGATCATATAAGGGGAATAAAATGTTCCGTGACCACAGCTGGTGACTGACTGTTTGATACGGGTTACCTCGTCGAGACAGTCACCAGGAGGGTTAACCCTCTTTGTGTTTCGCCGAGATATCTCGTCTACGATCAGGTCAGTTTAGCTAAGGACGAGATATCTCGTTGGGACCAAACTGCCCCACTTCTCCAAGCGAAATGAAGATCATATAAGGGGAATAAAATGTTCCGTGACCACAGCTGGTAACTGACTGTTTGATACGGGTTACCTCGTCGAGACAGTCACCAGGAGGGTTAACCCTCTTTGTGTTTCGCCGAGATATCTCGTCTACGATCAGGTCAGTTTAGTTAAGGACGAGATATCTCGTTGGGACCAAACTGCCCCACTTCTCCAAGCGAAATGAAGATCATATAAGGGGAATAAAATGTTCCGTGACCACAGCTGGTGACTGACTGTTTGATACGGGTTACCTCGTCGAGACAGTCACCAGGAGGGTTAACCCTCTTTGTGTTTCGCCGAGATATCTCGTCTACGATCAGGTCAGTTTAGCTAAGGACGAGATATCTCGTTGGGACCAAACTGCCCCACTTCTCCAAGCGAAATGAAGATCATATAAGGGGAATAAAATGTTCCGTGACCACAGCTGGTGACTGACTGTTTGATACGGGTTACCTCGTCGAGACAGTCACCAGGAGGGTTAACCCTCTTTGTGTTTCGCCGAGATATCTCGTCTACGATCAGGTCAGTTTAGCTAAGGACGAGATATCTCGTTGGGACCAAACTGCCCCACTTCTCCAAGCGAAATGAAGATCATATAAGGGGAATAAAATGTTCCGTGACCACAGCTGGTGACTGACTGTTTGATACGGGTTACCTCGTCGAGACAGTCACCAGGAGGGTTAACCCTCTTTGTGTTTCGCCGAGATATCTCGTCTACGATCAGGTCAGTTTAGCTAAGGACGAGATATCTCGTTGGGACCAAACTGCCCCACTTCTCCAAGCGAAATGAAGATCATATAAGGGGAATAAAATGTTCCGTGACCACAGCTGGTGACTGACTGTTTGATACGGGTTACCTCGTCGAGACAGTCACCAGGAGGGTTAACCCTCTTTGTGTTTCGCCGAGATATCTCGTCTACGATCAGGTCAGTTTAGTTAAGGACGAGATATCTCGTTGGGACCAAACTGCCCCACTTCTCCAAGCGAAATGAAGATCATATAAGGGGAATAAAATGTTCCGTGACCACAGCTGGTGACTGACTGTTTGATACGGGTTACCTCGTCGAGACAGTCACCAGGAGGGTTAACCCTCTTTGTGTTTCGCCGAGATATCTCGTCTACGATCAGGTCAGTTTAGCTAAGGACGAGATATCTCGTTGGGACCAAACTGCCCCACTTCTCCAAGCGAAATGAAGATCATATAAGGGGAATAAAATGTTCCGTGACCACAGCTGGTGACTGACTGTTTGATACGGGTTACCTCGTCGAGACAGTCACCTGGAGGGTTAACCCTCTTTGTGTTTCGCCGAGATATCTCGTCTACGATCAGGTCAGTTTAGCTAAGGACGAGATATCTCGTTGGGACCAAACTGCCCCACTTCTCCAAGCGAAATGAAGATCATATAAGGGGAATAAAATGTTCCGTGACCACAGCTGGTGACTGACTGTTTGATACGGGTTACCTCGTCGAGACAGTCACCAGGAGGGTTAACCCTCTTTGTGTTTCGCCGAGATATCTCGTCTACGATCAGGTCAGTTTAGCTAAGGACGAGATATCTCGTTGGGACCAAACTGCCCCACTTCTCCAAGCGAAATGAAGATCATATAAGGGGAATAAAATGTTCCGTGACCACAGCTGGTGACTGACTGTTTGATACGGGTTACCTCGTCGAGACAGTCACCAGGAGGGTTAACCCTCTTTGTGTTTCGCCGAGATATCTCGTCTACGATCAGGTCAGTTTAGCTAAGGACGAGATATCTCGTTGGGACCAAACTGCCCCACTTCTCCAAGCGAAATGAAGATCATATAAGGGGAATAAAATGTTCCGTGACCACAGCTGGTGACTGACTGTTTGATACGGGTTACCTCGTCGAGACAGTCACCAGGAGGGTTAACCCTCTTTGTGTTTCGCCGAGATATCTCGTCTACGATCAGGTCAGTTTAGTTAAGGACGAGATATCTCGTTGGGACCAAACTGCCCCACTTCTCCAAGCGAAATGAAGATCATATAAGGGGAATAAAATGTTCCGTGACCACAGCTGGTGACTGACTGTTTGATACGGGTTACCTCGTCGAGACAGTCACCAGGAGGGTTAACCCTCTTTGTGTTTCGCCGAGATATCTCGTCTACGATCAGGTCAGTTTAGCTAAGGACGAGATATCTCGTTGGGACCAAACTGCCCCACTTCTCCAAGCGAAATGAAGATCATATAAGGGGAATAAAATGTTCCGTGACCACAGCTGGTGACTGACTGCTTGATACGGGTTACCTCGTCGAGACAGTCACCAGGAGGGTTAACCCTCTTTGTGTTTCGCCGAGATATCTCGTCTACGATCAGGTCAGTTTAGCTAAGGACGAGATATCTCGTTGGGACCAAACTGGCCCACTTCTCCAAGCGAAATGAAGATCATATAAGGGGAATAAAATGTTCCGTGACCACAGCTGGTGACTGACTGTTTGATACGGGTTACCTCGTCGAGACAGTCACCAGGAGGGTTAACCCTCTTTGTGTTTCGCCGAGATATCTCGTCTACGATCAGGTCAGTTTAGCTAAGGACGAGATATCTCGTTGGGACCAAACTGCCCCACTTCTCCAAGCGAAATGAAGATCATATAAGGGGAATAAAATGTTCCGTGACCACAGCTGGTGACTGACTGTTTGATACGGGTTACCTCGTCGAGACAGTCACCAGGAGGGTTAACCCTCTTTGTGTTTCGCCGAGATATCTCGTCTACGATCAGGTCAGTTTAGTTAAGGACGAGATATCTCGTTGGGACCAAACTGCCCCACTTCTCCAAGCGAAATGAAGATGATATAAGGGGAATAAAATGTTCCGTGACCACAGCTGGTGACTGACTGTTTGATACGGGTTACCTCGTCGAGACAGTCACCAGGAGGGTTAACCCTCTTTGTGTTTCGCCGAGATATCTCGTCTACGATCAGGTCAGTTTAGTTAAGGACGAGATATCTCGTTGGGACCAAACTGCCCCACTTCTCCAAGCGAAATGAAGATCATATAAGGGGAATAAAATGTTCCGTGACCACAGCTGGTGACTGACTGTTTGATACGGGTTACCTCGTCGAGACAGTCACCAGGAGGGTTAACCCTCTTTGTGTTTCGCCGAGATATCTCGTCTACGATCAGGTCAGTTTAGCTAAGGACGAGATATCTCGTTGGGACCAAACTGCCCCACTTCTCCAAGCGAAATGAAGATCATATAAGGGGAATAAAATGTTCCGTGACCACAGCTGGTGACTGACTGTTTGATACGGGTTACCTCGTCGAGACAGTCACCAGGAGGGTTAACCCTCTTTGTGTTTCGCCGAGATATCTCGTCTACGATCAGGTCAGTTTAGCTAAGGACGAGATATCTCGTTGGGACCAAACTGCCCCACTTCTCCAAGCGAAATGAAGATCATATAAGGGGAATAAAATGTTCCGTGACCACAGCTGGTGACTGACTGTTTGATACGGGTTACCTCGTCGAGACAGTCACCAGGAGGGTTAACCCTCTTTGTGTTTCGCCGAGATATCTCGTCTACGATCAGGTCAGTTTAGCTAAGGACGAGATACCTCGTTGGGACCAAACTGCCCCACTTCTCCAAGCGAAATGAAGATCATATAAGGGGAATAAAATGTTCCGTGACCACAGCTGGTGACTGACTGTTTGATACGGGTTACCTCGTCGAGACAGTCACCAGGAGGGTTAACCCTCTTTGTGTTTCGCCGAGATATCTCGTCTACGATCAGGTCAGTTTAGTTAAGGACGAGATATCTCGTTGGGACCAAACTGCCCCACTTCTCCAAGCGAAATGAAGATCATATAAGGGGAATAAAATGTTCCGTGACCACAGCTGGTGACTGACTGTTTGATACGGGTTACCTCGTCGAGACAGTCACCAGGAGGGTTAACCCTCTTTGTGTTTCGCCGAGATATCTCGTCTACGATCAGGTCAGTTTAGTTAAGGACGAGATATCTCGTTGGGACCAAACTGCCCCACTTCTCCAAGCGAAATGAAGATCATATAAGGGGAATAAAATGTTCCGTGACCACAGCTGGTGACTGACTGTTTGATACGGGTTACCTCGTCGAGACAGTCACCAGGAGGGTTAACCCTCTTTGTGTTTCGCCGAGATATCTCGTCTACGATCAGGTCAGTTTAGCTAAGGACGAGATATCTCGTTGGGACCAAACTGCCCCACTTCTCCAAGCGAAATGAAGATCATATAAGGGGAATAAAATGTTCCGTGACCACAGCTGGTGACTGACTGTTTGATACGGGTTACCTCGTCGAGACAGTCACCTGGAGGGTTAACCCTCTTTGTGTTTCGCCGAGATATCTCGTCTACGATCAGGTCAGTTTAGCTAAGGACGAGATATCTCGTTGGGACCAAACTGCCCCACTTCTCCAAGCGAAATGAAGATCATATAAGGGGAATAAAATGTTCCGTGACCACAGCTGGTGACTGACTGTTTGATACGGGTTACCTCGTCGAGACAGTCACCTGGAGGGTTAACCCTCTTTGTGTTTCGCCGAGATATCTCGTCTACGATCAGGTCAGTTTAGCTAAGGACGAGATATCTCGTTGGGACCAAACTGCCCCACTTCTCCAAGCGAAATGAAGATCATATAAGGGGAATAAAATGTTCCGTGACCACAGCTGGTGACTGACTGTTTGATACGGGTTACCTCGTCGAGACAGTCACCAGGAGGGTTAACCCTCTTTGTGTTTCGCCGAGATATCTCGTCTACGATCAGGTCAGTTTAGCTAAGGACGAGATATCTCGTTGGGACCAAACTGGCCCACTTCTCCAAGCGAAATGAAGATCATATAAGGGGAATAAAATGTTCCGTGACCACAGCTGGTGACTGACTGTTTGATACGGGTTACCTCGTCGAGACAGTCACCAGGAGGGTTAACCCTCTTTGTGTTTCGCCGAGATATCTCGTCTACGATCAGGTCAGTTTAGCTAAGGACGAGATATCTCGTTGGGACCAAACTGCCCCACTTCTCCAAGCGAAATGAAGATCATATAAGGGGAATAAAATGTTCCGTGACCACAGCTGGTGACTGACTGTTTGATACGGGTTACCTCGTCGAGACAGTCACCTGGAGGGTTAACCCTCTTTGTGTTTCGCCGAGATATCTCGTCTACGATCAGGTCAGTTTAGCTAAGGACGAGATATCTCGTTGGGACCAAACTGCCCCACTTCTCCAAGCGAAATGAAGATCATATAAGGGGAATAAAATGTTCCGTGACCACAGCTGGTGACTGTTTGATACGGGTTACCTCGTCGAGACAGTCACCAGGAGGGTTAACCCTCTTTGTGTTTCGCCGAGATATCTCGTCTACGATCAGGTCAGTTTAGCTAAGGACGAGATATCTCGTTGGGACCAAACTGCCCCACTTCTCCAAGCGAAATGAAGATCATATAAGGGGAATAAAATGTTCCGTGACCACAGCTGGTGACTGACTGTTTGATACGGGTTACCTCGTCGAGACAGTCACCAGGAGGGTTAACCCTCTTTGTGTTTCGCCGAGATATCTCGTCTACGATCAGGTCAGTTTAGCTAAGGACGAGATATCTCGTTGGGACCAAACTGGCCCACTTCTCCAAGCGAAATGAAGATCATATAAGGGGAATAAAATGTTCCGTGACCACAGCTGGTGACTGACTGTTTGATACGGGTTACCTCGTCGAGACAGTCACCAGGAGGGTTAACCCTCTTTGTGTTTCGCCGAGATATCTCGTCTACGATCAGGTCAGTTTAGCTAAGGACGAGATATCTCGTTGGGACCAAACTGCCCCACTTCTCCAAGCGAAATGAAGATCATATAAGGGGAATAAAATGTTCCGTGACCACAGCTGGTGACTGACTGTTTGATACGGGTTACCTCGTCGAGACAGTCACCAGGAGGGTTAACCCTCTTTGTGTTTCGCCGAGATATCTCGTCTACGATCAGGTCAGTTTAGCTAAGGACGAGATATCTCGTTGGGACCAAACTGCCCCACTTCTCCAAGCGAAATGAAGATCATATAAGGGGAATAAAATGTTCCGTGACCACAGCTGGTGACTGACTGTTTGATACGGGTTACCTCGTCGAGACAGTCACCTGGAGGGTTAACCCTCTTTGTGTTTCGCCGAGATATCTCGTCTACGATCAGGTCAGTTTAGCTAAGGACGAGATATCTCGTTGGGACCAAACTGCCCCACTTCTCCAAGCGAAATGAAGATCATATAAGGGGAATAAAATGTTCCGTGACCACAGCTGGTGACTGTTTGATACGGGTTACCTCGTCGAGACAGTCACCAGGAGGGTTAACCCTCTTTGTGTTTCGCCGAGATATCTCGTCTACGATCAGGTCAGTTTAGCTAAGGACGAGATATCTCGTTGGGACCAAACTGCCCCACTTCTCCAAGCGAAATGAAGATCATATAAGGGGAATAAAATGTTCCGTGACCACAGCTGGTGACTGACTGTTTGATACGGGTTACCTCGTCGAGACAGTCACCAGGAGGGTTAACCCTCTTTGTGTTTCGCCGAGATATCTCGTCTACGATCAGGTCAGTTTAGCTAAGGACGAGATATCTCGTTGGGACCAAACTGCCCCACTTCTCCAAGCGGAATGAAGATCATATAAGCGGAATAAAAAATGTTCCGTGACCACAGCTGGTGACTGACTGTTTGGAAGAGGTTTTTGCTCTAGAGGCTGGCAACTACAGGACAGTGTTTGAGGCGAGCATAAACACAAAGAGTTCAGATAGTATCCAGGACTGTTCACTTGCAGTCAGAAAAAATAAGTTTAGCCGAAAGACCGGCGTAGTGTGATTCCAGTTTTGATAAAGACGTCCAGCAATACGTTGTTCGATATTATAACTATCATAATTGGTTCTTTGTTCGTTACGAGACTAAAAAAGTGTGCTTATGAATCTGCGTATCATTCACTCCAAGTGCAAAAGGTCGTGTCTAAAAGCGGCATTTTTCACTCACACAGGAGAGTAAAATAACTTATAGTTTTACTTACGATTTGATTCTATATTGCAGGGGTGGCCAACCTGTGGCGCATGCGCCAAACGTGGCGCATTAGATGATTACAAGTGGCGCATTACATTCTTGTGCATACTTCTTTTTTGAAGTAAGCGCCATAACTGAGAGAATCCATCTTCTGTTATGTCTTGTAATATAGAAATAAATTTAATTTTTATAATTAAATAAATAAATATAATAATTATAAATAGACATCGCAACAGACAAGCATAAGAACGATATGATCAGCCAGATACACAGGCAATTGGCTCAATGCATTGCGCGAGACAAGGATTGCATCAGACAAAATTAACTGAGGAGTAATGTAAAACACAGAAATTAGTAATATAAACACTCACAGGAAATAGTAATGTAAACACGCATAGTAAATATGCAACAACTTCATATTTTCAATACCCGAGTGCTCACAGTTCAATTCGTACAGACTTCTTTGTGCGAAAGAAAATGAGCAAAAGAAGCACAGAAAGTGACAGTAAGCGTGAATTTAATGAACCGTGGAAATATGAACTGTTATTTATAGCAAGTCCATCAGGAAAACCGTTTGAATTGGTTGTGAAAGTACTTTTTCACATAATAGAAAACATGATCTTAATAGACACTATAAAACACAGCATCAGGTTAACATAGAAGGAAAATTGAAGCTCGTTCTTGGGTCTGAGTTACGAAAAGAATACGTGATTAAGAAAATGGAAGGTATCAGAAGACAAAATCTTTTTGCAAAGTAAGTTGTGAAGACTTGGCAATGACGGAAACGTCTTATGAAATATTTTTAGCATTGGCGAAAAAAGAAAAAAACCTTTTTTTTTGTCTGAAAATTAAATTGTTAAATCTTGTCTCCAAATATTTGCACTTCATCTTGGTAATAAAGGTATTGAAATGAAAGCAGATGAATTTGCTATATCAAGGCAGACAGTTACGAGACATATCGAAGAACTCTCTCAGGATGTATCTCAGCAACTGGAAGACCTTGTCCATTCTTGTACATTCTTTTATCTAGCTTTGGATGAATCAACGGACAAATGTGATGTAGCCCAGTTAAGCATTTTTATTTGAGGAATTGATGCTAAATTTTAATGTCTATGAAGAACTTGCCAGTCTGGAGTCATTACACAGTAAAACAAGAGGATTAGACATAGTTGAAAAAGTAAAATCATGCCAAGAAAACTCAGGTAGCGTCAATGGTAGGTAAAAACAATGGCACTACAACTATGTTTTAATCGTCCTGTTCTAAAATATCACTGCATTATACACCAAAAGACACTAAACGGAAAATCTTTAACAAATGCAGCATGTTATGTTACCGGTTGTGAAATGTGTGAATTAAATTAGAGCAAGAGCATTAAACAGACGAGAATTCAGAGAATGTCAATTGTTAGATTTGGAATATGGTGAACTTATCCTTCATTTTGAGGTGCGCTGGCTTTCTAGAGGACAGGTTCTGAGTAGATTTTGGAAATTTGAAAAACGCTGTCAGGGAAATGAGCTACCTGGCTATTTTATTTGACATTTTTAGTTGATGTTACTAGACATCTCAATGATCTAATTTCGAAACTACAAGGAAATAATAAATTATTTCCTATCTTAGTAAATACCATCAATTCATTTAAAATGAAATTAAAAACTCTTCAGTGCAGTTAGAAAATCAGGATTTGAGTCAATTTTCATACTTTAAAAAGCAGAGTGAATGTGGTGCAGATAATAACACTTTGACCAAATATATTGTAAAAGTAAAGTTAAGTCATTTGAAAGTCGTTTTCATGATTTGGCTAAAGAACAAAACTGCAGGCTCGCATTTATAAACCCATTTTCACTTAGTGACCAAAACGTAATGCAGATGCCTAGTAACATATAATTGGAACTCTTTTTGATTTAAAAACAAATTCACTATTAAAAATGAAATTAGATGAGATTTTTTCAGATCAAAATGCTTCTGACATGAGTAAATTCTGGCGTTCATTACCCCGTGAATATTTCCCAGAACTAAAAAAATTTGCAAAACATTATATAAGTCGTTTCGGAACGACATATTGATCTAAACAAGCATTTTCATTCATGAAAATTATTAAAAGTAAAATGAGGTCGTGAATGACTGATTTAAATTTGGAGAATTCTCTGCTGCTTTCTGAACAAATTTAACACCAAACCTTGAAAAACTAGCGAAATCCAAACAGGCTCAAAAGTCTCACTAATTGTGAGTAATGTTTATGTGCTGTAATAGATAGTTTTATATACAATAATTAAATCATTTAAAATGTTAATTATGTCTTTAACATACTATCATTTAAAAGGTTATTAAGGATATGCCAGGAGACCAATGAAAGTAAGAAGATATAAAAGGTGCTTGAGTTGTATGGCGCATTTGAACTCGTATGAGAAAAAATTTGACGCATTGTATGTAAAAGGTTGACCACCCCTGCTATATTGTCATACATTTTGTAACTTTTATTGGATCGGCTACTGACATAAGAGATTCTGCCACAAGGTGGAATTCACAAAATACCACATATAGCAATAATAAAAGGAAAATGGAATTTTCGACCTACGTTTTGCACTTTGAGTGACAATATTTTGTTCTTAAATTATCTCTACTATTATAAAAGGAAGTGTTTGTTTGTCTGTTAGTCTGTTTCGCGGCCACAAAATCCTGACGATCTATGGCACTTACAGCAATGAGATTTGGCACACAGGTAGTCCGAATTTTTTGCAAGTTTTGGGTAGCGGCGAATTTTAAAATTCAATCTAGAAGATTTTAAAATGAATTTCATAGTTTTATTCTCCATTGGTTTTTCAAACGCGGAAAACTTTTTCGACTCATGCGACCTTACAGTCAGGGTTTGGAATCATGCCAAGTTTTTTTCATCCGCAGAACACGGAAAAAATTATTATTTTCGTTTCCGCTTTGATTTTGCGCGATTGATTTCCCAGCCAGACGATAAATCTATCTGTAAACTGCAGTCAAAGTTCTTTTTTCTATCTCCTAGAGCGTTAAAGATGGAGTAAAAATTTCAATGGATTTGAAATCTGCGGAAAATTTAACATTAGATCGATACCTAAAAATATGATTTTCTTTAATTAAATAATTTTTAAATTGAATATATCTTCAACGGATTTGAAATCTGCGGAAAATTTTTCACCAGCTTAATACCTTAGGCTACGTCCATAGTGCACCGCTTCCAACTTCCGGCTTTATCGCGGCAGTTGAGCGGGGAGGAAAAGTAGCGTAAACTGTATTGGTGCGGTTATAGTGCACCTGCTTCCGCCTGCTTTACCCGCTTCCACCCGCTTTTTCCGGAATGAATTATTAATTCTTTTTCCCGCTTGAACCGCTTACCCGCTTGACTCGCTCGTTTAGTTTGTTGTGTTATTCCGTTCTGCACTTCTACGCTCTTTGGTTGTTGGAACAAAACGGAAGCAGACAAAGATGTTTTAATTTCCAAGTGTTTCTAAAAAGTGTAATTTGGGACAAAATTTTTTTTACGTGATTATGTGGATCCAAACATCGTTAAAAGAGCATTTGCAACTTTCTTCATTGATATAAATTATTTTGTAAAGAATCCCATACGTTTAATATATTTGTGCGGGTTCATTCTAATTTGCACTAATTTCAGATATTTTCCCTTCTACTTCGGAAATCAAGTTATCAAATATATTTTTCCAAACTATACTGCTCTGAAATTCAACTAATTCCATTTCTAAATCATGGATACCCAGCCACTTAAATTCGTTTTACTCCATGGTTTCGAATTTCGTTTTGTATGGATATAAGATAAAGTGAAATGCGTTTTCCATATCTTTAAATTGATTAAATATATCTTGAAAGGCCTTGTTTTATTTACTGTATATAATCATTAAATATTTTTTTATTGTATTTTCTTAAATGTCAAACGTATTTTCCATTGTTATTGTGTTTTGAAAATGTTTTTGTAACTGAGGAAAATATTTCATGATTTTCATTTCCAAATCCCAAGTAAAAATGTCAAGTGTCGTCATAAATATTTTCTAATATTTTCAAACGTCATTAAAACAATTTGTCTATTTCCTTGAAGTTTTTTTATTTACTTCATTAAAATGCTGAGTGTGATGTCGCATAAAAACATAAAATCATTTAACTAATCTATACTTGAAAATTCGTCAAAATTATTGTTTTTTTCATTCAAAAAGAGCGTAATTTCTTCTTATTAAATGACAAACCGATTAAGAACTTGACCCGAACTGAGCCATCGAACATTGTTGTATGTCAAAATGTTGTCGCCAAACGCGCGTTTTACGAGCCTCATATGAACGGTCTTAATAAATGTCTTTATTATTAGTATTTACCATATGTGTTCATTCTCTCTCACAAGCGGTATTTTATAAATTTACATATTCTACTCAATAGGCATTCACATAAATTTTAAAACAGCATTATGTATGTATAATCAATAAATCTAAAGCCAGGGTGTCAAGATCTAAATCACTATATTTAAATCAACAATTAAAATCATGATTTTAATCAAATGATTTTTTTTTTAAATCACTGATTTTAATCAAATGATTTGTTTTTTAAATCATTGATTTAAATCACAACTAAACACAAATTTTTATAACTAAGTAAATGCACCACAGAATAATCACAGAAGCTGTCAAATGCTTTAATCTTTCTTCACTCATACTGATTTCAGCACTAATGGCTACACCCAGCAAAGAGGGAACTGGGTCAATTACTGCATATTATAAAAGATTGCAACATCCAGTTGTAACTTAGAATATACTATATACTGGAAACAGTAATGTAAATATACATGACATCATAAATCTAAATGCCAGGAAGAGTAATGTATAAACATTCCTGATTAACAACACTCATAATATAAACACTTAAAGGAAGTACGTAACAGTTTGATTCAAAATTATAAACTAAAGGGGTGACTGATTTCATGAACTAAAAAAAAAAACACACACAGTTCGAAGGAAAGTTTTTTAAGGCTCAGCTTATTCTTGTGGTTTGCAATAGAGATTAAAGAGTAGAAATATACATAGTCACACAGCCATTGAAATGTCAGCAATAAGAAAGAAAGATCCAATATGAATTACAAGTGAAAATTCATTTATTATTGCTGCTCGGCAGTTTTATTATTAGAATTTACTATTGTCTGATTATTTCTCTGTCCTCTATTCTACTTTTCACACTGTAGTTCAGGTCTGTCACTTACTCTTACTGATAAATTTGTTAACATGATGATGTAATTTACTCAAGAAAAACTATATGGGATGTCAACTTGTGTTTTAAAGTTAAACAAATGTTAAGTAAATATTGATTTACCAAGTCACAAACTCAATTTTTTATTTAAAAAATTCATACATTTTTTTGTAAAAACAGTTGAGAAACTACAGAAATTTAAATTAAAAAAATCTGATTTAAATAAAAAAAAATCCGATTTAAATAAAAAATTCCAATTGATTTATTTTTTAATCATGATTTTCTTACACCCTGTCTAAAACATTTTACAAAAATCCTTTGTGCAATTTTTTTTCAATTTTAAGTTTTTATTAACACTGATATTTTCTTCATGTTTTTTAAAAGAAGGGTTCGAAAAATATCAAAAATTTATGTATATGATGAAATAATAAGTTTATAAAAATCAACGCGTGTGTCATTTAAAAAGCCTGCGTGGGCCAGTGTGACCCGCGGGTCATAGGTTCGCCATAACTGCAATAGATCCTCATGTGATAGCTCCATGTTGCAAACTGACAGGCGGTTCAACGCGCGTTGCACTATAACCACCCCCTGCTAGAATCGCGCGGTTTTACAACGCTGTTTGGAACTGCTGCGGTTTTAGCGGTAAAGCAGGAAGCTGGAAGCGGTGCACTATGGACGTACCCTTACACCACGGGCACGGGCTGCTTTCGCGGAAACCCTCACGCTTTCAGCACTTCTTGGGGATATAAAGTACTTTGAGAACCGAAAGCTGGGGAAATTGGCAATCCTTCTCAATTTCTCGAGCAACCCTACTAAGTTGTTTAGAAAATCGCCATTTTTTTCTCGCTGAGTGCTATGATTTTCCGTCGGATTTTTTTTTTGGATATTCTATATATATTATGTTGACATTTAAGATATAACATGATTATTTGTGTTTTACTTTATCTATCTCTATTGCAACTACTTCGTAATATTGGTTGATACAAGAAGCAGGCGGTATAAGAAGTACCCCATGTAAACAAATTGTATATGTTTACATTTATATGAAATTTAGTCAATCAATTGCGTTTCATTATGATTTTTACAATATAAAAGGATCACTTACTCGAAAACTCGTCAAAAAGAAAGAGTTGATGAGTATGTATTTGTTTAAGATGCGAGGAGGGGGGGGAGGCGGTTAAATCAATTACGTTGTTTATTGTGTAAATTATTCGCCTTTATAAACCAGTGTTTTATTTTCATAATATAGTTTCCAATGAATCAAATCTCTTGTTTGATCGCCTACTTAATATAATCTCGCCACTTTTTGGGGTGATAACTAGTAGTAGATATAAACTTAGTAAAAGCAGTTATCAATAATAAGTACCAAGATTTAACTAAAGTAATTTTTTGTACACAAATACACTTCTTGATTAGTTTCACTCATTTGAGTTCAAGATTACAAAATTTAAATTGATAAAATATTCTATTTTGACTGTTTTCAATAACTTTCTTCGAAACATATCCTATATCTAACTCATATCCTATATATAATTATAGCATTTGCATTTGGGTTGTTAAGGAGACAGAAATTTTTTATACATGTATTCTCAAAGGAAAATATATTTAAAGTTGTTTTATTTAAAATTTATTGTTTAAGATATTAGGGTGTGTCACAAAAACATATATTATTTTATGTATTAAAAATATATTTGTAGCTGAGGTAAAACATTTAAAACAGAAAAAAACTTGTAATAAAAAGATTCCTTTCTGAGTCAACAGATGGCAGCAAGAGGGTATATAAACTGTCGTCTTGTCTCGCGTGGCCCGATATAGTTTTTGCAGTTGACGATACAGCCGGCTTTCGCCAACTCGCCAAGGGGTGTTGAAAGCGTGAGGAATTCCCACACAGTGCACGGTCACGCCACACAGTGGCTAGTATTGGAATCTATCTATATACAGGGTGACCTGTAAAGTCCTTTTAAGCCGTTTAATTTCGAAGCCGCGGCTCGTAGAGTCAAGGTTGTAACATTTTTTTTTCTGCAGTAAAGTGACCATGCTGAATTTATTGAGACAGCTTACAGCGCTTCTTGTGGTAAAATAAGGAAATTAAAATAAATAATCGAAAACTAAAGGAGATTGGCCAAAAAGTTCAATTAGAAAAATGTACGCAATACAATAATAAAGACACAGAAAAAAAAATTCATTGAGTTTTCTCTAAAACTGGCGGGGATAATCGCTACTGAAATTTGAACTTTTCAATGCCTTGAAAAAGGAGCCGTCCTGAAATTGAAAACCGTGTTCTCCGGTGTTATCATTCAGTTTTTCTGAGTTAAGCAATGACGAATTTAAATTCTAACAACAAAGTTTAAAAAATATATATAAATAAAAAAAAAACACCTGAAAAACGTACTCTGGAAGATAAAAAAACAGACTAACAAAATCACAATTTTCGCGCAACAACTAAAATACAAGGTGATTAAAAACCTCTCAGCTATACAACCAGAACGAAGATTTACTATTTGATAATTTTATCCGTCTAAACTTTGAGTGAGATGCCAATACGTCAGAAACAAATGCACGTTATTCAGTGTGGCACATTGAAAGAGTAAAACACAGATGACCAACAACAGAAAATTTATTGCTAAACAAAAACATGGCGAGTGTGTTGAAAAAGGTCACCATCGGCTACAATACACATTAGCATTCGATCAAGCATGCCGTCATGCACATTCCTAATCATCTGTGGTGTGCCATTAACGCAGCTATCGATGGTACGATGCCGCAGATCCAGTAAACTTGTCAACGGAGTTTCATACACCCGATTTTGGTGTAAACCCAGAGGAAGAAATCGAGTGGGGTACGATCTGGTGGTCGTGGATGCCATGCAACACAGCCACCGTAGCCGATTACCTGTTGGCCAAATCTGTTCTTATGAAACTGTCGCACTGCGTGGTGTAACGACTTAGACTAAAGCTACAGGTTGAGAAATGAGTAGTTTTATTTCTAGATTAGAGTAAGCTAAAAATGTACACAGTTCTCTTGGAATCGGAGGTCTGGGAATGGTTCCCTTGGAGAATCAGTAGCAGTGACCCGAGTAATGGGGTGAGTTCCAGGCTACGGCCTTTCACTATTATCTCGGATGAGATCAAGTTTGGCGGGATGCCAAGGCGGAGAATCGGGTCTCCTTTGGTAACGGGACTCGAGCGAAGGGTGAATTCCAGGCTACGGTCTTTCACGTTTATCTCGGATGAGGTGATGTCTGGCGGGATGCCAATGCAGAGAAGCGGGTCTCCTCTGGTCTACGAACCAAGCAAAGGGTGAATTCCAGGCTACGGCCTTTCACGGTTATCTCGGATGAGATCAAGTCTGGCGGGGTGCCAAGGCGGAGAATCGGGTCTCCTCTGGTAACGGGACTCGAGCGATAGTCCTCTGGCCGGGTGGCCTCTCAGAGCGTTCTCGGTTGAGATCAGAAGGTCGCAAGCTCATGCGACCGTGGAGCAGTTTAGCCGGCTACCTGCCGCGGCTACTGCGTTCCTCTCAAGGATAATCTGGGGCCGGATGCCTGGGTAAGTTCGGCTCGACCGTCCTGTGGCAATTAAAAACACTCGGAGCTCCTCGAAAAAACCGTGCGCGCCTTTTTATACCTCTTTTGGAGGGGGTGGGCTTCTGGCGCTGTCGTCGCTCTTGACGTAATTCACGTCCTGCAATTGGTCTAGTGTCAGGGGGTCACAGGTGCCCGCTGACCTTATTGGCCTTTGAACCCCGACGAAAAGTCTCGGTTCGGCCTCTCGCTGTCTAGGATCTTACGTCCAGCTCGTCCATCATCCTGGGGACCAAAAGTCTGTCCATTGTCTCTAACTGTCAAGTAGACCGACAGGAGGGCGACTGGCTGTCGCCGTTGGACGTGGGAGAGAGAGAATATATGGATACTCCACAATCCCTCCCCCCTTCAAGAGATTTTTCCTTGGTGAAAAATCTGTAAGAAAAGGGTTAGACAAAACAAGTGCACTGATCAATTCATTAGAGGCAAAGGAAAGAGCACACACCATAATTACTGGATGAGTATTGGCTCTTTTATCTAACCCCCGTACTGGAAATATTCCTCAGTGTTAGGCCAACATCCTGCTTAAACAGTCTGCATGTTGGTTTTCCTTGCCTACCCTGTGCTTAATTTTATAATCAAAAGGCTGCAAAGCTAGGACCCACCTCATTAATCGAGGGTTATGGCCTGCGTTTGTTTTTAACCAAACGAGAGGATTGTGATCCGTCTCTATCATAAAGGCCTGTCCATCTAGGTAATGTCTAAGTTTTTTTATCGCGAAGATAATTCCAGCACACTCTTTTTCAGAGGCGCTGAACTTCTGCTCAGATTCCGAAAACTTACGACTCAGGTAAAGGACAGGGTGGTCAGTATTGTTTATATCCTTCTGTGCCATAATTACCTCGACTCCTTTATCTGAAGCGTCCGTTTGAATAATGAACTCCTTACTGTAGTCAGGGGCGTGCAGCACAGGTTTCACGGTCAGTTTCTCTTTCAATTTCTGGAATGCCTTATCACATTCTGCTGACCATTCCACGTTTTCCTTCCGGCTTTTACCTTTCAAAGCGCGGGTTAACGGCTCTGCTATGATAGCGTACCCTTTTATATACCTGGCATAATACCCGCTTAGACCCAGGAATTGCCTAATCTGCAATTTGTTGTGGGGTGTGGGGAAATCAAGCACGGCTTGAATTTTAGCCTCGGTGGGTGTCCTGCACCCCCCGCATACCATGTGCCCAAGGAATTTAACGCAATTTTGTGCAAACTTGCACTTTGATGGCTTAATAGTAAGTTTCGCTGAAGCTATTTTTCTCAAGATCACATCTACATGCTTCATGTGTTCTTCCCAGGTTTCCGAAAAGATTGCTACATCGTCCAAGTAGGGGACGCTGAGTTCCTCGCAACCTTGTAACAATTGAGCCATAAATTTCGAGAAGCAATACGGGGCATTGACTAACCCGAACGGCAGCAATAACGGTCTATAGGTCCCGAAAGTCGTGACAAAAGCAGCTACCCGTTGGGCTCTAGGGGTCAAGGGAATCTGCCAATATCCTTTGGTCAGATCGATGAATGTAATAAATTTTGCGGCCGATACTTTCTCGATACGGTCGTCTATGTTGGGTAAGGGAAAATATTCGTTCCGGATGACGGAGTTGAGTTTCCTATAGTCCACGCAAGGGCGAGGGTCCTTCCCAATGGCCTCTACTAAAATCATAGGCGAAGTATAGTCTGATTCTCCGATTTCGATTATTTTCAAATCCAGCATCCTCTTAATCTCTGCTTTCAGTATCTCAGTCTGTCGCGGAGAAGTCCGGTATGGTTTGGATCTAACAGGCTGATTACTAATGAGCTCCACGTCGTGCTCAATTAAATGGGTCCTTCCCGGATTATTAGAGAATAATTTCTGGTGCGTCTCCAGCAATTTTCCTAAATCGGAGATTTGCTCTGGAGTGCACCTACCCTGCAACCCGCTATCACGGACGATATCGTCGAAATTAAATATGTTCGGATTAGCAGCCGGATATGCGATCTCTAAGTCCATTTCTTGACCGTCCCGAATAGTATCCTCAGTAATCAGCAAATTTATGGTCTCTACTCGCTGGTGATAAGGTTTAAGTAGATTTACGTGATAAACTTGCGTTTTGGATCTACCGGGCATTTGGATGACATAGTTAGTTTCCGACAACTGTCTCACTATCTCTCCTGGCCCAACCCATTGAACTGACATTTTATTCGCTTTGTACGATGCCAGAATCAAAACTAAATCGCCGGGATTAAACTTCCGCGTGACGGCTCCCCTATCGTAATAGGTTTTCCATTTGGACTGTTGTTCCGCTTCCCTCTGAGACGCAAGCTCCTGGCATCTCTTTAGCCTATTAAGTAATCCTAGGACGTATTCCGTCACTAACTCGCCTACGTCCGCGTTTTGTGTCCAGTGCTCAAATAAGATTGTCTCGGGCACTCTCAGTTTTTTTCCATGCACCAACTCGGACGGGTTGAATTCTGTGGACTCGTGAGTCACATTCCTTAGGGCGAGAAGGGCGAACGGCAACTGTTTCTCCCAATCCTCTCCCGACTCTAAACACAGTACCTTCAGTAACCTTTTCGCGGTACGGTGCCATCTCTCTACGCTGTTAGATTGGGGGTGATACACGGAGCTGTGACATACCCTAATACCAAACCTTTCGAACAATGAGGTCGTCAAGTGGCTAGTAAAGCAGGTTCCGTTGTCACACTGTATCTCGCGTGGGAATCTCAACCTACCAAATATCCCCAACAGCGCATCCGTCACTGTTTCTGAACTGATATCTGGGACGGGTATGGCCTCCGGGTATTTCGAAGCTACGCAGATATAGCCGTCACCAGATACTTATTATCGCGACTTGACACAGGGAGTGGCCCAACGGTGTCAATATTTATTTTCGAGAATATTTCTGTAATAATTGGTACAATTTTTAAAGGTGCCTTCTTTTTTTTCCCGGGATTTACCAATCCTCTGACAAGGATCGCAACTTCTTACAAATTCTTCGGTATCTTTTGTGCAATTCGGCCAAAAGAAATACCTAAGAAGCTTATCCTTCGTTTTGGTCACCCCTAAGTGCGAACAGCTACCTTCATGAATGAAGCTGAAGAACCGGTTCCGCAGTTTCGCGGAAATCACCAGCTGTAGCCTCGCGTCTCCTAAATGATCGATTGACTTCCGGTAAAGCAATCCATTCTCGATACGGAACTCAGTTGGTTTTCCCGTTTCTGCTCTTTCCCAGCTAAGTTTCAATTCTTCCCAGCTAAGTTTCAATTCTTCCCAGCTCTTCTGCTCGGTTTTAAATTCCTCCGCCGAAATCCCTGCCAGATAGGTTTCGGCACTTTCAGTGGCCTTCGGCAGTTCAATCGGTTCCTCCTCATCAACTATTGGGCTTTGGGGTGCGACTGGCGGGGGTTTAGCTCCTCTTCGGGCCTGACTATGCGTGACACTAGCGCGTCTTTTTAGTAATGGCTCTTCGTTACGTGGACGATTCTATTTAGGACCGTAGGGAGGTCGGTAGATATTAAACTCGTGATAAGTGAATCGATTCTTCAGTTTGATTCTTTCGTAACTTGTTTTGATCATTTGATCTACAGTGAGCTATGATTATTTACTTGTCTGGTAGTCTTTTTTTTGTGTGTCTTCTATGATTTTTTGAAGCAGATTGATGGAAGGGTACTTATACTTTAAAGAGCTTCTTTTCGTGAAGCAACGATGGCCTCATGGCTAAATTCACCCACCTTCAGATTAGCGTCGGCAGCGGAGGATGACTTCCCGAGTTCAAACCCAGCTGGCGGAAAAATTTTTAGATCCTCCAAATTATTAAAAAAAAATTCCAATTTAATTCCTTTTCATTCAAATTTACTTTTCCTAATTTTTAATACCCTTTTCATATTTTTCCAAGCTTCCGTTGATTTTACATAAATAATCTAAGAACCACTCCTGAACTCACTACCAGCTGATATTTTTCCGCCCCTCTGCCGTCCCCTTTGCTTTAGGATGATTGTCGTATCCACCGCTGGCTTAGGACCATTCTGATGTAACAAAAAGCATACATAAAACACTAACTTATATAATTATTAACTTATATAATAAAAGGATACAATTTTCGGCTCCCACCTCTACCCACCCATAGCCATGGATCTGAAAAGAAAAGAAGAAAGCAGAAAGGAAGAGATAAATCGCCAACAACTATAAACCTTGATGACATACGTATCTAGGTCATGTGATCCGATTAGCCGATCAAGTTGGACTTGGGTAAAGTACTATCATGGGATTGAGGCGCCTGTCCTCCCCACGGTCCTAAATAGAATCGTCCACGTAACGAAGAGCCATTACTAGGAAAGACGCGCTAGTTATGCGTGACCACTTGATTCAACAGTTGCGGGTTTCGCTTTGCCTGCTCAATTAGCTCTTGGGTGGCGTTCCCTAATAAATAGTGATTCATTTTCACGGAACTCCCCACAATAGCAGCCTTGGTGACCACTCGCCCTATTGCCGCACTTTCGATTATCATTTTCGCTAAAGGTAAACACCGATAATCGTTCTCAAGGGGTTGTTTGACCCATACCTTTTCTCCTGTAAAGTCTTCCGGGTTTGCTAATTTCAGAGGGGGCTAAATCAATGCTGCTACCGCTGTCCCGTAGTATGGTCATTTCTACATCGTTTACGCGACCCTGGCTTAGGAACGGCCTAAATGAGGGAGCGAACTCCTCTGTGGTTAGGTTATTTACCCATTCCTGTGGGCGATTGTTGAGGGGACAATGGGGGTGGATATGGCCTGTTTGATTGCATTCATAGCAACGCACTTCTCTTCTACGCTCGAATTCCTGACTGCGGAGATCTCTCTGCGCCCTTGGGGTTTCTTGCCCTGGCCTTCCCCTAGGTCTTTCGGGGCCCCCTGGCTTTTTGTCAACAGGTGGTTTTTCGGCTTTAACCCTATCATTAAACCTCCTTTCTGGCGGGCGGAACCTGTCCGGCCTCCGCGAGAATTTCCGGTTAGTTTCATAATCGTCGAGCTTCTCGACCAATTCTGCCGGATCGATCATCTCGGCCCATAAGTCGAGGAAATAGTCTTTCATCTCGACCGGAACGCGCCTCTTAATTTGATCCGATATTATGAGATCTTTGAGTGCTCCATAATTATCTACTTTGAGGGCTCCTAACCAACCCTCCAAATAGCTCCTTAGCTCGAAGACGAGGTCTTTCCACAAGGTTCCTGGCTTCCTCTGATGTTGTTGGAATTTTACCCTGTAGGATTAGGCGCTTATTTCGAATCTCTTAAGGAGAAGTGACAACATACTCATAATCCCCGCTCAATTCGATAGGTTCCCTTACAATCAGTTCAGCTATGTCTACAGGAAGCAAGGGGATCAAGTTGTCAACCCATTCTGTTTCCTCTATAGCCAACTTCCGAATCTGCTTCTCAAACAAAATTAGGAACAGCGACACATCGGCCTTCTCAGGTTCGAATTTTTGCATCACTGCCCCTAAATGCCTGAGGGGTCTGGTTTCTACCCTACGCGTGGGGGCGGAATTAGTTATCTCGACTGCTTGTGTTAGGCGGAGACGCTCCAGTTCAAATTCCCGTAACGACTCAGCCTCAGATTTTTCAATTTCTCTCTCTTGGACCAAGCTTTCGAACATTTCCTTGGTTCCTACCTCCTCAAATTCGGGACTTTGTTGAATTTCTTTTACAAGGATCGTTATAGTTTCGTCCCCCGTTATATCTAGCCTCATTTCTTCTGCTAGCCTTTGCAAGTCAATTTTCCTATGTCTTTTTAGGAAAGCCATTTTTTTTCTATCTCTGCGGTTCCCCACTAAATCAAAACGCGGCACATACACAACAGTTTTTAAAATTCAGCGATCCTCTAATTCCAAAACATAAAATACACCAACAAAAAACAATGCACAATCACAGAAAAATCCCAATCAAACAGTTGTAAATTAAGGTACCCACTTAATTTTAGTGATAGACACAACCAACATGCACAAAGAAACCCAGAATGTTAACTACTATTAATTTAATACTCCAGTTTTAACCATCAGTACAAGTTAACTACCAAATTCAATATTTCACACAGTACGACATTTCACATTAAATACCTAAGCCTCCAATAAAAATTCAGCTCACCCCGTTTGTTGACCACTTGCGATGAGGTATCCAGTTTGAAAGCACACTCGCACTACTGTGATGTCCTATTCGGAGCACTTTTTTTTTTCACGTAATTGAAGCTCGTACAGAATTGAAGAACGGTTCACACGACCACTGGCGCTGGACCACACAACGCGATGACGCACAGCTGCATGGGGTCTAACCGTAGTCCGGTGGCTGGACACTTTCACTTTCGCCTAATGGTGTTGGGAATGTTTTGGCCGTTGGCGCTTCTACAGGGGTTCTCTGTCGAAGACAGCTCTGATCGCTATCCTGCACGGATGATTCGTTCTTCTGTGGTGGTGGGTTCTGCTGTGTTTGACGGAGGTTCTAGCTGTGGGTCTCCTAAGTGATTTCTATACTAGGAAATCGCACCGACTGCCAGCAGTTTGTCTATAACGACTTAGACTAAAGATACAGGTTGAGAAATGAGTAGTTTTATTTCTAGATTAGAGTAAGCTAAAAATGTACACAGTTCTCTTGGAATCGGAGGTCTGGGAATGGTTCCCTTGGAGAATCAGTAGCAGTGACCCGAGTAATGGGATGAGTTCCAGGCTACGGCCTTTCACGATTATCTCGGATGAGATCAAGTTTGGCGGGATGCCAAGGCGGAGAATCGGGTTTCCTCTGGTAACGGGACTCGAGCGAAGGGTGAATTCCAGGCTACGGTATTTCACGTTTATCTCGGATGAGGTGATGTCAATGCAGAGAAGCGGGTCTCCTCTGGTCTACGAACCAAGCAAAGGGTGAATTCCAGGCTACGGCCTTTCACGGTTATCTCGGATGAGATCAAGTCTGGCGGGGTGCCAAGTCGGAGAATCGGGTCTCCTCTGGTAACGGGACTCGAGCGATAGTCCTCTGGCCGGGTGGCCTCTCAGAGCGTTCTCGGTTGAGATCAGAAGGTCGCAAGCTCGTGCGACCTTGGAGCAGTTTAGCCGGCTACCTGCCGCGGCTACTGCGTTATATATATATATAGCCTTTGTATGAATATATATAGCCTTTGTATGAATAAAACTATTATTTGTAAACAGTATATTTGATAAGTTTTCCCTTTATTTTCCTATATATGCCAATTTTGTATGACTTTTGAGACAAAGATAGGGTATCCTGTAACTTAAAAAAAATTGACGTGATAGAAAAAAAAACTGCAGTTATTTTTGGATCCAGAAGCCAAAAATTAATCGAAAACAAGTCACAGATCTAAGACAACGAAATTGCTGTTCCCCAGTGCAACGTTTCCTCAATCTAGAGTTATAGGGTTAGGTGATCCAAATATCGCACTTGTCTCCGACTTAATATCGCCTACTCGTGTTTGCAAGCTACTATACGCGACATCTATGTGTTTATGTAGTTACATTGACGGTGTGAGGTTCGCTACGAGGGGCGAGGGAAAGAAAATGCTGGTTCGAGCGTCGTGCGATGGAAATGCAGTGAATCTTTTCTGAGGAGTTTAATTTCTGATGAGTGATCCAGTGTGAGATGTCTGAGGACTGTGCATCGCAAGCGAGGAAAGAGAGAAGTGCGTCTTCTGCAGTCATATAACTTGAAGGGTACTGGGGTAAGTCCCTTCTGAATTGATCCAGTGAGCCATTAAATACACAGGGGGGATAACACATATATGTATGAGAAGTAGTGTGATTGTGATTATTTTATATTTGTGCTATGATGTGTATGTATTTTGATGGGGCTATGGAATCGTAGGATTTAATGTGTAATGAACATCAGCTAAGGAATAGTTTCTAGGAATTACTGTGGGCAAATAAAAGTGTAAGATTATGCAGATGTATTTAATATAATTAGTTACTTATTGAAAGTGTTTGAATATTTAATAGAGTGACTAGGGGAATTATAATGGAACATCAAAGTGCATGTTTGAAAAATATTTGTGTATTTGCTGAGTAATTATTGAAGCTGGTTGTTATTGTTAAAGTTGATTGTGTTTACACGGGGATCACTATGGCATTTCTTGGGAGAGCTAGGATGGAGGAGATGAGATATTTGGCAATCGAATTAGGGGAGGAGGTACCGCCGAATGCGAAGTTCGCGGATTTAAGGAAAATAATACTAGGATCACAATCATACGAGGAAGAATTTGTAAAGGTTTGGGTAACAGATATTATTAATGAAAGAGAGAAAAGAGAAGCAAAAAGGGATTGGATCGAAGCTGAAAGGGAGTGGAAATTTAGGCGGATGGTGGCTCAGAATGAGGCGAGAAAGGAATTTAGAGGAGCAGAGTAGCGAGTGAAAGGAGCTTGGGCAGAGGCCGAAAACAGGTATAAAACTGCTCGGGAAGAGGCGGATGAGAGATTGTCAATTTATGAAATGAAATTGAGGGGATTAGAAATACAGGAAAAAAGGGTAGAAAGAAGGGAAGGAGGTGAAATTGAAATCGTAATTTCTAGGGAAGATAGGGGAAGGAGCGATCTCGCTCAGGAGGAGAGGAAGGGGCAGGAAAACAGAACTGACCCTTCCTCAACCGATGTTAAGAAGTCAGCGGAAACTTCGCAGGACGAAGAACGGGGAAAGGAACTCGTGGGCCAGAAACGGGGAGAAACGCTATCGAGACCCAGGGGGAGGTGGCTGAAGGTCACAAAAAGACACGGGACGAGGTGGATGACCCAACGGTTTCGTCGGGAAGGGACCACTCGGACATTCCTGGTGAAGTTACCAAGGTGGGGGAGAGTCACAGATGTACTCAGGAGAATGGGAAAAGGCGAAGGTCTAGGAAAGGGGGTGGAGACCAGAGTGAGATGTCGCCCAGGGCGTTAGGGAACAATACTGGGGTTAAGCAGCACGGGCTAGAGATGGAAAGTTTGTGTCTCGGAATGAAGGGGAAGTCGGGTGAAAAGGAGTGCGTTTGTGAAACTTCAGAGTTGCATAAGGGGAAACATGAAGGGAAGATTCTGCCCAAACAGTCCTGGGACGCTGTTGTTAAGCGATGCGGGGTAGAGATGGATATTCTGGATCAACGAGAGATGAGTATACAGAAAAAGATTCGTCAGCGAACAGTTCCCTTGACTCGCACACCAGAAAAGTTAGGAGGGGCCTCGGAGACTTTGACGGGTAACCAGGCGGTTGTGGCGAAGACACAAGGAAGGGTAATTAGACTGCAATTTCTTCGAAGATGAAAGTTATTAGACTTTCACATCCAAATACTTTAAGAAAGCATTTATTGGCGTATGTGGCTCAGGCAGATCTTTAACCATGCCTTCAGAAGAGCCTTTTTGTACTATTCTAAAAACATTGAGATGAAATCAAGTTTATTAACACTTGGAATTAAAACATATTAAAATAGTTTAATTTCTTTGCAAGAAAGCATTTTGGTGCGTACCAAATAAGTAAAACTTTAGTTAGATAAGTTTCTGTCCCTTAAAATAAATATGTAAACTAACTTATTAGGAAACATAATTAAAACACTCCATACCTCTTAGATTTCCAAAGTTCACCTGCTTTCCTTGAAGGAATAGAAGTTGACGAAGGCTTTTATGCATCAGGACTAGTTGCAGTTTCTTCTTCAGTCAATTTCATAATCAAAACCAGAATCTAGCAAGAGTTCTGGCCACCCATCATTACTTTCATCTGGTCCATCGGACAAATCACTTTCTTCTAAGAGAGCTTGGATTTCTTCTTTAGTCAAAATTTCTATTGAAAAATTACACTTAGCTAAGACATAAACTTTTGAAAATAGATTTTAACATGTGTTTTCAGATACTTTTGCCTAAAAAGCGAATCAATGTATCAAAATAAATTTTTAGATAATAGAAAAATGTAATACTTTTAATTTAAAAATGATAAAATCTCATAAAATGCGGTAAACAGTACAAAACAGGCTGTTCGTTAAATTTGTGAAAGGACGAAACGTACAAGATAACAACACCAATTTTAACCGTGAAGTACTCACGTCCACATACGTAGACCTATATAAGTATCGCTCTCAAATGAACAAAATACAGATTTAAATCAGATAAACTATTTCATAACATCTTTTAAGAAATTGTCATCTGAAACACATTAATTTAAGGATTTAAAAATCATTAAAAACAAGTGAAATTTACTTACTTTTACGAGCACGTTGAATCGACGCTATTTCTTCCAAATCGCTTTTGAATAATGAACATTCCAAAGGAACTACCGATGTATACTGTCATCCATTGGTGCTAATCGGAAGCTTAGACATCCACGCACATGTACCGGAGTTCTTAAATACCAATTTTTTCAGAAAGAATATTTTTAAGACGAAAGAGTCGATGTCCACGGTAGCAAAGAGGTTAAAAAAAGATATTCTTCAAAAAAAAATTCCAATAGTAACTTTTATATTTTCGCAATAGAAATTGGCCGCATATGACGAAGATATTCATTACGAACACAAAAAGGACTATTTGAGATGTTCTTTCTTCGAGAAAGTTATGATATTAGATAGAATGAAAATTTCAACGGATTTGGTATGTGCTGGAAATTTTACACCAAATCAATACATCAGTTTGAAATTTCAGTCAAAAATTTCAATAGTAACTTTTATATTTTCGCAATAGAAATTAGCCGCATATGACGAAGATATATTCATTATGAACACAAAAAGGACTATTTGAGATGTTCTTTCTTCGAGAAAGTTATGATATTAGATAGAATGAAAATTTCAACGGATTTGGTATGTGCTGGAAATTTTACACCAAATCAATACCTCAGGTAGTTCGAATTTTAGGGACACGAAAAGAAACATCGCGGGCAACGCCGTGTTGGCCTGATAGTAATATATAACGGAGAAAAAATATTCAGATATTTTATTGTTACACAAAACTTCAACAATACTTTGCAATTTAAGATTGTATTAGACGGGGTTATATTTTATAAACTGTCGCACTACTCATAAATCAGTAATCTACCTAAGTATTTTAAAATCAGTAATCAAGAGTTAAATATTCTAAAATGTTAATTTCTTCCTTGTATTTTATAATCCAAAGTAGCGTCTCAAAAAGTCGCAGTTCTCTCGGTGTGGTCCTATGCCGTGGTTCTGCGTTTCCGTTCCTGGACCCAGGTATTTGAAAATGGGATAGTCCTTGCTGTAAAGTGGCCAAGAGATGCTCGGTTTCCTATGCGAAAAGAAACAAGACATTTTCATTGTGTGATGTGTCCGAAAACTGTTTATTTCTGTGTCAGTTGCATATTTCCTTCGAGTGTTTATGTTACCTCTAGAGCTCGAAAGCCGTTAATGTGCACATTACGTAGCTGATCTGCAGATTAACTGATTCCCTCCGTTAACGTGCGGAATCAAGAGTTTTCCACATTTAACCACAGGCGCCTCAATCCCATGATAGTACTTTACGCAAGTCTAACTTGATTGGCTAATCGGATCACATGACCTAGATACGTATGTCATGAGAATTTTTCTTTTGGCACAATTTTTTTTTATCTCTTCCTTTCTGCTTTCTTCTTTTCTTTTCAGATCCATGGCTATGGGTGGGTTGAGGTGGGAGCCGAAAATTGTATCCTTTTATTATATAAGTTGATAATTATATAAGTTAGTGTTTTATGTATGCTTTTTGTTACATCAGAATGGCCCTAATCCAGCGGTGGATACGACATCATCATCCTAAAGCAAAGGGGACGGCAGAGGGGCGAAAAAATATCAGCTGGTAGTGAGTTCAGGAGTGGTTCTTAGATTATTTATGTAAAATCAACGGAAGCTTGGAAAAATATAAAAAGGGTATTAAAAATTAGGAAAAGTAAATTAGAATAAAAAGGAATTAAATTGGAATTTTTAAAAAATAATTTGGAGGATCTAAAAATTTTTCCGCCAGTTGGGTTCGAACTCGGGAAGTCATCCTCCGCTACCAAAGCTGATCTGAAGGTAGGTGACTTTAGTCATTAGGCCATCGTTGCTTCACGAAAAGTAACTCTTTAAAGTATAAGTACCCTTAATATAAGTTGGCAAGAAATACTACTAACAACCATACAACATATATATGAGGAGCAAATCATAGTCAACTTGTCGGACACTTACGCTGTACGCTAAGGCGCTATTGTAAGTATTGTATTTCTACGAAACAACGCGCATATTCAAAATCAAATGGTTACTGCAACAATAAGATTGGCAAGATATCCAAGTGAAGCCAAGCCAGTGAAACTAGCCAATCAAGTTGGACTTGCGTAAAGTACTATCATGGGATTGAGCCGCTTTTAACGGCTACCGTATCTTTAAAGTACAAAACTTTGTTTCCCTCATTTCCTTTCCCTACACCTTCCCCCTCTCCCTCCACCTTTATGTTTAGTTTGGTTTCACCAGCGTCTTGTCGTCGCCGGTTGTTTTTATTTCTCATAATTTGCGTCGGCTGCCAGTGCGTAGCATAGCTAATTCTGTTTTCAAATTCGTTTTTGCCTGTTAATGCGTAAATTTGTATCGTGATTTTAAAGCAGATAAATTTAACTCCTAGTATGCAAGCAAGCACCGAATTAGTGAGTAAAATGAAGAAAAGATTCTTAGCAAACCTCTTCAACGAAGATTTAAAATATAATAGTGTTTTAATGACAAAACAAAAGTATGATTCCATAATTGAAGACGTAAAAGTAATAAAAGTGTCCAAGAAAAATGAATCATCTCGAGATTATCGAATAATTCAAAGGTATGATGTGTTGACTGTACGTTCCTGTTGTTCCAGTAAAGATCTTATTTTCACTTTAACGAGTGCCTAGTAGGTAATGTACAGATTACCTAGGTAATTTGAAAAATGGAAACAATTTTCCGCACTTTAACGGATCACCCTAGTTAATCTGAACATTACCTAGATAATCTGTAGAATAACTGATTACTGCACTTTAGCGGTAACATTTATACTCTTAATGAGCCGTTTGATAATACTCTTTCCTATGTTTACATTACTATTTCCTGATAACGTATTCTTGTCAGTTCATTTGTCTGATGTAGTCTTTTAATATATGCAGAGAACCAGTTGCCTCAGAGTCTTTACGCTATTCGTATCGATCTGGTGTTTGCGATGTCTATAATTTCGTCTGGTAATTGTGATTATTTAACGTCGCACTGGAGCAACATAACGGGCTGTTGGCGACGATCCGGGATCAATCCCCAAAAGAAAGACCCGAGGACGACACCACTGTAATTCTGAATCACGATGTGGAGTCGTGACGTTTGGAAACGATTCCACCCCTGCGTGGGTTTTCCACGAGAGGGGAGCAGACGACCCTCCAAAAAGGCAAAGAACATGTGTAACAGGCACCTGGCATCTGCTGTCGCAATCAGACTCGCACGTGTGGGAGTTGACATCTTTACGAGTGTTGCAGGTGTCATAGGAAAGACCCGTTCAGGATTCCAAGAGAGAGGCGACCGTCAACGAAAAACAGAAAGCGAGCGAGAGAAGCCACTGGAAGCGGGTGGTGGACATTAGAACTCCCGTTTAGACAGCAACGGTGGAGTCAAGCACCGGAAAAATAAGAGGCAAACTGCGAAAAATAAACTAGTTGTGGTTTCTTCATGAACATTAGTTCAGCGATTGTCCAGTGTACATTGTGTAAATAGTTACCCAATTGTTATTGAAAATCCTTTCAAGTGCAATAAATAACTTTAAAATGTAATCTGCTTAGTCCACTTCCATTTGTATTACTGTGTTGACCCTAAATACCAGAACGGTGAGATGACGAGTCTGAATTAGGGATGCGACATCGATAGCAAAACATCGATGTTTTGAAACATCGATGTTCAAAATTAAAACATCGATGTTGATAATACATCGACCCAAAAACATCGATGTTTTTAAAATTCAGTGTATTTAAACTTGTTTCACCATTTCTTAAAACTGGTTTAGCAACTAGTGATGCGACATCGGCTCCAATACATCGATGTTTTTTTCTAAAATCGATGTCGCATCCCTAGTCTGAATTCGTCGGACAACTGCATATTTCTGCATTCAGTTTGTATAGCTTTAAGCGGGTCCGGCACCTCCATCGACACCCATGTTAAATTCACAAACTTTGGGGGCATCTCATTTATTCATAAATAAATATATTTCTTTGAAATTTTTACAGTGTAATATTTGAATACTTTTAAAGACTTTAACACTAATTTTTTAATTTATTTTTAAAATTCACAAAGTTATAATTTTATTTTTAAAATGACAAAAAAATGTGAAATTTTTTAGGTAAAATATTTTTTTTTTAAAGTATGCATTTTATATCTTACTAGGGGGCCTGCCCCCTGCTCGCTAACGCTCGCCAACCCCCGGAGGATTGCTTCGCAATTCTCATTGGTTTGCTGCGCGATACTATACTGGCTTCGCTCGCCTCAATGAAGACATATGTCGTAGCAGAAGGGATTGTCTACAAAATATGTTACCAAAAAAATGTTTTTCAAATCTAAATTTGCTGTATTACAGAAAAAATATATACAGTACCTCTGGAATCAGAATTCAAATGAAAACTTTGTGCAAATTTTGACTCGAAATGTGAGCGTTGCTTTGGAAATTGAATACCCAGCATGTTGTTTGTGTGTACATTTTCCCAGCACTCAAACGACCCACACTTTTTCATTGAGTTTGTTGCCGAAAGTTGTAGTGCAAGCGTCTTGTTGAACTATAATTGTTGGCCCTGAAAAGGACCGTTTTTTAAATGGCCCTGAAAAGATCCTCCGCTTTCTTTGATTTCTATTATAAACTAACTGCAACAGCTCATTAAAATTTCCTTTTTTTTTCAATAAAATTTCATTCGATAACGCTATAAATTCAATCGATGCGCGAGACTTCGTGATAAACAAACAATCGTACAGTGTTGCCAAAACGCGATTACAAATGACGTCTTTTTCGTGAGCCCCGTAAGAGAATTATATATATAGATAATTTTATTTTTAAAATGACAAAAAAATGTGAAATTTTTTAGGTAAAATATTTTTTTTTTAAAGTATGCATTTTATATCTTACTAGGGGGCCTGCCCCCTGCTCGCTAACGCTCGCCAACCCCCGGAGGATTGCTTCGCAATTCTCATTGGTTTGCTGCGCGATACTATACTGGCTTCGCTCGCCTCAATGAAGACATATGTCGTAGCAGAAGGGATTGTCTACAAAATATGTTACCAAAAAAATGTTTTTCAAATCTAAATTTGCTGTATTACAGAAAAAATATATACAGTACCTCTGGAATCAGAATTCAAATGAAAACTTTGTGCAAATTTTGACTCGAAATGTGAGCGTTGCTTTGGAAATTGAATACCCAGCATGTTGTTTGTGTGTACATTTTCCCAGCACTCAAACGACCCACACTTTTTCATTGAGTTTGTTGCCGAAAGTTGTAGTGCAAGCGTCTTGTTGAACTATAATTGTTGGCCCTGAAAAGGACCGTTTTTTAAATGGCCCTGAAAAGATCCTCCGCTTTCTTTGATTTCTATTATAAACTAACTGCAACAGCTCATTAAAATTTCCTTTTTTTTTCAATAAAATTTCATTCGATAACGCTATAAATTCAATCGATGCGCGAGACTTCGTGATAAACAAACAATCGTACAGTGTTGCCAAAACGCGATTACAAATGACGTCTTTTTCGTGAGCCACGTAAGAGAATTATATATTTAGATTCCTAGTGCTAAAGTCTTTAAAGTGCTTCATAAACCATCATAAGACGTTTCAAGAATGTATCTCAAGTAGTTTTTGAGTATGTGCCCCAAAATATGAAAAAAGTATGTTCTGAGAAATGAGGCTTTAAACTTCGGAAGGACGTACGTCGCGGTAATAGAGAAGCGGCTCAATCCCATGATAGTACTTTACGCAAGTCCAACTTGATTGGCTAGTTTCACGGGCTTAGCTTCACTTGGATATCTCGCCAATCTGATTGTTGCAGTAACCATTTGATTTTGAATATGCGCGTTGTTTCGTAGAAATACAATACATACACTAGCGCCTCAGCGTACAGCGTAAGTGTCCGACAAGTTTACTCTGATTTGCTCCTCATATATATGTTGTATGGTTGTTGTTAGTAGTAGTATTTCTTGCCAACTTATATTAAGGGTATTTATACTTTAAAGAGCTTCGTTTCGTGAAGCAACGATGGCCTAATGGCTAAAGTCACCCACCTTCAGATTGGCGTCGGCAGCGGAGGATGACTTCCCGAGTTCGAACCCAGCTAGCGGAAAAATTTTTAGATTCTCCAAATTATTTTTTAAAAATTCCAATTTAATTCCTTTTCATTCTAATTTACTTTTCCTAATTTTTTATACCCTTTTCATATTTTTCCAAGCTTTTGTTGATTTTACATAAATAATCTAAGAACCACTCCTGAACTCACTACCAGCTGATATTTTTCCGCCCCTCTGCCGTCCCCTTTGCTTTAGGATGATGGTGTCGTATCCACCGCTGGCTTAGGACCATTCTGATGTAACAAAAAGCATACATAAAACTCTAACATATAATTATTAACTTATATAATAAAAGGATACAATTTTCGGCTCCCACCTCTACCCACCCATAGCCATGGATCTGAAAAGAAAAGAAGAAAGCAGAAAGGAAGAGATAAATCGCCAACAACTATAAACCTTGATGACATACGTATCTAGGTCATGTGATCCGATCAGCCAATCAAGTTGGATTTGCGTAAAGTACTATCATGGGATTGAGGCGCCTGAGGTAATAGTGCATCTACTTTGTAAAATATTTAAAAATACTTCTCCAATTAACGGATTTCTACAAATGAGGTATCGTTATAAAAAAGGACAATTCAAGCTTTCTTAAACAGTAAAAATCTCAATTTTTTTTTCGACTTTTTAGTTGCCGGACCTCATTATTTGCAAATATGTCTTGTAAACTGATTTAACCCTCCAAGTGATTTTTAAGAGGAATCTCGTGTATCCAGATCGATCTAATCCATTTAATGACGAGATATCACGTCCATCAAGATATGATGGGTTTTGTTAAGGACCATATACCTCGTCGAGACAAAGGAAACAAATTGCCCCATTCCCAAAACTGGTTCCAGTTTGAAACAGGTTTTTGCATCAGAACCCGTTCAGTACAGGGCTGTTTACGATGCGAAGATAAACCATCCAAAAGGTTAGAACATTTAAAAACCTACGGTTAAACCATTTATATCTTCCAAAAGGTTAAAACATTTACGGCCATATTCATAAGTATCGAGTTTACTCGGGGATCAGTTGATCCGCGGGACAGAGTCAAATCGTGGATAATCAATAACCGTATTTTCTCAAACGGCGGGTTAAGTAATCCACGGATTAAAATGATACTCTCGCTGTGATTGGCTACTACCGTCTATATGACAGATTGCAATTTGAAAAGAATACTGGATATAGACACACAAATTAGTATAGAGATTAAACTCACAGAAAACGATATCGTTTTCACCAAAATCAGGTTCATCTTGAACTCAGACCAATATCGATGCGCAATTTCAACGCTTCAGACATCTTACGTTCGGCTGTAGGGAATGTTGTTTTGTTCATAGGATGCAAGTCCTAGTCCACAAGTTTAAAGGCCACATTGAACCGAAACGTAGGAAGCGAATGTGCAAAGTGAAAGGTGATGTTTCAGTTCAAGTTTCGTCTTTGTTATTCACTTGTCTGTCCACTGTAACTCCTTTTTACATTGCTCAGCGCCATGTTTCCCCTATCGGCGACATTTGTAACTACTGTTTTTTCCATGGAATCCGTACCATGCTGTCATCAGTCAGCCTACCTAATTGTGTGCAATTATGGTTATAGCTACCGATGGACTCGCCATTTCGGAATCTCATTGCAAAAATAAAGCAAACATAACGTACCGGAACTTCTCGAAGAAATATTCATGAAGAAGTCGCACATATTACAAATCGTAGATGTTGACGAGCGAATCCATTTGCGCATTTGTTCACGGTTTTAACATCAGATTCTCAAAAATGTTGGAAATCACTTCTTGTAACTAGGGCCTTGCGTTCAGCAACTAACCGTAGGCATTATTTCGGAATAATTTCGGCTGTATTGATGAGCACATTTAAGAATTCTAGAGAAGATAAAACTAAAATTTACGAAAGAAATTTGAATATTTTCATACCGGCAATCCAGTAAAATCGGATTATCTACTGAATTTAACAGAACATAATCCGAAGAAAATCTTGTAACCTAGTTGGAAGTACAACGGATTAGCAACAGGAGGGTTGGCTGTTCGAAACTAGGTCTAACCATAGAACGCCGTGCATAAGGGGACTGATGAACATTAAACTGTCCTCACGTTGGTGTGGCGTTGAACTTGGGTTTTGTGTTGCCACAATGCGAGGTTAATTAACTTGCTACCGTTGAAAATCTCATTTAAATTATTAGTAAAAACTTCAAAACAACGACCAATAACGATTAAAAACAGTCAATGACAATATTTTGGTGCATCAAGGCGTCCACCATCATTAAAACAGAAGTTTGGATCCAACATCATTAGTGGACCGCGGTATCCCGTTTGAAAGAGTGACGGATTAGCAAGCGGATGATTCCGAATCGGAATCCAACCAAAGACCGTAGTGTACAAGGTGGGCTGGGGCACGTTAAAACCGTCGTACCCTCAAGTGTCCTCACGTTGGTAAGGTGTAAAAGTTTGGAGTGTGGGTACCATCTCAAGTGTGACCTCGTCATCATGACTAAAAATTACGTGTTGTTGACCTTGGAACTTTCCCTACGAGTTTCATCAAAAATAGCCCGTTGCGTTATTCCTGTGAGACGTTAATTAAAATACCTACGTACCACCATAAATAGGACATTTCTGTTCTGAAGCTTTTCATCTTAATTAGTCCTTGTTTTGAAGTTTATCACTTTTTGCTGCCGTTTAAAAGTTTAGGTGCTTTTAAAAATTAGAAAATACCGTCAACCTACCCATCTTTGACAAAACTGGACCACATCTCGATCATCTGGGAGCTGATTCGGACCTCCTCCGGTTGGTATCGTTGCGGATTCAGGACCGGCTGTCCGAATACGAACTCGACTTCACTAAAGTGGGCCACCCCTAGACGAGGAGCCCAAATAGTGGTACTCGGCCTGTGCACCCAGAAGTAAAAGTACACGTTGTTCCCCTGTTCTGCAGTTTTCTCTGCGTGGTACACGGTCGGGCAGAGTAAGAGCTCGTCGCCGAAGGAAGTGAATATGGATTGCCTGATCTCTTCGAAGGAATATTCCGGTATTGTATCGGGGAGGTAGTAGTTTATGAGGTCTTCGGGCTGTGGGAATGTCTGGAAAAGTTTTCGCATCAGATCCTTCGCAGACGTCTTGTTCATATGAGGATCTTTTTCGCCATAGAATCCAAAAACATCTGCAAAGTTTGTTGACAGCTGCGAAATTGAAAGAATTAATAGTGTGGAAATGAAACACATTTTGTACACAGTAATACTATTTAGTCCTTGCAATTCTGGAATATTTCAGGGTGAAAAGGAAGGTAATCATCTTATGTGAATAGTTCCAATAAGTGAAATTCAATTATTTTATTGAAAATGGCGCAATACAGATTTTTAAAAAGTACGGTGGTTCCAAAAATTGTTATATATATTTTTTAATTTGCTATCCAGGCATCGTACATTTTATACAAATGACCATATTTAACAATCTTGTGCAGTGTAGATAGTGATGAAATTACCCACCACTACAAAATATAACTTATAGCCACTGCGTGGCTAGCCAGGCGTTGCCCGTGGTGTTGGTTTGCGAAGCAATACCACGGGCAACGCCGAGATGTAATGCATTAATTTGGTGTAAAATTTTCAGCAGATTTCAAATCAGTTGAAATTTTCAATCCATCTTTAACGATTCCGATTTTACGAAAACGAACTTTAAAATCCCAGTCGAATTGTTTTCTATTTTTTGGTCTCATTCGCTGAAATGGAATAGGGCTGGAAATGTAATCTGTTTCTTTTTTTTTTAACGCGAAGAGCAGAAGATGCAATCTGTTTATTTTTAGAAAGAGAAAGTTCACAGTGTCGTCACAATCTCTCTTGCGAAATTATAAGATATATATATTCAATTTATAAGTTTTTTCCGCAGATTTCAAATCAATTGAAATGTTTACTCCATCTTTAACGATCTAGGAGATAGAAGAAAGAACTAAGTGTCTCCAGTTAGAAGATTATTTGTTTTTATCGTCTGGCTGGAAAATTATTCCTCTGCGCAAAATCAAAACGGAAACGAAAAAAAAAAATTTAGAACCTGTGATCTCTTTTATCAACACATCCTATAGCAGGTGTTGCTTCTATGGTGTTGCATTCAATAATTTTTAAATTTAATTAAATTCATTTAAAAATGTTCTAGATTGAATTTTAAAATTCGCCTCGACCCTAAAATTGCAAAAAGTTTGGTCTACTTGTGTGTCAAATCCCATTACTGCAAGTGCCATAGATTCGTCAGAACTTTGATCACAAGAAACAAACACTTCCTTTTATAATATTAGAAATAATGCAATGATATAAATAACAGTGTAACCTATCCCCATCAAGAAGTACATTTAGGTCGACAAAGTTGCACTGTCTTCTAGCATGTTGTACCATATGAATGTGATGACACTTTCAAATGGTAGAGTAAAAGAACAAGATCTTTGGGTTTCACCACAACAACACTTATTCTAACATCCTATAGCTTTACATATATGTACAGCAAATTTACAGAAATTTTGGGACAAGAAGAGTTCGGAAGAGGTTAGTGATGGTGTCCTCGCTCTCAGGTCTCAATGGTCTCTAGCAATTTTCAGCATCTTTCAGGCCCCCTTTTGGCTGAAAACCACCTGTCGATGGAATTTTGAGTGTTCTCAAAGGGCTTGAGATTTAGGAGATCGTAATGTCAGTATAACGTCAGATGAAGAGGGTTTATGTCAAGTGCCCAGAACTTTATGACCGATGTAATGTCAAATGGAGTGCTATAATAGTACTTCGAGGGTTATTTATGGACAGTTGATTACTTGAAAAGAGTTTTATGATTTCCAATTCAGGAATTCTTGAATATGTCTGCTTTATGTCGGTTTGATCAGAGAGCCCGCGTTTATAGTGTTACAACGTCTAGCTGAGAAAAACTTTTTCAAATAATATTATTATAAATGACACAAAAGCGGCCTATTAGCATTAATTTATTTAAAACGCCATGTATTACCGCACGAATTCGTAAAAAACATTTTTGATTTAAGGAGCTATTGCTCTGTAAACTATATTATAAGAATTCGAAAATTTTTTATTGAAACTTGTGGAAATTATTCGAATTTTAGATGGCGCTAGCGTCGTTGACGTCATGCGCCTTTCCTGCTCTCCCACACCTGCAGATTTAGTTTTGACGCAAAATGGCAGAATTACTAATATCGAATTGGTACAGTGGTATTTTTTGTTCTATACAAAATGACGATTAGATATTCTTTCAGTTAAATTAAAATTTAATTACTATTTACAGATACAGAAAATATTACATATTAATGCAAATCGAGATCAATCAAATTAACAACACTTGGGTTCTTTCGAAATCGAATCGAGTCGAACTTCAATTAATCAACTAAATACACCGACTTACTAAACTTAAGGAATGTAACCATTTTAAGGGCACCAACTTCAACAATAAATAGAAGAGCCCTTAGCAGATCGTATATCCGAGGATTTCTAGAAGGTGGTATTAGTGTTCAAGGTGATTTACAGCCTACGAAGGACAGCGTCTTCTTTTTTAAAGTTTTCAGTTAACCTTTTGTCTCACGTCTCTAAGTTTGTTGTCACCGCTAGAGTTCAAAGACTTTCTTAACTGTTCGCTTCTGTTCTTGTTGTCATTTTATTTCACTCATCGGTTCGGTAACTTTCAGCGTATTTTTTTGTATCATTTCCCCACACCGGACAGGTCGGAGCATGGTAGCTCAGTTTGAAGAGCAGCGGATTAGAAACCGAAGGGTTGCGAGTTCGTAACTCGATCTAACCAAATACCGTTGTGTCTATGGAGGCTGATGTCCAAGGAGCAGAAAGTGCTTAAAACTGCGACGTACGACGTAGAACAAAGTCTTTACAGAAAATTTTTTCCTTAATATTATTCAAAGTTAGCCGATTTCTTTTTTAATCACACGTTACGATGTTCTGCAGTGCAAAGCGCGCCTCTTGACACACCTTTTGTTCTTTTCTAGCAACGGAACAACCACCCTACACCACCCAAATCATCACAAACACTTTATAAATAACACATCTTGTATGTCAATGACAAAATATTTAACTTCAAAAGTCATCGACAGAATTTCAAATTCTGAAAGTATGCCTTGGTTTTAAATAAAGAAAGTTAAGTAATTTTTTGATATTTTTTATTATAAATATGTAATACATATTTAGCCGATAATTGTGTCTTACGTCTGTTTTTGATTTTACTGCAGTTTTCAAAATTCGGACCAAATGCCAGCAGAACAATTGCAATTGCTTGGATCTGTGTTGCAGAACACTGAATATAATTATACACCTTGGGCTGGTGTACTCAAAATCAGTCCTCAAATGTCCTCACGTTGGAGTGGTGTACAGTTTGGAAAGTGGGGTGCCAGCTCAGGTGTTAACCTCATCATATGACAGTAGTTCAAAACTCATTTTTTTCGAGACCTTTCCTTCTGTATGAATTCTGGACCGTTGTCAGTAACCTCTTGTGTTGTTCCATTGTGACATTAATCAACTATCAACCTCTATTCTACTTATGGGTTCAGTAACTCTCGAAGTATCTGTCTCATTTCCTCACATCCATATCATTTCACTGCCAGGTCGGTTTGGTTGTTTTATGGTGCCAGGACCATATCTGGCCATGCAGATCCAGACACAAGACATACAATAGCAAGCAACAGACACACACATATAAAGAAAGTTTTACTGACACAGAAAAGAGACATACACCCAGGGAGGAATGCACTTGGCAAGAAACTGCGCCGCTTACAACTCTTTTTGTTCAAGGTTGCAGTGGACATACCCAGTTAACCACGATGGTCCATCAGTGCAAATTAGCAGTTAAAAACCGTAGTGTAATTAAATGATTTATTTACACAGAAAGCAAAAAAAAATTACCGTCAACTTTCGTATTTAGCTGAACCTCTTTTTCATATACCTGTGATCCTTCGTCTCTATTGACTCCGATGAATAATTCAGTGCCCTGAAATTCTCCTTTGGCGATTGCCAAGCGGGCATTTGTGGGCATGATGTCATCGCCGAATTGAGGGCTAAAAGCTACTGTTGTCTCGATAAACAGCTGCATATCCAGTTTTCCTAAACTGACCGCATCCACACCTGAAACATAATAGGAAACAATTACTTGGGGGAATTAGCTTATGTGCCAAATCAAATTGTCATAACTGCAATTGTGTGGGGTTTACAATCCTATGAGAGGCTTTTGTCTATCAAGTTAATGTTGATGGAAGGTATTGTACTTCTAGTGGAACGTGATTCGTATTCCCAATGTGACGTCACGTGGCTTGTATTATTGACCTTCGAATGAAATAGATGGAGCATGTGGGTGGTGTTGGTGTCCTAAGTTCTCTGAAAGGTGAATCACATAGGCTTAAGATTCGACTTAGACGATTGGTTGTTAATCGCTGACTAGTGTTTTTGATGACGGTGGGGAAGCGGGAAAGAATAATATTGAGCTGCTGACACACGCTTCGTCTATTGCATTAGAAGCTAGATGGCCTGTTTTCGTAGCTAGTTATACAGACCATGGCACTCTCACTCTCTCGAACGGTCATGCGATCATCCTTCTCTAGATGATAGTTGCTAGTTTGTTGGCATTGGTTGGCTTGGTGATTGCTATGCAATCCCATTTGGCAGCTTCGCAAACCAACACTCCTTTCACAAGTGATTTCGTTTTTATTTTTACTTTAACACTTAATGCACCCTAAACTAATAGCCGCATGTAGCGTTGTAGGGGGTCTGTCTGCTGCAGCTTCATGGAGGTCCTTATCGCGATTTCCTTTGTTACGTGGATTCGCCGTCGAAGGGAATCGGCTGGCGAATTAATGACCGGATGGGGGTAGCCCTCGTCTTTGAACTGTCGCGTGTTTTCGGAAGAAGGTGTGCGGTCTCCGCTCGAGGAAATGAGGCAATCGTTGAACGCATGAACGTGAAGAGACGCAGAGCTAGTCTGCTATTACGAAGCCGCGGGACTGAAACCTTATTTGTAGTATTTACTATTTGTTTAGTCTCTAAATAGCCTTAACTTATGTATATCTATAGTAACTAATTAAATGTGATGTATTTCTAAAAGTTGTTTTAATTGTCTACAAGCCACTCGCCACTTAAATTCTACTCACGACGTTACATGCATCAGTAAAAAAAAACATCTTCATTTTGTTCCCTGTACAATTTTGAATACAGTCCTGATCTGTACTTTCTCGGGAAACCGTCTGAAAATCGAGCGAAAAAATATTGTTGAGCCTTTTGGACTCCGGGTCATGACGTCACAGAGAGTTTCAAAGGCCAAATAAAAAATATCGTTGCTATGGTAATAGTTGTTACGATAATTTTTATATCTGGCAAACCCGTTTGTTAGAAATGTAACCTTTCATTTCCGTGAAGAAAAATGTACGCTATCGGAAAATATTTAAACTATAAATTATAATTTTCATCGCATTGAATTTATTTATGAACCAATTTTAAAAATAATTACACCATAAAAAAGAGTGAATTCTAAGTTTTCACGTGGTATTTTCAAATTTAAAAACTAATAGTAATTAGCCATAGATATGACTGTTTTAACAAAAAAAAATAACCAAATGTCACGATTTTTCCCGAATTAAAGAAAAATATTATCAGGAACAAAACTGAAATTTCTAAAAAACTCGACGAGCTGCAAAAAATTGACTATTTAGAGGTACTCTACAGAAAAACCTCACGGCTGAAGACTGAACATTTGTATGTTTTACTCACTCGCGTTTATCGACTTTGACGCTTAATGCACCCTAAACTAACAGCTGCATAGGAAAAATATCTTCTCCATCAGATTCCCTGTACAATTTTGAACAAACCTTGTTATTTCGTAATTTTCTGATCCGTACTTTCTCGGGAAACCGTCTAAGAATCTAGCGAAAAAAGCGAGTTTTCAATCTTGTGGCTGCATGGGCGGCGGTAACTTTTTTTTAATATAGAGAGATTCGAAAATTTGTTCCACTTGGAATTCGTACTTTTTACACAAACACGTGACAGATCTTCAAACCAAGCGATCGACAGAAATAACGCGAAGCTGCATGCACATGGTTCGTCTATTTCATTAGAAGGTCGATGTTGGTTGTTACATGACGTGAATTCAACAACCCACCATTACCAGCACTAAGATAATTACGTGATTCTTAAGGTGGCGTGCCTTGTAAATCTCGTAGGCCACGGCTTCGTATCCAAATACGATTTCAGCACATCGTGAAATTGTGAAGAATGAATTTCGAATCCAATACTGCTGCAATTGTCCCCAAAGTGACGTCACGAGGCTTGTTTTCGTGGTCAATGAGATAGATATACGGGTCACGTCACTGAAATGATCACGTGGCCTTTTTAGTACAGATGATGGTTGGTAGGTGACGTAAATTAAAATCGCCAAAAAATCATCCACATTAAAATGATCACATGATCCTCAGAGTGTCTTGTTTTGTATATCTCGTTTGCGAATACGATTTAATCACGTCGACAAATTGCAAATAATGAGAATCCAATACTGCAGCAAATGTCCCACGTGGGTTTTTTTTAGTGGCCAATGAGATATACAGGCCACTGCACTGACACAATCACGTGATCATCGTAGTCCGGATGATGGTTGGTAAGTCACGTAAATTCATCTACCAACCATCACCCACACTAAGATGATCACATGATCGTTAGAATGCCGTAGCCTGTATATCTCGTTTGCCCACGGCTTGGCTAGGTTTCGCTCCCGACAGTTCAGCCAGAGACCGTCGTGCCCGTGGTGACTGATGCACGTTAAAACTGTTGTGGACTCCACTGTCCCCACGTTAGTGCGGTGTGGAATTTCGGAGAATGCGATGCCAGCTCGGGTGTTGATATCGTTATCTCACCGTGGTTCAAAATAGCGAGGGGATATGGTAGGATCTGCCCCTTCGGAATTGATCGCGGATCGTTGCGGCCTGTCGTGTTAATTTAGTTTGATGTTAATTAACTACTTACTCGCCTATTAAATTAGATCAGGCTACGAAATGGATTTTTCTTGTGCATCTAAGTTTTTTTAATTAAGTTCACATTATTTATTTTAGGTGCACATTAAAAAAACGTAATATAAGAGCATTCATGTAATGTGAACTACTTTATTAGTTTGGTATGTTTATATAGGTTAGTAGTCGGTAGTAAATAAAAATATTTAAACATCTAAATTCTCCCTTCTCTCCGGCGCATGGTTGTTGCGACAATTGCTTCAACAGAGCCTTCTGGAAAATGTTTCGATCATCGGAAAGTTCTGGTGGCAGTGAAACAAGTAAACATTGTGTTTACCCGTAACGGCTCAGCGATTTTGTTTTTGCACACTGTGTGTTTAGGAATTTTAACTACAAATACAAATACAAATACAAATATTGACGACCAGCTACAGGCTCAAGCCCAACAAGGCTGGTCCTTTGTTTATGAATTCTCCAATTCCCACTGACTATCCAATTGTGTCTTAAATTCGTACACTCCCTTTGAATTAACTATATTTTCTGGCAACGCGTTCCAACTGTCTATTACCCTATTAAAGTAGTAGTTTTTCCTTAAATCCCGATTAAAATGTGTCTTATTCAATTTATACCCATGACCCCTTGTTCTGTTATCCCTATTGAAATTTAAGCCCTCTGTGTCCCCTTGTTTTACAAACTTGAAAAGCTGAATCAAATCCCCCCTCCTTCTTCTTCTTTCCAGTGTATACATGTTTAGCTTACTTAAACGTTCATTATAGTCGAAATTTGCTAGCCCCTTTATTATTTTTGTAGCTCTGTGCTGAACCCTTTCAATTGATTCTATGTCCTTTCTCATATATGGAGCCCAGAATTGTACAGCATATTCTAGATGTGGTCTTACTAAACCCTTATATAATGGCAAGATTATATTCTTATCCCTTGAAGTTACAGTCTTTTTAATATACCCCAATAACCTATTAGCCTTTTTACCAGCAGCTGAACATTGGTGACCCATTTTAAAATCCCTGTGAATTATCACCCCAAGATCCTTGACTGTTTCTCCCTCCTTTACCTTTACTCCCTGTAGACAGTACTCGGCTCCACTGTTCCTGTAACCCATATGCAGAACTTGACATTTCCCTACATTAAATGACATACCCCATTTTACAGCCCATTCGGATATCTTATCAAAATCTCCTTGTAAATTTCCTATCTGTAACTTGGTATCCACTGTCCCCCATATTTTTAAGTCATCTGCAAATATACTGATTCTATTCTTGATCCCCTGACCTATATCATCTATGAATACGTACCTTTAGAGCGAAAGAGGTCGATACTAATATTTTGTTTAGACATCAAAACATTCAAAAACATCAAATGCACTGCGAGCACCTAGCGGGAAAGAATTAGATGCACAATTTTATTTTCATGTGCACAGTGCACCTGTGCACCCGGGTATTTGGAGCCCTGAATTAGATGAAAAGTTAAGAACTCAAAATAGTTCTAATACTGGCGTTTTTCACGTGGATTCTAATGTTAAGTTTATACTTCGATGACGAAAGCGATAACAGTGGTAACGACTGGAAAAACCATCAAAGGCAATCACCATTCGTGCCATTGCGTGGGGCAGCCTTCTCCTAACGAGGTTTCACAACTTTTAAGGAATCAACTGATCCAAGTTCGATTGCCTTGTCACCGATCCCAAAAAATGTCACTACTTTATACACGACCCTTGTATGAGTGTGACACAAAAATATACACATCAAACTTTCTCACTTGCCTCTCAGACACTGAATTACTTCTTTCGGGTGATCGTAGACCGTGTACGATTCATTGGAGCATCCTATCAGCGAGCCGACATACTGAGTCATCATAACGCTTTGAGTTTTGTTGTCGAATGCAAAAAACGTCGGGGATCCACTCTCCATTATCTGTCGGGCGAAAAGACCCCGACTCAGAGGTGACACACTGAGCAATCCGGCAAACATTGACCCGGCACTTTCACCTGCGATTGTTATCCTCGTTGGGTCTCCTCCGAAAGCTCGGATGTTCCAATTCACCCATCGAAGTCCTTCTAAGAGATCCCAAAAGCCTATGGAGAAAAGAGAGAACAGTTATTAAGATCGTGACCCTGGTCGTAGAATCGGATTGTGTACGAAAACATAGCACCTAAATTGAAAATGTGGTCGCCTATACACTGACGAGCAAAACTTAACCCTCCAAGTGGTTATCTCGACGATGATGATTTTGACCGGCGAGATATCTCGTCAATAGCAAGAAGACTGGATCTCGATAGACGAAATATCTCGTTACAAAAAAAAAAACGTTGGACTGACTCTTTTAACCCGGGAAAGCCTAGCGGTACCATATGGTACCAGAAATAAAGGTTTAAATTCTTCGTTATAATGGAAATATTTTTGTGTTTGTTACTAGATGGCACCACACAAGAGAGTGCAAAATCCTGTCTATATAATAATTTAAGTGAACAACACGTCAGATTTTTACTTTGAGCGTAAGTGACAATAACATTTTTGGGCTGTGACAAAATGACGCATCGCAAAAGTAAGTACAACCGTTCTCTCTTTACTGATACAGATAGAAATGAAAGTTTGGTACAATATTTATCATTTATGTCTAGATATTACGTGCACAGTGTTTCAAAAAAATATAATAATACTATGTACATCTTTTTTGTATTGGAAGGCTAATGGTACCGTATGGTACCACTAGGCTTTTACACTATCTTTTCGTCACTGCTTAGATTTTTATTGATTTTTGCTCTAGAAAATACAAAAATGGTTTGTTGTTGTTGTTTGTTGTTTCTTATGCCTACACTGGCAGACCAGAGGAGTGCCAGGACCTTCGAAGACGGCAAGAGGCGAGGGGGGTGCACCTTCCATGTTATTGAGCCCCATTGGGAGGAAGTCCGACTTTGCTCGACATACATGACACATCCGTTTTACAGGAAGGTCCCTTTCATACATCCATTCACTCACACATATCGTAATTTAGATCCCAATCAGAGGCCGATAACCCCCTGATCAGGTACCCCCAGAGGTATTGATTTGGTATGGGAACATGGGGGACATTGTCACCACGACCTATTTAACGTGCCCCAGTCACCATTAGTGAACACGACGGTCTTTAGCCAGGTCAAAGCGTCGATCTCGCAATCATCAGAATTGTAGGCTCCGCCGAGGACAGAACAAACAACCCTTCTGATGCGAGCCCGACGCTCTACTGACTGAGCTACCGCGGCTCAAAATGGTTTAAAAATGTATAATTAATTTTGTTATTATATATAATAGAATAGTTAAAAAATAAATACGTATAAAATAATTCTACGAAAATTTAGCATAAAAAAAAACTAAACAAACCCCATTATTTCTATTGCTTTTTTCATAAAAATAACAAATCCAAAAGTATAAAATGAGGAGGGAGTTGTAGGTTAAAATGCAGTTATGGAATTAAATGTGTCTTTGACTATATTTTTGAACATGTTATTTCTTATTCGCGTTTAAAAAAGCGATGTAGAATAAAACTATTGAATTCATTTAAAAATCTTCTAGATTGAATTTTAAAATTAGTCGCGACCCAAAAATTGCAAATAATTCGGACTACCTGTGTGTCAGATCTCATTGCTGTAAGTGCCATAGAATCGTCAGGATTTTGCCGCCCCAAACAGACAAACAAACAAACAGTTCCTTTTATAATATTAGAGATTGATGCATTTGCGTTTTAAGTAAAGGAACATGCTAATTTGATTAATTAACCTCTATTATTAACGCTTCTACTTCGTTTGGTGACTGGATCAGAATAGTCCCATTGTAGTTCATGCATGTCGTAAATGGCGACTAAAATGGGTACCCAGTGCCTGGGGGTATAACCATGTGCGGCAAAGTCAGACTTCTACCATTCTGCGCTCCATACCAAGCTAGATAACTAAGTTCCTCTCATCAAATATTAATACACATATACCTTAAATACTACTTAAGTAAATTGGCACAAACGCATATTTCCTATTCAACAGTTACACGTAATGCAGAGCTTTTTGTTAGAAACTAGTTTTAGCACCCAGATTCACCAGAGTTTTTGTTGCTTCAGACAACCCAAATCGCGTCTGTTCCTTCCGCACTTTTGGTACGCCTTGGAACGTCTTTTCGAGAGCCGCGGTAGCTCAGTCAGTAGAGCGTCGGGCTAACATCAGAAGGGTTGTGGGTACTGTCCTCGGCGGAGCCTGCAATTTTGATGATTGCGAGATCGGCGCTTCGACCTGGCTAAAGACCGTCGTGTTCACTAATGGTGACTGAGCACGTTAAATAGGTCGTGGTCACAAAGTCCCCATGTTCCCATACCAAATCAATACCTCTGGGGGTACCTGATCAGGGGGTTATCGGCCTCTGATTGGAATCTAAATTACGATATGTGTGAGTGAACGGATGCATGAAAGAGACCATCCTGTAAAACGGATGTGTCATGTATGTCGAGCAAAGTCGGACTTCCTCCCAATGGGGCTCAGTTACATGGAAGGCGCATCCCCCTCGCCTCTTGCCGTCTTCGACGGGCCTGGCACTCCTCTGGTCTGCCAGTGTAGGCATGAGAAACAACAACGTCTTTTCGAGCTTTAACTGCTTTACGTGTTGTGTTTTTTCCTCTCCCGATTGCCCAACACTTAACAGCTTTTAACGTTTTGTGTTGAAGATGATCAAGAATTTGGATTTCTTGCGAAAGGTTAAATGGTACATATTTTTATTAATGTTAAATTCCATTTTCTAGACAGACTTTGAAAAATGAAAGTGGTACGTAAGTATTTTAATTAACGTTATACTGGAGCAACACACGGGGCCGACCAACCGGTATAGTGGTTAAGGTGTTAGAGAGAGCCTCTAGATTGGAAGGTTCCTGGTTCGAATCCGGGTCCGGGCATGGATGTTTGTAAGCGTATGGTGTAGAGGCGGCTGGTGCAGCTTAAATCTGTCGTGGCCGAAAGTCCTCACGTTGGGTTGGTGTGGAAGTTTGGAGAGTGGGGTGCCAGCTCAGATGTTGCTTCGTCATCTGACCGTGTTTCAAGATTGCGAGGTGTTGTCTTCGGATCTTTCCCTTAAGGGACTGATCCCGGACCGTCGTCAGTAGCCCGTTGTGTTGTTAAAGTACGACGTTAATTAAAATTACCATTACCATTGGCAATACACGGGCTATTGATGACTGTCCGGGACCAATCTCACAGGGAAAGATTAAAGGACAACGCCACGTAGTTTTTAACCACGGTCATGTGACGAAGTGAAAGTGTAGCTAAAAATAATATTTATACCCGTTATTATTAACGTCGTACTAAAGCAACACAACGGGCTATTGAATACGGTCCAGGAAAATTTGCCATTCAACATTTTAATTGTTTTCATTGCCAATATATGGCGGGAGTGTTTCTACTCAGTGTTTTTTTATTTTTAAAAATCAACCAATCAAAATGCTGCACTGGTTGTGTATTTTCCAGATAGCTTTGTCGGTGAAAACGTGGTTCAAAGCTACAATGTCTTCCAAGTGCGAATGATGTCTCGTCCATCCTCGCCAAAGAGTGAAAAATTTACTTTTATTACTGTTTTTGATTTATTTTGTGTGCTTTACTGTCATGATATAAATCCATTGTTAATATTAATACACTCAAAAAAAATCCAAAAACACTTATTTTATAGACGTTAGGTAGACGTATTCTTGATTGGCAAGTAATCTTGCTAATCGTCGGATGTGTGAAGTTTGGTACTATCGGTGGTTTGTTATTACTTTGAAGGTTCCAAAACCGATTTGATTATTTATTTTAATTTGAAAGCTTAAACAGGATTAAAATTTAATTACGATCTAAAAATAAAATATTTTAGGCGAATATTTAATTTTTTGAAACAAAATATTTATTTCCGCCCTCCTTTTAAATCTCACTCTAAATTAAGCTTTAGATGAGTACGTTGCTCTCGACAGTGTTCTGAGTCATATAGTGGCCATAAAACTGCCAAATATAATAATGTGGTTAAAAAGCCCCCTTTTGAGAGAGAGAGAGAGAAAATGCTGATGAAGAGACTGGCAAAGATTTCGCACAAGTGATGACGAGGTGCAAAGAGATCTCGATCACTTGCTGCAGAGAATACTCTCAACCACACGTGAAATAAGTCGTCAGTTAGACCATGAAAAGAACAATGCAGATGATACATCGTTACTAAGCACTCCTGTTACCCGAAAGAGGTCAAAGTGAATAAAATCCGAAAGTAGAAGATCTAAAATACCAAAGAAAAAAAAAACAAATACCAAAGAAAGAAACTGTAACAACAATCTAGAATTTTACTCCTATGTATAAACCAACTGGCCATGGATTTGTGTCACGAAAGTGAAAAATTCCCATTACAGATTCTGCAGCGTTTCCTTACCGATGAACTGATAGATCACATTATGACACAATTACTACTTTACAAATCTTGGGTTACAAAGATTTGGAACACCTCCCATCGGTCCAGGAAGATCTTTAGTGCTGCAGAAGAATGCATCCTACCAACAAAGATATGATAGACGGGATCTCATTGGCTTTACAAGTCAGACCAACAGTTTGGACGATGAAAAATTTGTGGTGAAATGTCAGTCTATGGATGCCAGAAATGTCAGGTTCCTCTACATCCTGAGTGTCACAAGACTTATCTCACAGCATAGTCTAAACCAAGAATGCAGCAAATGTCTGAACTTTAGCGGTGATGCTCGTTCTCAAAAATATGGTATTGCTTTATATAATAGTTATTAAATATGAATATTGAATTGTGCTTTTTAGCTTTTATACTTGGATAAACTGTTAATTTGAATTTCTTCCTTAAATACTAAAAGGTAATAATATGGGGAAAAAATACAAAGCCACTGAAATTGGTGTCTGAAGAAGGTGGCTCCACCTATGTCGATCCACAACTGGTCAATATTCCTCCATATTGTTTGTCTTAATGTGTTATATAAATTTTTCATTGTTATTTTTAAGTTATTTGTGTCTTTCTATAAATGTGTAGAATATATAATACTTTAACATTTATGTGCACACTACAGACTAGGGATGTGACATCGATGTCGATGTTTTCAAAACATCGATGTATTGGAGCCGATGTTTTTGTAACATCGATGTTTTATTTTTAAATGAAAAAAGTACCGTTATAAAATATTTAAAACTAACCAAGTAGCATAATTTTTAAATTAAGCAAATTGAACATACTTTTAGACCAAAGTGGCCAAGGGTGAAGGGTCTGAAAAGTAGGGATGCGACATCGATGTCGATGTTTTCAAAACCTTGATATTTTATAAAAAAAACATCGATGTATTGGAGCCAATGTCGCATCACTAGTTGCTAAACCAGTTTTAAGAAATGGGGCACAAAAGTTTAAATACACTGAATTTTAAAAACATCGATGTTTAAAAACATCGATGTGTTTGGGGCGATGTATTATCAACATCGCTGTTTCAATTTTGAACATCGATGTTTCAAAACACGATGTTTTGCTGTCGATGTCGCATCACTACTACAGACGATTGGTCAGAAAACTTCCCATTGAAAAAATCATAAAAACAATTTTCGAAAAAATCTGAAAAATTTAATGTATACTTTAATTGATCTAAATAAACAAGTTATAAGATATAAAGTTAATTTTTTTGAAACTATTTTAAAGTCGTCTTTAATTGGTTAATCAAAATACCTGCCTCTAAACAAGTCATTTAGATTTTCAACCATACACACCAGTTTAGACAACAGATAATTAGTGTTCCTCCAGTTACCCTTTACGCTGCGACAGGTAGAGAATTCTTACCACTACAATTTCGTTCACACCAGCGGTATGGTATTGATCTGTGTACGGTCGATGTTATCCCCTTTTAAGTGACCACTGGCATCGATCACCATTTACGAGCTGTTTGCGATTGACCTTCTTGAGGATCTCTCCTTTTGTTCGGTACCCTACCCAGAAAACAGTTGAGGTGTGAACGCATTGGGGGAAAGGCAGAAGGTCGCTCCGGTGAAATCTATACGCCACTCATTACTATGAAAAGAAAGCGTCAGTCGTAAATGCCACTCAAGGCTCTATCGCTCAAGTTAGATAATTAGTAGGGCAACTTTTTTGTTGCAGTGAAAATTGGAAAATTTGCATTTATCATTCTATAAAGTTGCATTTATAGAAATAAAGTTGCATTTATTTTTGATACCCTATAATCCAAAATAAACTATTCGTAAAAGATGAAAAATTTCAAAATATATTGAAAAATTTCAAATATATGAAAATTTTCAAAATATATTGACAATTTTAGTCGCGTGCAGTAGTGTTATAATACATCATTAAATACAGAAAAACGTTGAATGGCCGATCCTTGGCCAGTAATATCTTTAACATTGAAAAAATTCGTCAGCCGCAGTTATATAATGTGCTGTATCGGATAGCAGAAGCGCAAAATCCTATAGCTCAACATTTAGAGATTTTAAAACGTCATCTACAAACCGAACAACATATTGATGATCGACACTCGCCTCGCAAACTCTGCAGTCGATTACGCAAGTTTCCTCTGGATTATCAAGAGTGCCAACCAATGTGTTAAAGTACTTCTTACCATTTATTTCACTTTCGTCTGTTAGGACGAACACCTTCCTTCCATGAACTTCTGGCTTCGGCGTTCGAAAGATCACGTGTGGCGTTCACACGTGATCAAAGGGTTGATTCAGTAATTTTGGTAATTTTTAGTTAACGTCGTACTAGAGCAACACAACGGGTTATTGACGACGGTCCGGGATCTGTCCCTTAAGGGAAAGATCCGAGGACAACACCTCGTAATTTTGAACCACGGTCAGATGACGAAGCAACACCTGAGCTGGCACCACACTCTCCAAACTTCCACGCCAACCCAACGTGAGGACTTTCGGCCACGACAGATTTAAGGTGCACAAGCCGCCTCTACACCATACGCTTACAAACATCCATGCCCGAACACGGATTCGAACCAGGAACCTTCCGATCTAGAGGCTAGCACCTTAACCACTATACCGGTTGGTCGGCAAGGGTTGATTCAGAGTGCAAAAAATGAAATAGTAATTTCATATTAATTAATTTTAAGCTAAATTTTAAAAAGTTGCAGGTGGTTGCATTTATGCAAAGAGTTGCTTTTATGCAGAAAGTTGCATTTATGTTGTGGTTATAACTCACGTACAATACACCCCATGTTGGAGGAATTTCGGTTTTAGTACTTTACATACAGCGCGGAACGTGTGAAAAAAAGTTGCATTTGTTGCAAAAAGTTGCTCTAGAAATTAGGAAAGGGGGTCGAACATGCAGGCGAAATATCCGTTCCTGGAGACGATTGAAAAAATCTAAGCTCCGTATGTAAAGGTTATTAAAAATATATCTACCGACAACAGAGAAAGATAAACACTTCGAATTTCACTCACCAGCATTACCGGGTGCGTCTTCCGTGTTTGAGGTAAGAAACCCAAAGGGTCCCAGGCGATAGTTGACAGTCACCACGACGATGTCCCCCAGATAGGCAAGGGCTATTCCCGAGTATTCCTGCTGTCGAATGGCCCCAAATCTGAAACTACCCCCATACATCCAGTACATCACAGCCTTGGTATTCTGAGGGGAGGCATCGGTGGGTGTCCAGATATTCAAGTACAGGCAGTCTTCGCTTTTCTCAGTTGTGTTTGCGTACCACGGGAAAGGCTGCGTTGCGTACTGGTGGCACGCTGGTGGCTGACGAACAGCCTGCAACACTTCGGGGAGACACCGGATGGGTTCTGTTTTCATGAACCGTAGGTTTCCCACTGGAGGTTCTGCGTATGGTACACCAAGGAACTGGTTCACTTCTAAATTCGATTGGCGAACTGTCCGTCCTACAATTTGACTTCCTCCTATATATGCAATCGGATCGCAGTTGGTGTGGGCTGCTGAATAACATGTTATCAGCACGAGGGTGATTACCATGGTAATCTTTTTCATGATCTGTAAGAGACGGAGATAAGGAATCTATGCCAATAATAATGAAACGTCTGTACATAGAATATATGTTCTTACAGTTTCTATTTAACCCTCCAAATACTTTTGTAGTGAGTTATCTCGTCCATCAATATATGAGCCGTTAATTTTGAAAGTGGTATAAGTCCAATTTGCAAAAAAAAAAAAAAAGAGTTTCTTTTCTTGAACAATTTTAATAATTATTATATCTACTATTATAAAAGGAAGTGTTTGTTTGTCAGTTTCTTGCCCCAAAACCCTGATCATTCTATGGCACTTACAGCAATGAGATTTGGCAACCAGGTAGTCCGAATTTTTTGCAATTTTTGGGACTCGGTGAATTTAAAAATTAAATCTAGAAGATTTTAAAATGAATTTAATGAAATTTAACTATTATTGTTTTCTCTGGAATGGCAACCGCATAAAGATATGACAGATTCTAAATTTATTTTTTTCTGTTTTTATTTTGCTCAGAGGAATGATTTTCCAGCAGAGAATAAAACAAAAAGTTTTAACTTCAGTTATGTAGTTCATTTTTCTATCTCCTAGACCGTTAAAGATAGAGAAAAGTTTCAACGGATTTGAAATCTGCGGAAAATTACACTGTAGATCGATACCTAAAAATTTTCTTTTACAAATTTTCTAAAATTTCTTTTAATGAATAATTTTTAAGTTAAATATATCTTTTATATTTTCACAAGATATTGTGACGTCACTTTCCAAAAGAAGAAACTGATTACATTTCCTGTCCCATCCCATTTCCGTGATTGAGAGCAAGAAATAAAAATAATTTTGACTGGGATTGTTAAGGTTTTTTTTTCGGAAATTCGGAATCGCTAAAGATAGATTGAAAATTTCAACGGATTTGAAATCTGTGGAAAATTTTACTATAGATTGATACCTAAAATAAATATCTTTAAAATTAAATAAATAATTTTTAAGTTGAATATATCTTTAATGGATTTGAAATATGCGGAAAATTTTATTCCAGATTAATACCTTGCATCACGGCTTTTCCCGTGGTGTTGGTTTGCTGCAAACCAACACCACACGAACACGGGCATGGGCATCGCCGGGCTAGCCCAACACCTTCTCTTATCTATAGGAGGTGTTGGCTAGCCACGCAGTGACTAGTTGGGTCGAAAACGAACTAGTAATTCGAGTACTAGTCTGACTGAACAACTACGAAACTGTGAATGGCAACGCTGTTGCGATGTCGGATGCAGATTCTAAAGATGTAACCATGATAACTTATTGATGCGAGCAGTTGGATTCCCTTCTTTTTTCTGTCATTCTAAATTTTGTATATATATTAATACGGTGGAACTGTCGTTCACGGTTAGAAGTTGATTTGTCGCCAAATATGGTAACCTTCACCTTTTGCGGATTTTCTTCACATCTGCCGTTTTTGTTACGGCAGATGTGCAAAATTGCCTATCTGCAAAATTTCTCGCACTCCACGCTCTGAATGGTATCTTGATTTGGCGACAAAAATTAGTTGGCGACAAACGTCTTACCGTGAACGACAACTCCACCATTAATACTTTCAATTTTTTACGATTTAACTTTTAATCGCTGTTCCCGGCTTCTTTGCGCTGGTCTAATTTCACGAACTGGAGTGTCTTCATAGTGTAGTGGACAAAGACCGGACCAATTCACCACTCAACCGGGATTTCGAATGAGGTAGGAAATTTAGATTAATTTTCCTACCAAACACTTATCGTTGTAAGTGACAAGTTGCATAGTAAAATTTAACTGGTTTATAGTGTTAAAAACATCAACCGAATTGAGTAACGTTTGCCAATACTTTAAAATTAATTTCAACGCAAACCCTTAAATATCTCGATGTATGAAAAAATGGACTTATACCACTTTCAAAAATAACGTCTCATATGATCAATTTTGCTAGTGTCGAATATCTCGCCATCAAGATCTAATCAGTTTTGTTAATTACGAGATACCTCATCGAGGCAAACCAAAAGAGCATTGAGATGAAGCTCTCAACAATCGGCACGAACTTTGTTGGATGCTGCACGGTTGAACAGTGACGAAGCCAGCCACTTCCAACAACTAATACCGATAACAGACGTTGCTTCTATTCCCAACAAGGCTTCACTCTTCGTTGCCACTTTTCACACGGCTGATACAGTCAACACAAGACAGGTCACGGTCACAATCCTCTTCTGTTGCATGACCACGCACATAGAAATGCACCCTTAATCTTAAGACAGATCTCACTGAATTAATTTGCAATGTATCGTTTAGTGGTATCATCTATTGCAGGGGTTCCCAACCTTTTAGAAACTGCGTACCACTTGAAATTTTTGGCGTACCACCAGTCCTATATTTTTTTTTAAACTTATATATCTTATGCCAGAAAAGTGCCCAATGGCTTGTTTTATTTTAATTCAAATACTAAGAAAGCTTCATATTTTATGATTAATGCACTTGTATTTCGTATTAATGATGTTTTAATAAAGGAAAAAATAAAACGATTATTGAAAATTACAGTTTATTTTTTACTCACAGGTCTAAAAACCAATAATTTTAAATAAGTAGTACAAACTAAGCAAACAAAGATTAACTTAATCAAAAATCAATTTTTAGTGCGAAACTTGTTGTTTGTCTTTTATTAAAATATCAATATCAAGAGCAATGGAGCTTAACTTCACTCTTAAGTCCTCTTCAACACTTACTATGCTTCTATATTTTTTTTTTACTTACAAAAGTTCAGAAAAACCACTCTCACACAAGTAACTAGTAACAAATGGCATAAGAAATAACATAACGTGGTTGTACATACTAAAAAATCGAACAAACTTCGTAGAATATTTGGGTCTCTCGTATCATCCTTGCGTACCACCTGAAACGTTGCCACGTACCACCGGTTGGGAATCCCTAATCTATTGAATTCGGTTACTGCTATATTCTGGACGATTTTTGCCTCCACAGCAAAAACTAACTTACAATACAGTAGTATACAAAGTAATATTAACTCTCCATCATGAAATATTTTTCGATAGTCAACATTCCGCTGTTTTTCACACGTCTTGCTTAAGACAAACAGAAGCTGGAACTTAAATGAAATTAACAAAATATAATTTAAATACAAAAGCCTGATTTAAATCAAATGAATCTTATTTTTTCGATTTTTTACCCTCTGAGAGGTTTTGACGAGATATCTCGTCCATCACAATCTGACCAATTTTGCTAATAATATAACTCGTCAAAAAGATATTGACATTTTTTTATGATGAGTTGATCAAAATCTGATGGCTTTTATTTGAATGGCGAGAGATTTCGTCCATCCGGAAACTTCGAGACAAACCACCAGGATGTTTAAAACTTTTGATATTTTTTTCATACCTGATATTTTACACTATTTAAGTGTCTGAATTTCTAGCATTATTGTCGCACAATTCATCCTTACAGCGTAAAAATCAATCATGTTACAAACCATTCAATTACAATTTAAAAGTTCTATCTGCAATAATTAAAAAACAAACTTACTTTTTAAGAATGCATTCGCTAATTGTACTTACTCTCGAATTGGCTATATTCCATTAACTGCACTTAAACCAGGATAACTAAGAAGATATTTCTGACTGAACCCGGTAGAGATACGAATCGAAATCTAAGTAAATATATGTCAACAACATTGAGAATTTCTATGATTGCCATCACATATGCAAGAAGCATTGTTATACAATTCCTTCATCACACAGGTGCTTACACAGGACTAAAGTGATTTGAAACGTTTTGTAACTATATCCGTTAATTTATCTCGCAAGCAGATCTCCACAAGTACGGCTTCAATTCCATTATGAATTTGCTCTGATCAAATAGTGTAAACATTTATTGGAGTGTTAAAAATATTTTCAACTACACTTTGTTAACATTAATGTATCTTTCGTAATTACTTTTCTTAAAATATTTAAAATTTGTTAACAAAATTTGCTCTTTAAAATTTTTTGCATGATGCATATTGGATTACCATAAAATATTGTTTATCACCATTTCTACTATATTTGGTGTTTAGGTTAATTAGTTTTGAAAAATCAACTGCGATACATAAATTCGGAATTTAATTTTTGGAACTTTTATTGAATTGCTGAAATGTTCGAAAAGCAAGCTAACTGATGCCACGTTCATACAATTAACTTCATTAACATTTACATTAACTTCACATTTCACTTCACAGAAAGTGTACTGTACTCATTAAAATATTTATTATTAGTATTAGATATTTTTATTATTTGTTCACAGGTTTTCCCACTAATGTGCAATCTATCATAAAATTACAATGATATAGTACGAATCATTATATTGTGAGTAACACACAAAGGAGAGTATTATAGATATAGTATATTATTTGTAATTGTGTTTTATTCGATTTTTTCAGTGCTATTGAGAAATAAAACTATATTATGTCATTTTTTGCATACAAAATATAAAAGTAATTAAAATAGTTTTAAAAGATTTCCTTATTGCATAAAGGCAGTAAAATTTATACAGGGTGATTCTACGGTCACGGAACAAACTTGAAAGGGTGGTACAGCTTACTAAAACATACATTTTTCGTATAGGAATGTATGGTCGGAAGTGACACGTGGAGGCACGAACACAAGAAATGAGACATGAACAGAAAAACATTGTTTATTTACATTGTGACGTCTGCCTAACACTGAACAAGGTGACAAACATCCTGCCACGTTGAGTGTGGACAAAACTGGAACCCTATTACGAGGCTAAATGAAGAAACCTATTTCATACAATACTTCTAAAAATAGATTTCTCTCAACACCGCTATGCGATTACATAATGTAAAGTGGGAACCTTCAACGAGGCTAGGAAAGACATCTCATGACCTAATAGACAGGTATAATCGAGTCTAGACTCAGCGTCGGTGAGACGAAAAGGATGGCGACTCTGTTCTGATCTGGCAACGATGTGTTTTTTTTGGAAAGGCTGGAAGCTCTCGAAGGGAGATGATCGTTTGAAAACTTGCAGAGAACAACGTTTGTTCTGGTTCCCATCCTGGGTAGAACTTTGCGGTAGAACGTCTACCAGAGTGGGGATATTGAACAATTTTCTCGGATATCCCACTCTGGGATGAGATTTAATGTGCTTTGACCAACGTCATTGTAGCCGAAGTGTTACCAATTAAGTTTTGTATATAACTGTAAATAAAAACTGATCAGTCAAGAGTTTTGTTTAAATAATTTAGTGCCAAACGTTCCTTGCAAAGTGCAGCAATGTTTACAAAAAATGCTCAAAATTGCGACCGCCAACAGTAATACATGCTTGGTAGCGTCGAAGGAGTGATTGTCGAACAGTTCCAACGATGCCTGGCATTTCGCGCACGCTTACAGCCGCAATGGATAGTCGAGCAACGAGGTCCTCAATTGAGTCAACTGGAGTCCCGTAAACGATGGTCTTCAGAGGACCCCATAACAAGTAATCGATGCTGGATAAATCTGACCATCGGACTGGTCCACCACACCCAATCCATCTCCCCGCAAAACTGACATCCAGGTAATTGCGGACAACCACGTTGAAATGGGCTGGCGCACCATCATTCTGGTAAAACATCTTCCAGAAAAATTCGATAATGGGAGCCACTGTGTCGCGTTAGTAGGAGATATGGGCCTATGAGGAAAATCGTTCACAACACCCGTCCAAACATTCACATAGAAGCGTTTTTGGAATGGATGTGGACGTGTAGCGTGTGTATTTTCTGTTGTCCACACATGAGTATTGTGCACATTGAAACCACCTTCCTGTGTAAAAGTCGCCTTATCTGTGAATAGCACAGAAGCTGGGAAATCCGGCTACAACGCTGCTGCAAGAACCATTGGCAGAATTCTACGCGCAGCGGATAATCACTTGCCTGCAATGTTCGGACTCTCAGAATATGAAATGGGTGTAAGCGTTCTTCATTTAAGACTCTCCAAACGGAGGGCTGACTCACATGTACACGACGTGCAATAGCTCTTGTACTTGTGTGGGGTATTTCATCCACAATGTTCCAGATGGTTTCTTCCATGTTTGGATGTCGTACAGTTCGTGATCCAGTTCTTCCGCCAGAGTTGGCGATGAATGAACCATTTTCACAAAGCAACCGCTCAAACATTGTGGTTTGGCATACGCCTGTTAGGGAAACGTCCCTGATACCACCGCAGCGCTGCTCTACCGTTTCCATTAGCCGTCCACATCATATGCATGTCCGCATTCCGGGCTTCCACTATTCGTAAAATCTCCCATCACGGCAGTCAGCACAGTTGCAAATAACGTTTTCCGTGCAGATGCATCAGATCACGGATGGCCAGGCATATTACTGCCCTCTACCCACAGTATTGCCAGCCAATCGCAGCTTCCGAGTTTGTATTACTGTTTGTGGTCGTAATTTAGAACATTTATTGCAAACATTGCTGCAGAGAAGCACTTTGCGATTATGTTACTAATAACATGTCTCATTTTTTGTGTTCGGGCCGCCACGCGTCACTTCCGACTCTACATTCTTATACGAAAAATGTATGTTTTAGTAGCTCCAAGCTTTTCCCATGACCGTAGAATCACCCTGTATTTTTCGCTTTAGTTATTCGTGATGTGTTGCATGCTTGAACGTCAGGTAAATTGTGCCATTGCCGTAATGTTAACTCAATAATTGCAATTGACATTCACCGTTAGGCCTGGAGCTACAAAAATTATACGTTTTTGCATAAGACAAATTCGTTTAAGCTCTTAATGTTTTACAATATGGCTTGCATTAAATCACTTGATTTAAAAATGGCAAACCGAGTACAATTGATTTGAAAGCTAACTTGTCACCGAATAAAGGTGAAAATTAAGAAATTTCGTATGTGGCCAGTGGCCACTGTACTTGTTTCCTTCAGTGGCCCATAAACTAAACCACTAACTAATCTAATGTTTTTAAGAAAGTGTGGCGACTGTAGCAAAATTTTTCAGTCCCCACTTTAAAACATTCAGTTGCCACGTGGCGAGTGCGACCGTTAATTTTCATTTTTATCACCGAACTTTATAAATTCTGCACACTTTATAGTTCTCTGTCGAGAGCAAGCTGTAAATTGTGAGTTTTCTAAATAAAAATTGTACTCTTAACCAGTTTTCCGTCATAGACAATATCGAAATAATTACAATAATCAGCAAGAGACAACTTAACCCAAACTTCAATTCATAAATGTCTTTACCTTCTAAGTTATCTCAATGATGCATCTCGTCTATCAAGATCTGTTCAGTTTTGGTAATGTCCCGGTCGAGGCAAAACGTCCCTAATACTCAATGCATTGAAAATCCAAGTAGAAAAATAAATTGTCCCTTGACCAGAACTGGTGGCAATTCGTGAGAGATTTTTGCTTCATAGACTGGCCATTACAGCTCCATTTTTGAAGTGAGGAAGATATTTAATTAACGTTACACTGGTGCAACACAACATTCTATTGGTGAAGGTACGGGATCAAACCTAAGGGAAAAGACCCGAGGACAACACCACGTAATTTTGAAACACGGTCATACGACGTGGTCACACCTGAACTGGCACCCCAACGTGTGGAGATTTGATATCACGGCAGATTTAACCTGCACCAGCTAACTTTCTACACTACGGTCTTTGGTTGGATTTGAACTCTCAATCCTCCGGTTGCAAATCTGGTCACTCTTCCAACCGGGCTACCATGGCCACTTTTTGAAGTGAAGATAAACCACTAGGACTTAAATATGATGCATTACTCTATCTTTTCCCAAATCTGCCTGTTTTCGAGTGAGGAAATAATTTTTATTGTTAGCATTACTAGAAATCCTGATTATCAAGCTCTTGGTAGGTAGTTGTATTCAAGTCTCAAAGGACAGATTACGAGATCAAGTCTTCAAATTTTCACACCACGCCAATGCGAGGACATTCAGACCACGGCAGATTTAATGTGTACCATCCCCCAAGTGCACAGACAGCGATGTTTTGTTTTGTTGTGTTCGACCTCGCAAACCTCCGGTTGGAAATATGTGCTCTTCCAACCAGTCTAACTTGGTGGTATGGAGCACTTGGTCCCTTCCACAAAACCTTGAAGTAGACATGCTTGATTGGAGATGGAGTCATGGTAACTAAATATGTAGGTAGATGAATTAGCGTCGCGCTTGCACAACAAAACGGGCTATTAGCAACAATCCGGGATAAATCCCGAAGGGAAAGATCCAAGGAGAACATTGAATCACGCCATCCTGAATCACGCTCAGATGATCTTGGATTATTGATTGGGACTAAGGGAAAATGTTTGATAGCATCTTTTTTTAGAAGGAAATCATTAAGAGAGAGATGGAAATCTATTGGAAAGCAATATTTAATTGACAAGCGTTTAGGTAAAGGATTCACTTGTTTAAGAACTTTTAAGGAAATACTTTGCATATACATTTATGGGATCAAATAGACAACTGCAAGTTGAGACGGACACTTTATTATTTAAAAGGGACATGGGACAAAACAGTTAAAACAATGAGGAAGAAACATCGGCAATTAACATCGTCATATAACATTCAATAGAGCTCGTCATAGCTCAATAAGTTAAAGCGCGAAGCTCTTGCTTCCGCGGCTTACATTCAACGTCTGCCTAGGTACTATGTGATGCGGCGTGTCACCGCTAATGTATACATACGCGCGTAGAATGGGAACTGTAGGGTTAGGATTCCTCGATAGCTGGATTTTCAAAGCGGGTAAACTAAGTTCAGATTTGCGGTGTAACAAGTGAGAGTAGACTGTATATTGAAGAGTTGATAGCGGTGAGAACACAAATGATGCAGTGATGCCTTTTAGAGAAAATTGCTGTTTATTTCAAAACGAAGAAGGAGCATAGCATTGCTCCGCTATGGGAGAACATCACATATCAAGGGCAAAATTCGTTCTGAGGTTTTGGCGGGCAAAGCCGGTTACAAAAGAAGGCAACCCCTCAGTCAGTGAGGGCGCGCCAAGCATGGCGCGTTAGCAGCAAGTACTAAACATGCCGCCCCCGTTGAAATAACTATTTCAATTATGTACAATTACAAAGTGTCCCCTTTTCAATGTAAACACAAATGCAATGAGAACAAAGAATGAAAATGAATTTACACATATACAGCAAAAACAAATAGCTGCAATCATAATGTAAAATAAATTTCAAAAAATACAAGTAAAATGTAACACATATAAACACAATACACACAAAACGCTAAGAAACTAAAGTATCCAGATTAAATAAGCAAAATTTTCAAACTAATTTTAAGAGATTAACTGTAAAATCTAATATCAGTTTTCCAGTGGCAAGAATGCAATTTTAGAAATGGATCTCTTATAGATTCCAGAATGAGTTTTTAATTTTATCAGGCAGAATAACTGGATGTTTCTGATCAAATTTTACATTACTATTTTGAAGACGACCTCCAACTCTAAGAATTCCTTGTTCATCCAAAAAAGGGTTTAGATAACTAACCTTACCTGTTGGCTGTTTTCCATGGATGAGTGATTTAATATCGTCCTGAAAGGTAATTTCTTGCACAGATTTTAATATAAACACCTTGCTTCGATTTATTTCCCAAGTAGACAGAGGTTCGAGTAACTTACCCTCAGAATTTCTTAAAAAAATTGTGGGAGAACCTGTAAAGAAAACTTACAACACGGATTAACTTAGAATATCTATTACTAATGCTTAAAAGTGAGTCTAAAAAGGTAGAGTCCACAGTTAAAGTGAGAGTCTTGTCATAGTCTTTTTTCAGTTCATGAAAATATTCATCATCAGGAGGCAAGTCATCTTTGTTATTAATTTCAATAGGCACTTCTTGAAGAAATTGTGGACCCTTCCACCACAAAGAATTATTCATCAGTTGATGAGGAGTTGTACCACGGGAAATGACATCAGCAGGGTTTTCAGAGGTTTTCACATGATGCCACGAAAAGTCTTTTGTCAATTCTTGTATCCGGGAAATTCTGTTCGAAACAAATACTTTAAGCAAATGGGATGAAGTATTGATCCATGCTAGAACTATAGTTGAATCTGAATAAAGGGAAGTTCTATCAATTTTCAAGTTGAGAGATGACACAGTTTTAGACATCAACTTGGCGAGAAGCTCAGCAGCACTTAACTCTAGTCGAGGTATTGTCATTGCTTTAATTGGAGCAACTTTGGATTTGCTACACAGCAATGACACCTTCACACAATTCAGCGTTGTAAGACAACGTAGATAGATGACAGCACCGTAGGCATCCTTTGACGCATCGGAGAAGCCATGCAGTTCGATTTCCCTTATGGAATCAGTTAATATGCAGCGTTGAATTTGGACCTTTCCTAGATCCCTTAAACTTTCTCTGAGCACTTCCCATTTGACCTTTTCGTGATGCGGCAACTCTTGGTCCCATTCAATTTTGTGTAGCCACAATTTTTGGAGAAAAACCTTTGCCTTTACAATCACTGGCCCTAATAAACCCAGTGGATCGAATAATTTAGCGATATCAGCTAATACAGTTCGTTTTGTACGAACACTTGCTGATGGAGTGACAGTGAAACTGAAGCTATCTTCCTTTGGATTCCATCTCAAGCCAAGTGTTTTAACGGTATCTTTATCAGAGTCACCAAATTGATATCCTTGATTTTCAGTAGGGACTGCTTCTAAAAGCCTTTCATTGTTTGCACACCATTTGTGCAAGTCCATACCGCCGGCCTTTAGTAGGGAAAGCAGCTCCTGTTGCAGTTTTATAGCAGTAGGAACATCTTTAGCTCCAGAAAGGACATCATCAACATAAAAATCATTTAAGACTACAGCGGATGCTAGAGGAAATTTCTGTTTATCATCTATCGCTAATTGGTTCAATACTCTAGTAGCTAAGTAGGGAGCAGATTTTGTTCCATATGTTACTGTAAGGAGCTTATAAAGTGAAGGTTCCTCACAGTTTCTATTTTTCCAAAGAATGCACTGTAAGTTACACTGATCAGGATTCACCCAAATCTGCCTGTACATTTTCTTCACATCAGCAGTGAATGCAACTTTATGTTTACGAAACCTTAATAAGATTGAAAACAAATCATCTTGAACGACACCTCCTTTCATTAAACAGTTATTCAATGAAACACCAGAAGTAGATGCTGCAGAGGCATCGAAGACAACACGTAACTTTGTTGTACTACTATCAGCTCTGTACACACCATGATGAGGCATGACATATTTGACATTATCGCATTTATCTAATTTTTGCATATGACCCAGTTCTTTATATTCTCTCATAAAATTACAATATAGATTTGACATGTTTGAATCATGATTTAAGCGTTTCCACAAGCTATCTAACCTCTGTTTTGCCATATGAATTGAGTTTCCTAATTGCATATTTTCCTTTAGAGGAAGGCTGACAATGTATTTACCTTCTTCATCCCTGTGATGAGTTTGCTCAAAATGACTTTCGCATTCTAATTCTTCCTTAATTTTAGGTGATGGTACGTCCAAGATATTTTCGATTTCCCAGAATTTTTTAATTAAACTATCCAAATTATTGTTTTCCGAAATTAAACCACAATGTTGTGATTTTTCTTTACTCTCTACAGCTCCGCTTAGAATATGGCCAAATACAGTTTCTTGCAGTGTTAATGACTTATTTATAAAGAGTCTATTTCCCTTTAAGATACTTAAGAATAATTCTGCTCCTATCAATAAGTCCACTTTAGCAGGAGAAAAGAAATTAGGATCTGCAAGTTTAACATGCAAAGGAATTTTTATAGTATCTAAATCAATGAATGTAGACGGCATTAGATCCGTAATCTTGGGAATAATCAAAAAGTCCAATGTTGCTTTAAAGGAACCATCATAATTCAAAATAGTAGAAATACTTTTTCTTTTTATATTAAGCGAAGTATTGGAGATCCCTGTGACAGGAATATTTATTTTTTCTTTTCTTAAACCAAGAGAATTGGCAAAATCGGTAGTCATTAAATTACACATACTTCCCGAATCCAATATCGCTCTACCGGAACGTACATTTCCCGAGCTATCCAAAATGTAAACAGTTGACGTCGCCAAAATAACGCGTTTCTTCTGTGTTACAAAACAGGTTGTTAAAGGCGAGGGGTTTAACGAAAGGGGGAGTGAGGGGTTAAACGAAGGGTGAATATCAGTTTCTACCATCGGCGTAGAGTTCGAGCAATAGGAGCTTGGTGCTTGAAAGGGAGTTGCAACTGCTGATTCATCATGGTTCCGGTGTAATAATGTATGATGTTTGGCTTTGCAATTAAAACAAAGGTGTTTCGATTTACATAAGGCCACTTTGTGCGATCCAAGACAATTTAAACAAAGATTATACTCTCGTACAATTTCGTATCTCCTTTGTGGAGAGAACTGTAAGAACTGGTCACATTTATGCAATGAATGGGTATAATTTTTACACAGCGTACAAAACTTATTGTTAGGCGATTTCACAAATAAGCTTCGCGTCTTATTCGTCTGTTCATGGGCTTCAAATTTAGGTTTAAAAGAGAGACTTCGCCCAATCGAATTTAAAATTTTACATCTTCTTTCCAAGAATTCCAAAAATTCGTCAAAGTTAGGAACTTCATTATTTACCAAGGACAGTTCAAATTGTTTCCGAGTTTCCCGGTCTAGCTTTTGAAGCATTATGTTGATTAGCAGAACATCAGAAAGATTGTTCCGATCCTATTTTAAAACTTTTAGAGCTCTCAAATTTTTAAGAATGCAGTCTAATAATTTACGTAAGTCTATTGCAGATTCATGTACAATTTTTTCTAGATTAATTATATTTTTTATATGCGTATCAACAATGATGCGTTTATTTTCATATCTTTCTTCCAAAGCTTTAAGGAGAGACTGATATGTATCTTCATAGGTTTCGACTAGTTTAGCTTCATTTCTTAAACATGACCGTAAATAGTAACATTTTTGATTTTCAGTTAAACTTGAATTATCATTGATCAAATTCAAAAATTGTTGCTTAAAGGAAGTCCATTCTTCAATTTTACCATAAAACAATGGCAGAGGTATATCAGGTAGTTTGATAGACACAGAATTCTTATATACTTCTTTATCACTAGAACCCTTAAGCAAACCAGAAATGGCTTTACTTTCTTTTAGTTCATTTAGTAGAGATTTAAGGCTTACCTCTACATTGTTGATTTCATCTTCTATTTCGGAGAGGTTCTTTTCCACATCTTCGAATTCATCATCGGATGCAACTTGATAGAATTCTTCTCTAAGGTTTTCGAATTTGATGAGCGTTCTTGATAGAATGTACAATTGCGTAGTAACTACCGTTTCCGTGCGAGTTTCCTTTTTTTCAATAAAGGCATGAAGCTTTGTTAGCTGCCCTTTGATGCTACCTTTCTTTCGATTTAAAGTAGTTAAATCTGTAGACATGGCGTATTAGATGAATGTCCAAGATGACTTCACTGGTTGGCTCCGGCTCTATCGGAACACTCTATGTAGGGTTAGGATTCCTCGATAGCTGGATTTTCAAAGCGGGTAAACTAAGTTCAGATTTGCGGTGTAACAAGTGAGAGTGGACTGTATATTGAAGAGTTGATTGCGGTGAGAACACAAATGATGCAGTGATGCCTTTTAGAGAAAATTGCTGTTTATTTCAAAACGAAGAAGGAGCATAGCATTGCTCCGCTATGGGAGAACATCACATATCAAGGGCAAAATTCGTTCTGAGGTTTTGGCGGGCAAAGCCGGTTACAAAAGAAGGCAACCCCTCAGTCAGTGAGGGCGCGCCAAGCATGGCGCGTTAGCAGCAAGTACTAAACAGGAACCGACGGGACTATTTTCCCACACATTTAAGTCAAAACAAGTCACATTAAAGTAGTATAAATAAAGTAATATGTAATATATAATATCTAAGTAATATAGGGCATCTTCAAGTGAGGCAGAAACAACCTGGTTATGTTTGGTTTGATCTTTCCCAGTTCCAGATAATCCATATCAAGATAAATAAACCACATTTTTGGTTTGTTTAAAAAATATCTAAGGTTTCACAGAGCAACACGATTCACTTCAGGCGAGTCGATTGGAGCACTTTGGTTTTCGTTTTTAACGTCTGCCATTTATTCCAAGCGATAAAAAGTTTAGGTACCGTAAATAAATGCAAATGAAGCCGAAGAGAACAGATGAAGGGATGGTATAATGTTCCTATTGCTAAGCAAAATATCCGCATAGTTCAAAATTCTAATTTGAAAAGAAAGGAATTCTTTTGAATCCCGGCCGGGTCACCATTTGATAAGAAAATCAGAAGGCAATTTGAACATAACATAACCAACATTTTCTACATACCAATGCCACGGAATGCAGAAAACTTTTTATCTTCGCAGGGAGTATGTAATGTTTTTGCATCTCTACTACTTTTTATAAGATTGATGATCTTCTGCTGATGCCACTTAAATCAATAAAAACTTGTTACAAACGATCAGAGATTTGCTTATTAGGAGGGATGCCAGGTAGACACAGTTTATGTGGTACAAATGTACATATTTTTAAGTGTCTCTGTACCAGGTGGCTTTTATCTGGTATCTTTTTCGGTATCCTTCTACATCTGGTGACCGACCAACCGGTATAGTGGTTAAGGTGTTAGCCTCTAGATCGGAAGGTTCCTGGTTGGAATCCGGTTCCGGGCATGGATGTTTGTAAGCGTATGGTGTAGAGGCGGCTGGTGCACCTAAAATCTGTCGTGGCCCAAAGTCCTCACGTTGGGTTGGTGTGGAAGTTTGGAGAGTGGGGTGCCAACTCAGGTGTTGCTTCGTCATCTGAACGTGGTTCAAAATTACGAGGTGTTGCCCTCGGATATTTCCCTCAAGGAACTGATCCCGGACCGTCATCAATAGCCCGTTGAGTTGCTCTAGTAAAACGTTAACTAAAATTACCATTGCCATTTTCACCATCTGGAATGTTCTTTCTGAAGAAACCTTTAGAGAATTTGTATGACTCTTCCAAGAACATCGAATAATAGTTTTTAAAATCAAGAGTAAATACATTTCTCAGTTAATTATTTTAAAAACGTAGACTGATAGATTTCTACTTATTGAAACTTACCTTGACATTACTCGTGATGCAGATGTACAGTTGCTTTCAGTATGGAATGCAAGATTTAATTTTCTTCCACATAAAAACAAAACGCAACACCCACTTCGGGTACGATAATTAACCCTCCGAGATATTTAAACGAGTTATCTCGTTCATCGATATCTGACTAATTTTTCCAATGACGAGATATTTCGTCAAGATAATGTCGATTTTTTTATGATGACGATATCCGAAATCTGATTAGCCTTCTTCTTATGACAAGATTCCATTAAGATCTCGTCAGTTTTACTCATGACAAGGCACTTCTTCGGGACAACCACCAATAGGGGTAAGAATCTTCACCTTCTGAATCCAATTTAGGTAAATTTACATCGAGAACCATCTGCTGCCTAGAATAACTTTCCTCAATATTCATGTAATTGGAATAGCAACGTCTTTTCTTTGAAACTTTGTTTATGGGAATATTAAGGAAAACGTTTTGAAACCTAGACTGTATAGACAAAAATAAAGACCAATCTCATTAGGTATTCACTGATGAAAGAGTTTTTCATTCTCCTTTTCAAGGACAAATAACCGGAATGGAAAAAGTTTCCAAACAAGCTGTAACACTAATATGAAGCGTTACATTTCTATAGTATCTAACGTACGTCAACAGGCGCAAAATCACCTCAAAATAAACAAAAAAGAAAAATAGACCCCCTAAGACACTCCAGAGTCCAGACACCCACTCTGGAAGATCACCTTCTACCAAGAGAGGAAACTTTATATTGTTTACCCCACATACATGATTGCTGAAAATCGTCAACGCGTCCGGTCCGAAAGGGGACGTCTCCTTGTCAATATAAATATACCTGTTCTTTAAAAGTAATTAACCCCAAAAACCATTCTAATTTCTCCAATTTGGGTCGTAGAGATTTGAAATCACCGTCAGAATATTCACCTGAATCAGACAATAATTTTGGTTGTGATTTCGAATCTCTGCGGCACGTCAAAATTTTAATATCCAGGATCATTCAAGTTTATAACGAATCAGAGAACGAACGCTTTCAAGGGGGTTAGTAGATAGATTTTGAGAGTTCTGGCGCATAAAGGGAAGTTGGGCAGGAAGGGAAGGGAAAGTGGGCAGGAAGGGAGGGTAGAGGTGATAAGACAATTGCTTGTGGCCGTTTGATAAGAAACTGAAGATGAACATGATAACGTCAATTTGTTGACAAGTTGCCATGGTGGTGAATGACTGGTAGCGCCTTCTGGTGGTCAGATGATCAAACATATTATTTTAATTAAAAAGGAATTACTTGGATTCGAACCCGGGACCACCGTGATGCGATGCGAGCATGGTAGCCGTTAGGCCATTGTTGACTTATCAAGCAGTGGTTATTTATCATGCAATTCCAGTACTCCCTTCTGCAGATAAGGACTTCTACTTTTTCTTTTTCACTCCAAATGTATTGAGAATGGTTTTAAATTTATTTGTAGTTATTTAATACTTTTATAAAATAACAGGTAGCGCCATCTAGTGAAAGGTTGAACAATTAAACGTACTTAAGTGAAAATACTATAATATAAAGGACCTATAAGATTTCTTAAATTATAGGCTAAATGACAGGCACAGCCATCTAGTGATGGAAAATGTAACAATTAGTTTTAATTAATTTATTTTCTAGCTGTTAACTTGTATTTTTAGCGTGATACTTTAGAATTAAATGGAGAATTATTTAAAAGAAAAATAATAATACGTGGATTCGGACCTAACAAAAGGTAATAGCGGTCAACCGTTTTTACACAAGCACTGTAGACGTTCGTCCACTACTACCTATGTGATCGTGTTATATTTAAAATAGTCTATCATTTTGTTAATCCATATAGTACGTACTTCCAAACATTGAAAAGTCTAGAAGCTTCTGGAACGGGTGACTAAGAAATAATTGTACCCATAAAATAGTAAGATAACAGAGTTTAACACCAATTAGACATACTATCAAAGATTGAAATGCCTAGAAGTCTATGGAACTTGTGACATTATGACTAAGGATTGTGTAGCGTGTGTAAGATTAAAGAGAATGAACGAAGTTATGCACGGAGTCTGATAAAAGTGACTCAAAAGATTAGCTTAAACTACCGAAGTACACGTGTTATGGTATCTGAAAAATGTTTGGGGCCAGCAAAGAAAGTAATTATACTGCTTGATAAATAAGAGGCTTTTAAAAGCATAGTTGGAGTGAGTTCTTGAGTCTTTGAATTACTTTGCTTCTTTGGATTTTTACCCTTCTACTGTTTTTATATACATTATGGATTCTGGTGATATTAGGCCCACAAAGAAAATGCGTACAGACAAATAACAGTGTTTTCAGAAATACTGTAAAGATTCTTTATGCTATGAATACGGTAAATTGTTTACAGATCGTGATGGCTGAACATATTTCCGTCGATTGGAAAACGAATTAACATATTTAAAGAAAGAGGAAACTACTGTAGAAGTTTACGGTAAAAAATATACTGTGCCTCGACAACTTGTAGCATACGGAGACGAAGGAATAAGCTATACCTTTAGTGGATCTTGTATTGCAGCCAAGCCTTGGTCTCCTTTACTGTTGGAAATAAAGGAAGAAGTGGAACGAGTAAGTGGTGAAAGATTTAATTTTGTGTTGGTGAACCGTTATAAAGATGGTGAGGACTGTATAGGTGCCCATAAAGACAACGAAAAGGACTTGGATCTTAATGCACCCATAGCGTCTGTTTCATTTGGACAAAAAAAAGACAATTTGTGTTTTCTAGAAAGAACTATAACTCTTTAAAAATTGTTCTCGAAAATGGAAGCCTACTTATGATGAAATATCCAACGAACCAATTTTGGCTACACAGTTTGCCCCGTGGGAATGCATCATGCCCCAGAGTAAACTTAACGTTTCGTAAAATTCTTGTAAAAATCAGCGATAAACCACTTATGTGCCCCTGAAAGATATTTGAAAAACGTTACAATTAATATTTATACCTTTGTGAATATTATTTTCTTAGTCTTACATATTATTGTTATTTTAAAGAAACTTTTTGCGTGTCTTACCATATACACTGTATTTTGGATTATCATTTTTTTTTATTAAATATAAGTTTTATAAATGGTCTTTTGCAATGCATGATCTGAAATTAAATTTTCTTTGCTATAAATATTTTAGTTTTTTAAAAATTTAGATGCTTTTAGTTAATCACTAATTATACATTGGATGCTATAGCACATATTTATTACATAAATTATTTTTCAACGCACTTCAGTAAAAGTGCAAAAAAAAATTATTTTTTCTTTTATTTGAAAACTTTGCAAGACTCGTAGTGCTATGAACATGTTTCCTTGTGCATTTGTTTGAATTGAACAAAAGAAAACTATCCAATATACCACAGAAGTACAATACGGGACTTAGAAATGTAAGTTGGTCAAAAGAAAAAGAAACAGTGGAACATAGTTAACTAAACTTACAAGATTTGATGACCATAACAAATGAGTAGAAACGTAATTGACTCCTTGTACATTTGAAGAAATTATAATCGTATTGAAATCTAAACCATATGTTATTTTCTAATTATTCTTTCCCAACCGTATTATTTTTTAATTTAAATAAATCTGTCTAAATTTTAGTGATTAATATTTTAGATTTACAAACTTTTTGAAATGAAATTTTCTTTGATTTATATTGTAAAAAGTTAAGATGTTTTCACACAAAAATTAGATTCCATCACACATATTTTAATAATTAAGATTTAAATAAATATATGCAAATGAAACATGCATTAGATATTATTACCAAACTTTTAAATACAGATTTAAAAAAAAAAATATTTTCCATTTCAAATAAGATGTTTAGCAGTTTGATTCTTAAAGCGTGTTTTTATGCATGATTAAAAAAAAAATTAAGAAACCTGTAAAGTAAAATATTTTTTGCCTTTATTTGAAGCTTTGCAAGACCCATACTATGAAGATGTTTCCTTGTACATAAGAAGTAGTGAAAATTAGTATTAGAAACCTTTTGTCCTTGAAGTTCTAAATTAAATGTTCTTTTTCTCTAATTCTCTTGCAAACCATTCATATGCAGTTTAATTTGCAGAGCCAAATATCAATTTCGAAAAGGCATTTTACAAGTTACTTTGTATATGTCTTTTTAATTTTAGATATACTGCAATGCTACGTTAAGTGGATAGTCAGAGGGTTTTCATATTTTGAAAATAATGTGAACACTTCTGTGCTGCTAAACAAAATAAATTTTTGCCCTTTCTTGATAGTTAATGCATAATATAAAGATTTACTCACACCACTAATAGTTTTACACATGAATAAAATTAAATAACAACCGAAAATTTTAAATACGAATCAATTTTTAAATGAACATATCTTGGTCTGTTTCTACAATTCTAAAAGCTTAGAGTCCAGACTTTCCAAGGGAGACACACTTTCCCATGCTATGGAACAGAAAGGAAGTCCACATATGTATTTTTCAACGTATCGTAGTTTTCCGATCTTTGGCACTAAGTTTATGCTTATAAGTCGATAAGTTAAAACGAATACTTGAAGCTACTTGCCCTTTTATAGCAATGCATCCGTATTCACATACCTTTTTGAAGAAACCTTCTTGAGTCTGAAATCCACAATTACACAAATATTATACATTGCTATTCAAAAAGCGTAAGCTATTCTTGGAAAAATAATTGTATACTGCGGGCACGAAGAGCTATATAGCAGCATATTCTTACTAATCAGTAAAGTTAATCTAATCTTAGTCTTATCTTTTGTTAGTAACTATGAACACATAAGTGATGAATGTACTCAGAAAACACGTGCTTGTGATGATGCGACATCTACTTGTGTTGTAATACCAGATTTTAACGAAAGGGTATACTTAAATCTGCATGTGATTTTTCCCCCTCTAGCACGTTGATGCACTGGATACAATTTAATTCTACTTCAAATATAATTTATAAGATAAACATATTTTGACTACTACAGGGCACACTACAACATATCCCTACAAGTCTTTTACATACATCTCTCTAACAGTATTGAAAAATATCTGTTGTATTCAAATTCTCAAAAAAAAAATACCCTCTAATATTATGTAACAAAAGTTTAACAGTTTAATGCTCTCTCTTACAAAATTAAAAGCAAATTCTTTCCAGTTAACAGCACATAAAGCAAGGGTGAAAAATTCGCAAAATCGTTCATCAATGTTAATCTTCATACATGCATGTACAGATTGATTGACAATTTCCTTCTTACAACCTAAGCAGTCAAAAAGAAAATTAATATTTTTTACCACAATATCCTTTATGCACTTTCAAAGAGAAGCTATAACTTCTCTCCAACAATCAGATTTATCGATATCAACACAGTAAGGTTTGTAAGTTTCACTAGAAAAACCTTTTTTTGATTTCCAGTTTCACATAATATGGTAGCAAATACGTCAAAAGTGATATTTTCAAAATATATGATACATTGCCATATAATTCACACAGCTTAAAATACTGTTCAGAATTCATTAACACACAGTTGGGGGAGAACTTAAAAGTATTGTCTCTTTTCTGAAATACGCGTTGTAAAACTAAGTCCATTTCTCCCGCAAAAAACACTTTAGAAAGGCAGACTTCCTTCTCTATAATTTTTACGTCGGAGGCAGTAGCAAAAGCGAAAAATGTGCTTACTTTTTCCATCAGAACGTACCATGTTTTCGGATGAAGGGAAACACATTTCTTCGTTGGTTGCAATACGCTGTCTTTTCCCAAACAAAATTTACGTATGTGGATACGTGTCGAACCGTTGGAGTTGTTAATTAGCACGAATAAATAGTTACCAAGATGAAACATATTGTCAGGAATTGATTGCATTGTCAAATTTAAGATTTCTTCTGGAACCGCCTGATTGTTGAAACGCATTCTTTTACATGCTTTGGGTTGATTTGTAAAACGCATCTTTGAAGTACGCGTTTTAAAGTTACTAAGGTTTAAAGTCATTCTACATCACATGATTAGCACGTGACACATCACGTGATAGAAATTCCTGTTATGTGATTGATTGACATGACATGTTATGTGATTGAGATGACAAGATTGAGCACCACAAGGGAATGTTACTCCGTGAACATTTCGATGCAAACTCCAGAGGACAACATAGGGTTTGATTAATTTTGTTTAGAAATTACAGAGTTCACATTTAAACACAGGCATTACGGTAAGAATCTAATTTCTAAAAATTGACAAAAGGAGCATGAAAAGTAAATAAAAGCTCACCTGATAATTAGAGTTGAAACTATTTGAGCACTCGTCGATCAAAAATGGCGCCCAATAAACATACGACCTGGTTGCCAACGGATGAATAACGAAAAGCTTAAATAAAAGTCGAATCGCACTTTTATTTACACAATGTTCAAAACCATAAAATAATTGCTGAAAAATAAGAGCAAGTGTAGAAAATAATCTTAAAATGATTTAAGAAAAGGCAAAGTTATCGTACGCAAAGCAATACCGTAATGACGAGAACTAGAATTTGAACTGACGGTTTTAAACCGTATATGACTGGAGTCAAAAACGGTAAAAAACCGTTTTGTCAACAAAACAGCTTTAAACCGTCAAATATACGGGAAAAGTCCGTAAAAAAAACGGATAATTTTTACAGTGTAAAAGCATAACGCAAAACAAAAGTACAGATTATTTTTAAACAATAAACTACGTTATACTAGAAGAAGAAATAAAGGCTGTGTTAGTTAAATTAGTCGTTATTTCGTGCTCTATGTTTGAATTTTCTCCGACCCCGATTTAACGTTTTCCCGCATATAACGTTATTTCTTTCCGGTCCCTTAAAATACGTTAAATCAGGGTTTCACTGTGTAGATGAGTCGCTCAGAAGCCAATGAGTCCATCTTTTGATATTTTCTTTTGTAAATTTTAGTGGAGTAAATAATATTTTTAGTTATTAAAGAATTTACTCGGTGCTTTACTTTTTCTTTGTCAGAAAGCCCTTCCTTTCAATAGCTTCTGAATATATTGTATAATAATTTAAGAAGCCATTGTCCACTTTTATTCAATATTTGTTACATAAACTTTGAAATAAAACTAAATTCTTCTTCTTGTTACGATGTGTTGGTAACACTGAGGTCACGTTCGTAAACATTTCTTTGAAAAAAGTGTAAACCAGAAAATAATCCGTGCCGCAGACATTCCGTTACCGTCAACTGCACCATACACAAGGTGCTTGTCAGTGCCATTTCAGCGTTCGTAAATTGTTGCATGCTTTCCGTACGCAATCGGAACTTTAAGGCCCGGTGCACACATCCGGTTTTTCAACGTGCGGCGCCGCTGCCGCAACGCAAGTGCGGTTTGAGATACATTAGATCTAATAGAGCAGTGCATACATGCCTCCAGTGCCGCTGGGGCGACGCACGTCCAACTTGCGTGCAATTTGTACCGCAGTTCCCCATGTCGCCGCACATGAGTCTCCGTTCTGAAGTACCTCGTTTTCATAAACAAGTGGAATATAAATACTAATTAATAAATGGTTGTATCCAGTAACGTCTATTTTGTATCAAAATATACTTTTCTTACACCAAGTAAGCAAAATAAACACGTTTTCTTCGATAGAATAATAATCGTAAATGGCGCGAAATGAGTTCGTGCGTCATTTCACGGTTTTGTGTGCATAGTTGGGCTTCGGTGCCGCAGTGACGCCGCACGTTGAAAAACCGGATGTGTGCACCGGGCCTAAATAACTAGCGCTGCATTCCAATTACAGCTCCCTCAAGCGTGCATAACTGTGGATGGTAAGAACTTTGAGCACTTGGGACACTCATCGTACAAACGTACTGTCCTAGTGTAAAATATCGCTAAATGAAGTTTTTCCACCCATTATTGGCTTGTCATTTCTGCATCTTCGTTTATCCTCCAGCTGATCAGGTTGGGGTGTCCGGTCACACATTCCCATGTGATTCTGTTCTGTTTTTGCGTTTTCTACCTCCCCTAAAAGTTTGTGCGTTGAGTTTTGAATTACCCTGAATACTTTTCTGATCAAATTAATAAACCAAAAAATTAAAAAAAGGTATTGTGACAACTTCACAGCTGTGTGGTGGGGAATTGCTGAACAAAAAGTATTAAGTCAGTACGGCTTTCTGGAGTATTTTAAGTGATTCCTTTTGCACATTATTTACATACGTTGATGAAGAGTTCAGATAAAAAATTGCCGGTACTGGGACTTAGTCGGTTCCCTACCTGGGACCTCTGAGTCTCGCTAAATCAACCGCACCGTTGAAATCTCAGCGTTGTCTGCCCTCTCGTTCTCTCTGAACTCGGGTCGGCCAAAAGGGGTGGGGAACGTCCTTTCTTCTCCCATTGGCCAAAGTTCTCCTTGGCGGGCGTTCCAAAAGATTCCAGAATGTTCTAGCGCCGCCGAGACGACTTGTTATCTGAAATCCCTCCGACCTCCGGAGACGTCGGCACAGATGAAAGAGCCTCGACTCTCTTGAGAACCGGCAGCATATTACCAACCTTTACCTGGAATAGAAGACATGGAGAAATTTTAAGCCCGCTGATTCGTTGATATCTCTCTCCGAGATCTATGACGTCACTCACCCATAGTGCGCACTCCGCATGTGCGAAAAGTATCACTATTTACTTGCAATGTTTGCGAAAAAAAATTGAAAGTGCTTTGACCGAAAATAGAATACTAATAAAAAAGAAAGCGATAGTTTTTAGATGATTACCAAGCGACAATTCAACAGCTTGTGCCATGCACTCGTAATTTGATCGTAAATGTTTTGTGTTTAGTTTTAATTGCAGTGTAGATTCTACACGCATAATTAAAAAATAATCCATTCGAACTTTAAAGGACATTTGGGACCTTGAACAGAATAGAAGGCGGAAACAGGGGAGTTTTTCGTTATTACTGGGGATCTGTTGTATAGATTCGTTATTTATGTTGCAGAGGTTTTGCCACCGACTTTCAGTCCAAGTAGAAACTACCGAGTATTGAGTAATGACAGAGTACACTTGAAGCATCGCCATTAATGATGATGTCACGTGGTGACGTCATAGTCGACAGTTTGAAACCAACGAATCAGCGGGCTTAAAATTTCCCCATGTCTTCTATTCCAGGTAAAGGTTGGTAATATGCAAACCGGCACAGCACCCTGGTGTCTAGACTGCCTGAACGCCTCCATCGGTGAAATCCATCCATTATTGTGCTAGCAGGTAGTTGCTGTATTAGCTTCTCAAGAGGAAAAACTTTTACTGTAACATCCAAAGTGCTTTGTGCAAGGCTCCTGGTTGGTTTAATTTTACTACTTGTATAATATTGGGAAAGTCTAGGTATATTTGACAAAGCTTTATGAACTCTATATAGTCATCTGTTTTTTTACAGAATAGATGACAGATTTTGCTGTCTGGATTGCATTGGCTCTAAGACCATCAACTATGCTTCTCGCTTCATTCACTGACTTTGAGTGAAAAGGTTACAATTCCCTATCAAAATATTCAAGATGATCAAAATTGTCACGAAATCGTTTAAACAGGGTTATATCTGGTGAGGGAAGCCTCTATCTTTAAGTCATCAAACATATGAGATAAAATGACTCCTCCAACATGATGGCGTCCAAAGAAGCGCATGCATCCCAATTGCTTTTGCACACTGACGCAGGCAGCAGTAATATTGTCTGTGTTGGAAAAAGTTGTGTCAAATGTCATGTGCACGATTGTTTGTGGGCATTACCAAGAGGTGAACTGCTCGTGTATTAATTCAGAAATGATTGGGCCTCATTTATGATCAGTTCCTTGGGGATGTGCTGGCGTACCAATAATCTTTTGCTGGTGAACGTTTCTAATAACAATGGTGAGACATTCTTTTGTTTTGTACGTATTGGACAGTGATGTTGAAAGTTTTGAATCCCAATGCAGAGTCGTATATTTAGGAAAGCACCGCGGTTCCTTCCAGGTAGTTGAAATCTGCATTGTGACTTGATCTACTGTTGAGTAAGATGCTGCAATTGTAGGTGTTCATATCTCTCCTCCAAGTTCTGTAATTAATGATTTTGTATATGCTGCCTGTTGTGCTGGACTCATATTTAAGCGTGTTGGTAGTTAAATAAGATAAGCTTTCTTCATAATGTCGTGTGGTATTGTTAAAGATAACTTGCTTATTCGAATCCATCTTCACATGTTTGCACCTACTTCTTGTTTGGTTATGATAATGTAAACAAACAACAAACAAACAAGTTGAGTTGTCATGCTTTTGTGATTGGCCACAGTATGACATCACACCTATAAAGGGGTGTGGTCATAATATTATGGCCAATCATGTACTTAATGCAGTATTATGATTTTGTTTATGGCAATCTTTCCATTGAGATATTTATGCTAATTTCTAGAGATACAAGAAGTATAAAAGTGAGAATTCCTTTCTTTCAGCACTCAATTGTTGTCATACATTGGACAGAGTGGTATCTCTGGTTTTCCAATCTTTGTTTCTTTTTCTGTAAATAGTTTTTAATGAATAAATGTTTTTAGCTCTTTAAATCTGATGATTTATTTTCTTACTCCACATATCACTGGGCACTTTGCTTATCCACAATATGTGGGTAATAATGGTTATGGGCCCAGAGCCCAGGTGGAGATTTTTTTTAAACTGAAAATTTTTGTTCTAAGAAGTTCTAAGTAGGAGGGCCAGTTTGCAGTATTATTATTTTTCATACTGCCTTAGCCCAAGAGTAGAGATTTTTATTTTAAACTTAAAATTTTTTATTTTAAGAAGTAAAAAGTAAGAGGCCAGTTTGCAGTATAACTATTTTTACCTTACTAGCCTGGATTTTTTTTTGAGATGGAGGAAACTTTCTTCAAAATCAAACCGCTGGATGGAACCAACTATTCCTCATGGTGTTCGGATGTGAGAGTCTTGCTACTTGAAAGAGACTGCTGGGACATCGTCACGGGAGACGAACGACCTCCAAAATCCATAGAAGGCGATGGGAAACAGATAAAAGAATTCAACAGACGCTGTAACAAGGCCTACACTTCAATCTACATGAATGTGAGCCCTCAGTACCGAATAGTAATTGAAGGAATTTCCAGTGGTGCAGAAGCATGGAATAAGCTCAAGACGCACTTTCGTCCTGATTCCAGAGCTAGAGTGATGGCTCTAAAACACGATTTTTTTTCATGTGCTATTGAACCAGGAGAAAGTATCGGACTGTATGCCAGCAAGTTATCCAGAATCATACAACAACTAGTAGAAGCAGGTCATCCAATTGAAGATCTAGACCAGTGTTTTCAACTACTTCGATTCTTGCCACCTGAATATGAGAATATTATTCAATCGATTTACAGATGGGAGGATAAAGAGTTCAAGTTTCCTAAAGTACTGGAAGAAATCTTAGCTGAGGAAGCAAGACTCCAACAAAGGACAGCTGACCAAGTGGCAACCACAATGATGACTAACTACAACCAGGATGTGGAAAGAAGTCGTCCTCGTACTTCAAAATTCCAGAATCGGAAGAAACCGAAATGTTTCAAATGTGGAAAAGTTGGACATTATGAGCGATCATGTCTAGAAAGGAGGAAGCCATTCCGGAGTCCTAGTCCAAATCGTCATACAAGTCGAGATAAAAGCTTTTTGCTGGAGGCCTTATCCAGCACCAAGGAAGACGAAGGATGGATCTTTGATTCAGCAGCCACCACACATTTCTGTCGTGATAGAGAACTGTTTACTGAGTTCCAACCAATTAATAACCAGATTTTAGTGGGAGCAGTGGAAAATGCTTCTATTCCAATTCAAGGCAAAGGTACTGTGTTTCTTCATTTTAATAGGGTAAAGATTAAACTTTGTAATGTTGCTTATGCTCCTGAATTAAGAAGAAATTTGTTATCTGGGGCATGTTTTGACAGAAAAGGAGCTAGTTTTAAAGGGGGTAGAGGAAAAATTGAAGTGATTGATTGTTATAGTGAAATATTGTTTACAGCTAAATTACTAAATGGTTTATACCTTGTCTACCCTCAATATTCTAGTAAATCTAAGAATTTTGTTAAAAATTTCAAAAATGAAAAAATTACAAAATCTGTTTCTTTTGCTGTTGAGAATATTAATACTTGGCATAGAAAACTAGCTCATATTAACTCTGAACACATTAAATCTACAATCAAAAATAATTGTGTGAGGGGATTACCAAATCTAAAAGGGAATATCGATACCTGTAAACCTTGTAAAGAAGCTAAAGGGAAGAGCGTTAGTTTTAAACCTATTAAGAAAATTCGTTCTGACGAACCACTGAAGTTAATACACATGGATTTGTGTGGACCATTTCCTAAAACTTCAATAAATGGACAGAGGTATTTTCTAACCATAATAGATGACTATAGTCGAAAGGTTTATGCCTACCCCTTAAAAGCTAAATCGGATACTTTTGATACTTTTTGCAAATTTCAAAAACGTGCAGAAAGATTTTTAGACAGAAAAATTAAGTGCATACGTACCGATAACGGATTGGAATGTATAAATGAGCAATTTAAAACCTTTTGCGATGAATTGGGTATAAAACACGAAAGAACTAACACTTATACTCCACAACAAAATGGAGTAAGTGAAAGATTTAATTACACAGCAGTAGATGGTATAAATGTTTTGCTACGGGATAGTAAGCTCAATCAGAGTTTTTGGTCTGAAGCTCTTTTGCATTTTGTTTATACATGGAATAGATTATGTCATTCTAATCAAGAAAAAACGCCATTTGAGTTATATGGTGGAAAACAACCATCAATTAAACATCTTAAACCGTTTGGATCTAAAGCTTTTGTTAATGTTCCTAAACAACTGAGAAGGAAATTGGACATGAGGTCAAAACAGGGAATTTTAGTTGGGTATGCCCTACAAACTAAAGGATATCGAATATGGCTACCTGATGAACGAAAAATAGTAGAGACTATAAATGTACGTTTTGAGGAAACGCCTTCCTTAAAATCCGACTCGGATCATTGTAAGTTTGAACGAGTGGAAGCAGTCCTGGACCCTGATTATACACTGTGTAAAATTCCTTTAATGAATGAACCTACTACTGACGAGGAAGAAACTTCCCCTGTCGAAAGTGATAGTGAACCAGAGTCCTTGGGTGAAAGGATAGTTAACTGGATTAGAAAACCCATTACCAGGCCTGATGGGAAAAGAATAGATATTTACTACTTTGAAGAGGCAAAAACTCAACGCTTAAGATCACTAAATGAAGTTAAGAATTACTGTATTAAAAATAACTTAAAATTTCAACCAGATATTTTTAATTTCAAATCTGCTGACACATCCTCTGGAATAGTCAATGGTAATCAAGAGAGTAATTTTAGTAGGACGTCAAGATGACTAGACGAGGACATTTTTATTCCTAAAAGTTATCAACAAGCAATAAAATCCTTACAAAAGGATGAATGGTTAAAAGCCATGGAGGATGAACTACAAACTATGAATGACAGAAATGTATGGGTATTAATTGAAAAACCTGAGAATTCTAAAATTTTAGGATGTCGCTGGGTGTTTACAGTAAAACGAAACGACAAAGGCACAATTGAACGCTTTAAAGCTCGTCTCGTTGCCCAGGGTTTCAATCAAACAAAGGGTGAAACTTTTGATGAGGTTTATAGTCCCGTAGTAAACTTTGGTATTATCAGATTTTTCTTTGCCGTACTAGTTTGTCTTAACAAGTGGTTACACCTGCAGTGTGATATTAAATGCGCCTATTTATATGCCCCACTTAAAGAAATTGTATTTATGAAACAACCACCTGGTTTTCAGCAAAACCCAAGTTTGGTTTGTCGCTTACAGAAAGCCTTGTATGGTCTCCACCAAAGTGGTCGAGAATGGTACTTTGAGATTCATAGAATATTGGGGGAGCTTGGATTTAAAAAGTTTAGCTGGTGTAACTGTGTTTATGTTTTTGATAAGAATGTGGTTCTTCTATTATATGTTGATGATATTGTGTTATTTGGTAAAAATCAAAATTGTATTGATACAGTAATTAATCTTTTAAAACGACAATTTGATTTAAAAAATTTTAGGTAAAACTAAAAAAATTATTAGGTGTTGAATTTATAGAGGAAAAGGAAGGGCTGTATATACATCAATCGGAATATATAATTAAACTTTGTGAGTCATATCAAAATTATAATTTCTCTATTTCATCACTGCCCATTTCCAAAGGAGTCATTTTTTCAAAATCTCAGTGTCCTCAAAATAATAGCGAACTGCAAGATATGTCTAAAATTCCATACAGAAGTTTAGTGGGTAGCTTATCATTTTTAGCAGGAAGAACTAGACCAGATATTTCTTATGCAATAAACATTTTCTCACAATTTCAAGAAAATCCTGGCATTGCACACTGGAATGGTTTATTAAAGCTACTAGGATATATTAGCTATACAAAAGATTTAAAACTTAAACTTTCTAATATACAAGATCTAAATTTAACTGCATATTCTGATGCTGATTTTGCTAATAACCGCGATGATAGGATTTCCATGAATGGACAGATTATATTCGTTGATCAGGTTCCAATAACCTGGCGTTCCTTTAAGCAAAAATCAGTTTGTTTAAGTTCAATGGAATCTGAATTTGTATCATTAACGGAAACAGCGAAAGAATTAATATGGCTACAACGTATAGTAACTGAATGTAAACATTTTAAATTAATATTGTTAAATGCTTTTTCTACATTACTAGTTGACAATCAAGCAGCAATTGATTTTGTAAAATCACCTATAGAGAATTATCGTACCAAGCACATCGATATTAAGTTATTTTTTGTAAGAGATTTAATATACCAGGAATTATTTGATATCAAATATATTCAAAGTAAAAGTAATTTAGCTGATATATTTACTAAACCTCTGAGTAAGAATGAACTACAAAAATTTAAAGATTGTGTATTTAAAATATAAAAATGGACTATTATGAACAACAACAACAACAAAAATGAACTTTTTGTTCTGTTAGTGTATATTTTTTTAAGAAATGATATTTCCTACGTATAAAAGCCTATACACACATTTATGTTCATGATGTATTGCATTCTAAATATTGTATTGCAATTTTTTTTATTTCTATTGCATATATATTTTAAGTGCAAAAAGTGTGAAGAGGAGGGCCATTGTTAAAGATAACTTGCTTATTCGAATCCATCTTCACATGTTTGCACCTACTTCTTGTTTGGTTATGATAATGTAAACAAACAACAAACAAACAAGTTGAGTTGTCATGCTTTTGTGATTGGCCACAGTATGACATCACACCTATAAAGGGGTGTGGTCATAATATTATGGCCAATCATGTACTTAATGCAGTATTATGATTTTGTTTATGGCAATCTTTCCATTGAGATATTTATGCTAATTTCTAGAGATACAAGAAGTATAAAAGTGAGAATTCCTTTCTTTCAGCACTCAATTGTTGTCATACATTGGACAGAGTGGTATCTCTGGTTTTCCAATCTTTGTTTCTTTTTCTGTAAATAGTTTTTAATGAATAAATGTTTTTAGCTCTTTAAATCTGATGATTTATTTTCTTACTCCACATATCACTGGGCACTTTGCTTATCCACAATATGTGGGTAATAGGTATGAATAAAATCGATCATGTTCTTTTATTTTGATGATAACTTCGAGTACTTGTTAATGGTCCTTCAAAAGTGAAGTTTTCCACATCATTTGTATCACTTTGTTCATCACAACCATCATCAGTAGAACTATAGTATTCGGTGCTGATTTTCTTGAACACGTTCCAATTGGTCCCGCTATAGTTTTTGCGATTTATGGTGATTGTCTAGAGAATGTATTTCGCTTATCTGCTAAACCAGATCGTGAAAGGACGAAATATTCATTAGTAAATACTGATTAGATCTTAAATGTGTCTTCATATAAAATCAGCAATATTTTGATTACGACATATCTCGTAATTTGCGAAATTGTGGTTATTGATATCTCGTTGGAACCGATTGGTCGACTGGCTTTGGGGTTTTATGGCGCTAAGGCCAGTTTTGGCCCTACTGAGCCAAACACAAGACATATAACATTAAGTAATAGACACGCACACAATGTAAGTTTTACTGACTCCGAAGAAATACAACCACGGAGGAATTAGGAATCAAACTGGTGCCGCCTACAACTCGAAGGTTGGGCATACCCCCACAACTACTAAGGCCCAACTTCATGAAACCACTTGGAGAGTTAACTAATAAACCAATTTACGACTCCAGATCCTATATAATGTGGTATATGAATTTGTCTCACTTGCCTTTCAAGCACTTGGCAACCTCTGTCGGGTGATCGTAAATTGTGTACGTCTCACTTGCACATCCAACTAGCTTGGCCAAAGACTGGCCGAACATGAGGTTCTGTGTCTTGTCACTAACTTCAGAAGACATCGGGGATCCACTTTGCATAATCTGTCGGGTGAATAGTTCCCGGCTTAAGGGGGAAATGCCGAGCAGTCCGACTGTGACGGAACCGACACTCTGACCAGCGATTGTTATTCTTGCAGTATCGCCTCCAAAAGCTCCAATGTGTTGATTCACCCATCGAAGTCCTTCTAAAATGTCCCACAAACCTAAGAAGAGATATAAAGATACTTTTAGTCAGCCTGGTTGAATATAGTAGTGATGAATTGCAAGCTCAATAGAAAACGTCATGTGCAAAGTAAAGAGGTGCATAACCAACAGAACGTGTAATGAGAACATACTGCTATCCGATATGTCGGTTTCAATCCCGGCTGCATTAATCGGAGTCAGCTGGCTTGTTCGTAAATCTGGGCAGTCGTTAAACAAGCTCGTCGTTTAAGTAAGGATAAAGTGCATACTTGATATTCCAACAGAAAGTTAAAGTCAGGAAGAGCCTTGCAACGACACATTGTTCCGATCATGGTACCGCTTTGATTTTTACGATTAAACCCTCCTGGAAGTTCACTCAACGTGGTATCTCGTCATTAGCAAAACTAACCAGATCTTTATATAATTCTCTCGGGATTAGAAAATAACTGACCAGATCTTTATACACGTCTCTCGTTATTAGGGGGGAAATGACCAGATGTTTATAGATCTCTTGTCATTAGTAAAGACTGACCAGAACTTTCTAGACGTCTCTCGTCACTAGAAAAAAAACCTGACCAGATCTTAATAGCCGTCTCTGGTAATTAGAAAAAACTGACCAGATCTTTATACACATCTCTCATCATTAAAAAAAACCTGACCAGATCTTGATAGACATCTCTCGTTATTAGAAAGAAACACCTGACGAAATATTTATAGACTTCTCTCGTCATTAGAAAAAAACTGACTAGATCTTCCTAGACGTCTCTCGTCATTAGGGAAAAAAACTGACCAGATGTTTATAGACCTCTTGTCATTAGTAAAGACTGACCAGATCTTTCTAGACGTCTCTCGTCATTAGAAAAAAAATCTGACAAGATCTTAATAGACGTCTCTCGTTATTATAAAAAAGCACCTAACGAGATCTTTATAGACGTCTCTCGTCATTAGATAAAACTGACCAGATCTTTATACACGTCTCTCATCATTAGAAATAAAAACCTGACCAGATCTTTATAGACGTCTCTCGTTACTAAAAAGAAGCACCTGACAAGATATTTATAGACTACTCTCGTCATTAGAAAAAAACTGACCAGATCTTTATAGACGTCTCTCGTCATTAGGAAAAAAACTAACCAGATGTTTATAGACCTCTCGTCATTAGTAAAGACTGACCAGATCTTTCTAGACGTCTCTCGTCATTAGAAAAAAAACTGACCAGATCGTAATATACGTCTCTCGTTATTAGAAAGAAACACCTGACGAGATATTTATAGACATCTGTCGTCATTAGAAAAAAACAGACCAGATCTTATAGACATTACAGACGTCTCTCGTCATTAGAAAAAACTGACCAGATCCTTATACACGTCTCTCAGTATTAGAAAAAAAAACCCTGACCAGATCTTTATAGACGTCTCTCGTTACTAGAAAGAAACACTTGACGAGATATTTATAGACATATGTCTCGTAATTAGAAAAAAACTGACCAGATCTTTATAGACGTCTCTCTCATCATTAGAAAAAAATGACCTGATCTTTATAGACGTCTCTCGTCATTAGAAAAAAAAACTGAACAGATGTTTAAAGACGTCTCTCGTCATTAGAAAAACCTGACCAGATCTTTATAGACATATCTCGTCATTAGAAAAAACTGACCAGATCTTTATAAACGTCGCTTGTCAATAGAAAAATACTGATCAGATATTTATAGACATCTCTCGTCATTAGAAAAATAAACTGGCCAGGTCTTTATCTCGTCCTGATAAGGAAATAGGCAATATTTTGATGACAAGACATCATGAGCAAAATTGGTCAGGAAGATCTTTTGATAAAAAAAATCGATTTACGATTTCAAACCTTAATTTGACTGGACTATAGCTGGGTGTGAACTAATGTCTGTGAACTAATGTATTTAGGCAGCATAGCCTTAATACAACTATCTTTAGAACTAACTAAAAAATGCCTTTGCTAGCTAGCATATAGCAAGTTTCACAGTACATTAATGCGAGTTTTCTCATGTGAAACATAAGAATGATGTTTTCAATTATCCTCTTGCATATTAATTCAGATCTAACTTGAAACTGTCTTAGTTTTAACCCTCCTAGTGGTTATCGTGACTCGTCATCATAAAAACCATTAGCAGATCTTGATGGACGAGATATCTCGTCTCTAGAAGGAAACCGACCACATCTTGATCTCATCATCATCAAAATATTACAGTTCACCCGTCATTAACGAAATTGGTCAGATCTTGATGGAACAAATATCTCGTTACTAGAAGAAAAGTATCTAGATCTTGATATAGTCATCATCAAAACGTAGGCAATGCTTGATGACGATATATATCGCCATCAGCAAAATTCGTCAGATCTTTATGGACGAGATATCTCGTCGAAACCACTTGGAGGGTTAAGATATCGCATACTTACTGCTCTGTTAATGACATTTGGATGATATTCTCAAAACAAGTTTCTGGAAATATTTCAAAAAGAAATATATTATCAGGTATATGACACATTTCACTCTTGAAAGCAATAGAGTATACTTTAACCCTTCAAGTGGTTTAGACGAGATATCTCGTCCATCAAAATCTGATCAATTTTGATAATGATTATATAAATTGTCATCAAGATATTGCCTATTTTTTTATGACGACTAGATCATGATCTGGCCATTTTTCTTCTAGTGACGAGATATCTCGTCCGTGGTTAGTTAATGACAAGATAACGTCGAGACAATTAGCAATTGAGTTCAATGGCACACCAGTGGGAACAAATTCGCCCTTCTTATGCAAAAACAGATACAAAACACCCAAAGATTAGTCAAATTGTAGTCGCTGCGCGTGTTAAAGCGATTTGTTACACTTTTATCTTTTATTTCTGACGTACAAAGCAAGTGCAGAGTAACATTCCAGCTGTCGAATAGATGTCAGTGGCGTTTCTTATTTTAATATTTTACATATGACTTTGCACTTGCGTTCTACAAAATCTGCAATAATGAGACAAAGACCTTTCATATGTCCTCAAAATAAATATCGATGTCAGGTTATTTTCACAAAACCAGCTGAAAGCTGCGATTTTCATAAATTGTAAAAATGTTCTAAATATAGTTTAAAAGCGCTGCTGGTTGCAGACGTGCAAGTATAAATGAACGGGTTATTTTCACAAAACCAGCTGAAAGCTACGATTTGCAAAATTTGTAAAAATGTTCTAAATATAGTTTAAAGGCGCTGCTGGTTGCAGACGTGCAAGTATAAATGAACGGGTTATTTTCACAAAACCAGCTGAAGGCTACGATTTGCAAAATTTGTAAAAATGTTCTAAATATAGTTTAAAGGCGCTGCTGGTTGCAGACGTGCAAGTATAAATGAACGGGTTATTTTCACAAAACCAGCTGAAGGCTACGATTTGCAAAATTTGTAAAAATGTTCTAAATATAGTTTAAAGGCGCTGCTGGTTGCAGACGTGCAAGTATAAATGAACGGGTTATTTTCACAAAACCAGCTGAAGGCTACGATTTGCAAAATTTGTAAAAATGTTCTAAATATAGTTTAAAGGCGCTGCTGGTTGCAGACGTGCAAGTATAAATGAACGGGTTATTTTCACAAAACCAGCTGAAGGCTACGATTTGCAAAATTTGTAAAAATGTTCTAAATATAGTTTAAAGGCGCTGCTGGTTGCAGACGTGCAAGTATAAATGAACGGGTTATTTTCACAAAACCAGCTGAAAGCTACGATTTGCAAAATTTGTAAAAATGTTCTAAATATAGTTTAAAGGCGCTGCTGGTTGCAGACGTGCAAGTATAAATGAACGGGTTATTTTCACAAAACCAGCTGAAGGCTACGATTTGCAAAATTTGTAAAAATGTTCTAAATATAGTTTAAAGGCGCTGCTGGTTGCAGACGTGCAAGTATAAATGAACGGGTTATTTTCACAAAACCAGCTGAAAGCTACGATTTGCAAAATTTGTAAAAATGTTCTAAATATAGTTTAAAGGCGCTGCTGGTTGCAGACGTGCAAGTATAAATGAACGGGTTATTTTCACAAAACCAGCTGAAGGCTACGATTTGCAAAATTTGTAAAAATGTTCTAAATATAGTTTAAAGGCGCTGCTGGTTGCAGACGTGCAAGTATAAATGAACGGGTTATTTTCACAAAACCAGCTGAAGGCTACGATTTGCAAAATTTGAAAAAGGTTCTAAATATAGTTTAAAGGCGCTGCTGGTTGCAGACGTGCAAGTATAAATGAACGGGTTATTTTCACAAAACCAGCTGAAGGCTACGATTTGCAAAATTTGTAAAAATGTTCTAAATATAGTTTAAAGGCGCTGCTGGTTGCAGACGTGCAAGTATAAATGAACGGGTTATTTTCACAAAACCAGCTGAAAGCTACGATTTGCAAAATTTGTAAAAATGTTCTAAATATAGTTTAAAGGCGCTGCTGGTTGCAGACGTGCAAGTATAAATGAACGGGTTATTTTCACAAAACCAGCTGAAGGCTACGATTTGCAAAATTTGTAAAAATGTTCTAAATATAGTTTAAAGGCGCTGCTGGTTGCAGACGTGCAAGTATAAATGAACGGGTTATTTTCACAAAACCAGCTGAAAGCTACGATTTGCAAAATTTGTAAAAATGTTCTAAATATAGTTTAAAGGCGCTGCTGGTTGCAGACGTGCAAGTATAAATGAACGGGTTATTTTCACAAAACCAGCTGAAGGCTACGATTTGCAAAATTTGTAAAAATGTTCTAAATATAGTTTAAAGGCACTGCTGGTTGCAGACGTGCAAGTATAAATGAACGGGTTATTTTCACAAAACCAGCTGAAAGCTACGATTTGCAAAATTTGTAAAAATGTTCTAAATATAGTTTAAAGGCGCTGCTGGTTGCAGACGTGCAAGTATAAATGAACGGGTTATTTTCACAAAACCAGCTGAAAGCTACGATTTGCAAAATTTGTAAAAATGTTCTAAATATAGTTTAAAGGCGCTGCTGGTTGCAGACGTGCAAGTATAAATGAACGGATTATTTTCACAAAACCAGCTGAAAGCTACAATTTCCAAAATTTGTAAAAATGTTCTAAATATAGTTTAAAGGCGCTGCTCGTTGCAGACGTACAAGTATAAATGAACGGGTTATTTTCACAAAACCAGCTAAAAGCTACGATTTGCAAAATTTGTAAAAATGTTCTAAATATAGTTTAAAGGCGCTGCTGGTTGCAGACGTACAAGTATAAATGAACGGGTTATTTTCACAAAACCAGCTGAAAGCTACGATTTGCAAAATTTGTAAAAATGTTCTAAATATAGTTTAAAGGCGCTGCTGGTTGCAGACGTACAAGTATAAATGAACGGGTTATTTTCACAAAACCAGCTGAAAGCTACGATTTGCAAAATTTGTAAAAATGTTTTAAATATAGTTTAAAGGCGCTGCTGGTTGCAGACGTACAAGTATAAATGAACGGGTTATTTTCACAAAACCAGCTGAAAGCTACGATTTGCAAAATTTGTAAAAATGTTTTAAATATAGTTTAAAGGCGCTGCTGGTTGCAGACGTACAAGTATAAATGAACGGGTTATTTTCACAAAACCAGCTGAAAGCTACGATTTGCAAAATTTGTAAAAATGTTCTAAATATAGTTTAAAGGCGCTGCTGGTTGCAGACGTACAAGTATAAATGAACGGGTTATTTTCACAAAACCAGCTGAAAGCTACGATTTGCAAAATTTGTAAAAATTTTCTAAATATAGTTTAAAGGCGCTGCTGGTTGCAGACGTACAAGTATAAATGAACGGGTTATTTTCACAAAACCAGCTGAAAGCTACGATTTGCAAAGTTTGTAAAAATTTTCTAAATATAGTTTAAAGGCGCTGCTGGTTGCAGACGTACAAGTATAAATGAACGGGTTATTTTCACAAAACCAGCTGAAGGCTACGATTTGCAAAATTTGTAAAAATGTTTTAAATATAGTTTAAAGGCGCTGCTGGTTGCAGACTTACAAGTATAAATGAACGGGTTTTTTTCACAAAACCAGCTGAAAGCTACGATTTGCAAAATTTGTAAAAATGTTTTAAATATAGTTTAAAGGCGCTGCTGGTTGCAGACGTGCAAGTATAAATGAACGGGTTATTTTCACAAAACCAGCTGAAAGCTACGATTTGCAAAATTTGTAAAAATGTTCTAAATATAGTTTAAAGGCGCTGCTGGTTGCAGACGTGCAAGTATAAATGAACGGATTATTTTCACAAAACCAGCTGAAAGCTACAATTTCCAAAATTTGTAAAAATGTTCTAAATATAGTTTAAAGGCGCTGCTCGTTGCAGACGTACAAGTATAAATGAACGGGTTATTTTCACAAAACCAGCTAAAAGCTACGATTTGCAAAATTTGTAAAAATGTTCTAAATATAGTTTAAAGGCGCTGCTGGTTGCAGACGTACAAGTATAAATGAACGGGTTATTTTCACAAAACCAGCTGAAAGCTACGATTTGCAAAATTTGTAAAAATGTTCTAAATATAGTTTAAAGGCGCTGCTGGTTGCAGACGTACAAGTATAAATGAACGGGTTATTTTCACAAAACCAGCTGAAAGCTACGATTTGCAAAATTTGTAAAAATGTTTTAAATATAGTTTAAAGGCGCTGCTGGTTGCAGACGTACAAGTATAAATGAACGGGTTTTTTTCACAAAACCAGCTGAAAGCTACGATTTGCAAAATTTGTAAAAATGTTTTAAATATAGTTTAAAGGCGCTGCTGGTTGCAGACGTACAAGTATAAATGAACGGGTTATTTTTACAAAACCAGCTGAAAGCTACGATTTGCAAAATTTGTAAAAATGTTTTAAATATAGTTTAAAGGCGCTGCTGGTTGCAGACGTACAAGTATAAATGAACGGGTTATTTTCACAAAACCAGCTAAAAGCTACGATTTGCAAAATTTGTAAAAATGTTTTAAATATAGTTTAAAGGCGCTGCTGGTTGCAGACGTACAAGTATAAATGAACGGGTTATTTTCACAAAACCAGCTGAAAGCTACGATTTGCAAAATTTGTAAAAATGTTCTAAATATAGTTTAAAGGCGCTGCTGGTTGCAGACGTGCAAGTATAAATGAACGGGTTATTTTCACAAAACCAGCTGAAAGCTACGATTTGCAAAATTTGTAAAAATGTTATAAATATAGTTTAAAGGCGCTGCTGGTTGCAGACGTGCAAGTATAAATGAACGGATTATTTTCACAAAACCAGCTGAAAGCTACAATTTCCAAAATTTGTAAAAATGTTCTAAATATAGTTTAAAGGCGCTGCTCGTTGCAGACGTACAAGTATAAATGAACGGGTTATTTTCACAAAACCAGCTAAAAGCTACGATTTGCAAAATTTGTAAAAATGTTCTAAATATAGTTTAAAGGCGCTGCTGGTTGCAGACGTACAAGTATAAATGAACGGGTTATTTTCACAAAACCAGCTGAAAGCTACGATTTGCAAAATTTGTAAAAATGTTCTAAATATAGTTTAAAGGCGCTGCTGGTTGCAGACGTACAAGTATAAATGAACGGGTTATTTTCACAAAACCAGCTGAAAGCTACGATTTGCAAAATTTGTAAAAATGTTTTAAATATAGTTTAAAGGCGCTGCTGGTTGCAGACGTACAAGTATAAATGAACGGGTTATTTTCACAAAACCAGCTGAAAGCTACGATTTGCAAAATTTGTAAAAATGTTTTAAATATAGTTTAAAGGCGCTGCTGGTTGCAGACGTACAAGTATAAATGAACGGGTTATTTTCACAAAACCAGCTGAAAGCTACGATTTGCAAAATTTGTAAAAATTTTCTAAATATAGTTTAAAGGCGCTGCTGGTTGCAGACGTACAAGTATAAATGAACGGGTTATTTTCACAAAACCAGCTGAAGGCTACGATTTGCAAAATTTGTAAAAATGTTTTAAATATAGTTTAAAGGCGCTGCTGGTTGCAGACTTACAAGTATAAATGAACGGTTTTTTTTCACAAAACCAGCTGAAAGCTACGATTTGCAAAATTTGTAAAAATGTTTTAAATATAGTTTAAAGGCGCTGCTGGTTGCAGACGTACAAGTATAAATGAACGGGTTATTTTCACAAAACCAGCTGAAAGCTACGATTTGCAAAATTTGTAAAAATGTTTTAAATATAGTTTAAAGGCGCTGCTGGTTGCAGACGTACAAGTATAAATGAACGGGTTATTTTTACAAAACCAGCTGAAAGCTACGATTTGCAAAATTTGTAAAAATGTTTTAAATATAGTTTAAAGGCGCTGCTGGTTGCAGACGTACAAGTATAAATGAACGGGTTATTTTCACAAAACCAGCTAAAAGCTACGATTTGCAAAATTTGTAAAAATGTTTTAAATATAGTTTAAAGGCGCTGCTGGTTGCAGACGTACAAGTATAAATGAACGGGTTATTTTCACAAAACCAGCTGAAAGCTACGATTTGCAAAATTTGTAAAAATGTTTTAAATATAGTTTAAGGGCGCTGCTGGTTGCAGACGTACAAGTATAAATGAACGGGTTATTTTCACAAAACCAGCTGAAAGCTACGATTTGCAAAATTTTTAAAAATGTTCTAAATATAGTTTAAAGGCGCTGCTGGTTGCAGACGTACAAGTATAAATGAACGGGTTATTTTCACAAAACCAGCTGAAAGCTACGATTTGCAAAATTTGTAAAAATGTTCTAAATATAGTTTAAAGGCGCTGCTGGTTGCAGACGTACAAGTATAAATGAACGGGTTATTTTCACAAAACCAGCTGAAAGCTACGATTTGCAAAATTTGTAAAAATGTTCTAAATATAGTTTAAAGGCGCTGCTGGTTGCAGACGTACAAGTATAAATGAACGGATTATTTTCACAAAACCAGCTGAAAGCTACGATTTGCAAAATTTGTAAAAATGTTCTAAATATAGTTTAAAGGCGCTGCTGGTTGCAGACGTACAAGTATAAATGAACGGGTTAAAGTTACAGTTGTGTAAATCACTTCTTCAACTAAAAAAACTACATCGAAACCAGATGTAATGAAACCAAATTTAACTCAAGATAATTAAAGAGAGTAGACACAGGAAAACCCGATGTAGATAAGTCAATCTATTAACAGAAAACTTAAAGTAAGTCAGAGCTTCATTCCACTTCCAGAAAATGGCAGTAGAAGTTTTATTTTGGTGATAAAGTGACTTACACCACTGTAATTTTAACCCGTGTAAATGACATCGGTATTTAACTGGCAAGAAATCAATGCGTGCTCGTGTGCCGCTGCATCTTTCCTGTCATAAAACATACCATGAATTTCATGAAAATTGCTTTACTAAGTAATGAGACTTTTATATCTGTACCTTGGAGCTAAAAGGTCCAATGGCCATAATTCCTGAATTCGAACTTAATTTAAGAAATGTATAACATAACTTGAAATAAAACTTAATCCTGTTAAACTATCACTAAACGACATTACATCAATACCTAAAATATAAAGAAAACAAATTGTGTACAAATTTAAGGAGAGTTTTAGAAATTAAAAAAAATAATTTGAAGTTTCTTCTTACATTGACGCCGACCAACCGGCATAGTGGTTAAGGTGTTAGCCTCTAGATCGGAAGGTTCCTGGTTCGAATCCGGGTCCGGGCATGGATGTTTGTAAACGTATGGTGTAGAGGCGGCTGGTGCACCTTAAATCTGTCGTGACCAAAAGTCCTCACGTTGGGTTGGTGTGGAAGTTTGGAGAGTGGGGTGCCAGCTCAGGTGTTGCTTCGTCATCTGACCGTGGTTCAAAATTACGAGGTGTTGTCCTCGGATCTTTCCCTTAAGGGACTGATCCCGGACCGTCGTCAATAGCCCGTTGTGTTGCTCTAGTACGACGTTAACAAAAAAAAATACCAGTTATTCTTACATTGACTTTTTTGGCTAAAAGGTACAGATGTATAGTATAGGACAATGGTCGATATAACGTTGTTAGGGATCGATAGAAAAATATAACATAATTGTACGGGTAATAGTATCTAAATGAACTTGTAAATATTATTTAACCCTTCTATCAACTATGTAATATTAAGAGGATGCAATAACAAAAACGTATACTTTTGAAGTTAACCCAATAAAGTAATATGTACTGCAATATACATACAAGGGGTGTTCAAATGAAAAGGTACAAAACGTCGTAACAACGTAACCGTTAACATATTTGCCTATGCCGCTATGGGAGAACGTAGCGAGACATCTAGGGATGCGATTGAAATCTCCGGCTTGGATCGGAGCATGCGCAGGAGAGGCTCTTATAAAGAGAGCCGTCCAATTGACGCGGCAGTGCGTGTGAGGACAGGATGGCGTTCACATTGCGAAATTCAACGATTGAGGAGCAGCGAGGCGTTATCCGATTTTTGACAGCGGAAAGTGTTAAACCGGCCGTTATTCGTCGCCGGATGGTGACCGTATACGGGGAAGACTTAGTGTCCGACAAGTCAGTGAGAAAATGGAGTGCCCGTTTTTCGTGCCGACCGTGAGAGTTTGGTTGATGACCCGAGACCAGGCCAGTAAGACACAGTCATCACGGCCGATCTCATCGACAAGGTGGACGACCTAGTGAGAAGTGATCGGCGTTTCACATTGCGAATGTTGGCTGTGAAGGTGGACGTCAGCTTTGGAACAGTGTGGACAATTGTTCACGACAGGTTGCGCTATTGGAATGTGTCCGCGCAGTCCCAAGCAGATCACCGACCAGCAAAAAGAGCTGCGTATGGGGCTAGCACTTCAACATCTGTTTCGGTATCATGAAGACCCCTCTTTCCTGGAACGGATCGTCACAGGTGATGAGATCTGGTGCCATCACTACGAGCCAGAGACAAAGCAGGATAGCATGTAGTGGAAGCATGCTTCGTCACCTCCCCCTAAAAAGTTCAAAGCCGTGGCGTCAGCAGGGAAGTCACCGTCTTTTTCGACGTCCAAAGTCCGCTACTTGTTGACTTCCTCGAGCACAGAAGAACCATTAACTCCGATGTGTACTGTGAGACACTCCTAGGTCTACGCAAGTCCATCAAGAACAAAAGATCGGGGCTGCTCACGGAGGGTGTGTTTCTGTTCCATGATAACGCGCGTCCACACGTATCCAGGGTCACAGACGCGGAACTGCCCAAGTTCAAGTGGGAGCAGCTTGACCATCCGCCCTACAGCCCGGACATGTCGCCCTGCGATTTCCATGTATTTGGTCCCCTGAAAAAACATCTGAAAGGGAAGCGCTGCAACTCAGGCGACGAACTCAAGGACGCTGTGAAGGACTGGGTCTCGTCACGGCCACAGGAATTCTGGAAACAAGGAATCCTTCGGCTCGTTAACCAATGGGATCGTTGTGCTCGGGCCTATGGTGTATACTTTGAATAAAGTCTTCATTTATACCCACAGTGTCGTTTCGTACCTTTTCATTTGAACAACCCTTGTACAATAAACACCATTAACGTTTAGACTACCACCAGCACAACAGTTGTGCCTTGATCGCGCCAAGAAGGAATTTAGACTATGGCAGGTACAGCAGTTGCACCTTGAAACTTAAGAGAATCGCGACACGAGAGGATTTTGACAACAGCCAGTACAGCAGTTGCACCTTGAAATTGATAAGAATCGCGCTAGTTATATCTATAGACGTAGTCGAAAGGCTAAATAAACATTCTAAAAGCTCACTTAAGCGTCTTCTTTGCTTGTCCTATTATAATTACGTAATAGTAAAGTAGAGGGGATCGATAGAAAGTCAAGAAACTCTTAAAGTGGTCTACGATCAACGGTTGAGCTTCTTATTCGGTTGGGAACATTCTTCCAACAGGGTTAGCGCACACACTTTAAACAACAGGGGAAAATCGCTCATGAAATTATACTTACCAGCATTTCCAGGTGCGTCTTCTGTTCCTGAAGTCAGAAATCCGAAGGGTCCCAGACGATAATTAACAGTCACCACGACGATGTCCCCCAAAGCGGCGAGGGCTATCCCCGAGAACACTTCCTCTCGAATGGAGCCATATCGATAACCACCCCCATGTATCCAGAACATCACAGCCTTGTTATTCTGAGGGGAAACATCGGCGGGAGTCCAGATATTCAAGAACAGGCAGTTCTCGCTTTTTTGTGTACCGTTGATGTACCACGGGAATGGGTACTCCGAATACTGATGGCAAGCTGGTGGTTGATGAACTGTCACCAATACTTTTGGAAGTCTCCTAATTGGTTCCGTCTTCATAAAACGCAGATCTCCAATCGGGGGTTCTGCGTATGGAACTCCTAGGAACTGGTTAACCTCCGAGTCTGAATGGACCACTGTCCTATAAATAGACTATCTCCTATGTGTGCAATCGAATCGCTCTTGATTTGCGCTACTGTACAACATATGATCCCTATCATATTGATTAGCATGTTATTCATGTTCAGGATCTAAAAAAATAATGCGAATATACAAGTGGATACTCCCCTAAAGTCTGCTTTCCGTTAGAAAATTGGTGTAAAAGCTAAAAGTACTTCACATATCTTTAAAATGTGCGTAACATGTTAAATACTAATTTTGATCCCTGTAATTTTGAACTTGAGAGATTTCAGTGACGTTGCGCGAAATACTAGATCTTTTTAGAGAGCATTTCACTTAATGCTGCAATCATAAACCTGTCTGCCGTCTCTTTGCAACAAGGCTATGAAATGTAGCTCGAAATGTTGTATGTAATGATATGAAATTACAATTGAATAAAGTTATTTTGCATTTTTAATTCGGTATCAATACGATAAATCAAATGTCCTCACGTTGGCGTGGAAGTTTGGAGAGTGGAGTACGAGCACGGATGTTGACCTCGTCATCAGACCGAGGCTCAAAATTACGAGGTGCTGTCCTCGGATCTTTCGCTTCAGGGTCAACATAATTATTCCTTCACGAGGTGAGAAAGAAGGAATCGAGAAATTTAAACATATGCTAAAATATCATCGCAGTATGGGTTAGAACTGAATTTTAAGAAGTGTCAATTTCTGAAACGAAAAATAGAGTTTTTTGGTTACATAATTGGACTGCGGGGCAATTCGATCCTTCCTCGTTAAGACGTTGACAGTACAGAAATTTTCGCAACCACAAACGACCAAACAAGTGCAAAATTTACTTGATCTTTCAGGATAATTTAGGAAGTTTATTTCTCAATATGCCTAAGTGGCCAAATCTTTGAGTGGTTTACTTAGAAACAATACAGAATTGCGATTTAGACAAAAAAAAATGCTTTTCAGAATTTAAAAAAAATGTTGTCACAAAGCCCTATTCTACACATTTCTCTATAAGGAGCGACGCTAGAGCTGCAAACGTGTGTAATCAGTCATGGATTTTGTTCGGTGCTACTCTAAAAACAGTCAGACGACCCTGTTTTACCCTATCTCTCTATATTAAAAAAAAGTTACCGCCGCCGCCGCCGCCGCCGCCGAAGAATTGAAATTTTTGTTGTTTAGCTCCATTCTTAGACGGTTTCCCGAGAAAGTACTGATCGGAAAAATATGAAATTAGCATGCTTTGTTCTTCATCGTATTTCCTGGATAATTATTAAGATTTTTTTCCGATGCGGCTATTATAGTTTAGGTTTTATTAAGTGTTAAAGTTGAAGAAGTGAAATTTCTTCCGCGAGTGAGCAAAACACATTCAAAATTTCAGTCTTTAGTCGTGAGTTTTTTTTTAAGAGTACCTCTCAACGTAAATTTTTGCAGCTCGTCGAGTTTTTTTTGAAATTTAAATGTGGTTCTTGATAATATTTTTTTGAAATTCGGGAAAAATCGGGACATTTTTGTTACTTTTTTTTAAAACTGCCGTATCTATATCTAATTACTATTAGTTTTTAATTTTTAAAATATCGCAGTATACCTCAGAATATACTCTTTCTTACGGTACTATTATTTTTGAAATCGGTTAATAATTAAATTGGATGCGATCAAAAGTTCGTGATACAAAATTCGGAATCTTCGGATATTTTCGCTACGTTTTGTTAAAACCGTTATGTCTACGGCAAAAACCATTATTTTTTAAATTTGAGAACATCACTGAATACACTACATTACCCTCTTTCTTATGGTACAATTATTTTTCAAATTGGTTAATAAACAAAATCGATGCAATTAAAAGTAGGTCATACAATTTTCGGAACTTTCAGTTCGTAACTTCCGATACAAAACTAAAATGGTCATATCTATATAGTATTACTGTTAGTTTTTAATTTTAAAAATATTGCAGTATACCTCACAATGTACTCTTTCTTACGGTACAATTATTTTTAAAATTGGTTCATAAATAAATTCGATGCAATCAAAAGTTGGTGACACAAATTTCGTATTTTTCAGTTCGCATAGCTGGTTCCGCAAACAGCAGTGGGTTGCATTTTCTACTATCGGGTTTGCCAGATATCAAATTTATCGTAGCAACAATTGCCATAAAAACGATTTCTTTTTATTTGGCGAGGAAAAAGGCTCGCTTTTTTCCCTCTGTTCTCAAGACAGTTTACCGACAAAGTACAATCGTAAAGTTTTGATATTAACACTGTTTACTTAAAATTGTACAGGGAACAAGATACAGAAGATTTTTTACGGATGCGGCTATTAGTTTAGGGTGCATTAAGTGTTAAAGCAAAAAAAAGTGAAATCAATTGCGAAAGAAGTATTGGTTTGAGAAAGCAAACCAAACGGGATTGCGTAGCAATCCCCGGGGTCGGCGAGCGTAAGCGAGCAGGGCGCGAAGCCCTCGCTGTGACGTCATGTACCGGAAAGTGAAATCAGCATAATACGAATTATTCAGATAGTTTCACTCTGTGAAAGGAATGTTGGTTTGCGAAGCAAACCAAATGACATCTGTGAAAGGAGTGTTGGTTTGCGAAGCAAACCAAATGGGATTGCGCAGCAATCCCCGGGGGTTGGCGAGCATAAGCGAGCAGGGGGCGGAGCCCCCTAGTTGTTAAAAAAATTCGAACTTTGGCTTTTGAAGTATTAAAATTTCTTTGTCATAGTTACAAAAAACCAAGGTTTCTTATTCTGTGGATTCAATCTATATTTAAGCACACAACTTATAGTTAACCAATTCAACACTAGTATAGATGGATAATTATGCTCGTAGTAAGATATTAAAATGCAAATTGATTACAGATACTTTTTATAATGTAGTTAAATCTAACATACCATGTAGGATCCTGTAAGAATCAACAATGATATTTAAGTTGAATAGTTGGCCAATGTAGCGTGTTTCTGAGCTTGAAATGAATCAGAGTAAAAACGATTCTTATGCCAGTTGCACAGGTAACGACCATTTTTAGTTTATATACTTAAATCGGCTGTCTTAATTTATCTTGCGTTTAGCGCAGCGTTTTTCGTTGCACAATAAAACCGTATTAATAGCTTAAGCCTCACAGGTAAGAAAACAAGTGCAGTAAAATGAATTCAAAAGCTCAGTAACGTGTTTTAGCACCTGTGAGATTCCAGTAAGACACGTATCCTAAGAGGATAAAAAATAGAACAGGCGTCTTACCTGCATAATAAGGAATTATATCTTTTTTTGGTCAACGCGGGTATTAAAACCCTCGAGGTATTCTGTCAAGAACGGCTCCAGACATGAAAATCAATGAAATAAAATGTGAGTTACAAGAGATATGAAAAATTTTCTAATCTTTATTCATATATGTGCATTCTATTTTTTCGAAACGAAATATGCTCGATACACCCCCAAACACAGTAGAAATTCTTTGTGCAATAAATTATCCACGATGATTCAGAATCCGAAGTATGGCTTGAAGAATTCACAGTTGTCCTTGCTAGGATCAGTGTCGTATTTTTCTGTATTGGGTTTGGGACCCAGGAACTTCAGCTGTGGATTGTCCTTGGAATACAGAGGCCAGGACGAGCTGGGTTTTCTAGATTTCAAAGAAATAATTTTTAGAATTGAGAAAACATGCTTAAAATATACATCGAAATGTATGAGTTCTAGATTAAGAAAAAGCGGCTAAAAAAGGCTCATACATTCTTTCGTTTTAAAAGTATGGATATAGTGGGTGTTTCAAAATTTATATTTATATACTCGGTATAAAAGAAAATTCAGTGACTAATGCAAAAAGATATGCTATTCATTCATTAAATAATTTTTTCCCTTGAAGATATAGATTAAGCACTTTATGCTCAATGGGTAAAAAGAATAGTTTAGAACGAAATAAGATTACATATAAAAATAACTGTATACAAAGAGAGGATAGAAACTAATATAACTTGAAAACATACCATCGGCTTAGAGCAGAAAAACTCGTTAACTGACATTTTTAGGAGCAAAATTTTTTTGACGCTGAGTAATCATTTTCATGTGATGACGAGAAATAAATTGTCTTTTTGTATTCGGTTTAGTAGAAAATAAAACGATAGAAAAATGTGTTCGTAATTTTTATTTTTGACCTAAAAAACTCCTTGTTTATAATTTAAAATTTGAGTTTATCAGTTATAGAATTTCTGCTCTAATACGACGATATGGTAACATCCAAATTTTCTTGTATAAATAATTAATCAGATTTTAATCTTACTTAAAATTATCTTATGCACTTAAGGAGTAATAATGATAGTTTAGGACACAACACACAAATCAAGAGAGTTAAGACAATAGTTGTAACACAGAGATGACAAAAATATGATTGATTTAAAACATGCGAACTGTATTCGAATAATCTAGTATGCATGATTAGTTTAAGGAATAAAGAAATAGATGTCCATTGTTCTTGTATAGATATATGTTTAGATAAAAAATAATTCATGCATGGAAAACAATTCACTGCGTAATAATGTATTATCAAATGGTAATTTCATCGTAATTTAAATGATTCGAAATTCGTTATCACTTTCACAATCATTCAAAATTCACTTAAAATGACAGTTGAGGCATTTCTACGTGCTTTTAAACTGTATCAGACGATAAATAACAGGAAAGAAACATAGTGTTCCTTCCAACTATTTTTTCCTTTGAATTTAATTACTTTGTTGTGCATTTATGGTAATGGCATCACAGAACTTTCTTGAAGCTTTCTGCCACCAATCCTAGAACATCAAACGATGTTTAATATTGTAGGTTGATATTATTTAACATTTCTATTCCACTTGTTATGCGACGAGCAAAAATACAAGAATCTTCCTATATTGGAAGTTTGAGATATCGTCCTTAAAGCAGAAACTCATTAACTTAGCAAACGTATTTTGGAATAAATGGCATCAAATCTGAAGTTCACTAATTTGTCTTTCTATTGATAAAAAATAAAAACATGTGTCTAAAAACAGTATAAGTGACTTGTTCTTAGGAGTGGTGTATCAATCGTAATTTCTCTCAATTCTGTTCCTATTTGGAACTAAAATTTGACATGAAGAAATAAATATCACTAAATTTGATATGCATGATAATTTTTTCTGTCTACATTAATTTTATAATTCATAAATATTGCAGTCAATTCACTTGTAGAACAAAACAGCATATAATCTAGTTTTGACTAAAAACATTCTAACACAATTTAGTATACCCAAAAGCAAAGTTTAAATTTTTAAAATAGATTTTAGCTTGAAAGAATTAAAAAAATTAGTAGGGGTATTTTGATAATTTATTAACGTCCCACTGAATCAACACAACAGGCTTATTGGGGACGATACGAGATGAATCCTTAAGGGAAAGATCCAAGGAAAAAGCCTCATGATTTTTAACCATGGTAAATGTCGAGATCTCACCTGAGCTGACACCCCACTCTCTAAGCTTCCACACCACACCAAAAGGATCAATAGAAGCCTTGATATACTCCTATTTTAATAAATAATGATGATTCAGGCGGTGGTAATGGTGGTAATTAATCAACGTCGCACTTAAGCAACACAACGGGCTATTGGCGACGGTCCGGGATTGCATTGGATTTGGTGGTTTTATGGCGCAAGATCCATAAAGTGACCAGCTGCAACAGGCGACGGACCGGGATCATAAAGGGGAAGATCCGAGGACAGCACCACGGAATTTTAAACCACGTCATGAGCACGGATGCTCGTTAAAAATGCATTCTCAAGTGTCCTCACGTTGGCCTGACCTGTCCTGACCGTGGTTCAAAATGACGAGGTGTGTTCGGTTGGTAGTTCAATTAACGTCGTACTGGAGCAACACAACGTGCTATTGACGACGATCCGGGATCAATTCCAACGGGGAAGGTATATATATTATTATATTTTAATTAACATCATACTTGACAACACAACGGGCTATTGACCACGGTCTTGATCAATCCCCAAGGGAAAGACCCGAGGACAACACGTAATTTTGAACCACCGAGGTATGCTGGGATATTGTGCAACCCCTTTGGGATTGATACTAGGGCTAGAAATAAGAGGCGGCCACCACGGCAAATACCTTGAGCTTAGCTCACATCGTTGAGATGATCAACGGTTTTCATGGCACGTTTTGCTGCGAGTATTTGAAATCGAATGTTTCATTACTTCTCTTTCCAGTACCATCAGTTAAAAAAATTAAAAGAAAAAAATTATGTGTCTTATGAGGATACGTGCGGATCGTCCTTCGCTTTCAGAATTAATTCTGGTAATGGTAATGGGTAATGGTAATTTTAGTTAACGTCGTACTAGAGCAACACAACGGGCTATTGACGACGGTCCGGAATCAGTCCCTTAAGGGAAAGATTCGAGGTCGGCCTAAGTATGTCAAGGGTAATGTAATGTAATTTTTAGTCAACGTCGTACTACAGCAACACAACGGGTTATTGACGACGGTCCGGGATGAATCCCTAAGTATATCAAGGGTAATGTAATATTATTTTTAGTCAACGTCGTACTAGAGCAACACAACGGGTTATGGACGACGGTCCGGGATCAATCCCTAAGTATATCAAGGGTAATGTAATGTAATTTTTAGTCAACGTCGTACTAGAGCAACACAACGGGTTATTGACGACGGTACGGGATCAATCCCTAAGTATATCAAGGGTAATGTAATGTAATTTTTAGTCAACGTCGTACTAGAGCAACACAACGGGTTATTGACGACGGTAGGGGATCAATCCCTAAGTATATCAAGGGTAATGTAATGTAATTTTTAGTCAACGTCGTACTAGAGAAACACAACGGGTTATTGACGAGGGTACGGGATCAATCCCTAAGTATATCAAGGGTAATGTAATGTAATTTTTAGTCAACGTCGTACTAGAGCAACACAACGGGCTATTGACGACTGTCCGGGATGAATCCCTAAGTATATCAAGGGTAATGTAATGTAATTTTTAGTCAACGTCGTACTAGAGCAACACAACGGGTTATTGACAACGGTACGGGATGAATCCCTAAGTATATCAAGGGTAATGTAATGTAATTTTTAGTCAACGTCGTACTGGAGCAACACAACGGGCTATTGACGATGGTCCGGGATGAATCCCTAAGTATATCAAGGGTAATGTAATGTAATTTTAGTCAACGTCGTACTAGAGCATCACAACGGGTTATGGACCACGGTCCGGGATCAATCCCTAAGTATATCAAGGGTAATGTAATGTAATTTTTAGTCAACGTCGTACTAGAGTAACACAGCGAGTTATTGACGACGGTACGGGATGAATCCCTAAGTATATCAAGGGTAATGTAATGTAATTTTTAGTCAACGTCGTACTAGAGTAACGCAGCGAGTTATTGACGACGGTCCGGGATCAATCCCTAAGTATATCAAGGGATTAGTGTACTAAAATTCCATGAACTGACAACAAATCCAGGCAATACTTACCCAGTTTTCGCGAAGCTCGCCCACAATTCAATGATTTCCGAACTCAGCTGCAATTCCTGAGGATTATAGATATCTGGATTGATAAGGGGAACCCCGAAAACAAACTGCACGTCGCTGAAGTGAGGCACCCCCATCCAAGGGGCCCATGGGGTGGTGCTCCCGGGCCTGTGGTCCCACAAGTAGGAGTACACGTTGCCCCCCGTCTCGGCGCACTTGTCTGCGTAGTACGCCGTGGGACAGGACACGGACTTGTCGCCCATCGAAGTGTACACTTGGTGGCGAACTGCATCGAAGTCGTCCTTGGGGAGGTCAGTGGGGAGATAGTGGTTCACGACAGCGTCGGGGTCGGTGAAGTTGGAGAAGTACCTCTGGATCAGGTGTTTGCCGTACTTTTTGGTAATACGAGGGTTCAATTCGCCGAAAAAGCCGAACACCCTCGGGTTTTCAGTAGATAACTAAAAATTCAAAAAAGATGTGTTAAGCATGTTTTTTATTTAGTGTGAACGGTTGTCGAGACTTCGTTCAGCATGGGTTGTCGAAATAACTTACAAAGGGTTTTATTTGTAGATACAATATCAGAGGCATTCGGATCGGCTCAGCACGGGCCGTCCAATTTGCTTGGAAAGGGTTTCTATGGAAAATATCCTATTACGAACGGTGGATGTGTTTAGACTGGTCTTAGTGTGGGTCGTCTAAATTGCTTGCAAAGGATTTCTATGAAACAACCTATAATGAATGGTCGACTGGACGGCTCACAGCACGGGTCGTCCAATTTGCTAACAAAGGGTTTCTATGGAAAATTACCCATTACGAACGATGGATGTGTTTAGACTGATCTTAGAGTGGGTCGTCTAAATTTCTTGCAAAGGATTTCTGTGAAACAACCTATTATGAATGTTCGGCTTGACTTGGCTCAGAACGAGTAAAATTTCTTACAAAGGGTTTCTATGGATGGTAACCTATTACGAACGTTTTGTTTGTTTAAACTGGTGTTAGTATGTTGTGAAAATATCTTGCAAAGAATCACGAACGGGGCCGTGATAACCCAGTTGGAAGAACAAGATATTAGCAACCGGAGGGTGGGAGTTCGAAACTCGGCTCATCTAATGACCGTCGTATACACGGGGGCTGGTGCATGTTAAATATGTCGTGGCCACAAATGTCCTCACGTTGGCGGAATGTGGAATTCGAAGAGTGGCGTGGCAGCTCAGGTGTTGTTCTCGTCAGATCGCACCCCGGCAAGAAAAGTGACGCAACTCAAAATTGCAGAATTTGAGAAGCATCAAATTAAAGGATACTCTAAAACTTATATTGAAATAGTATAAGCTTCTTTTAAATTTTAGGTAAGTAGTAATGGTGGTAACTTCTATTATATTCTATAGAATAGTAATATAATACGCTGGGGCACCTCATACATATTTTTCAATTACATCAAAATTTTATTCTGTGACTTGTGTCACTTTTTTGCCGGGGACCATAGTTCAAAATAACGAGACGTGGTCCGTGGATATTTTGGGATTGATCCCATTACCCCGCTGTTCTGCTCTAATGCGACGTTAATGAACTACCTACCAACTGCAATTCACAATGGGTTTTTTATGAAAGGTTTGGTTTGGGTACGACGCTCTACAGTCCATTCTTTTCACCTAGGACTAACTGCACCCTGGAATCTTATTTTTTTTTCATCTTAACTCATTATTAATAAGTAATTCTGTAAGAATTGAAAAAGCACGTGCTGATTTCTTTGCTCTGATTACTTTTTACAAACAAAAAGCAGAACCAAAAACTCAGTAAAAATATTAAACTTTTATAGCCACAGTGTAAGCAAATAAAGTAAGGTAAGGAGTATGGAGTATAGAAACCCCGTCGATTTCGATAGACGTACATTTGAGTATTATAGTCCATAATGCATATTTACTTCTTGTTTGAAATGTTAAACGTTTGGCAGTAATTTCATAGTTTTACCGTTTCCAAATTTGAGACGATTTTAATCTCAAATTCAACAAGCAACATCTCAATCTTCATCATCAATCACATCATCAAATCTTGTTTTAGATTTGTGATTCTTAGGGTGTGTGGAAAGTTAAATTAACGTCACACTTGACAGACACACCAAGCTATTCGTTCAGAATCGATCCTAATTGAAAGACCCAAGGACAATATATTGTAATTAATTTTGAACCATGGTAAGATGATGACATCTGAGTTGGCACACCTCTATCTAAACCTTCATGCCAGCGTGAAGACATTTTAGGTCATATCTAACGACAAATTAAAGTGCAGTAGTCCCCAAGTACACGACGACTTTTGGTTGGATCGGAGAAGAGTAACGGATTAGCAAGCGGAGGGTTGCGAATTAGAATCCAATCAAAGACCAACAAAAGGGGGTGATACACGTTAAATGGTCTCAAAAGTCTTCACGTTGGTGCGGAGTGAAAGTTTGTAGAGTGTGGTACAGGCTGAAGTGTGACCTCGTCATCTGACCGTGGCTCAAAATTACATGGTGTTGTCCTTGGATGTTTCCAAGGACATCATCTTGTAATTTGAAACTACGGTCAGATGAATAGGTCATTAGCTCAGTTAGCACCCCACTCTTCATACCTCCATACCAAAGGAGAGTCATTTAAGACCACGACTTATTCAAAGTGCTGCAGTTACCAAGTACAGGATGGACATTGGTTGGATTCATTGGCTGGTTGGCCATTGGTTGGATTCATTGGCTGGTTGGCCATTGGTTGGATTCATTGGCTGGTTGGCCATTGGTTGGATTCATTGGCTGGTTGGCCATTGGTTGGATTCATTGGCTGGTTGGCCATTGGTTGGTTCAAACTCGCAAACTTCCGATTGCTAATCCACAAGCAGCGCTGATCCACTAATATCCACTAATATCCACTAAACTGCACTAATATCCACTAACTGTGGTAGCATGCAGACCATCCAGGGGCTGCCCTGGAGGTTGATGGAGATAGAGCAATGCAGACTGCCATTACTAGACTTATTAGTGGCCACATTAAGTCTCTCTACTATGACCAGAGACGTAAGACTTTTTTACCTTGTTGAAAATGAAGTTTGACTCCGACCTCCCCAAGTCACCTTTTTTGCTTGTATGGGGATGATCAAGACTGATTTGAAAGTAAACCCTGTCCAAGTTATGGACTTTTTGAGGGTGTACGATCTTCTGGACTTGATCTAGTTGATCTAGACCAAGGAGAATTAGTAACAAGAACAACAACAAACTGCTCTACCAATCAAGCTATCGTGGCCACCCATAAAGTAAACCACGTAGTTCTATGTCAAATACAGATTGCAAAACAGGCCGAAAAAATTCCGACCTTCAGCGTCCCTGTTACCCCATGGCACTTTGTCCCTGTTGAACCAAAAAGCAATTTTAAAAAAAACCTTCTTAACCGAAATCATTATATTACTTACTATATACGAGCCTTCATCGCGAGTGCTTCCAATGAGAAGATCTTTGCAATTCAATTGGCCATTCCGAATGGATGTGGTAGGGTTAGAGGGCAAGAGTTCATCACCGTACTGTGGAGTGAACGTTGTTGTGAAATGTGGATTGATGCGTGCGTGTACGGAACTCAGACCAGCAGCTGATACTTCTGAAAAATCAAAAAGATCTCGTCGGTGTTGTGTGAAATCCAATCAGGAATGGGAAGTTACCAGTTAATTGTTAACTATATCGAAGATTTTCGAATAGTTTAGGGTTGATTTTTTTTCCCCACAACCTCAATAACTAAATATCCACATCTTTCTAGAGAAGGCGTGGGTTGTTCCAGCCTTTTAAAAGAGAGAGAGAGGAAGAGATGTTTTGTCGATCCCCTTTCCTAAGTATGAATTATTTCGTTGGAACGATTCTTTAGGTTCTTTATTTGGTAAGTGTAGGAAAACACGTAATAATACTAATAATGAAATTAACAATAAATGTAAATGTATAATTTTACAATTAAATATCTGATAACATTTCTGTTTAATTTTTTGTTTAAAATAGAATTCCTGCTAAGTTCTTTTTCTTTTTTTTAGATTTAGATTTTGTATTATGCTATTATTAATAAACATTTTTCGATTTACTCTAATAAATTGGTCCGTTTTGTTTCGTTTGAAAATTTATAAATATTTTTTCATTTTTTGAGTTTTAATATTTTAAGATTTAGAGATTGTAACTATAATTTTTCGAAGCATTTATGTAAAAATCAAAGGAATGGCCACCAGACGACTGTATTGACAAATCCTTGTGATATGGTCGTGAGTACGACTGCTAAGGTTGGTTGGTTGGTGTGGGGGGCTTTATGGCGCAAGGACCATATATGGCCATGCTGCGCCAGACACAAGACATACACTATCAGGTAATAGACAGACACACACAATGGAAGTTTTACTGAAACAAAAGAGATGAATACATCCAGTGATTAATCGACTACCATGGAAGTGTATCTTATGTTATCGGGGAGCACAAGGATGTGCCATTCTCCGGGATTCTGTTGTTCTATTGTCTATTGTTGTAAAATAATTAAATGTTTGTCCACGAATCTGCATTTGATGCCTAGACACCAAAGCAAACTCCGCCATTTATATGGTATAAATATTTTCAGGTACAGCTTTTCTTCAAGTTCCAATAGTAAAATATGATGTCAATTCAGTGCTTATGGCAAAAAGCAGAAATTTGGGCTGTAAAAAGGAATTTTTAAAATTCGGGCAGACGCTGCTAGAAATTTTTCGTCGATCTCGTTAGCCGTGGTCTGAAAATACAACACTGTTAACACCATATGAAAATACAACACTGTTAACACCATATGAAAATACAACACTGTTAACACCATATGAAAATACAACACTGTTAACACCATATGAAAATACAACACTGTTAACACCATATGAAAACACTAATGTCTGAGTACTTTTCAAGGAATTAACAACCGCCGTCTGGTTGTTTTGTAATAATATTGTCGTGTTTGTGTGTGTGTGTGTGTGTGTGTGTGTGTGTGTGTGTGTGTGTGTGTGTGTGTGTGTGTGTGTGTGTGTGTGTGTGTGTGTGTGGAAAGGACACTTAGTCACTGACTGAGACGTACATTCCTTCTATCGCTGTTTTTGTCAGATGAGAGTATTTGTTTAAAGGAAAATTTATCTCCGAATATGATTTACGTTTTAAAAATCAACCTAAAACTATCAATCCTATTAATAGTCAGTGTATACGTAGTGTAGAGATGCCAACCTGCGAAGGAAGGTTTTTTTTCTGTAGTACCAAAGAAAAAAATCAGTAGTTTTAAGAATTGTTCAGTAGTCAAGTAAACATTTAACATGCAATACATTATACTAATTATAATTACAGTAAGGCATATCATACGTGAAAACACATATTTATAGAACCAATAACTGTCTATGAAAGAATTATATCACATTGCTAAAAATTAAAAATTTAGTTCATAAAAATCGTTTACTGATTAAATTTAAGCACTCTCCCATTTATCAAAAAAAATATAATAATGAAAAAATACAAAAATAAGTAAACTGCAAAAAAGTTGAATTTTTGTAATTAAAATGTAATCTTATAACAGTAATATCAGTAAGTTTCAACCTAATTTTTCAGCCCTTAGCAAGCATTATTAATTAGGTTATCTGAATTAAAGACATGTTAACATTTTAAAATATATATTAATGAGTAAGTTTAATTTGTTTACTCGAAGCACAATTTATATTTAAACATAGTTAAAAACTTGGGAATCAAATTTTAATGAAAAAAAGTTCCAAAAACTGTTTTTGAAAAATAGAATATTTAGAATAATAGAATATATATAAGAATATAGAATATATAGAATATATATAAGAATATAGAATATATAGAATTAATATAGAATAGAACACAACAACAAAATTATTTATTAAGTATTATTTATTGTTAAATTATTTATTGGAATTATTTCCTTGCAGAGTTATTAAGATTATTTCCTTGCAGAGTTATTGGGGTTATTAAATTATTTATTAAATTAGTTAAAATATTTATTGGGATTGGGTCATGGATGTATATAATGTCAGATTCATTGTTTATTCTCTTTCTTATTACGCATTAAAATACAGAGTTAACACGTGTTGCAAATTTTTCGACTGCGTTTTGATCCGAAATTTGCAATCTTCGTGGTCTGGAAAATTTTAGATTTGAGACTATACTGTATATATTGAAATAAAAATTGATGCGTTATGAAAAATAAATAAAATTGAATTTTTCTGTTGAAAAAAAAAATCGATTCCGTACTCCGTAGTACCCGATTCACTTCCGTAGAAAGTAGTACCTACGGAGTATCCTTAGTAGTTGGCATCTCTGGAGTTATATACAATCGACATCATAGTTCTCGCAATGGATGGTGTCACGAAAACGCGCTATTACCATTTAACTATGTGAGGCAAGCATTTAACAATCGTCTTTCAATTGTTTTGTAATGTAAATGTGTTTCTTGCACTCACACACAACAAACATGCTCAGCAACGAACTGACGCAGACGTATATTCGTTGCGTTGCCGTTTTCGTGAACATTGAGAGTATTTGTTTTGAAGAAAATAACTTCCAAACATGCTTTGACGTTGAAATTCAACCTAAAACCTATGCATACATAATGGTTGTACAATCCATATAATTTTTTGTTGTTAACAAAACATGACTGTTAGGCCCGGTGCACACATCCGGTTTTTCAACGTTCGGTGCCGCTGCCGCAACGTAAGTGCGGTCTGAGATATATTAGGCCTGGTGCACACATCCGGTTTTTCAACATGCGGCGCCGCTGCCGCAACGCAAGTGCGGTCTGAGATACATCAGATACAATGGAGCAATGCACACATGCCTCCAGCGCCGCTGGGCGACGCATGTCCAACTTGAGTGCAATTTGTACCGCAGTTCCGCACTATCGCCGCACATGAGTCTCCGTTCTGAAGTACCTTTTTTTCATAAACGAATGGAACATAAATAATAATTAATAAATGGTTGTATCGAGTAACGTCTATTTTGTTTCAAAATACACTTTTTGTACACCAAGTAAGCGAAATAAACACGTTTTCTTCGATAGAATGTTTATCGCAAATGGCGCGAAATGAGTTCGTGCGTCATTTCACGGTTATGTGTGCATAGTTGGGATTCGATGCCGCAACGGCGCCGCACGTTGAAAAATCGGATGTGTGCACCGGGTCTTAAAGCTATATGAACATTTGAATACTTTTCAGGCAATGAACAACCGCCTTCGGATTGTCTTGCAATGTGAATGTCTTGTTTGCACAATGAATGCGCTCAGCCACCAACTGACTGAGGCGTGCATTCCTTGCAGCGGCATTGGCATCCGTGTCCACTGGGGATCCGCTCTCCATGATCTGCCTTTGGTAGAGGTTTTTGGCCAGGGGGGAAACCGAAAGCAGACCCACCATAGTGGACCCTGCTCCCTCCCCTGCGATGGTTATTCTGGAACTATCTCCGCCGAAGTAATGAATGTTGTCGTTGACCCACTGGAGTCCTTTCAATATATCCCACAAGCCTGTAATGAAGCAAGAACATTCATCTTTAAAACTTTGTAGTCAGGTTTCACTAAATTATGCACAATATGCAAATGTACATGCATGATATACCATACAGGGGGCCGCGGTAACCCGGTTGAAAGACTAACAGATAACCAACCGTAGAGTTGCGAGTTCGAATCTAACCATATCGTCGATAAAAGGGGCTGGTGCACGTTAAATCTATCGGGGCCTCATAAGTCCAAAAGTCAAAAGTCCTGAATCTGGCGTGGTGAGGACGTTTGGAGAGTGGTTAGTCAGCTCAGGTGTGACCTCGTCATCTGACTGCGGTTTAATATTACGTGGTTTTGTCTTCGAATCTTTCCGTTCCGGGATTGATCCTGGACCCTCGCCTATAGCCCGTTTTGTTGCTTTAGTGTGAAATTAATTAAATATCTACCTACATATTGATAATTGGTAATTTTTTAGCTAACTTCGTACTAGAGCAACACAACGTGCTATTGACGACGGTCCGGGATCAATCCCTTAAGGGAAAGATTCGAGGACAACACCTCGTAATTTTAAACCACGGTCAGATGACGAGACAACACCTGAGCTGGCACCCCACTCTCCAAACTTCTACACCAACCCAACGTGAGGACTTTCGGCCTCGACAAATTTAAGGTGCACCAGCCGTCTCTACACCATACGCTTACAAACATCCATGCTCAGACCCGGATACGAACCAGGAACATTCCTATCTAGAGGCTAACACCTTAACCACTATGCCGGTTGGTCGGCCCTACATATTGGTACATTTTAGTAAAGAAAGATGGTTGGTTTTGTAGAGCAAGAGCCATATCTGTCCAAGCTGCGTTAAGCAACTTATTTCCGTTAAGCAAATGGACATATGCACACACAAAAGGAAAGTTAAACTGACACAGAGAGAATAACAAATCTCATTCATATGTTGTCAGAGTAATAAGGTAGGGAGGAGTAAAGTGTTTTGTGAAAGGAACAAAAAATTTAAAAATCCAACAAGGATTTCCTTTATTAGACACTAGCTACTGCGTGGCCAGCAAGGCGATGCAGAAGTCAGTTCTTTCCGTCGGGTCAGATGTGACCACTGATCGCTTTCGCTCGCCAACCACCGGTGATTGTTAAGCATTCCCATTTGGTTTGTTAGAATCGAAAAACTTGGTATGGTTCCATAAACTGACGTCAGCGGTCGAAAATCACAAAATTCGTTCCTTCTTCATTCGAGGTTCGGGTGACGTCACGTTCCGGAGGGAAGAAAGAATGTTGAAAAGAACTTATAAATTAATTTCAAATGTTCTAGATTAAAATTTAAAATTCGGGCTGGACACAAAAATCGCAAACAATTTGGACTACCTGTGTACCAAATTCTTTTATTTTTGGTAAGAGTGGTTTCCATGACGAGATATCCCGTCATTAGCTAAACTGACCGGATCTGATAAACGATTTATCTCATCATTAGAAGAACACTTACCAGATCTTGATCTCGTCATCTTCAAAAAATTTTCAAGATTGTGATAACTAGAGATATCTTATCATTAGCGAAATTGGTCAGATCTCGCTGTAGGAAATATTTCACTATCAGGTCAGATACTGATTTGTGAGTTATTTCGTCGAAACCAATTAGAGGATTTAAATCAATTTAAGGTGTATGCAAACACTAGAAATCCTGTAAATCCAACAGAAAGTCTAAATTTTTTTATTTCTTCAAAATATTCTTCAATTACTTAGCTTTCAAACTATGGTAAGATCCTGAAAATATTCTAAATAGTTTTATAGTTACATTTTTTTCCTTAGGTACTGTCACCATGAACAGACATATTTACGAAACTTTAAACTCAATTTCTGAAGAAACAAGTTTTAGCAATAGGAGGCTTTGTTCAAACAGTGATAACTCAACAATAAATTAATATATAATTTTTATAATAATTTTTTCCTTAGGTACTGTCACCATGAACAGACATATTTACGAAACTTTAAACTCAATTTCTGAAGAAACAAGTTTTAGCAATAGGAGGCTTTGTTCAAACAGTGATAACTCAACAATAAATTAATCTATTATAATTATTTTTGTATCAAAATAATCTACATGATACAGCGGATGTTTTGACCCACAATCAGAGTTATTACTTACGAAATAAATTTTAATGGATTTTTAAATCCTAACTTTCCAGAAAAAATCGTCTTTTTTTTTTTTTTGCATTTTTGGCGAAAAAAGTTGTAACAAAAAACCTTTTCTCTCTAGAAACTTGATTGAGGGTCAAGACATGAAGAATAATGTTGGAAATAATTTCCAACTAGAATTGTCTTTCTAGACAAATTGGAATTTGAGAAATCACTCTTCAATAAACATGCTAATTAGCTCATTATATATTAATTAGCTAATTATTAATTAGTTAAATATGATTTTTTTTTCTCACTGAAATAGTTTTAAGCATAAACCAATGTCCTACTGTGAAAAAACTGGGTTTTTAAAATTAAAATTATAAAAATAAACTTCTAGTGTGTACGTACATCTTAACCACAGTGCATTAATTAAAAGTTCATTAATTCGCGTGCTGATCCAAAGAATGTCTCGTACAAATCGTGCATCAAAATCAATAGCACTAGGTAGTCAGTTGTATTTCTTGTTCACACATGCATTAATTCAATACAAGATATATGAGAGTACTAGGGGACCTGCTCGCTACAATCGCCAACTCTTGGAGGATTGCTTTGGAATCCTCATTGGTTCGCTGCGCGAACCTTGCTCGCTTCAATGAAGACGTGTGTCCTAGCAGAAGGGATTGTTAACAACATATAAAATTCCAAAAAAATATTTTTCATACATAAATTTGTCGTATTACAGAAAAATTATACAGTATCTCGGGGATCAGAACTCAAACAATTTGGAATTCAAATGAAAACTTTGATTCGAAATGTGAGCGCTGCTTCGGTAATGGTAATGGTAATTTTAGTTAACGTCGTACTAGAGTAACACAACGGGCTATTGACGACGGTCCGGGAACAATCCCTTAAGAGAAAGATCCGAGGACAACACCTCGTGATTTTCAACCACGGTCAGATGACGAAGAAACACCTGAGCTGGCACCCCACTCTCCAAACTTCCGCACCAACCCAAGGTGAGGACTTTCGGCCACGACAGATTTAAAATGCACCAGCCGCCTCTACACCATACGCTTACAAGCATCCATGCCCGGACCCGGATTCGAACCAGGAACCTTCCGATTTAGAGGCTAACACCTTAACCACTATACCGGTTGGTCGGCGAGCGCTGCTTTGGAAATCGAATACCCAGCATGTTGTTTATGTGTACATTTCCCCAGTATAGTGGTTAAGGTGTTAGCCTCTAGATCGGAAGGTTCCTGGTTCGGGTCCGGGCATAGATGTTGTAGCATATGGTGTATATAGATATAATAATTTATCCTGTCTTCTCACCTAGGTTCCCAGGCGCATCCTGTGTTCCTGACATCAAAAATCCAAAGGGCCCCAAACGGTAGTTCACCGTCACAACGACGACATCCCCCAGAGCTGCCAGAGGAGCTCCCTGATAAACACTTTGGGCGTTGGATCCGTACCTGAATCCCCCTCCGTGAATCCAATAAATCACCGCCTTCGGATTATCAACGCTTGATGATCCTGACGGAGTCCAAATGTTAAGAAACAGGCAATTCTCTGTCTTGATGCTACTGGAATCGTACCATGGGAAAGGATACTCCGATCTTTGCCAACAGGCAGGAGGGAGGTCGTAGGCCAATTGCTCTTTGGGTAGAACACGGAGTGGTACGGGCTTCTTGAAACGTAGGTCCCCGACCGGTGGTTCTGCGTAGGGTATCCCCAAATATTGTGACACTTCGATGTCATTGATGAGTATGGTCTTTCCCATAATCTGGTTATCCTTTGTGCTGACGACTGCTTGAGAATTGCACTGGTCGATGAGGTATAACGCTATGGTGCAGAAGAGAAGGGGAAGCTGGTTGTACGCCATTCGGAGTACCTGAAACAGTGTTGGACATTCATTAGAAGCCAAGACATTTTTTAATCAGATAACAAATGCACCTGATGGGTTGGACTCGGAATTTTGTTGACATGCCATTGTTCTATTGGCCTTTCGTAGGCAATGTCCGTACAGACATATTCCATTCACCGTCTTCAGATTCTAAAGAGTTTTTTGCACCTTCTTGGTAGACTCGACGAGGTTCGTCATTTGAAGAAAATTGACCAGATCGTGAACGACGAAATATTTCGTCATTAGAAGAAAACTGACCAGATCTTGGACGACGAAATATTTCGTCATGAGAAGAAAACTGATCAGATCTTTGAACGACGAAATATTTCCTCATTAGAAGAAAACTGATCAGAACTTGAACGACGAAATATTTCGTCATTAGAAGAAAACCGACTAGTTCTTGGACGATGAAATATTTCGTCATAAGAAGAAAACCGACCAGATCTTGAACGACGAAATATTTCGTCATCAGATGAAAAGAGACCAGACCTATCTCCTAGACCGATAAAGATAGAGTAAAAATTTCAACGGATTTGAAATCTGTGGAAAATTTCAATTTAGATCGATACCTATTTTCTTAAAAGAAATCATTTTTAAATTGGTACCATGAGTTTGTGTTCCTCTATCCGTCTAATCCAGAGAGACACCATTAAAATGGTTTCTGCAAAATGTGAATTGGACTGTGTCTGATTGGGCTAACGTTATGTTCAGGGATGAGTCAAGATTTGCCCTGGAGTCGGATGACAAACGTGTAATGGTCTGGAGAGAACAGGGCACACGCAATAGCCCCCAAAACATCATCGAGCATCACGCATTACGAGGAAGAAACATCACTCATTACGAGGTGGAAGCATCATGGTGTGGACCAGGATTTAGTTGGGATATCGCACCGACCTGCACATCTGTAGACGGGGTTCTGTGACGGCGGTCCGGTATCGGAATGAAGTCCTAGAACCCACTGTGAGATTGTACGCTGCAGCAGTTGGTCATTCTTTCGTTTTAATGGATGGTAATGTGCGTTCCCATAGAGCTTGCATCGTCGACGACTACCTGGATAATGAGGGGATTGCGCGTATGGTTTGGCTGGCGTACTCGCCCGACCTTAATCCCATTGAAAATCTTTGGGATGCCCTCGGTCGTGCTGTGTCTGCACGTTTCCCACCCCAGCTACTCTCCCAGAGTTGCAAACTGCTCTACAGGAGGAATGGCGATTACTCGACTCTGGGGTGGTTGATCACCTCATGGAAAGCATGGTCACAAGCTGTGAACTTTGTATGAAAATGAGGGATGGTCACATACCCTATTAATGTCAGTTTTATTTATTTGTTTTGGATTTAAACATCATTTTGTTAATGACTCCAATATGACTTCATCTAATAATTTATGAAAATTCAATTATTTTTCTCATCTTAGTATTTAATTCTTTGATGCATAAACCTATTTGCTACTTTTCTGCATCATTCCGTGTCAATCAAAGCTGTTCCTGCCGTTTTTTACGCATTTTACCTTTCGTGCTTAACTTTTAGCAGTGATGTATATTCCAGATAAAGACCAGAAGAGAAAATGGGAACAGAACCAAACTAAATTCACTATAAAAAGCCAGTATAAAAAGCTATATACTTCAAATCACAAGGGCAGAACTTGGTAGATGCGAAAAAAAAACCAGACACAAAAGACTTGCGCATCCAAAAGTTACTAATAGATTTTAATGATACATGTTTCAAATGAAGACATCTATAAGGACCAGAGCTTTGAATCATAAAAGGCTAAAAATAAAACCATTATAAGCTATAAACCATGAGTATAGGCACTTTAGGAAAGTATCAAAGAAGCACTGAAATCAATTTTTTCGGAGAACCGTAAAATATATGTGGGTAATTGGGAATCAAAACGAGGATACTTACATTGTTTTTGCAGACGTTTCCTGTTTCAGTCTCAGAAGCTATTCTATATTTAATTGTCTGTGGAATGAGCACAATATGACCACGGACGACGGAAAGTGTAATTTAGCTTCTGGAAATGAGTTGTCAACCGTCTGAGCGTCACACGATTTCCAAGAAGCGTGATATATTATTTGAGCCGTTATTTTTGAAAGTAGGTATAAGTCAATTTTGTCATACATCGAGATATTAAAGGGTTTGCGTTTGAATTAATTAAAAAATATTGGCAAACGTTACTCAATTCGGATGATGTTTTGAACACTATAAACCTGTTGAATTTTATCATGCAATAATAATTATTAAAATATTTAAAGAAAATAAACTCATTTTTTTAAAAAGTGGACTTATACAACTTTCATAAATTACGACTCATTTATTGTATATGTTACCGCTAAAGCTCGAAAGTTGTTAATGTGCACATTATATAGCTAATCTGCAGATTAACTGATTTGCTCCGTTAACGTGCGGAATCAAAAGTTTTCCGCATTTAACCTAGGTAAAGTGCACATTAACGGCTTCCGTATCGTTAAAGTTCAAAAGTTTGTTTCTCTCATTTCCTTTCCCCCTTACACCTTCCCTGTCTCCCTCCACTTTGAGTTTGGTTTCGCCTGTTTCTTTCATTTCTTTAATCGTAATTATATTTTAAACCGTTCGATTCTTTCTATTATAATTTTTTATTGATTGTTCATTGATTTTATCAACTAATTTGTTGATTGTTTGATTCTATTACCTTGATTCTGTAGATATCGGAAAATAAATAACATTTTGTTAATTTAAGCGTACAGAAACGTTGCTGTTCTTCCAGCAAAGATCTTATTTTTACTTTAACGAGTGCCTAGTAGGTAATGTGCATGTTGTCTAGGTAATTTGCAGATTACTTTGATAATTTGAGAAATTAAACAATTTTCGGCACTTTAACGGATCACCCTAGTTAATCTGCACATTACCTAGATAATCTGTATAATAAATGATTGCTGCACTTTAGCGGTAACATATATACCGCACATCACAGATAATGGGAAAATGACAACATCTATGAAAGGTTCTATTGGTCAAAATAGGGTTAGAAGGAAAGCAGAGAAGTCGGTAGTTGCAGAACAGATTTTATACATGTGAATCCCTCAGTGAGTTAAAGGATAGGTACTAGGGATACAATACAACGGGCTATTGTGGAGTGTTCGTTATCAACCCCGAGGTTAATGATCAGAGGACAGCATCTTGTAATTTTGAGCCACGTTTGAATGACGAGGTCAGCAACTGAGCTGCCGCCCCATTCTCCAAAGATCCACAACACGCTAATCTGAGGACTTTAAGCGTCACGACAGATTTAACGTGCACGAGCTCCCCACGAACACATAGGTCTTCGAAATTCGATACAGGTTACGAACTCGGATGCTATTCAGCAGCTCTTCCAACAGAGCTATCACGGCCCTGAAGGTAAAAGGGACCGGAAATTAATTATTCATAGATTCCAATCCAGAATGGGCTTAGAAGATCCTCGTGATCTTTATTTATGTTTGGGCTATGGTAGCTCGATTGGAAGAGTACCGGACTGTCAACCGGAGTGTTGCGAGTTCGAATCCAACCAAAGACTGTCACGCACAAAGGGTGCTAGTGCATGTTAAATCTGTCGTGGTTTCAAATGTCCTCCCGTTGGAGTGGTATTGAAGTTTTGAGAGTGGGGCGATAGCTCATATGTGACTTCCGCATCTGACCGTGGTTCGAAATTACATGGTGTCATCCTCGATTCTTTCCTTTCTGGTTTGATCCAGGACAGCGACAATAGCCCGTTGTCCTGCTAAATTGCGAAGTTAATTAAAATACCTACCCCTTTCTTAATAATTTTTTTTTCTCATTGATATACACTACCCTACAATAATGATCGGGACGCCAGCGGATTTGCATAAAATCCGACTGCTTTTTTTCGGGGGTGATTTTCGGTGTATGGCATGGGACCTTTGCATGTTGTTCCAGTCAATTGAACACCGACGCCTACATGAACATTTTGGACTATTAGGTTCTTCCTACGCTCGGGCAATTTTATGGAAAGGACGAATGTTACTTACAGGACGACAACGCTCCGTGTCATGTGGCAGCCTCTGTCAAACAGTGGTATCAATATATGGATGTAAAAAGTCTTCCCTGGCCTGCTCCGAGTTCCTACCTAAACCCCATAGATTATTTGTTGGACGAGTTACAGCGACGCTTAAGGACCAGGAACCACGTCCAAAATCTGCAACTGAGCAGGCGACATTCTTGCCGCAGGAATGGACACAAATACCCGTAGCTGTGTATCAAAACCTTGTTGAAAGTATGCCCAGAAGGGTTTCTAGGGTAATTGCAGCACGTGGAGGACTATCCCTCTATTAAAGCATGTGGTCTTTCCCTTATACCATCACATCTTGCTGTCCGATCAATTATTGTAGGGTCTTGTATCTTGATTCTAATGACAGTGTAATTAAAAACATTGATGTCGGGGTGTATATATCGATAGACGCTATCAAATTATGGCGCAGTTGTATTTGTTAATTAATTCATTCATACATTTTGAGAGCACGTGCTAGAGAGTTCGCAATGTCTTCAGAAGAACCGATCGCCGTTTCCATAGGAACAGTGCAATATGAAAATATTAAGAAGTACTATAACAACAAACAACACGGATTAGCTAAAACATTTAAAATTGTGATGAGAATTCCTCTGAATTTAAAAATATGTTATACAAAAATATTTTCTTTTTATGTGGCAATGAGATGTTTTGTTCTTTACATTTTTTAAGACATTATGTTTTTATTTACACTATATTTCCGTGTATGAGCCGATAATGTTTGGAACGTGTTCTAAAGCTAAAGTACTGGGGTCGGCTTATATACGGATCCGCTATTTCTTTTATTTAAGGCTAAATTATTTTTCGTACACTTAAATGATGCTAACATTCTTTTATGAAAAATAATTGGTGATGACTTTTCAATCAACTTATTATTAATTCAACCCGAGCAAAGCCGGGCATTTCTGCTAGTAATACTATATAATGACTTAGTATCTACATGGATTAGTTGAAAGATTACACTGGACAGAGTAAGGTTAAAAGACTTAGAAGTCGTTAGTTGCAGGATGTTTGTTCGATCCAGAAGTAAACCTAGAAGGGTCACTTGATCTTAATTTAGTTTTACTTAATATCTCTTGATTTTAAGATATATCTACATATGTTATCGAATGATGTAGCTGTTATGAATCTGAAATGAGTATTTCCACTTAGAAGACTAAACCTACGAGAGCACTTAAACAAGCGCGTGAACTTAGCGATGGAGCTCTGTATCCGACTTGATAGTAGTCTGGCGAAGTTTTCTGCGTATGGCGATTTTGTACACATAATGCAAGACCGGCTGGTCTACGGAATTAAAAATGAGAACGATTCTAAATACAATTACTAATAGCTTCATTAAACCTAAGCTCACATTTAATCATATATTCACATGTCCTGTAATAGTAGCTGCTTTTCATATCAACCATTGCCATCCTGAAAAATAATTTTTCAACTAAAAAACAATCGACATCGCCAAAGCTGTGCAAAATGCACATGGTGACATCCTTCTCAGAAATGGACGTGACAACAACTCTATTCGAAGAATATTTTCAACATAATGTTTATTTTAAAGAAATAACCTAAGTTAAGAAATATCAAATTCGCGCATCATCAATTTACATTAAATCAAGATTATAAAAACAAGATGACATGTTCTTACCATGTTGAAGAACTGTTTGAAATCCTATTTTAAATATTCCTGTGGTTTTTTATGGAGCACAAGCATTCTTTGTTGCGATCTGGACGAATATGAGTACCGAATGCATCTTGTGTTCTTTATGCCTTTTGACAAGCTTTCAGTTGTTTTTGCACCTGTGTGATGTTTGTGAATGATATAACTGGACAGTTTGTTTTATATTTATTATTTATTACCTCTATTATGTTTGGAAGCATAAGGTTGAAAGCAGTCCATTTTTTTTACGAATAACTCCTCAACGAGTGTTTATTAACTTGTGAATTTCCTATGCTCAAATCAATGCCTATCTCTAAATAATTACACAAATTTTTACTAAATGAACTATAACCCATTCTTTTGTATTCATGTTCTGAAAAGGCAGCTACAAAAACAATACTTACAAATATTACTTAGATATTGCCAATTCTAAAAATCATATCTTAAAAGAAAGTGAAAAAAGATAAAATATATGGGTGTAGATGTACATATTCTTGTGGTTTTTCCAAGAACGAAATCGATTGACTCAGCTCGTGAAATAATTCTGAACCGGAAATTACTTTTAACAAACCTTGAAAATCCAACTTCAATTCAAAAACAAAGGCATAAAATTAATAGAAATTCTGGATATGCAGTTTGACTTTGGTTGTCTTTCTAAGTATGTCATAATATCTCTGTAATAAGAATGCAAGGAAATAAATTGTTCTCAAAACTATTTTTGAATGACACGACTGGAATGTGATTATATTGAATTCTGTAACTTCTTTTAATCTTGTCTCGAACTTTATTTGAACAGAAGTCAGGTTAAATGAAAATATTCCTTTGAATCTTGATATTTTGCATTTTAATGCTGAAAAGGTTTTTAATTGAGAGATTAAAAATGGCTTCCCGAGTAACAAATACACTATATTCTCCATGACAGGACCACTTTGGATCACTCGCATACGTTGATATGTTGACGCCTCAGGCGCACTTATATTAGAGAGTCGACTACATATCTTACAATGGACCAATCAGAACAAGTTTCCGTCTGCAGATTAGGGATGCGACATCGACAGCAAAACATGGATGTTTTAAGACATCAATGTTCAAAATTAAAACATCGATGTTTATAATACATCGACCAAAACCCATCGATGTTTTTAAAAATCAGTATATTTAAACTTTTTTTCCTCCGATTTCTTAAAACTTCTACAAACATTAATGATCTCCGGGTGGGCGTGGGGGTGGGGGAGGATTGAATTTGTCATTTACCGTGATTATTAATTTATAACTAAGATTTTTTTTTTAACTGTCGAAATAAATTTTTAAAAAATTAAGAACAATTGACTAATCTTTTATTTTCAAATTGAATAAGATAAAAGAAAATAATATTTACAACAATTTGACATAGGTACAACCAACTATAAGTATAATTAGGTAGGTACGTAACAATAATTATTGTTAGTTATTATTAATTAATTATAATTTTATGGGGGGAGGAAACTTAACAAACTTATTTTTTATTTACTCTAAATAACAAATATTGGGGTGCATAATTACTATACACCCCAATATTTGTAAGTCACAGAGTGTAAAAAAAGTTTTTTTTATTTTCTCCACCTCAATCCGATTTCTTTTTTCACTAACTCTCCCACCAGTTAGGGAAAAACGCTTTCTGATTAGAGGAATGTCGCCATCACTGACAAATACTACAGCTATTTTTCTTAATTTTTACTACGGTATATTTTTCATTCAAAAATATAACATCGACAATGTAAAAACGTCGATGTTGAAAAAACCTCGGCTCCAATAAAATCGATGGTAAATACATCGATGTTTTGAAAACATCGACATCGATGTCGCATAACAACTTTTCAGACCCTTCACCCTTGGCCACTATGGTTTAAAAGTGTGTTCAACTTACTAATTATAAAAATTATGCAACTTGGTTATTTTTTTAATTTTTGTAATGGTAATTTTTTCATTTTAAAATAAAACATCGACAATGTAAAAGCATCGACAAGTATAAACATCGATGTTAAAAAAAACATCGGCCCCAATACATCGATGGTAAACACATCAATGTTTTGAAAACATCGACATCGATGTCGCATCTCTACTACAGATTTCTACATTACTCTTTGTGAAAAATTCAACACCATGAAAGAGTCATCAGAAATAAATTAAATTTATTCCACGTATTACTTAAAGTGGCGTAAATAAACGATTAAATTTACAAAGCAATGAAACATAAAATAATGCCGAAAATCAGAATGTTGTGCAGACGCCACGCGTAGTGATGAGAGCCTGTACATGTCGTGCCATCGAATCATACAGATTTTTGAATATTATGCTGAGGAATGGCATTCCGAGATGGTCTCTATCTGATTCCAAAGTTCAGCTGTACTCTCTGGACGACGAGCAGTTCCAGCGAGTCGCCGACCGATGTAATCCCAAACTTGCTCAATGGGCGACATATCCGTGGAACGTGCAGGCCACGGAAGAAGCGAAACCTGTCGTGCTCTGAAAAAGGCTTGCACATTCCGATCAACATGTGGACGGCATTGTCATGCTGAAATACAGCACCGGGAATTCGTAGCAAATTTCTTATTTGTCAATAGTTTCCTTCAATTTGGATGGAAAACCAATATGTTGTCACGTGTAATTTTGTATTCAATCGTATTTAGTACGTTTAAATTGCGTTTCATTGCATTTTTCGTGTTCTTGGGGAAAACTGATTTACTAAAACTTCACACATATGGTGAAGTTCTTACAACTGATTAAGTACTGTCACGTTTGAAGGAGGCAGAAGAGAAAAAGAACAAAAGGAAGCCTGGTGAGAAGATAGTGAAAGAGCCATAAGTAAGCAAGAAACCAAGAAAGAAGCAAATGAAAAGGTAAGCAGAACTAGAGGACAGCGAGGATGAGGAACCATTTTAAAATTTGAATAACATTGACGGTGATGAGTTTGATGTTCTCCAAACATTCAAGCAAAATATAGGGTATAATAATCCTGGTAGGGGAAATTAAATATTTTGAAGCCATTCTTTGAAGACACTGAAACGACAACGTTTCTACTTGTAGAGGGGGGGGGAACATTTTTCGTATGTATGAAGGGTAAATGTTGTTTCAAAAGAGGAGTTTGAGATCACGGGCCTCAAATGCATCGACTAAATTCACTGTGGTTGAAAAAGACAAATTTTGTGTTACCCAAAGACCACGTCAAAGCAATTTTACCTACTCCAACCTGTAGCAAAGAAGGCCGTAAAGAAATTTTCCAATTTGATGGCACTGTTAATGTGTAAGAAATGTAAGTATTTTACTAAATCAAGTAAGTACTAAAGTTTGTATTTTTAATTTTTTAGTTATTATTATTATTATTTTAATTTTTGTTTTTTACATTAAATACATTCTTTGTTCAGTAAATGTTCGAATTATTTATTCTTATGTATTCCTGGAAGTTCACCTCATGATCAAGTGTCATTATATTTTGCTGGGGTTTAGAAGTGGGAGTATTTGGTAAATGTAAAGATCATAACGGGGTTATCGTAAACATGGTATTAAAAGGGTAAAAATACCATTAGAGTTCCTTCTACTGTCATGACTACTGCTCATGCTGTCACTTATTCAATATTCAATCTCACGAGAAAAATCGTTGTTTACAATTACCCCTACTTTCAAGGGTAATTGTAAACACGTGGGGTAATTGTAAACAGCTGAGTGCGGTGTTAAATTTCTTTTCTGAAATCTTCGTACTAATTAAATATCAAAGCAGAATAGTGACAAGTTGGTTTAGTAGTGTTAACAATGCTTAAATAATTTACCAAGAGTTTGAAAATAGGGATTGAAAGTGAATTTACAAATTCTGTTTACAATTACATCGTCTAACCCTAATTAATCTATCGAATGAGATAAATAAAATCGTATGCATGTTGAGATAGTTTGAGAATCAACTTTTTCCAAGTAATTTTGACGGGATATCTCGTCCATCAAATTTTGATTAATTTTGACAAGATAACTCGTCAGCAAGACATTGATGTGTTCATCTGATTAAGTACATTATGAGGAAAATAAATTGTACGTGGTCTTACAAATATTATCTATGTTGTAGGGAAGATTACTTTTTTTTGCCTCTGTGTCTTGGTTTTTGTAATATTTGCACACTTGCGTTGGTGTTTTTAAAGGTCATTTAGAAGTGAGGATACAGTTATTTTCATAGTGAAATGTGACCCAATTTAACGCAAACGCAATTTGAACTTGATTTAATGATAAAAGCCATGTTTAACGTATAACTTTGTTAATATATACCAGGGGTGGGCAAATGCAGCTCTTCTTTGCGTTAATTGCAACTCCCATTAAAAATTTAAATCCGGTTTCTTTTATATCGGCACTTTTTTCACGAATTTTATTAAATTGCCTAGGTACCAAAACTCGCATTCTCAAGAATCACGTTTAATTGACCGATTATAGTTGATCAACAAAATTTGAGTGAAAACTATAGTGAGAGAACCTTTGTTTCAACAGATTTGATCAACGTTTTAATAGATCAAGAAAAGTTTGTCTCATTCAAACTTTATCGTTCAAGTGATGAGTCATTCGCCATCTGCTTTCGAGTTATTTCCACGCAAACTATCTGTCTTGGTTTATTTTATGCGAGAAACAAAACAAAAGAGCCTTTTTATTCTCTCGGTCAAGTTTGTATCTCAGCGATCGTTAAAGATTGAGTGAAAATTTCAACGGATTTAAAATCTGTCGAAAGTCTTACACCAATTCGATACCTTAAATGTGATTTTCTTCAATTGTAACTTTTATATTTTCGCTTATTAAACGGTTGATCAGTTTCTATTGAAATGCGTGAACAAAAACTGATTCAAGTCGTATTCAACTTTTACCGATCCACTATAATCGGTCAATTAAACTTGATTCGTAAGAACGCGCCTTAAGTGAAACGTTCAAGTAGTACGTAATGGCTTCGATAGTAGAATGTTAGAAATGCGCTTGATGAAGTAATGGACATATTTGAATTGCCTTGTGATAAACTTGTAAAAGTTGCGACTGACAGAGAGCATGCAATGATAGGGAATACCCAAGGTCTATCGTTCTTTAAACCTGTACTCTGCGAAGCTCAGATTTTTCCAATCGTCTCACAGAACGGCTCTTTAGCCTGCATGTCCGACCCCCCCCCCACCACCACCATCCCTTACCTCATTACCAAACTTGAGTGATAGTGCCTTGAGTGGTATTTACGACTGACGCTTTCATTTCTTAGTATTGTGTGACGTATCGTTTGGCGTGAACCGAAGCTACCTTCTGCCTTTCCCCCAAAGGCGTTCACACCTCACGGTCGACAGGGTAGGGCAGGGCTCGAAATACCCGGGTATGAAAATAAAATTGTGCACCTAACGTTTCCCAGCCAGGTGCATGCAGTGCACCTAACGTTAAAAAAAGTGAGGGGAACGTGTTTTATGTCATTTTGATGTTTGAACAAAATATTAGTGTCGACCGCTCTCGCTCTAAGGGCACGTAATTAAAATTCCTAAATACACACTATGCGAAAACAAAATCACTGGGCCGTAACGGGTTTATACAGGAGGAAGGTTTACTTGTGCCACTGCCACAAGAACTTTCCGATGATCGAAACTTTTTCCAGATGGCTCTGTTGAAGCAACTGTCGCGACAGCCCTAGAAGGGAGAATTTAGATTACTTGACCACCCACAAACGATAGGCATCTCACATTTCTGTAAACACCTCGTGTTTCAATAAAGTCTAAAGCCGTAGGAATTCCTGAGAATTGTCTGGTCACTGCGTATCGTAAACAAATATTTTCATTATTTATCCTAAAATTCAGATTTTATCTTCTTAAAATATAGTGTATTTTTTATGTGTTTTTTGTCCACCAATGTCTGATGATGACTCAATATTTGTAAGTAATAAATTCGCTGATAAATAAAATTGTTTAAATATTTTTATTTACTATCTACTACTAACCTATCTAGACATACCCAATTAATGAAGTAGTTTACTTTACATTAATGCTCTTACATCACGTTTTTTTAAATGTGAACCTAAAATATAATATGTGCACCTAATTTAAAAACTTAGGTGCACCTTGTGCACCTGTATTAAAAAATCTATTTCGAGGCCTGGGGTAGGGTACCCCGAACAAAAGAAGGAACCCTCTAGAAGGTCAGTTGCTGACAGCACGTAAATGATGATCGATGCCAGCCGTCCAGGGGGATAACATCCACAGTACACAAATGTATGCCATGCCGCTTGTGTAAATGCAATTGCAGTGGTAGCAATTCTCTACCTTCCGCAGCGTAAAAAAAGGTTAAACAATAATCCTAAAAAATTCCACGTTTCTTACGTCTTCACTGCATAATTCACCACGAGCATCTCATAGCCAAGTAATTCAAATATGAAAATGTGTGGAACATTGTTTTGCAGATTGCGAATTTAATTAGAAATGCCAAAACACACCGTCAGTTGAAGAACTTTTTAGAAGATTTGCGAATGAATGAAGAAACCGATGAAACGCCCAGTGATTTATTGATCCCTGTGGTGTGTTGTAAGATGTTGGTCAACTTACAATGATTTGAGCCATTTTGTGGAACTCCTAAATCCTATTATAACATTTACAAAAGAAAAAGGGAAATATACCTAGAATTAGAAAATGAAACTTGGCTTTCTGACTTAATGTTTCTTACAGACATCCTAGAACATTTGCAAACACTGCTTTGTAAGGAAAAGAAAAATATATTATTGTTCTGTCATAAATTGTATTCAGTTTTTAAGCTAAACTTCGTCTTTTTGAGAACGATCTTAAGAACAAAATATTTAATCATTTTCAATTTCTAAAATAATACTTGTTGAAAAAATGGCTGAGGAATCGGATATTAGACTTGAAAGAGGATCAGGTATTGCAAATGCAATACAAATCTACTTCTATCAGTTAATTTTGGAAATTCATGCCAAAATAAAGCTATCCACGCTGCTCACCGTCTAATTTCAATATTTTAAGTACAACAAATTGCTGTGGAACTTTGCACTCTACAGTGAAGTTCATGAATTCCAAATATCGTTCCCAGTTGACCAATCATCATATCACAGAATAGCTGCGGATGGCTTTAATATATTTTAAGCCAAATTTCAAAGATTTGATTTTTTATTGATACATTTTATTTGATTTTTTTTTTATTATTTTAATATTTTGAAATATTTTGTATAGTCTTTCTCTTAATTATATTTTCTTATATGTGTACTTTACATACATTCGGAAATCGTTTACATTGCTCAAAGAACAAAAATAAGACTCGAAATAAATGACGTATCAAAGTTAAAATTCCATTAAAAAAATTTCTTGAAGGATAATTACTGGAAAAACAATCAAAGTAATCTAAATACTCGAAAAAAATTCCAATTTTTCCGAAACTACCAAATTATGGTTGATTTAAGTATACTTACTCAGGTGTTTTAACATGAAACTCATCTAAACATAACAGTAAAGAAATATTTAATATTGCATTCACTAAACTAATAGATAATGTATAAAATAAAACACATTGCAATCAAATATCTGGAATAAAATTCATGTGATGTCTGCCCAAACACACAAACACAAAATCGAACGTAGAACAGAAAGAAGGACAGACTTTCGCAACCAATTTCACTCTCTAAATGAAGATAAGTACTCACTGCATGCAAATTTCCTTGAAAATATATTAAACCGCGTGGACGTATATAGGGCACATATAAAATACATACAGACTGACACCAAACGCTCAAGAGGCGGATTTGGCATCAGAAGTGTCAAAACGAATAGAAAACTTGAAATGGGTCGAAAATATTCAATGTACAAATAAGCACTTCATTCTTATTTATATAGATTCAGTGTACTTTACATAGTACTTAAGACTTATGTAGAATATGTAACCATGGTAATAAAATTTTATAAAAATTTGTGTATTTAATACTATATAATTATAGTGTGGCTCTTTATAATATATGAAAACCCAGAATGCGTCTCTCATTCATCTTCCCCATGATATACGCTGACAACTTTTAATACTGTTTATTTTGATCTCTGCATGTAAATGTAAATGAAAGATCTAAAAGTGGTTTGAAGAGGGATTTTTTATAGTAACACTCAAAAAACTTTTTGCTATGTTTGCTTTCTGCATCTTTTTTTAATAACGCTATGACGATAACGATTATGCAATATTCAGGGTATTATTTTCTTTACTTTTCGTAAGATAAAACTAAGTCGTAAATTTAGGTTGATAAACGTCGGTTACTCCCATAAAGTAATAATTCAATATACTTCAATTCCAGAAAAATTGACATTTAAGCAACCTGTATTGATGAAACTTTAATTCGGTGTTTGAATTCGTTTATATAAGCAATGCGTTATCATGTGAGAGTGAAATTTATTTAAAACACTCATTTTTTACTCGAATTCAACTGATTCTTTTCAAAACGGGTTATTTTTATTTCTAATGGCAGATAATAAGACAGACGTTAGTACACAAACAGGTGGTATGTAGCAATGTGGTATAGTAGTACAATGTTTTGAAAATTTCTGGACAAATTGTAAAGGGTGGTAAGCATTTTTGTCAAAGAATATGTGTCCAGAAATGTAGTTGAGAATCGAACATACTTCTTTGAGTTAGCTACATGAAACTAAGATGGCTGTCTGAGCATTTTTTTTTATTAATTGTACTTTCGTTTCCTCTTTGTCCACCTCATTTGAATACTATTGCTTGCCGTGGCTGCATTTCACTGTCCTTGACAGGCCACTTCTATTTTAGAATTGAGGAAATCAGGCAGTTTTTTGTCAAATTAGAAAGATTGTAATCATTTACCATTTTTATGTCATCGATCAAATATTTTAATATGTTATCAATATTTACTTTCTTATACATCGATCAAAATGTTTTTCTTTTGACCTTGAATTTCTATTACTCCAAAACTTCGTTTTTGATTAATTTTAACTCAATTTGTGGACTACCTTTTCAAATTTTAGTATAACAATAGACTGAATATTCATGGACTTTTACAGTCTTCCTTTTTTTATATGTATTCAATTTATTGTGAATTTTATCGTGTGTTTGGAGTACCCGTGTTTGAAATTGTTCCCGATTTCACTAAAGTAGTCTTTGGATTAGCCGAATCAGTCTTCAGAATTGTAAATAAGTCTTCTTTAGATGTATTGAACTAATTTTAGATTCGTAAAAGCAGTCTTTGGAACTGTGAAGGCACTTTTTGGATCTGTAAAATGGATCTTTTGAACTGTCAAAGAAGCATTTGGAACTGGGAAAACAGTCTTTAGAAGTGAAGAAAAGATGAAAGGGTTTGTGAACAGTCACAGAACACTGGCACGGACGAATGTGAGTGAAACAGATGCAATGACGAGCAGAGTATTGACTGCATCGTAAGCACCTCTGTTCACTGTTCTTCTGATTCTCGCGATGATTTCGTTGTCGAAATTGGCTTCGAACATGCTCCTCCAGAATTCACATCGATACTTGTCCGGTCTCAAACGAATGCTATCTTCCAAGTTGATTTCCATGTATTCGGGATTTTCACGTGTGAATACTGGCCACTTCAGGAAACCTGGTTCATTAGGGTTTCTAAAAATAATATATGAAAAGAGAGATGAGCACATGCGTGGGACAACAATTTTCTATGTTCTTAAGAAACTCGGAACTCCATTATTGTACTGTTTGGAACAACTTTCACATAGAAAATTTTTGTTGTAACGTGTTCGGCTTGATTTGTGCACCAATGAGGCCATCACTTCATTAAAATATTTCGCGCTATGCTTTCAGACTCGATGTACAATATATGGACAAAAGTTTTTGGACGCTGCAGAAATTCGTAGGCGGATCCATCTTAGCGTAGGGTTGTTTCTCCCGGTTAGGACTCGGCCCATTGCTTTATGTACATGGTACCATGAACGCTGTCGTGTACTTCGAATTCTGGATAATTGGTAATTTGTAATAAACGTCGCACTAGAGCAACACAACGGGCTATTGACCATTGTCCGGGAGCAATTCCTTAAGGGAAACCAGAGGACAGCACCTCGTAATTTTGATCCACGTTCAGATGACGAACGTCGTTCTGGATAATTGGGCATTGCCTATACCATGGCAATAATACGGCGATGATGGTTGTTTCTTCCAACAGGATCGAGCTGCATGACATGCTGTTACAGGGTTCCCACTTTTTTCCTAACTAAAAATAAGGACTTTTTAAGCACTTTCTAGGACAAAATGAGGACTTTCTTGGACAAAATAAAGATTTTCCACCCTCACTACATGTCAATTAGACCTAAATATAGCACATTGATGCGAATCCCTCATTAGTTTGCCTTTTTGAAATGACCCCCCTCCCATTTGAAGTCGTTGACAGGCGCCTCAGCGTACAGCGTAAGTGTCCGACAAGTTAACTCTGATTGGCTGGTATGGTCATGTGACCTCTGAGACGTAAAGGTGTTTCATTTGGCTATTTATCTACGTTTTGGCGCAGATCTCTTTGACTGATAGGAACGGTTTTCGAAAGGTTTTAACAGTTTGCTTTATTTTTACTGTAGAGAGCGGTCATTTTTCATACCGCAAAAAAAAAAAAAAAAAAAAAAACATTATTTAATATGGCATTTATTTATGCATATTTAAAATAGTAATTCTGGTATGGTAACCCAATTTTAGTGCCTGAATTTCTATTATGGTATTAAAAAAATGTGTTTTTCAACACCAAGTCCCATCTTTCCTGGTTTTTAATTAGAACAATGGTATCAATTATGTATTTTAAGTGAAAACTACTTTATTAGTCATAATTTAAAACTTAAATAAAGGAATAATTTTTCTGCTTTGTTCTTTTCTTTTCAGATCCATGGCTATGGGTGGGTAGAGGTGGGAGACGAAAATTGTATCCTTTTATTATATAAGTTAATAATTATATAAGTTTGTGTTTTATGTATGCTTTTTGTTACATCAGAATGGTCCTAAGCCAGGGGTGGATACGACACCATCATCCTAAAGCAAAGGGGACGGCAGAGGGGCGGGAAAATATCAGCTGGTAGTGAGTTCAGGAGTGGTTCTTAGATTATTTATGTAAAATCAACGGAAGCTTGGAAAAATATAAAAGGGGTATTAAAAATTAGGAAAAGTAATTTAGACTCAAAAGGAATTAAATTGGAATTTTTTTTAAATAATGTGGAGGATCTAAAATTTTTCCCGCCACCTGGATTCGAACTCGTAATGTCATCCTCCGCTGCCGACGCCAATCTGAAGGTAGGTGACTTTAGCCATTAGGCCATCGTTGCTTCACGGAAAGAAGCTCTTTAAAAGTATAAGTACCCTTAGTATAAGTTGGCGAGAAATACTACTAACAACAACCATACAACATATATATGAGGAGCCAATCAGAGTCAACTTGTCGGACACTTACGCTGTACGCTGAGGCGCTAGTAGTCGTTGGGGGGGGACATCCAGTTACCCGGCACGACTATGAAAACTAAGCAGATGTGTTTCCTTATGGAGGGTATTAATCGAAACAACACTCACGGATACCTGTTAAAACTCCTGGAGTATGTGGGCCATCGGTTGGGTGCGGTTCTTCCGAATTTCTCTGGACGGAACCCATTGGTCACTATCTCCCAGTTTCGTGAGTCTGCCAACTCGGGGCACATTCCGACTATCACCACTTATCTTCCACTTCTGAATTACATAGACCACTGTTGATTTTGGGTAATTCAGCTCGCTAGATATGTCCCTTAAGCATAGGCCAGTTCTGTGATACCCTACGACAGTGTTTCCTAAAGTGTGGTACGCGTACCCCCAGGGGTACGAGAAGAGTTTGGTGGGGGTACGCGTTGTACCTGTTGTTTGGAGGGGATATGCACTGCACTGTGCTTAGCTGCGCCTAATTCAACGTTCTCAGGAGTTAAGTCAAGACTGTCTTGTGAGGCGTGAGATCGTCCGGAGTGACACGGCGGAAATATACCACACTTCGTTACAAAAACAACTTACTTCTTTAATCCTCCGTCGGGCGCAACCGTTCCCCACTCCTCTCGTAGAAGGGGTAGAAATCTGCTTATTCTAGTAGTCTCTTATCTTTACCGAATGTTTAGACCCAATCTTTTAATTTTATTCGCGCGCTTCGTGGACAGCTGTTAGCGTCATTCTGATCTCTCAGGCACATCAAGCGTTACACATATAAAAGTACGTTACAAGGCAAAGAAATTTCAATGTTTCACGTTCAAGATAAAATGAACACTGCCATCGCAAAACTAAAGTTATGGCAAAAGAGAGTTGGTAATGGAGAAGTATACTCGTTTCCCTATCTTCATGATTTTATAACACGTTTGACTACTAAAATTGATGCTGATACTCTGAAATGGGTAACACAGCATTTCGAGAGTTTGCAAGTGGGCTTGAAAAACTATTTCCCTGATTTAACCAAAGATATTGAATGGATAAGATATCCGTTTAACATTAACACAAAATCCATGCCAGAAGAATTGTCGCATGCGGAAGAAGAGCAATTGTTAGAATTGGCTTCAGACGGATTCTTGAAAACTAAACACATGGAGAGTACTTTGACATCATTCTGGTTACAAATGCAACTTGTGTATCCGGTTTTAAACAGAAAAAGTTCTAAAATACATCTTGCTTTTTCCAACTTCATATTTATGTGAAGTTGCTTTTTCAGCATTTGTAGACATTATGTCGAAAAAAAGGAACAGACTATTGCACGTGGAACCACATCTCAGATTAAAATTAACAACCAGGGAACCAAATTACGACTATCTGTTATCTCAGCACTAACAATTTCATCCTTCTCATTAATCCAAATAAACGTTATTTATAATATAACTTTTATTTATATTTTATTATGAATAATTTTATTTCTCTTTTCTTATTATTTTGTGTGTCCCAAAAAAAAGAAAAATAATACATTTTAATTGTTATTAAATTACATCAATTTTTCTTTTTTGACGAGGGGTACTCAGTGTTCCGAAAATTATAGAAAGGGTACACATATGTCAAAAGTTGGGGAAACACTGCCCTACGATTACATCTTTCTCGAAATCAGTTAACTCTGCACTACGTGGCATCTTGCATGCGACTAATTCCAATGTTGTTTCCTACACGATATTTAACGGCAGGGGGGGCGTGACGTATATCAGGACCGCAGATATAGTCATTTGCATAAGTGTCCGAATACTTATAGGTAGATATTGTATTTCTTCTATGCAACTGTGCTACCAAACTCTTGTCGTTTACTATGGAAAGCGTGACTCTAGTCCAAAATTTCACGTGAATTGTTTTATAAATTGCAAATAAATACTTAAGTTCTCTAGTGCCTCGTACAGTTCATTATTTGAAACTCTGGAATATACAAACAATCAAATCCCCAGTCATGTAGACGGGGCTTAGCAGAGGGCATTTTGGCCCTCTTAAATAGAATTTTAATACTTCCGTTACAGGGCAAAAGAGTTTAACTCTGATGGGTCCAAAAGAGTCTAGTGAATCATTAAAATAAAATTATATAACTGCTTAAAATCGAAGCAAAATAAATATACGAATCTAAATTATTTATTTGGATCACGGCATGCTTAATTTTCTTCCTGAATATTTTTAAGACCAGGGGGTTCTACCCGCTGCTTGCCTACGCTCACCAACCCTCGGTGATTGCTACGCAATCCCATTTGGTTTGCTTCGCAAACCAACACTCATTTCGCAAGAGATTTGCTATCTTTTTACTTTAACACTTAATGTACCCTAAACCTAATAGCCGCATCAGAAAAAAAAACCTTCTCCATCTTGTTCCCTGTAAGATTTTGAATAAACATGTTAGTCTCATAATTTTCTCATTTGTACTTTCTCGGGAAACCGTCTGAGAATAAAACGAATAACGCGAGTTGGGCCTTGTGGACTTTCCGGTGCAATGACGTCATAGTAAATTTCAACGGCCAAATAAAAAAAATCGTTCTTACGATAAATTTTATATTTGGCAAACCCGCTAGTTAGAAATGTAACCTTTCATTTCCGTCAAGAAAAATATCCGATATCGCAAAATTTAAAAAATATAAATTATGCTATTCAAATCATCGCATTTATTTATAAACCAATTTTACAGATAAATATACCATAAGAAAGAGTACGCTCTAAGTATTCACGTGGTATTTTAAAATTAAAAGTATTAAGCTATAGATATGACAGTTTTAGTTTTGTATCGGAAATTACTTTCTAAAAAATACAAAATTTGTATGGCTAACTTTTAATTGCATCGAACTTATTTATATGCAAATTTCAAAAATAATTGTGTACCATAACAAAGAGTACATTCTAAGGTTTCCAGCGATGTTTTCAAATTTAATAACTAATAGTATTAAGCTATTGATTAGACAGTTTTAACAAAAAGTAACGGAAGTATTCGAGATTCCGAAAAGTCATCATTTTGTCTTAATCCCTTTTGCCTAGACACTTAATAAATACAAATAAATAAATACGAACCCGGTTTTGGCAAACTCGATCCATCTAGCCATCATTCGCTCGCTCAGGGCAACTTCTTCAGGGGTGAAATTCCTGATCATGGAATTCCCGAAAACGTACTGAAGATCGTCAATATGCGTCGTCCCCATCCACTCGGCATTGGGACTCGTCGACGGTCTGTGCGAAAATACATAGTAATAAACGGGATTCCTCATGGAGTGGTACTCAGCATGGAAGTACGAGCCGCAGTTCATGAGGAAGTCGCCTATGGATCTCGATATTGCTTCAACAAAAACATCGGTCGTGCCGTTTTCGATGGGATTCACATAGTGCGCTGCAATGTCCTTGCTCTTCTTCTTGTCTAAGTACCCGAAAATCATGCGAATCAACTGATAGGCAAGTCTTTTGGATATGGAGTTGGCCCTACCTTTTCCATTTTTCCCGAAGTAATCAGGCGCACCTTCTGTTAAGAAGAACGTGCCCTCCATATCATCGACCCCTATTAGCATTTCGGCATCCTCGAAAATGCCTTTTTGGAGCAAGAGAACCGCTGCCTCGGGTAGGTAAGCGTCTCCAGTGCGAGGGTAGAAGGGCAGGGGATTGGCCATCCTCATGTGGCCTTCACCTTCGGTCACTTTCTGGGGTGGCAAGCGCTTTATGCACTCGACGATTAGACTCGCGTTGTCCCTAAGGTTCACATTCCCGTTGGCGCATCCGACCACTTGGGCAAACGTCTGCGAGTTCTTCAAGAGCCTTTCGTTCTTGTCCAAATTCATTGGCAATGTGGGGGCCCCGCTGTGCATGATGACCCTCTTGACGAGGCCCTTCGTTAAGGGGGAAACGAGATGACCACCTGCCATCATGGAACCGGCGCTGTGGCCGAACAGTACTAGGTGGTTTGGATTGCCTCCGAACGATTGCGCGTTCTGTTGGAGCCACTTCATGGCTAGAATCTGGTCGTAGATCCCCATGTTCCCGTCCGCGTCTTCGACGTTCGCAAGGAAGAACCCCAGAGCCCCCACGCGATAGTTCAAGTTCGCCACTATGACGTCGCCGAACTTGGCCAGGTTGACCCCCTCGTAAAGCGGCATGTTTCCGGACCCTATAGCGAACGCTCCGCCGTGGATGAATAAAATGATCGGCTTCAGCTGCGTCGCTCGTTTGCTGTAAGGGACCCACAGACTCAAGAAGAGGCAGTCTTCGGTCATGTTCTCACCGCTGGGTTCGTAGTAGCGGTTGCTGAGGTGTTGCATGCAAGTAGGGGGTTGGTGGAACGCCTTGTACACGCCCTTCCATGGGCCCTTGGGCACTGGCTTCATGAATCTCAGGCTGCCAACTGGAGGTTCTGCATAGGGCACGCCTAGGAAGGCTTCCACTTCCGTTTGGCCTGAGAATACGGTGACGCCTTGAAGTGGCCCATTGTTTGTCATAACCACTCTGTCAGCCGTAGCTAGAGATGCAATGCAACTCATTAAGAAGATTATTTGTTTCATTTTGTTTTCTTCAAAAAGGTTCTGAAAAAAAAGAATGTGAATGATAAATACCTATATAAAAACCTTTCAGTATAAATGTTCACCGCATAACACAGTACAGGGTGATTACAAATGAATATCCCAACTTTGAAGGGCTATATTTACAAAACTACAGAAAACACATGCTTTTTGGAAAAAGAAATAAAAAATAACATTGCAAAAATACTAATAGCATACAGTTTTTATGTTCAATGTGGCCACCACCAGAAACACGAACGATATTCATTCTGTAGCATAATCCATCTCACATTTTTTCAGCATGTCTGTTATTGTTTCGATGGCTGCAGTTATTATCCTCGTTTTCAGTTCAACAATGTCAGCTGGTAGAGGAGGAAAAAACACTTTATCTTCTATGTAGCCCCAAGGAAAATAATCGCAGGGGGTTAAGTCCGGGCTTCTTGCGGGCCACTGATGAAGAGCATGGTCGAAATCTGTTCTGCGACCAATCCACCGTTGCGGCAGTTGCTCGCTCAAAAATTCGCGTTCAGAAAGGTGCCAATGGGGTGGTGCACCAACCTGTTGGAAGATGAAGTCCCAATTTCTTCTTCTAGCTGAGGAAACAACCAAATCTGCAGCATATCCAGGTAATAAATGCCATTAACAGCGTTCCCTTTCCAATAGCCGCTCGTTGCGCCATCTCTTGCCAAAAAATGAAACTTCAAAATTTCTCACTCAATGCGATGTGTGGAATGGAACGCTATATTGTATTGTTTGGATGATATAGCCTTTCAAAGTTGGGATGTTCATTTGTAATCACCCTGTGTATCTCTTTCTTTCCGATTATATATCTATGTATATATCCGGCTTGTGTGAATCTAGGTTAAAAGAAAACAAATCCTTCCCCACACATTTTCGTTTCTTAGCATATGATCACCTGTTATAGTGAAGCTCCAACAAGAAAGCAGTCGCTTTTTAATAGGTGTGAAAACTAGTTAGGAGAAGGCATGCCTTACTAAAAGCGTAAATAGTGTCTTTCTTCCTCCAACTAACCACTCTCGCTTCTGTCACGGAACGTTAAATTTTGAACCAGAATACGTGCTAAAGACGCCAATTGTAGAAGCGCTTTGCTCATCTTTCTCCCTTCTACTCGCTGTCACTGCCATCTCGCTTTTGACACTGTACCATATGGTACTAGCCGACCCTTTTCCCTAACACGTGGACGCTGGAATGTTTCGAAATGCAAAAACAACTTCAGATTTTGCACGCGCGGGTTTTCACAAAATACCGAAAGAGAGTATTTTCTCATCGGCGGCCCGGCGTTCGATTTGATCCATAGACACAGCTGGAGTTTCCGTCGGTTCCCTAGTCCCATGTCTGGGATGAAGATTTGCTGTGGGGAACTCAAGTCGGCATCACAGACGGTTTTCGCATCTGTGTGGGGGTGTTTCTGTTCTGGAGAGGACATAAACATCTCTAGAGGGCTCGGAATTCACCCCCCTCTCGTTGGCAGCGGCGGTTCTGTGGAGCGAAGCGAACGTGGATTTTAGGAGAATTCAGATTCGAGATTCGACGAGAGACAGACGTCTCTGATTGCCATTTGTTACTTTAGCTTCAGGCAGGATTCGGTTGTCGATGGCTGTGCCCTTAACAATCTTTTTAAATTTTCTTATAAATATTTAATTTATCTAAATAAATAGTTTAATTTTTAACCAGCTGTCCGTCTAATTCTTACATGACGGTACAACACCGAACCATACACTTAAAACCCGAATCCGCGCTAAAGACGCCAAGTGTGGAAGCACTTTGTTTACATTCTAACCTATCACAAAATTTAAAGAAAAGACACTTTCAAAATCACGTGGCCCAACTGGCAATTATAATAGATATTCCGTACTTATATGAAAGACGATTCTCTAATACAGATTCTCTATAACAAAAAAAATCGATGCACCAAGGGGCAGAATTACAGTGGTGCCGGTCTCGATCAATTTGGAACGGCGCTGACTGTGGATGTATAGTCTTTAGTGACCAATCCCGTTTCCAACTCTGTCCTGACGACAACAGCAGACATATCTCAAGACGTCCAAGACAGCGCAAGATCCTACACTTACTATCGCACGCCACACATGCCCACTACCGGGCGTTATGGTCTGGGATGCAATTTCCTTTGAAAGCCGGCCCCCTTTGGTAGCCCCTCGATCCAACGACCTTTTCTTCTCAAGATTTGAGAAGCCTACAAGACATCCGCTACTGACTCCCTCAACGCCCTCTGCGGCATTCCTCCTCTCCACGTGACTCTCAAGTCTCTCAGCCTTAGGTTTAATATTGTCAAAAGGCGGCTGCACGCACCCGAGCTTGGACCTTCGTTGCTTAATTTAGATTACCATAGTACAGGGCTCGAAATACCCGGGTGCACTGGTGCACTCTGCACATGAAAATAAAATTGTGCACCTAATTTTTTCCCGCTAGGTGCACGGAGAAAACATAACGTTAAAAAAAAGTGTTGGAGGAACGTGTTTTATGTTAATTTGATGTTTGAACAGAATATTAGTATCCATCTCTCTTGCTCTAAAGGAACGAAATTAAAATTCCTAAATAAACACTATGCGAAAACAAAATAGCTGGGCCGTAACGGGTTTATACAGGAAGAAAGTTTACTTGTGCCACTGCTACAAGAACTTTCCGATGATAGAAACATTTTCCAGATGGCTCGGTTGAAGCGACTGTCGCGACAGCCGTGCGCTAGAGAAAGGAGAATTTAGATGTTTAAATATTTCTTTTTACTATATCTACTACTCTAATCTATATAAACATACACAATTAATAAAGTAGTTTACATTACATTAATGCTCTTATATTAAGTTTTTTTTTTAATATACACCTAAAATATAACCTGTGCACCTAATTTAAAAACTTAGGTGCACAAAGTGCACCTGTATTATAAAATCTATTTGGAGGCCTGCCATAGTACAACAATAA